>OY720310.1:23935682-25135682 GCA_963082785.1 Philonthus spinipes | reverse complement strand
TCACCATCCTTGAATTAAGTACCCTATTCCCGATTTAAGTGCTCCACCCCTAACTTGAAAAAAAATTCTACCTCAATATTTTTTTTCTCGAAAACTAGCGAGCAGACTGCAACCAAATTACGCATGAATTAAGGGCTCACCATCCTTGAATTAAGTACCCTATTCCCGATTTTAATGCTCCACCCCTAACTTGGAAAAAAAATATTTTCTACCCCAATATTTTGTTTCTCGAAAAAAAAAAATATTGGGGTAGAAAATATTTTTTTTCTAAGTTAGGGGTGGAGCACTTAAATCGGGAATAGGGCACTTAATTCAAAGATGGTGAGCTCTTAATTCATGCGTAATTTGGTTGCAGTCTGCCCGCTAGTTTTCGAGAAACAAAATATTGGGGTAGAAAATATTTTTTTTTCCAAGTTAGGGGTGGAGCACTTAAATCGGGAATAGGGTACTTAATTCAAGGATGGTGAGCCCTTAATTCATGCGTAATTTGGTTGCAGTCTGCTCGCTAGTTTTCGAGAAACAAAATATTGGGGTAGAAAATATTTTTTTTCCAAGTTAGGGGTGGAGCACTTAAATCGGGAATAGGGTACATAATTCAAAGATGGTGAGCTCTTAATTCATGTGTAATTTGGTTGTAGTCTGCTCGCTAGTTTTCGAGAAACAAAATATTGGGGTAGATTTTTGTTTTCCAAGTTAGGGGTGGAGCACTTAAATCGGGAATAGGGTACTTAATTCAAGGATGGTGAGCCCTTAATTCATGTGTAATTTGGTTGCAGTCTGCTCGCTAGTTTTCGAGAAAGAAAATATTGGGGTGGAAAATTTTTTTTTTCCAAGTTAGGAGTGGAGCGTTTAAATCGGGAATAAGGCACTAAAATAGCCCTTAATTAGCCCTCTATTTTGGTACAAGTGTTAATGCATCTGCTCAAATGGCCCTGCTATCTTAACGTTAAGATAGCAATGTTGGGGTTTTCACCCTTGAGGGTGGAGCACTAAAATCAGGAATAGGGCACTAAAATAGCCCTTAATTAGCCCTTAATTCTGGTATAAGTTTGAGTGCATTCTGCTCATTTGGCCCTGCTATCTTAACAGAGGTTTTAGATCCTCCGTAAACAGTAAAAAGTGACCGTTTTTGATAATCTCCTGTAAGATATAAATGAACAAAATGAATAAAATTGGCCCAGAGTGTTACCACGGAGGCACACCTAAAGTAACGTTTATTGGTAATGAAATGAAGTCTTTAATTTTCACATACTATGCTTAGAAACGAAACCAACCAAGTAAGAATATTTTTACCAAACCCCATGAAAATATTTTTTTTTTTGAAGAAGAATGCCAATATCAACTGTATCGAAAGCATTGGTAAAATCAGTGTAAATTGTATCCACTTGGCAGCGTTCTTCCAAAGTGCTCGAAACATACTGTTTGTGTTCCATTAAGTTATAAACCGTAGAGCCGCCGTTGATGAACTCGTGTTTTTTTTTATGGTAATTATCTGTTTGGAACACCAGGCTAACTGCTTTGCTGCCAATTGATCAAGTATTTTTGGTATAGTATATTGGAATCATACACCTCTGTAATTTTCGACTTAGTCTCTAGGTCGCTTTTTATGAAGTGGAATAATAAAACTTTCTTTCCATTTACATGGAATCCCACTACAAGTCAGATATTTTGCATATATTTCATAGATTGGGCGACATAACGAAAAGATACAATTTTGTAGAAAGATAAAGATATATTAGACCAGGACCATGTGAATATTTTGGCTTGAGACCACAGATTGCATAAAAAATATTTTTGATTGCTACGTCAGCCGCCTATTTAATTAAATTATTGGTGGTGTAGAGTAAACCGATGAGAAATATTGGGAAAACATGTTAGCGATACCCAATCCATTGTGAGCCATTACATCTATATAAGTCAGCGCAAGGATAACCACTCACATTTTTTAAAATCTTTTTGGGTTAGATTTTAATGAAAAACCAACTTTTAATAAATAGTCGTCGTAACATTATTTTGACAGTATTTTGCATTTCTCCTGAATGGCGGAGAATATAATAAAGTCATTGTACAGTTCGTGTTGCTTGTATTTGAATTGCAAATGTTTCTTCTGTTTTATTAAGGTAATCAAGTATTTCGACATCCATTTAGGATATTGGTTGCAGTTATTCTGGACAAATTTATACGTTATAAAGCATTCAATAGCGTAGTAGAGAATGTGATAGAATGAGTCTACAACTTCATCAATAATAGAGTTTGTTTTAATAAAGCTCCAATCAATTGAATTAAAGTAGGAATTAATTGAGGTGCAATCAGCAAGATCGAATAGATATATATTTTTTCATATGTAGTAATATTTTATAGAGACTTAAACAAAACTGATGAACTATATACATTGTGGTGAATGATTGTTGGGAGTAAACGATCCTGTGATAAGTTAAATGAAATATCACATATATTATTAAAGCATAAATCTAATGAAACACCACATGAATATTTAAGAAGTTGTAACAGTTATTTGTTATACTCTATCGTTAGTAAATACGCTGAATCCCAATTTGCCCGAGGAAGATTAAAATCGCCAAAAGTTAAATTATTACAACAGCATGGTTCAACAATGTCTTCCAGATCTTTGCAGTGAATCAGATATTTCTCTAAAGGTGCGCCAGGGGCAATATGTACTCCACCGATGATAATCGGCGATTTGTTTACTTTCAATAATATAAATAAATGTTCTAAGGAATTATTACATTAAATAAATCACGATTTCATCGAGTTTTTGGCAGCAATAAGAATGTCAACGTCTCTAATTGAACCATCTACTGTCCTGTGCGATCTATAAATATTGTAATTTGGTGATTGCAATTGCGAATTAGTTATATTCTCATACAACCAAGTCTCAACTAAAATGATTAGATCATTATCGTTTAATCATAATAGCAAATTTAAACACTCGTTTTTTTATGTTTCACAGATTATTCAGAATATAATCATTTGAATTCGCGGCGAGTAAAAGGTTAGCTATTTTTGTTCTGAGGCCGCAAGAATTTTAATAATAGATATTTAGTTTCTTTGAATATTTTGGATCAGTGCGAGTTTGAGCCAAATTTACAATATGCGGCTTCCCATTTTTATAAGCGAGACGAATGTTTGAATCGCCATTGAAAGTAATAACATATTAAATAAAAAAAATTGAAAATAATTAATAAATTATTTTCACATTTAGCTCTGTGACTTTTGACTTACGTTACGTAAGTACGTTAAACAAATGCACATTAAAACAACCACTTCCCGAACAAATACCCACGACGGACATTGAATTGCATAATGTAAATGTGAAAATAATTTATTAATTATTTTCAAATCATTTTTATTTAATATATTTAAATAACTGTGACCAAGTGAATGAATATTCTTTTCTATTTATGAAAATAATAACATTGGATGCTCTCATGCGCCTTTCTCCTTCTCTGATAATAACTCCTCAAATGATTCGACCGATACTGATTATGGCTGGGATAGTTTTGGTTCCAGACGTACATGATTATTCTCCAGTTGTGACAATCTAACTTCTACATTATCAAGGTGAGAGACTATTAAATCTTATTAAACGTGTTAAATTATTCTATAATTAGTTTATACAGAGGCTTTATGCAGGTGGTAAATCCTGTCGTAAATCGGAGGATTTGCATTTAGAACGTATCCATTTTTCATTAGAAGAAATAATACTATTAACTTTATTGTCGCTTAAGTCATTACATTTGTTATGAATATACTTTTAAAATGTGGGGTGTTTGTTAGGTGGTACACCGCGGTCACGTATTCTACAAGAATTGACCACTATAAAAATTATCAAAAATTATTTAAACATAAAACGGAGGAAAGAACAATGGACATACTTTTCACACCGACGTGGCCTGTCATGGTGACCAACCATGAATGAACAAGGAGTAAAGCCACGGATAGGTAATTCAATACGAATAAACAAATGGGAATAGATTAGTGAATGTTTGTCTTCGAAATAGATAACAATTACTATAAAAATTAATAAATGATAGAAATAGAATAAATGAATCAAGGGAAATGTAGGTTAAATTGAATTATTATAATTATTATTAAATACTTGCACATTTCTATGAGTATTTGATGCACTTACTGCATAAACACAATAGACTGACGAATTTATATAATTAACTGATAGCTAATCTAGATGAAATAGACTGTTTATAATCGCACTTGCAGAGGATCGGGTCGTCATCATTATAATTTCTATGAACACTAAGTGAAATATGAATGGCAGCTGCGCCTTTTATTGAGGCTGAAATGGACGACATCAAATATTCATTTTGAAAATTGGTAAGGTCATGATGGTTATAAAATCTATTTACTAACTTTTCAATTATTTCCAAAAATCTAGATAAAAATTCGGCTTCTCCCTTAAATTCGGGTTGCATGTTTAAGAATTCCGGTTTGAGTGTCGGGATTTGTGGTACATTATTATTTATAGCCATTTTTATATTTTATTAAATTATAAAAATGGAAGGGTAAGTGGTGAGTATGAAAGTTGAGCCTGAATTATTTTTTAAGCAATTTTGTAAGTTTGAACGAATAATAGCGGGACCTCTATAAAGCTTAAAATGTACTTACATTATTAATGCTTATGTTGGAAAATGGTTTAATCTCAGGTTCCTGGGACCAAAATATGATGATTCAATAGAACGTATCTATATACAAAAGTAAACCGTTAAGCCGAAATTCATCTCCAAACTTAAACAAAATAATAATTATTTTATTGATAGCAATTGAATGCTCTATCCAATTTGAATGAAATTTAATATGGTTTAATATAACAATATAACATATCAATTAAGTTAATATGAGTACCATCACTTGATGATATGTGTGAAATATTACATAACCTATAAATAAATACCTAAATATCTCTTTGGTTACAGAAGCAATAATATTTTTAAAAATATTACTTGAATGAATGGTCGATTTAGAGCATTTTTTATCTCTTTATAAATTTCGATAATTTGCACAGTTTGGTCAAAAAAAAATAAATAAATAAATAAAATGCGAAACAATTCTTTCTATTTATTTGGTAAAATGCGAATTTAGTTACCTGGAAAACCTAAATAAATGTGACTTATTAGTTATTAATGTAATTAATATATTAAATATTTGCTATAAATTTAGTTTTTGAATAATTATTTATTTATTAACATGTTAAATTTAAATTTTATTCTCTTAGAAAATAAATGTGTCTATAATGTCTTTGAAAAATAATAATGATTCAATAACTAAATTTATAGCAAATATTTTATGTAATAATTATATATACCTTGATACTTTTAAAAAGACAATAAACGTCATTTTTTTAGAAAATATTTAAATATTTAAAAAATTATTAGGTTTAGGCATATGAACATATTACGAAAGTTAACTTTATTGTTGTTGTAGAATCTGAAAAAAATATAAAATATGGGGTTTTCCATTAGAAAAAAATATAACTATGATACGCACTGCTTTTATAGGACCCCTTGTATATTTGAAACTAATTTTAAAATATGGTCATAATAGACCTACATACGCCAACGAAAGTCAAATTTGAAAAAATTAACCGGTTTGTCGTAAAGATACTCGGCGCGTACGCTGAGACACACTATATATGTACAGCGTGAGTTTTTTTCGATGTTCTCTATGGGGATCTCGGAAACTATAAGAGATAGAAAAACGGATAAATGGGGAAAGAAGTGTAGTTTTATAAGACGAATAAAATGACACTTTCAAAATATTTGAAAAAGTCAAGGGTAACTAGATAGATGAAAAAAGTAAAATGTGTCAATTTTTTGAAATCAATATATCTCTATTATTATCATAGATAGAAAAAAACTGTAAAGGACAAAGTTGTACAAAATTTTACACAGATTAATAATAAAAAATAAAAAAAAATTCGCCCATATTTTGGGAGATATGACACAAACTTACCTATTTTTAAAGGGAACCAATAGTCGGCTATGACTTTATTAAAAGGGCTATTTTTTTCCCTTTAATCCGATATAACATATGCCATAGTTATTTTTCAAATAAAATAAGTTACAGTCGTTTTTAATTTTGCCATACGCCAAAAAATAGTTAGCCATGAAAAAGACAAAAGTAAAACAATTGCAGTTGTTTATTCTAAACACACATTAATTCATTTCCATATTTGGTTTGTTTCGATAAGTTTGTTTTGTGTTTTTTTGGTGTTGTAAGTTTCTTAAAGTGATAATGAATTTTTCCAACAATATAATATGCTTGTTTGTTACATTCACTGTAACTTATTTTATTTTAAAAATAACTATGGCATATGTTATATCGGATTAAAGGAAAAAAATATCCCTTTTAATAAAGTCATAGCCAACTATTGTTTCCATTTAAAAAAGGTAAGTTTGTGTCATATCTCCCAAAATATGGGCGAAAAATTTTTTTCGTTCTTTTTTATTAATCTGCGTAAAATTTTCTACAACTTTGTCCTTTACAGTTTTTTTCTATCTATGATAATAATAGAGATATATTGATTTCAAAAAATTGACACATTTTACTTTTTTCAAAATATCTAGTTACCCTTGACTTTTTCAAATACTTTGAAAGTGTCATTTTATTCGTCTTATAAAACTACACTTCTTTCCCTATTTAACCGTTTTTCTATCTCTTATAGTTTCCGAGATCCCAATAGAGAACATCGAAAAAAACTCACCCTGTATATATATATAAAGTAGCATTTGCAAATCCTTAAATTAATCAATGAATAAAACGGCCTGCAATAAAGTCTCTGCTAAATCAACTACGATTATCATTTTTTCTAAGAGGAAATTGCATCATCACAATTCCAATCTATCCGGAGGATTGCCACTTAAATTCCAACGACCGAATGAAAACAAATCAAAAACCATCTAATTCCAGTCTCATCCCAGGGAAACCCGTATCACATCCCGGTAATAACTCCATCTTTTATTTACTTTTTTTATCTGCTACGTCTATTCGTGTTTTTCGAAGCGGAATTCTGTTTTTTTGTAATTATTACAGAAAATTTCAATTTCCCGGGAGCAAACGCGGAAATGAGTTGGATTATTTTTAAATCTTTGTTGTTTATTTGTATTTGAATTTGTATTAGAATTAGGATTAATTTCATTTACCATTCTTGGACACATTTCATATCAAATTGAAAGATTAGTTATGCGATATATTTTTTTAATTTTGATAAAAAGCTTTTTGTAAAAAAATAAATATTTATTTAATTTAATTAAGGAAAAAAAAAATTTTTATACCATGATGATAAAAATATTTTTTTTTGCGACCGCAAATACGAGGAAATCATGATTATATCACTGAATAAACATAGTAAGTATTTATTCAGTGATACTTATTTTTCTGTCATAATAAATATTATTTCAGTTAATTCAAAAAAACAAATTCTCAAATCAAATTTATTAGGTCTGGCCCTGGCAAAATTCATGTCACCTTAATGAGCGTTTAAACGGCGTACTAAAAATCGCGTTTTACATGGTGCTTATGGCCGGTTTTAATTCCATATATTTCGTAAAGTGAACCGTTGAAATGTGAAGTAGTTGTGTATGTGGAACATAGTAGTAATTAAAATCGAGTAATTATAGCGTGCGGGTGTAATTATTCAGCTCGGCTGTATTTCACGTCGTTTAGGCAAATATCCGTTCCGTGTACCACGACGCATTACCATTTTATGCATAGTACATGTACAAAATTGAATATATGTTTATTTATATTAAATTCCATATTTGATAATTAATTATTATTTATTTTAAGTTTATATTTGATAAATAGCGCGAATTCACTATAGAGGCTTCAACTTCGTTATACATTGTTGAATATAAGTTAAAACTATTAATTTATTTATTTAACAATTAATTAACTTGGTAACTACAGTTTCGATTCATTCACGTATCATTCATCATCATATAGCAGCTTGTCTCGTCCACTCGACATACGCCTCTCTTAACCTAAGCTATTTTTTTCTTGGATCCACCTTGAGGATATTCCTTTCAAAGCTCAAATCGTCCGTCTATCGAGTCGGCGGTCGTCTCCTGTTTCTGTGTGCTTTGTCACTGGGACGCCATTCTAGTATTCTCTTTGTCCATCTCTTTCAGTTGCATCGGTAACTTTTGTTGTTCTACGTAGCTCTTCATTTCGGGTTTTATCTCGAAATGTCACTCCTACCTCTCCATGGCTCGTTGAGTTATTCTTATTTTGCTCACAGATTTTTTTTAATATTAGTGTTGCCGATGAGCCATACGTCAATACCGGGAGGACGCATTGGCTAAACACCTTTCGTTTGAGACATATCGGTATATCCGATTTGAATACATGTCTCAGCCTGTCAAAGACAGTCCAAGTCAGTCCTATCTTTCTATTTAGTTCGCAAGTTTGACTGTCTCTTCCCATTCGAATCTCATGTCCCATATATTTGTAAGATTTTACATATTGGATTTCTTTTCCTTCTAGCATTGGGTTACAGCTGGTAATTAAATTTGTCATGATTTTTAAGCCTACTTTGTGGGAAGCTGTGAATGGTTCTGAAATCATTTCACTTGCCTCGTCTAGTCGGTTTGAGATCACCACGATATCGTCGGCAAAACCACCTACGTTTTGGAGCTTTTCTCCATTAACGTTTATGCCCTTATTATCTAAATTTATCTTTTTAAACATGTATTCTATCAGAGTTGTGATCAGTTTGGGGGAAATAGTGTTCCCTTATCGGACGCCATATCTTGAATTGATCTGTTTCTGCATGTACTATTACTTTTGCTATTACCTGCTATATGAGCTAATAGTATGGAAATATAGCGATAGCTATACGACAGTCTGCGAGAGCTTTTCTTGGTGAATTATGGAGTCGAATGTCTTTTCATAGTCGATGAATGTTACTACTAAAGGATTGTTGTATTCCATACCTTTTTCTATTAATAATTTTATCATTTGTTCCATATCCTGCACTGAAACCAGCTTGCTCTCTTAGCTGATACCGCTCAAGTTTATTTGTAAACCGTGCGGTAATGATTTTGGTGAATAATTTGTATAGGTGCGTCAACCACTTATCGTTTTGACATAATTTATTAATATTTTTGAAAGTCAATCTATACATTCTTATGTTTTCCTTAAATTAAAATAAAATAATACAAATATTTCATTAAACATATTACATGCCTATCTTCTTAACTTCTTGAAAATAACAGTTTTTGTTATTTATATGACATTTTAATAGTGAAGTGAATACTTGGACATGAAAAGCAATTACAAATTATAATAATTTTAATAAAAAATGAAAAAGGGGTGACATTTTAGACATATCCATTATATAAACCTTAATATACAACAATGTATGTGTAATGTATGTATTATTTTATAATTTAATTTCAATTTCCGAATTCATTTAGTTGATTAAAGTTCACGAAGATATCATTAGCAGAATTGTGTTTAATTTGTATAACAAAGAATGCATAGATAAGCCTGGGAAGAATACGCAATAAATGTCAATTATTCCAAAGTACTCTCCGGCTTGTGCATGGATTGATTAAATATTTTTTGTTTAAACACATTTTACATTTCATCTGGGAGATTTTAAATGTACTCTCTCTCCCTGACCCTCGAGCAGTACTGTTATTAAATGAATTTGTAAATTTGATTCATACAATTAAATAATTACAATTACATTTAATTAATTTAATTACACATCCACCTCACCAGAAAGAACCTCTGAAAAACTCCAAACTTTACATATGCATATTACATCAATTTTATTCAAATGGGAAAAAATATCACCCTCCACTTGACCCCTAAAATTCCAAAACGACATACAAATATAAACCATAAATATCATTTTTGTGAAGCAAATAGCTACCCTAAACTGCCCCCGTTTAATCCATAGCTAATCAATAAATGTATTTTTTTGAGGTTAAAGTTACTTTTTTTTTTCGTGTAATATATTATTTTTTATATATTTTCTCATAAAGCCATTGTAAACAATTTTATAAATAAGTTATAAAATGATTTTCTCGCAAAGCACTGCGAAAAATTATACATAATAAAGAAATACTTAAAAAAAATAATTATACAAGGTGTACAGAAAATGAGTGAAAACCTTCGGGTAATTCAATTCATTAATTAATTTTTAATAGAAAATCCAAATAAAAAAATGTTGTATGGTTCTTTATTGAGGCTCAGGAGGTCTTCGGAATTTTAAATATGTGACTATAAATTAGTATTGTTTTTTAAATATTTTGTAAAAAATCAATAGCATTAACAATCAATTAGACACGTGTATAATTCCATTGATGTAAATGATTAATAAATCGGATATTTTTACAATTTTATAACTTCATCAGAAGCATTCTTTTAATGAAAATAGATCTGGCAACGACGCACGCTCGTTTGCAAATTTGATCTATAACTTTCCAACGCGTTTTTTTGTACGATGTATTCATTCAACGAATATGCTGATATGTACATGGCATTTGGTTTTTGCAACGGAAATGCAAACATGGCAAGAGAAGAATATCAAACAAGATATCAAAATCGACAACACCCATGTAGTAATACATTCCGCAAATTGGACCAGAGACTTCGTGAATCTGGTAAATTTATTCCAAATTACGTGAACAGAGGTAGCCTAGAGAGCGTTGTACAGTTCAGTTGGAGGAACAAATTCTAGATGCTGTTCATGAAGATCCTACTTCCAGTACGAGACAAATAGCCAGGCAATTAAATGTTCCCAGCCAAACAACAGTGTATAAAGTGCTAACACAAAATCTGTTAATCTTTCCATATCCGAAAAGTACAACCATTGTATGAAAATGACAATGTGCATAGAAAAGCGTTTTGTAACACAATTTTAAACAAAATTCAAGAGGAACCTAACTTATTATTTCGAATTCTTTGGAGCGATGAGTGTACATTTACGCAGGAGGGAGTATTTAATAGTCATAATTTTCATTATTGGGCAGACGAAAATCAGCGGATTGTCAGAGAATTTGGGCATCAAAGAAAATTTTCGGTAAATTTTTGGCTTGGTATTTTAAATTTACGTGTTATTGGACCAATTTTTCTTCCAACTCGATTAAATGCATTGGAAAATGTAAATGTTTTAGAAGTAATTCTAGAAAATGTTCCATTAAATTTATTGAACAATATGCTATACATGCATGATGGAGCACCTGCTCACAGTGCACGAATTTCTAAAGAGTGGCTGGATGAACATTTTCCCGAAAGATGGATTCGACATAATGGACCAATACTATGGCCAGCAAGATAACCGGATATGAATTCACTCGATTTTTGTATTTGGGGCTTTTTAAAACAAAAGGTGTATGCAACATCTACAGCGGATGATGTAGAAGTTATAAACAGGATAAATGCTGCAGTTGAATTAATTACAGAAGATATGTTGCTCCGGGTAATAAATTCTATTCCTCGGAGGCTCCAGATTTGTTTAGAAACTGATGGATACCAGTTTGAACAGTTTCTATAATTTTGATCTTAAACTTCAAATTTGACATGTGAAATGTATGACTTTTTTAACAACACTTGTTTGATTCAGCGTTGCCAAATGTATAGTTCTTTTAAGTGGCCCGTGAGGCTTAAGGAACTGACTTATTTTCGTTAATATTTTTATCTAAAAATTAGTCAAAGAGTCACGTTACCTTGTATATAAGAGCCATAAAAAATATATTTTTTTGTTCTATGGCTTTAAAAAAATGGAAATTTTTGTTAAATATTATTGGAAACAATTTATTTTATTGTAAATAACAATAAAAAACCTAGAATCGAACTGTAAATTAAAATTTTTTGTACGCCATTTTGAATTTTGATTGTTTTAAGCTAGACCTTAGGAATTTATTGGAGATCTCAAAAAATGTCTGTATAGCAAGTTTCAGAATATTCGGATGTTTCATACCATTTTTTTTTCTTGCATTCAGTCCACTGTGCGTTGATTGACTCCATAATGTTTCCATTTAGATCCTCGAGGTTATTTGCATTAGCGTCTTTTAGATATTCTGTTGTTTTTTTGTGACGGAACGCCATTAAGTCCAAGGTTGTAAATGCGTTGCGGATTTTCGATTTGCGCAGGTATCATACTTAATTATATTTTTTGTAATTATTTGTTTTACGTTGGCATCCCGGGAATACTTGTTGTATTAATTCTTTGTAAATTCTACCCAGGCTTGGCATACAGATAATTTGAGTGAATTATTGTATGTCAAGTGTGTGTAGCAGCTCGGGATGAGTTTTTTAATGGGTTTTTTTATCATCCCAATATATAAAAGAGCTGAGTCGCGTCTTTCCCAATATATATATATTTTTTTATATCAAGGGATAAAAGAAGGGAAATGATAGGCTTAGACAGGAGCTGAGGCTAGGACAATGGTTTCCCCTATTTACGTATCATTATCAAACCATAATTAAAAGATGTAATAATACAAACGATTTTTATTTATTTGTTGAAAGTTGTTTAAAATAAATTTAATAAAATCCAATTTTGTTTCGATAAAAAAGGCTTTCGTGAGGTTTCGTTTAAAGCACTATGATTAATAAATAAAATTAGACCGAAGCAAGCCACTTAAGTGTACAAAAACCAGCCTAATAGAGTCCTAAGTTTCAACCTCTATATGAGGTTTAATCTCATGTTATAAAATACCATATGTCCATTTTGGAATTATATTCAAATGAAATTGACATAGTAAAAATCACAAGCGATTTCAGCAAAAAATTAAATCGATACGTTTCTAAAACGAAAAGAGACGGTCTATAATGCAGGGTTATTATAAATGATAAAAAACTTTTGAACTTCCTCTTTTCAAATTGTTAATTTTGAATTGTACGAATTTTTAAAAATTGGTCCTTTATTTACAATAACACATAATCCAAAAATATACTTCAATTTACAATTTTAGTTAAGTGATTTCACATTATTGTTAATTCTTTTAATGCTAAATTCCTTTCCATTAACTTTTAGTTTTATTAGACAGGAAAAATAAAACACTCCAATTTGCAGATGGCACCCCGCTAATTGCTTATTCCCTTCAAGAACTAACTAATAAAACAGCTAAAGGGTTTAAGAAATAACGCCTTAAAATAATTCCCAATAAAACAGAACCCATTCTCCCGTTCCACAGAATTCTTCCCGGTCCACTTAGAATTTCACTTCAAGTATCCCTATTATGTAAATACATTGGAATCCTGCTAAATAACAAATTCATCCTCAAGAAGCACACACTATTCATCAATTCCTCTCCTGCTACCCTCAAATAACTTTAAGTTGCCGAAAGAATATAGTTTCTAACAGAAATATTTTCCCGCGACAAAAAAAAATCCCAAAAACCTTAACATTCCCTCTAAATTAAAATTAAGGGCGGCTCTTAAATAATATTTTATTACCTGACTCTATTAAACGCAGACATGAAGCCGATATTGATGTACGGTGTGGAGACGTGAGGAATAAAAGAGTATGAATGCATTGAGAGAGAGCAGACGACGTTCCTGAAGCTACTGGGAGTGGAGAGATCAACTCTTGGGTATAGTCTGCTTCAGGAATCAAATAGATATAGTGTGAATGTACTTACATTT
Organism: Philonthus spinipes; assembly: GCA_963082785.1. Classification (NCBI taxonomy): domain Eukaryota; kingdom Metazoa; phylum Arthropoda; class Insecta; order Coleoptera; family Staphylinidae; genus Philonthus; species Philonthus spinipes. The sequence goes on along the minus strand of OY720310.1, from coordinate 25,122,044 downwards.
TATTTTACAAATTTTCAATGTTTTAAAACTAATAGAAATACCAAAACTTCTATAGACCAACTAAATAATAACATATTATTTAATATAAACAATAATAAGTAGACGTAAAACATCTTATGTTATTTATCTAAGTCACTTGATTGCGTCAATAATAAAATTCTAATTAGGAAGCTCGAGTCGTACAGTATTAGAGAATGTACTTTGGATTTGTTTAAATCATAGTTCCAAAATCATAAACAATATGTTAAGATAAATGGAATTACATCTAATGTGAATAAAATATCTGATGGTATCCCGCAGGGATCAGTTTTGGGTAATATTTTATTTAACATTTATATTAATAACTATTATATTAATTATCTATAGATGGATATTGGGAGGCCCATTGGCCTGTACTACTGCGACCTTTTTGCCATCTATTGCAGATTTCATATATCTCAGACGACTAGCTCTAGCTTCACCTCCTTGATTAGCCCTATTAACCCTGACAGTGAGCCTTGGGTGTACCTTTCTGAGCTAGGTTTTGTGTCCCCATCTGTAGGTATCTAATCATTGATGGGGGTCTCTTCCTTCTCTTCTGCTTGTTTAGCCTATAATGTCCTCTCAGCAGACCTACTATTATTCTGACCATTTTCTTCTTGTTTAAGAAGGTGTGTTTTTAGATTTGGTGTTCGCCTAAGCCCTGGTATACTCGTCCACCAGGATTGGGACCGTGTCTCCGTCCATTTTTGATGGATCAGGCAAACCACTTACGTTTATATGATACCACAGATGGTTCCGGCCTTATGAATGGCATGGCCTTATTTGGCCAGTTCGTCTGCCTTATCATTGTCTTTTTGACCTATATGTTCTGGTATCCACACAAGTATCACTTTTTTGTGTGCTCCTTTTTCGTTGAAAGCATTTATGCAGTCAATCAGTTAGAATTGGCCTATGCGTTACATAATGCTCTCAATAGCGCCTGGCTGTCCGAGAATATGGCTATAGACCGACTTTTATATTCTTATCCTTCTATTTCTCGGATGCAATGGTGAACCGCGATGCCTGGAACAATGTAGTATTTTTGGCTAGGCTTATCGCGTCCCAGATCTTGTGCTGCAAATTCCGGCTATGACATGGAAATACTGAGAGATTAGTGAAAGAGGGATGAAAACTTGTGTAGGGGTGGGAGAGTGTAAATGGAGAAAGGAAATAAAAAAGATGAATTAAATAAAAAAATGATTTGAAAATAATGAATAAATCATTTCCACATTTAGCTCTGTAACTTTTGATTTACGTTACGTTAGTACGTTAAACAAATGCACATTAAAACAACTACTTCCCGGTAAAATACCCCGCCGGACATTGAATAATATGATGGTCACCTGCTGCTGCATATCAATAAAATTTTGCATAATGCTACAAATTATGGTGTGCATTTGTTTAACGTACTTACACAACTTAAGTCAAAGGTCACAAAGCTAAATGTGGAAATAATTGATTAATTATTTTTAAATCATTTTTATTTCATTTATTTAAATAACTGTGACCAAGTGAGTAAATACTCTTTTCTATTTTTCTCGGATTACAAAATTACCAATATGATAGTATTTGATGTACAACAGCAGGTGTACATTATGTAATTCAATGTCTGGCGGAGTATTTTCTCGGGAGGTAGATGTTTAAATGTTCATTTGTTTAACGTACTTACGTAGCGTAGGTCAAAATGTCACAGAGCTAAATGTGGAAATGATTTATTAATTATTTTAAAATCATTTTTATTTAATTTTTTAAATAACTGTGACCATGTGAATAAATACTCTTTTCTATTTATCTAATATGATTTTACTAACATTGTCAATTGAATTATTTTCAAATCGAAGACACTTATGCATGGGTCCAACGTAATCACAAAGGCGACATATCCATTTATTACCAGAAGGAAGAGAGTCGTGTTTTACATAATAATCGAATTCAACTGAAGATAATTTAACACACGAGGGATGGTATCTATTAACATATTTGCCACTACATTTAATTGAAAAAGATATATTTTTTTGGAGAAACTATATTATTACAAAGGCAAGATATCACTCCCATTTTGATACTTAAAACTATTTATGTTGCAATATACTGTATACTCTCAATTAAATGTAAGGATGAGCAGGTTAAAGGAAAAACGACAGCGGTCTTTCGCAACGACCAATATTATGGCACATACGATATAGTAGACCACGGACTGATTGACATTAGCGACGAAAGATAAAATAGGTAAATGATTACTTCATTAATTAAATTACAAAATTAACAATATGATAGTTATAAATTTAAAATTATCAGTTTAAAAGTTAAACGCGATGACACTCATCCGTCAGATTTGTTGAATTCCTGGAGAATATACAGTGATAACAGTAAGTGCTCGTCCGTATAGCGTACACTACGCCCAAAAATATGCAATCAATAAAACAATGTGTGTTTTCGCAATTTTAACTGGAAACGTGCAAAATCTAATAATATAATATATTCTTTTTTACTTCAATACACACCGTTCTATTGGTTGTGTATAGATGAGTTGGTCCTAAACTTACGATGTGTTTTGATCCAATAATTTTCACTTAATCGGAGCATACAACGACGTTTATCAAATAAAAAAATATTTAATTTATTTCTTAAAATGTAGTTTTTCAGGTATTCTGAAAGCAACAATTAGCATTATTTTAATATCTAGAGTCTGATTCAGCAATTTCTCTTGTTAAATTAGCTCCAAGTCGGTTTTTTTTTAAATTGAGTCAAATATGTCGATTCAAATTCAGGGTGCATCAGATACAAACAAATGACTATATCTTATCTTTTAGGAATATAATGAAGCGTCATCAATGCTTTCATTATATTCATTAACAGCAGCAATTTTTAAATTTTGGGTTAGTCTATTAATTGTTATATTTTATTGCGATTACTTTTGGACGTGTGAAGCTGTAATAAAAAAAATCTAATTATACAGCTATAGATCTTGTTAAAATCTGAAATTTTGCAAAGATTCGTCGAAAAAAAAAAGAAAAATATATCGAAAAATGGGCCACGGCAGTTATCGGTGTCCCTTCAAAATCTCATTGTAAATCAACCTGACAGGGCCAAGCGTGTTCAAATATATAGAATTTAACGCTAGTAATAGATTACTGATAGCTGTTTTATAACTGTATATAAAAAAATGTGTTTTACTGAAGACATTTTATTCGACATCGGTGCCCAGGACAGTTTTTCTAACATTTTTTTAATCAAAATTATAAAAAAAATATAGAAAGCCACATCTTGTATTCATTACTATTAGATGGTAAAAAATAATTTGACCCAGAGGAAAGATTTCACTAAATATCCATGGCGCCCAACATGTTAATTATATAAAAATATTATTGTAGACATTAATTTTAATTCAGAATTTGGATTATTCTAATCTAACGTCGTTGACGAAAATCCGCGATGGAATTGGATCGACATCATCAAATCCCATTGGAACAAAAGATGTTATCATCCCCCCTAATCCGCGCGCGGGCTTTCTCCCTTAACCACAGACCGCAGAAACCGTTTTTCCCCATTAGAAAACCAGGGGAATATACGGATATTCCCAGCTTTTCCCATCGGACGAGCACATTATTACTAACGAGGAACGGATTGTAAAACAAATGAAAAATAATGTGAAATCGAAAATGTATAAGTAATCATTTAAATAACTACGATGAGTAGAATATATTCTAAATTAAATAAAATGAATTTGAAAATAATTAACAAATTATTTTCTCTTTAACTACTGTGATAATTTGACTTATGTTAAAAAAGCATTGTAACAAATGTTTAATAATGGATATTTGCTGTTGCATAACAATAACATATTGTATAATGCAACTTTTTTTTAAACGAAAATATTTAATGCAAAAAAATGAAAACAAGTCATGTAACATAAGGTTATCTGCGGACACGTGTTTCGGGATTTCGTCCTTCATCAGTACAGCTGTGCCTTTCGTAATTGCAAAGTTGTTAAATTAAATTGATTAAAATTAATTAAAATATCTTAAAATTTTAAATTCCTCTTAATAGTCTAAAATATGGGATATTCCATTAGAAAAAATATAACTATGTTACGCCATGCTTTTATGGGACACCCTGTATATTCGAAACTAATTTTAAAATATGGTCCTAATAGACCTACATACGCCTGCGAAAGCCAATTTTGTAAAAAATAAACCATTTAACAGTAAAGCTACTCGGCGCGCACACTGAGACACCCTGTATATAGGGTGGGCTATGAATAACGGCCATTAAAAGTTTTCGGGGTTCCTGACCGCGGAAAAAATTGGAAAAGTTCTATATTGCACGCTTGGATGCGACCACCTCATAGTAAATATTTTGAATTTTTTGACCAATATTTCGTCTGATAGATCGATTGGCAAGACAATTTGCAACATTTTTTTGTCAAGTTTTCCGGGGTCAGGAACCCCGAAAACTTTTAATGGCCGTTATTCGTGGCCCACTATATATATATATATATCATATAACAAATTCTCTCACTTTGTATGTGCAAATTCAAGTCAACGTGATCGACCTCCAAACATATATTTTCAATAACAGAAAGGGGTGTTTATTACTCATTACTAGAGTCTACGGCTTTGCAATAAATTACCATTGTCTGTGAAAATTTAATTAAATCTGGTGAGATATAAAAAATATGTCATCAGTATACTACAAAATTGATAACTAAGTGTCCAGTACAGTGGTCGACGATTTATTAAAAAACAAACTGAAAATAAATATAAATACTAATTTTTTTAAGCATCCCGCGTTGGAAAATCGATTTCTCGCAAATCTCAATTGATCATTATAAAATTTTTAAAATCAGGTTATAAAACACTTGCTACTAAAAATTGCTTAAAGGTACAGGAATTTATATTAATGACGACGATATTTCCAGGGAAGATGGAGAAATCTCTTTTATTTCAATAGATTGTAGGAATAACGCGAAAGGCTATGGTTTAAAAGAAATAAGTTGCAATTGGGAAATTAACATTATGAAGCGCACAAACTTCATAGTTTTCAAGCAATTTTAAAACTTCATCATGATGATGACAGTGGAATCATTGGTACATATTTGTCTCTCGGAAATGTCGACCCAAACGCTCTACTCTTGCTAATCTCACATTATATCCACAACAGTTATCTCAACATCTTTGTGCAAGCTAATTCATCATTATTAGGCCTAAAGACGCCTGTTTGTAGAGTGTCATGGATACAAATCCGATATGTTTCAGGTAACGTCTGGGGTTCCTGAAGGTTCAGCTCGAGGTCCCTTTCTCTTTAATATATTTATCAATGATATAGTAAACTTTATTGATACTGTTCGCCTTTTATTTGCTGATGACCTCAAAATTATAAAACCAATTAAAACAATCGATGATTGTTGATCTTTGCAAGACGATTTAAATCGAATACATGCGTGGTATTGTTGAAATAATTTGCCTCTTAATACTGATAAGTGTAAGATCATATCGTTCTCTGTCGTCATATTTTATTAGTCAATAAATAGATCTATCCTTGAGAGAGTATTATAATTTAAAGATATAGGTATTTTATTTGATAACAACTTGACTTTTAAAGCACATTTAGATCAAATCGTCTCATCTTCTAACCGGTTTGTAGGTTTTATCTTCTCAAATACAACTCAATTTATAATAACAATAATGTCTTTCCAACGGAAGAAACAATACAGGAAAATAATAAAAAAATTAAGGACGTGTTAATTGAACCAATACAAAAAATCAAATAAACGAAAAAAGAGGTGAACTAAAAAGTCTAAATTACAAAACTAAAAACAATTACAATAATAAGCTCAAGCTTTTATACTTTTAAGTATACCAATCGCTTATGAATATATCCCGAAAGTACTTATTTGCATTGCGGCACATGGCTTACAGACGACCTCCCTTAAACATTGTTTTTTGCAAATGACGACCTAAAAGTGAGCATGTGTATAAAAGTTACTGTTGAAGCGTAAAAATTTACATTACTTAGCATGTAAAAATGTATTGGGGCTTTGTTAATGCGTTAACTCATAATGTTTCAGTATCCATTATGCCTTGGTCATGTGAACATCGTGCGTTCGCTGTTGAAACATATTTTAAAAATGGCGGTTCCGTTATTAAAACTGCGATTATTCGTTGGGTAGCTGCTTTTAGCGCAACTGGTTCAACTTTGAAAAAGAAACCTCCTGATAGGCCAAGAAGTGTTAGAGCACCTGAGAATATTGAGAAAATAAGGCAAGCCGTTCAGTTATCGCCGCGTCGTTCTGCTTTGAAACAAGTGGCTACTTTGCATGTTACATACCTTCGTGCAACCTAAATTGGAGCAGCTCAATGGTGAGATATGGTTTCAACAAGACGGGGTCACTTCGCACCCATCACGTCTCTCCATGCGATTATTAAATCAGATGTTTCCCAGCCGTATTATTTCACACCGCAGTGATATAACATGGCCAGCACGCTCGCCCGATTTAGCTAAATATAAATGATAATTAATCGGGCCCCACCTTGTGGGCCAATTTTGTGACGCCTTTTTTTGGATAAACTTATAATTCTAAAATCAACAAAATAACAAAATTTCAAACATTTTCATACTTGCGCTGACAAAAAAATATATAATATTTACTGAGTGGATTCAACTTTGGCCCGCGATTCAGCTGCTGTGAGGGTGGTTCGGGGTTTGGGCGCCAAGTAGTTTCTTGTTCTCATTTGCCTATGAATCCGTCAGACGGCTAAACTACTAAACCTTCCATTTTTTGCGCAAGTTTTATGTCCTGGTATGTTCCTTTGTGCTGGCTCTACACCTAGTTTCAACCTAAGCGCGGTCGCAGTAGCTCACTACTACCGCGATAGATCTTAGTCTTAGGGTATCGTGCAGCTCCTTTCCGTTGTGTGTGTGCGGCGGATTTTTACTATTGGTAAATCGGTATTTCAATACATTAATTTGACTAAATTTTATTTTCAAATTTTCATCGTTAATCCGCACGCACTAATGACACATTCAACAATCATCATTTATCAAGCGTTAAATTTTAATATACCTATGAACTTATGTGCGTTCAAGAAAATGAACGTCACAACATACCATCTAAACCAAATAAACACTGCATAAATGTGTAAACATTAGTTGACTTCCAAGTACATTTACACTGCCAAGATGAAAATATATTCTGGCAAGCAGCCCAAAGGTCCGTATAAAGTTGACAATGGCAATATCTCGTTAGTTCCTAGGTTGTGTGAACTAAAATAGGGATCAAACCGAAATACAACTATGGACATTTTTTTTATCAGTGTTCAATTGGTCGAAAAATTGCTAAGAGACCATAAGTTCATTATCTTAGGTACTCTGAGAAAAAAAAAATAAGAGACAGATACCTCTTGAGATAAAAGTAAAGAGACCATTCAAACGAGACTGTTTACTTTCCAAGAATATTTGACGTTGCGTCATTACAATAAAACCAAAGGAGGGGTTGATACCGTTCATAAGCATGTGCAACGTTCTATGGAACATTGAACATAGCAGCAATAAATGCTTTCGTTAAATACAAAATCAATAACATAAATGATGAAACTCCTAGAGGGAAATTCGGTGAGAATCTGTCTTGGATTTCAACTTGTTGAAAATCATGTAAGAAGACGGCTTGAATATAAGAGTGTATCAATGATAATCAAACTCAGAATCCGAGAAATATTCAATATACCAGAGTAAGAAAAACAAGAACAACTCCTGTGCACGGAAGATGTTTCTACTGCGGTGCAAAGAAGAATAGTGAGATAAAATACAATTACAGTTATTTAAATATATTAAATAAAAATGATTTGAAAATAATTAATAAATTATTTTCACATTTAGCTCTGTGACTTTTGACTTACGTTACGTAAGTACGTTAAACAAATGTACATTAAAACAACTACTTCCCGGGCAAATACCCACGCCAGACATTGAATTACATAATGTACACCTGCTGTTGCACATCTATAAAATATTGCATAATGCAACAAATTTTGATCCGAGAAAAATTTAATGTAAAAACAACAAAAGGAACGTTACTTAATACAAGGCCATCTGCAGACACGTGTTTCGGGATCTATCCCTCGTCAGTACAGCTATGCCTTACATAAAATAAAGATGTTAAAACAAATCAATTAAATTAATTCAAATACAATCAGCAAAATTAAATCAATTATATAAAATTAAATTAAACTAAAATAATTTAAATTAAATTAAACCAAATTAATTCAATTTAAATTATATAATGCAACGTTCCTTTTGTTGTTTTTGCATAAAAATTTTCTCGGATCAAAATTTGTTGCATTATGCAATATTTTATAGATTTATTCCCCATTTCTGTATCTCAAGTGTATTAAAATCTGAGAACAGATTACTTATTAACATTAGATTGTGTAATATTTGAGAAATATTTATTTATTTACGGCATACACCTTTTTATGAAAACAAATTAAACAGGTAACACAGATATTAAACATAGTATATATCAATAACAAGACAACCACTTTCGCAACGCTAATATGGTGTCGCCAAAATATATATTCTTCTATTAAAAAAAGGATCCTAATGAAAAAGAAAAAATAATAATATTAAGGAAAAAATATACTTTTTTATTCGTGTTTTCGTGTTGAAATTAAAAATTCTCCAGAAATTTTTCAATCCAGACAACGTAGCTCATTATAGCCCTTAACAGCGTACACGATGGTTCGGAATTTTTAATCAAGCCTATTCCGCTCGTCCCTTTTCACCACTCATTCCCTCGGCGTAGGAAAGAAGAAGGAAAAAATAAAACACTGTTTAAACTTCGGACGAATTGTGGAAAGTTTAGTAATTAATTTAGGATTGAAAACATTCGTAAATTGTAGAAAGTTTAAATGTATGACGGATTAAAAAATGTTTTTTTAACTATTGCCCAATTTAAATTAGTAAATTCTTGACATTTGAGCGTTCAAAATTTTATAGCTATCTATGTATCACAACTGGTTTTACAAGAAGTTCAAATCATACTGTTTACTAGATTTTTGAAATATAATTTTAATATTAAAATATAATATTATAAAAACTACAATAAAAGAGTAATAGAAAAAGGATTTATTAACTTCGTCACAGTTATTTAAATAAATTAAATAAATAGAATTTGAAAATAATAAATTTATAAATTTTTTTTTTTTATTTTTACATACTGTGACATAATGACTCATATTACATAAGTACCTTAACAAATGTCCAATAATGGGCATTTGCTGTTCCATAACAATAACAATTGTATTTGTATTTTCGATTAAAAAATTGTTGCATTATACAATTTTTATTGTCTATTATTAGACATTTGTTAAAGTACTTATTTTACATAAGTCATTATGTCACAGTATCTAAAGAGAACATAATTTATTAATTAATTTTTTTTATTTAATTTACAATAAAAGAGGATATAATGTATACAATTAATGATTCAAAACATTACTTTGTCATACATTTTTAACTAATGTAAAAAGAGATAGGTTTAAAAATTGAAATCTTTGATCGTATTTGTTTTTGTTTGTGTGATACTAGCAAAGTGTTTAATTTTTAAACCTATCTCTCTTTTTACATTCGACGATATAATAGTAAGAAATTGATTTGAATCACTTTTCAATTCTCAAATAATTCACTCACCTCGTTTATAATGAACAGCTCGTCGACGCTCTCCTCGAGGACCTTTGCGTGGGACACGCCTGCAACAGAAAGGAGAAAATTGGGTTGCCGGTGAATAATTTACGAGCACTTGTCGGATTCTTTTGGGACTTTGTTTAATTATGATACGTATAAGGACTGAGGCGCGCAAGACGGTGACGCTGAGCGGCAACCGGAACGTGATGGCGGTTTTAAATTTTAATGCGAATATGCGTCCGTCATAAGTTTTGCGCTCCCTTTATGGAAATTGCAGTGGCGTGAGCGTTAAGGGTGTCGAGTTCAGTAATAAACGTCCATCCTGGGGGAAAATAATCACCGCCTAAAACGGTGAACGTCAGTGGCATGTGTGTGTCGATTGTCTAGATGTTAGTTGATGTTTGTTAGCGGGTCCGTGAGGAAATTTGATCGCTTATTATTTGATGATATAAAGCATATATAGGTGTTGATAATGTATGTAACCGAATACAGATATTATTTATAAAAAATAATAATAGGGGCTATGCTACTGGGAAAATTGTATCTTTAACGTGAACGTTATTATTTATCATAACAGTCTAAGCAGCTTATGTAATAGATATATTTACATCCCGTTATCATTAGCACGTCCCCTTCTAAAAGTGGTATCCGGCGTCTTCTTCCATATTCTTAGTTTAAATACATTTATTACTTTAATATACGCCAGATCTCACCAAAAGTCGGCGTATTCCGTCCAGTTTTTCATATTCTAAAATGTGTCATATCAGTGCCTACTAAAGACACAGGTCGGAATGTCGGAGTCCGGAGACTCCGAAGCAGAGTTTCCATATCGAGGACGGGTTAACAACTCCCACCACCGTTTTTCACACGATCGGCCGAAGTCAGAGAAGCGGTCTGCCGTGTTTGTTTAGAGGACGTATGTTAATTTTTCATGCATCGTTTTAGAATCAGCTGAATTGCTGAAGACCGCATAAATGACTGCGTCCTCCCAATATAAATAAACACTTGAGACACTTTTTTCGTTTGTATGGTTGATTTTTATATTTCTCCATTTATTCATAAATTTCATCTGTCGACCGGCGAAACGTTACCTTTAATTGGCCCGGGAAATTTAAAAAGTTATTCATTTCAAAAATGTTATTAAAGACAAGTAAAATAATTGTGTAGTTTCCTATTAATATTAATCTATACTGTGAAAAATCATCTTTCATTTCATTTATTTTATTAAACGGCAAATTTTTTTGTTTATTAAATAAATGTAATTATAAATTCTTTTACATTTATTGAAAAGTATTAAAATTTATTTAACTCTCAAAAATCTGTGAGAAATATATTGAAACCTTTTTTGAAAGAACCAATTTTGCAATTCATTACTGTTCGTATACAGGGTGTCTTGCCCTAAAAGTATTTGGATTTTCTATTGATAGATTCTAATGCAATTTTCACTGTTTATGGAAATCAATATTCTCTTCTAAATTAAAATATTTTCAAGATTTTACCACTTCCGATTATACCGGAAGTACGTACAAGCTTTGTTATTTGATGTGGAACCTTATATTTTTTATTGAAAATTTAGATTCTACGTGTTAATTTTTACAAATTTCGTGTAACAGTTTTTGAGATTTTTCAATGATTATGAAAATCATCATTTTTTTAGACAGCATTTTAAAGTATTATACTTAAGGATAGAAAAAAGTCACAGGAATGAAAATATTCTCATGTAGAAACAGTTTAAAAATATTAATAATTGGGTCTCAAATTAACAGCAAAGTCTAGTAAATTTAAAACTGGGTGGTGCAATATTGCCGTGAAGTCCGATATATTTTTCGAAAAAAAAAAAAAAAAACTTATATAATTTCTAGCCACTGTTGACCGTCATATTTTAAAATTCGTTTCATATATACAGGGTGTTCAATAATCATATGATTTTTTTAATGAAACGATATATTTTTATTATCATTTTCGATTCTACGTTTTTTTATATAAAATTTATTAGGTCGATTTTTTTATTTTAAAAGTTACAATAAAATGAAAGTTAAGTCGAAAAATGTTTGTTTAACACCTTATATTGCAAACATTAAAAACGAAATAGATATATTAAATAAAAATGCTTTGAAAATAATTAATAAATTATTTCCACATTTAGCTCTGTGACTATTGACTTACTTACGTAAGCACTTTAAACAAATGCACATTAAAACAACTACTTCCCGAGCAAATACCTACGCCGGACATTGAATTACATAATGTACACCTGCTGTTGCATATCAATAAAATTTTGCATAATGCAACAAATTTTGATCCGAGAAAAATTTAATGTAAAAACAACAAAAGGAACCTTACTCAATATAAAGCAATATAGCTAAATGTGGAAATAATTTATTAATTATTTTCAAATCATTTTTATTTAATATATTTAAATAACTGTGACCAAGTGAATGAATATTCTTTTCTATTTAACGAAATAGATAAATAGAAATTGGAAAAATACTTAATAATAATAGGTATAGTCGTTTTCTGTCAGAATATTTTTTGTGAACAGGGTAAAGCAATATGCAAAATGATTTTCTTCTATTTTTACTTAAATGGAACACCCTATTTTTGTGTATGCCATTTCAAAATGAAAATGGGCCTGACCATTTTTGAGATATTTAAAATCAAAAATGCAAATCCGCATTTTTTTATTATTTAGTTGTCAATGTTATACGTAATAATATCATATTTAATAAGTAAAGTACATATTTTAGGTCATTTTTGTAACACTGTTACTATTAGACATACTTCTTCAATAAAAATACTTTAGTCATTAGAAACAAAAAATATATTTTGGTCATTCTAAAAATATTTTAAATAATCCCATAATTATTTTTTAAATAATTTATGTAGGCTGCAAAACTGAAGGTGTACCAACAAGCCTAGTAAAATAATTCAATACTTGAATATTAATATTTAGTTAATATTAAAATTGTCCTCCATTAAAATCTCTATGTATGTAATTAACGTATTCATATAAAATATTTCTATTGAATAACATTTAAAATTTTTAGATTTTTTTGCTTTTAAAATAACTGCTAAATATTTGTCGACACACTACTATCTTTATATTAAATATGTTTTTAAATGTAGGAAAATATTTACGAATTGCATTTGTATTAGTCATAGCCTAATTAAATTATAGACTACAAGTGAAACATTCAATTTTGTACTTTGGATTGAAAAATGGAAAAACAAACAATTTTCCATCGAAAATAATATAGGGTGTTCCATTTAAATAATAAAAAAAACAGTTTGCGCATTGTTTCATCCTGTATATAAAATTAGCTTTATGATAAAAAACTACTTTTCTTTCAATTATTAAGCATTTTTTTCAATTATATTGCGTTGGCAGAAAATTTAATTGTTTTTTTTTTTCAATTTTGAAATGCAAGACCCAAAAAATTTATCGATTTCAACAATAAATTATTTATAACTTTTTAAATATCAACAAAAATTGACATAATAACCCAATATCAGAAAAACAGTTACACGAATTTTATAAAAATCTAAATTTTCAATCAGAAATATAGGGTTCCATTTAAAATAACAAAGCTTGTACGTTCTTCCGGTATAATCAGAAGTGGTAAAATCTTAAAAATATATAATTAATACGAGAATATTGGTTTACATAAACAGTGAAAATTGCATTAGAATTTATCAATAGATAATCCATATACTTTTAGGGTGAGACACCCTGTACACGAACCTGCAGTAATGAACCGTAAAATTGGTTCTTTCAAAAAAGGTTTCAATACATTTCTCACAGATTTTTGAGAAATTAAATTGAAAGACTTAAATTAGAGTATTTAAGTCTTTTCAAATAAAAGTAAACGAAATTATAATTACATTAATTTAATAAATAAAAAAAATACACCCTGTTTTTGTTACGTTTTATAAAATAAATTAAATGAAAGATGATATTTCATAGTGTAGATTAATATTAATCGAAAACTACACAATAATAATAATCTTTAATAACATTTTAGAAATGAATAACTTTTAAATTTCCCGGGCCAATCCAAGGCAACGTTTAGCCGGTCGGTAGATGAAATTTCGGAATAAATGGAGAAATATACAAATCAACCATAAAACGTGCCTCAATGTTTATTTACATTGGGAGGACGCACTCATTTATGCCGTCTTCAGCAATTCCGCTAATTCCAAAACAATGCATGAAAAATTAACGTACGTCCTCTAATCGTGCATTTCACACTGTTTCTCTCTTTCTTCCACGACTACGGCCGATCGTGTAAAAAACGGCGGTGGGAGTTGTTAACCCGTCCTCGATATGGAAGCTCTGCCGACCAGACCGTCGTGACGGAAACATCACTCGCATGGATTAAATCAAATGACTTATTTGGAACCATACCATATTTTATAGTTAATATAATTTCATTTTTTGGTACATTAATTTTTAATTATTCATTTTTAGAATATTTTTTGCATAAAATAAATATTTAATACAACTGAATAATAATAATTAATAAAATTTAATTCGCTCGCATTAGAGGCGTACGCGAGACATCAGGCGTTCCAAGGCAAGGCATACACATGCATTTGGGAGTCCTCCCCACTCCAACATTCCGGCCTGTCTCTTTAGTAGGCACTGGTCATATGCATTAGGTATCATTACAAAGTCCTTTTATATATCCATCATTACGAAATCCAAAATATACCTACACCTTACGTAGTTTTCATCAGTAACACCTCGACCCTTCCGTATATTACTGAACATGATTTCCGCAATTTAAAGCAATTTAAAGATTGGTATTTTACGTATTATAAGATTATAATACGAAGTATGTGAAGAAGGATGTGAATGATTTTGTGATGAATTTATGACCTAATAAAAAAACATGAACATAAATATTAATATTAGGAATTGTTGAGTAAGTTTCACTTCGTTTGTTTTACACGCAAAAATTTTATTTTCGACTACTCATCAAGATAATGCAACGTGGCAAAGTGCCGAAACTAGTCGAAAATAAAATTTTTGCGTGTAAAACAAACCAAGTGAAACTTACTCAACAATTCCTAACATTAATAAAATGTTTTAACAGTTAAATAATGATACTCAAATTGAAAGTAAATATTAAGAATTTCTTATAAAATTGTTTTTTTTGGTTATTATTGTAGATATTTGAAATCTGTTTTCGCTAATATTTCTATTTATGAGATGCGGGGGTAGGGTTGAGTTAAAATTAAAAAAATAAATAAAAGGAAAACGATATACCATTATACATTTTTGTTTTTACTAAATTTAATCCTAATAACATTTTGTTATAAAAACGATGTTTAAATGAAAAAAAACAACTTTTTTAGGTTCCAAAAAATAGACCAGTAAAATGCTGCCATGAAGCGGGATTAATAAGAATCAACCTTTATGGGTGGAATTTTGATAAGTGTACGATCCCCCTTATTTGAAACAGTGTTATTTTGGATACAAGTGTGGAAAAAAGTATACGTTTCTGGATTTTATTAAAATACGTTTCTTGAAAAATGTTCGGGCCGATCAGCGACGGTTTTGTAATGAGATTATTGTTTTTAGCAGAGCGCACTGTTTATCATGCGTTATTGAATAATATCTTTATTATGTTTGTACAAACACTATTTAAATGTTATTAATTACCGATATTTTTATTATAAAGACAGTTTGTTCAAACTTTGTTATTAGTTGAGCTAGAAAATCGGTTAAATTAGAAAAGTAATAGTAAATTTTCCGGGGATTACAATGGTAACATTAGAAAAACAAAAGAACATAGCGTTTTCAATATATTAACAAAATAAGTGTTTTTTCTCTATTATGTCACCATATCAACAAAGGGTAATTTTAATAAAACAATATATAATAGACCATTACAAAAAAATCACAAATAACGAACTTGAATAAAAACACGTAGAATCCTTTCTTCACTTAATAGTGGTAGTATCAACCATTGATAATGGTCACTTTGTTTCCGAAATGTACATCAAGTAACAAATAAAGTAGTGAAGAAAGGATTCTAAGTGTTTTTATTCAAGATGTTATCATATTCACGTAATATTGCTAACTGAACTACAAAAAATTATTCATCTTAAATAATTTAAAATAGCATTTTATATTCATTTGATATCTTTAAGAAATATAATCTATTGAATATATAATTATTTAAAATTACCACCACATTTGCCTAAACTATTGTGATCCACGAGCAGGTTTGTTACCGTTTAAGTTAATGACAGTATTCGTTCTTTTTGAACGATATCTGTGCAGCAAATATGACGATATTTAATGAATTTAAATAATCGGCAGAAAAATTGCCACTATTTTTTTGCATTCGTACTCATATTTTGCGAGAGTTTGTATTCTGCATTCATTAACAACATCTCATAACGAATACTTTGCCTTTACTATTCAGAGACGATGTCGCCAAGCTGTTTTTACATAGAAAACAATTGGACGTCCTTATATGGACGTTCCATTGCACTTGGATTTCGTAATGATGGTATAACCGAAATGCATTGAAGTCTTATTGATAGTGGGGTGTATTTATATATATATATATAGAGAGAGAATGTAAAGTTATTTAATATAATAAACTCGACCGAGAGGAACCAATGTGCAGACTCTGTAATGAAGAGGATCCAGACGCCTCACATGTGCTACGAGTGTGCAGCACTTACGAACTGGAGGAAAGATAAGATCTACTTTTCCCAAAAGACAGAATAATAAAGAGGATTAATTATAAGAATGAAACAAGTACAATAAGTCAAATGGCTGCAGTGCTTGGGCTAAGTAACATTTATTTTCGCTCGACCGATCAAGAATTCTATTAAAATCGACATAAACTCTTTTTCTTTTTTTAACATACCATTCGAATAATATATATTTTATTAATGCATATTACATTCTAGTATACCAAACTAATGTATACAGTTTTCTTGGGGCTTTAAAGCGTATGGAAATTTGGTGCCGCTCGAATGTTCCAATAACTTTTTCAAATCCTCACACTCCTCCCGTTTCTATTTTTTCGGGTCTATAGGGTGATGTAAATACGAACGAATCGACGCGAATCTGTTTTGTTTTTCCCGTTTCTGTTATTATTTTTGGAGGCTGTAAGGCAGGAATCAATACGGATCTGTTTCGTTTTCGCGCATGGGACGAAACAAATTGCCGAATCGTATTTTGCGGCGAAATAAAAAATAAAGGAATTTACCCGCAAAATTCGATAACAGTAGTAACGTGATAAGAGAAAGAAAAGAGTTTTTTTCATTAGCCAACGTTATTGAACAAGAATAAATATTATAAAATATTCACAAATGTGATATTACCCACGGATTTTTCAGATAAGGATTTGCCCAGCACCGGAAAAAATTAACAAAAACTACGTCTTATTTTAAGAAATTACAGATGAAATTTAATCAAAGTGCAAAATGTATATAAACAATGTTCTACTATTAATATATTCTTACGTCAATCCTTAGTTTCGACGACATTTTAAGTTGTATCTGATGCCTCAGATTCAATTATCAAAATGGCACTGTTTAATACAATTTAGGCAATTGTTTTTCATCGTATGTTGTTGCTAATTGTGTAAGCAATGATACTAAATAATAAAATCAAATAATTCTGTTACTTGTTTGAAATAAAAATATATTATTCATAATAGTAGAAAATCAGTCAAAATAAAATTTGAAAATAAAATGTTTATTTATTTCTTTATGTAATTGTCCATAAATATTCGTAAATAAAACATAAAATAATAGCCAGAGATCTGTATTCGTTTAAGCAAGGCCGATCGTAACAAGTTATTACTCAATAAAATTCGTGAATAATCTCTTCGGATTAAGTGCGCGATACGTTTCAATTAGGTTTATTACGCACTCAACTAGACGAAAAATAACCAACAAAAAGCATTTTGTATTCAAGTGAGGAAAGAGTATTCGTTTTGAGCAAGTTGGAGTAATTTTATATACAAAACGTGAAGTTTATTCATTATTATTTTATTTTTGTAATTTAGTTATAGTTTTTTTTTTTCTTTATTATTGTAATCTAATTTTAGAACATTAATATTATAGATGTAATCTTAGTTTTAGTTTCTGCTACTGTTGTAAAAAAGGATGATCAGTTTAATAAATGAAAAAAGTAAGAAATAGAACTCCACACAAACCATCTCGAACACATCCAGTGTGTTGATTTCTGGAATTACATTTACTTGTAAGTTTTATTATTTTATTTTTCTAATAATAAGTGCAAACAGTAATAACACGAACGAAAACACAGATTTCCTCCTTGCATTTGCAACTATAATGTCAAAATAATGACAAACGAAAAGGGACGTTTTTTGACGGAAACGATTGATTGCCATACGCAATCTAGATAATTGTTTTCTACAAAAAATCTCTTCGATTCGGATTTTAATAAAGCCTAGCTACCTATTAATAATATTAATAGATAAAAGGATTTATTCACCTGATCACGGTTATTTATGTAAATTAAATTAAATAATTAATAAATTAAAAAATATATATATATATTTTTTTTAATTTAATTTACTTAAATAACTATGACCAATTGAATAAATTCTTTTTTTTTGTTGAAAACAATTTATCAAGATTGCGTAATGCAAACAATCGTTTCCGTTCAAAAACGCCCCCTACGAACATTTCCACCGGATATCGCAGGCGTGACGGTGCGTTTTTAATTAATTTAATTAACAACTTTGCAATTATATAACGGAATAATTAATAACTTATTCCCTCTTTAACTGACATTTTGACTTATGTTACATAAATACTTTAACAATTTTATGATAATTTTTTTTCTATATTAAATTTCTATTATTTTTTTCTGTTTTTTTTTTCTTTTTATAAAACCTGCAACTTGTAATTTCCATCATTAGCTATAAGACCCACAATAGCCGCTATTATTCATTCCCTATCTGTGCCGTTAATCACCTCAGGCCCCTGCATTTCCTTCACTTCTCTTTAAACCACGCATATTTTCTTCCTTGCGCGATAAATCTGCATAACACAATCCCGGAGTTGTTTTTTTTTTACATAATGCACTTACGGATAATGGGACAGGGTCTCGAGTGAAAATCTCTCACTCCGATGAAATTCCGCCGATCGATTTTGGACTTGCGAAAAAAAAAATGTTTTTGGGGGCACTCCATTCACGTTTTGAAAATAATTGTTGGGCAAGAAGTACAAATTTATGTGTGTGGAGCTGAAAATATTTATAGAAATAACCCGGCGCATGCACCATTAATTAATTAATACAATTAGTATATTCACTAATAAAAATACATTTCAGATGCTTTTATCAGATAAATATCCATTTATTAATATATGGTGGAAATCTGTTCGATTGGTTACTATATACTTAGAAAATTCCATTATTTGAATAACGAATGTACAAAAAAGTTATTTTGTCGCATTTATAATATTAACACCAGCAAGTCTAAAAATATAATTCTAAAAAAAATCATTGTTTGGATTAAGTGACAAAAAAGCATGTAATAAAGCAGGCCATGGAAATGAAATGTCATCCGTCAGGTAATCTTAATAAACACTTAGGGCAACGTATTCGGCACTGACGACCCATATCTGTACTATTCAATTCTTTATAATGAGTAGGAAAACAATACACAAAAAGAGGTTTTTAACTGCATTTTTTTAATTTTATTGTTCTTCTATTTATTAATTAATTAATTTAATTGTCTTATATTTTATTATTGATTAGAAGTGTTACCAGCGTTTTGCCGGAAACGCTGCGACACTGATATTTATAAATAAAGGATTAGTTTATTTTTGTTCATTTTTAGCGACTAGGTTTAAGTTTTATTGCCTTTCGCTTCAAATATATTTAGCGTCATAAAACGCAAAAATTTCAATAGGCTGCCTTAATCTGGAAAATTTTACCATTACGGCATTTCGTGACCAAAACAATAGCACGACAGCTTTGATCCCGAAATGCATACCGTCAGGTACCGCCCTATGGATTAAATGAGAGTTTGTTTGTTGCCCGGCTTCTTGGAATTTACTTTAGGGGAAAACATGCGTAGTATTATGACTTAATTACAGTAGGTTGATCGCGAGACGCTCAATCACCCCCAAGCTCTGACTTCCCTCCGGACGATGGGAACGGGAAGGGATTGAGCTGGTGAATAAAACTGATGGTTCAGGAGGTTGACAATCAATTCCGATGAAAAATACCATCGGTTATCCATCAGAAATGAGATACAACGAAACATTGGCTGATGATGGGTTGAGTATAGTTAACTTATTTTCTGATTATTTTTCGTCGGTTTACTCTAATTCTTGCAGTGATACTAATTTCAATATTGTATGCCCCCCTTGTATTCCCGCTCAGGACAATAGTTTTTCAGTCGACATCATAGACGTTTTTGATGCCATTTGCAGTTTAAAACCCACATATTCTTCTAGGCCTGATTTAATGTGTAACTTTTTCTTGCAACAGTGCATCTTTTCGCTTTGTCGTCCAATACATGAACTTTTTGTTAATTCTCTCAGCAGTGGTATTGTACCCTCTAGATGGAGGCAGAGCTTTATAATACCTCTCCATAAAAAAGGGCCTACAGTATTTATTGAAAATTATAGGGGTATTTGCATTCAATCTGCCATACCAAAAATTCTCGACCGGCTGGTTGCAAAACAGCTATCGTGGTTCTCTAAACATCTTATTAGTGTTAGATAACATGGTTTCATTAATGGCGGCTCCACTACTTATTAGAGTATAAACAATTTGTGTCATTGGCCTTGGAAAAGCGCTGTCAAGTTGATACAATTTACACAGACTTTTCGACACTGTTAACTCTAGTATTCTTATTAAAAAATTAAATACTATTGGTATTTGTGACATTACCTTGAAGTGGTTATCATCATTCTTATTTAATCGTATACAATTTGTAAGAATAAGAGAGTTTATTTCCAGGGCCATCTGTGTGATCTCTGGTGTACCGCAAGGTTCGCATTTAGGGCCAATTTTATTTATTTTATTTATAAACGACATTCAAGATATAATACAAAATTGTAATTTCTTATTGTATGCAGACGACTTAAAACTATTTAGAGCTGTTAGTTCTGAGGATGATTGCCATGGTATTCAAGATGACCTGTGTCGACTCTTTCAATGGTGTAATGATAATCACTTGTATCTAAACATATTAAAATGTTTTATATGACTACGTCTAGGAATAAACATACTATAAATTATATATACAATATAAATTCTATACCATTGGCGAGAGTATCTATGTTAAATGACCTCGGAGTCATATTTGATTCAAAGTGGTCATTTAATAATCATATTTCTAATATTGTCAGTAAAGCATTAAGAATGTGGGGTTTTGTGTGGCAAATATCAAAAGACTTGGATGAAGATTGCTTAAGAACATTAAATTGTTCTCTTGTAAGATCCCAACTAGAGTATGCATCTCCTATATGGACTCCGTCTACTAATTCTAATGTGAATCACTTAGAATATGTCCAAAAAAAGTTTTTAAGATGTTTGGAGTATAAAATGAAAATCGTACATATTCGTGGAGACTACAGCGTTTGTAATGAATGCTCTGAACATATCATTCTTAGAAAGCCGCAGAACTATAACTGATCTATGCATTCTTCATCGTATTATAAACGGGCAATTCAATTCTCCGGTCATTCTTGATGCCATTTCACTCTATGTTCCCAATAGAAGTACGCGTAATAATAAGTTATTTTATTTAAATTCACATAGTACTTCTCTTGTCAATGAGAACTCTATTACGCGATTATTGAAGTCCGCCAATTTATACAATGGCAAACATTGGTTTGATATATTCAATGCCCCTTACCACACATTTTAAAAAAATATTAAAAAAATACATGTAAATTTGTTTAATTATTTGGTATGCTTATTTATTATTTAATTGTTTATTGTGTTAATTTTACTAGATAATTTCTATAATATTTTTGTTAATATATTGTATCGTTTTATTTTCTTTAAGCTGTATATTATATAATTCTTTATTTATGTACAAATGGTGTTACCGTAAGAAACATTTATTATTATTATTATTATAAATGATTTTTTTACTGTGAAATCTCTGCCTACGAGCAGCTAGGTAATCAAGGGCTATCCGATTGTGAAGAGTAGGCCAATATATTTAATATTTTACTTCAAATCGGGGTGCTTGTCTCTTAAAGTCAATACCCTAAATTCTCCCTTGGATAGAAGACGTTTTATTTGTAATTTGAAAGCGTGGTATTCCAGGTTACATTTGTATCCCTGAATGTTTGTATACATTTTTGTTTCTTCTTTTGTTAGGTAGTTTGAGTGTTGTTTTGTAGTAAATTTGTGGGTTCTTATATTTGAGCGTCTTCTTATTTTATATGTATGATTTTTTTGTTGCACATTAATTTCAAGTCGGTTTTAATTAGTTTGTTTTCTATTTTGTATATTAAAAGTAGGTTGTTCTCCTGTCTTTGCGATTTAAAAATTTTAATATTTTATTCTGTTGTGATTGAATACAAATATCTTTAATATATATATATATATATATATATATATATATATACAGAGAGGTTTTTTAATCGGTATACATTAGGCGAACTGTATACCTGCAAAAAAAAACAAGTCAAACGCATTGAGCCGAATAATGTGTGTTGCCTATAACACACAACTAAACGTCAAACGCTAAACTTCAAAATGTGTGAAATATTTGATCGAAAATGTATACAAATGAAGAAAAAGTCGAAATTCAAGCGTGTATTACAATTCCAAGAGTACTAGAGGAGGATAAGACATGTTTTAAATGAATCCAAAGTGGCCGAATACCTCGGTTAAGATGATTCTAAAAATAATTAAACTAAAACATTTTCTTTGGAAAACGCAACGAAATAAATCATGACTAATACTGCATGCGTTACCGTCACAAGCAATTTCCTTTTTTATCAAAAATACGTCACTTATTATTATGGAGAAATTACAAGTAAAAAATATCAAGAGATTTTATTAAGACAATTTGAAAGAAAAGTAACAGCGAAGAACAATAAACTTGAAATAAATAATTAGAATAAATGCTATAAATGACCACCACAAACTGCAAGATATTAACTCAAACGATAGTGAAAATTCTTCCACATTGTGCATTTCGATATTGTCATAAACAAAATAGAAAATTGTTAAATTGTTGTTGTTTTTTAATTATCCTAGTTGATCAATGCGTTTGACTTGGGCATTTTACATGTATACATAGGGGATATGTATACTGTTAAAAAAGCCTCTCTGTATATATAATATATATATATATATATATATATAACGAATCGGACTGCTGTTCATTAACAAATATATAACAATATATAATTATTTATCATCTGGCAAAGTCTGTCATAGAGCTTGTGGAACACCCTGTATTATATTACTCAACATTTTTATTATTCCTTCAAAATGGTGATAATCGTGAAAATCGTGTAAATCATTCATCATTAAAATAAAACCTAACATCGGTAGATGAAATTCGTTTTATTGAATAAACCTTGTTTGCATAATTTATTATTTTATTTTAGTGACTATAGTTTCAAAGCATAAAGCTTCATTATTAAACTTTTTTAGTTTGATAATGAAGCTCTATGCGTCGAAACTAAAATAACAAGTTATGCAAAGAAAGTTAAAAAGTATTTTATTTAATAAACTCGAAATGTATAACGAAGTGAACCTTAATAATTAAAAATTTATTATTTTTTACTCGTGGGAGGTTAAAGTTATATCTGTGCATTTAATTTCACGCTGCGCCTTCACTAACCAACAATGCAAACACTATTTTTCATTGAGTATTGTTTTGCGCTTCGTCGTGATAACTTGCTTCAATGGATTGTGCTGCGGGCTAGTTTCAGTGATTCTAGAGCGATCAATAGGCAAAATGATAGGTTATTTATATTAGTTCAAAGTTTGTAAACAGAGTTTTTTTAGAATACTGAATGCGAGTCGAATATTGGAAAAAATATTCCGCTCAAATATATATATATATATTTCAATTTTAAAAAAGTTTGGTTATTCTTTATATTTGCGAGATTTCGTTTGAAGCACATTTCCCAGCAGGCATACATCCAATTATAGGAAACTTAAAAAAAAAAAACATAATAATAATGCACGAAATCGTATATAGCCTAATACTGATAGACATTTTCAAATTACAAGTATAATGAAAAAAAAAAAGATACTATTTTATCATAAACTAGATATTTTTTTAAAAAATTATATAGCCGGCGAGGGTTAATTAATTAAAATCCTAGTCGAAAAGATTTTTTTTTTTCCAGAAAACAATTTATCGATATCGCGCTTTACATACGCACGACCGCTCGTCGAAAAGACTTCCTCTAAAGATCACTTCCATCGGGGATGTCATGCGTTTTAATTAATTGTAATCAATTAAATTAACAACTTTGCAATTATATCAGGCACAGCTGTACTGATGACGGTTAAAATCCCGAAACACGTGATTGCCTTATTTTACGTAACTTTTATTTTATTTATTTTTTGCATTAAACATTTTCGATTCAAAAATTTTTGCATTATAAAATGTGTTATTGTTATGCAACAGCAAATGTGTATTATTAGACTTTTGTTAAAATACTTATGTAACATAAGTCAAATTGTCATAGTAGCTAAATACAAAATAATTAATTAATTATTTTCAAATTATTTTTATTTAAAATTATATGTTTAGTATTCGATAAAATTTCAAAGTCTAAACATGTGTTGGGCAAAATTAAGTGAAGTATGAGTATTTCTGAATACACAATTTTAAATAGCTAAAGCTAATAAATAATAGTAAATTGGAGTTTATTAGTAAATAGGTGACACTTCCCAATATTAATATTATAAATAACTTTAAGAAAATTGCCACATATTTATTTTGCAGGGACAAAAAAGATCGAAAATTTCGACTATGCTCATCTCTAATCTAAACTAACATTTATAGTAATTTATTTTGCAAGACCGTTACTTACAAATTTACGCGCGAGCATAATATCCAACAAGCGAGCTTATTATCCGTGCTAATGCGTAAGTTTTAACAATGGGCGAACATTGTATAATCTTTCATGGTATACTGAATGAAAAATCTGAGATTTATTTCTCGACATATTGTTTCAATTAAGATTGCCATTTAGAATAAAATGAATGTTAATATGGTTATTTTACATAAATAATAATTGCTTAAGTAGTTTCAGTATCTCTTGTGTTGTCCTGTCAACAAGCAAAATTGAATTTACCTGAGAAAATGAGACAAAAGGCAGATGAAGCCAGTGTTAGGGTAATACTAAAAAAAATTAGATGCAGATATCAAAATAAAGGATGAATGGAGAGAGTAAAACTTTATCAGTGGGGTCCTAGACGAAACTGTCGAGTTTGCGGACCAAGTTTTTTCAATGCTAAAGCTTTTATTCTTAATGACTATAGTGATATGTACAGGTTAAGAAAGGTGATTACATTTTTCAACTTGCAATCTGTCAAGCACGTGCCAAAGAAATCTAGTGTATTTTTATTCAAAACTTAATCCACAAAAAGATAAAGCTCCTCATTTAATTGGGATTCCCAGGAATGACATATGTAGATGTCATCTACACATTTAAAGAAAATGGGTACAAGATCATGATTTTATTTTTTATTATGTTCCTGATATGTCCTAACGAAGGGACATAAAGGGGAAAACATCAATATAGCTAGTGACAGCAAGGCTGCACTTATGGTTCTTCAGAATCCGACAAAGAACTCGAGCCTGGTTCTGGAGTGACATAACTCTCTGATGCAACAGGTAAAAGGCAACAGAATAAGCATAATGCGGGTGCCAGGGCAACGAATTGGAGAATGCCCTTGTTCCAGTAGGCCCTGAACCGATCTGTCCCCTCGCCAAACAATTCCTAAAGGCAAAAATAAGGTACATTGGGGCTAGAGAGAAAGAACAGCAAAAATCCTCACAGGGATTTCTGGCTATTCAACAGGAAATACCTCAAACTACTAACAGGAATTCTAACAGGACATGTCCCAGTTAAAAGTCACCTGAAAAAACATGGGATTAGTCGCTGATGAAACATGTAGATTACAACTGTACAATTCTCAATTAGTGAGGATGTTAATGTTTGATATATCTAGAATTCCCTTAATTAATTTTAAACAGTCGCTATTAGGGGTTTGAAAACATGTTTGATACATTAAAGGAAACAAGTTTTGAGTTTGGTGGTTTAGAAAACAGTTTTATTTTTTTTAACATGTAATAAAAAATCAAATATTTCATAAAAAAATAAAAGCTAATTTGCCTCAAGGAACACCCAACAGACCAATTTGAAGCACAAGTAAAAAAGTGCATAAAAGAATCATAAAATTATATTTACCGGGTTATTCAAGGTATACGAAACGGAGTATTGTGGCCAAAGTACAGCACTTTTTAAAAGGGCTGTATAGCGGCCTATAATGGCTACTTTCTAAAATTATTTTCATATTATATAGGGTGTCCCATATACCATAAAAGTATCAAAGATGTGCTTTTTAAATAGAACACCCTATATATTATTATATTTTTAGATTTTATGTTCTAAGTAGCTATCGTGTTCATTAAGGTTGTTAGTACCTAAACACAACGGTTTTTGAAATAATTGTAATTTTCTTAAAATCTAACCTAATTTTCAAATTATAATTATTTCAGAAGTATTTAGGTTATGTGCGGGAAATTTCCAGTCATATTTTATTTTCTAATTATTAAAATCGTAAAATATTTACAGGGTGGCCCAAAACATTAAAATAATTGAACAAGTGGCACAAACTTGATTTTTTCAAATGTAATGTCCTATTTTTGAACTTGTCTTTAACTCGTAAACGGAAGTATTATGCACCATCTCAATGCTGAAGAGACGTATGACTACCTAGGTGTACCACAATACAATGTGCATGACGCGTGGTACGAGAGCATGAACAAACACGGGCTGGAGTATTTATGTTCAAGCTGCTGCCGGCAGCAGAAGACCTCAGCTTAGACTTCGATAATGGTCAGGGAGAACTCACTACGATTAGCGCTGACTAGTTAAGAGTCCAGCTGAAAACCGCAGAGGTCCAAAAGCTGTTTCAACGCCACATGGACAAGCCAATGCATTATGTCTTCTGTAAGAACATAGAAGATCTTGGCTTGTCCAAGCAACTTACATTCGGTTTTCTGCGAGCAGCTGGACTAAAGTCAGAAACTGAGGGCTTCATCATGGCCTACCAAGACAGTGTGCACAACACCTTTGCCTACCGTAGCCACATTATTAGTGCAGATGTTCCGGTTATACGCTGTAGGGCGTATCATGGGGCACCGGAGACAATAATCCATAGACAACGCAGCGTTACAAGTGCTCTACGACCATCTAAGGCATTCGTACGGTATCGATAAAACACCAGTGCTGCCATACACTCTCGATGATATAGAGTTTGTGGTAGAGAATGAGAGGTTCCATATATATTGGAAATTCTCATTCTCAACGCTCATGTAAATACGAGCGAACAAGCCTGACCTAGTCCTCCTTGATAACCACCTTAAAACGATGTTTGTGAACGAAATTTCGGCACCCGCCGAAACAAACATCGTTTTGAAACTGGAGGAGGAAGTATCATGACTTCTCGCACGAAATGAGCAGTTTGTATCCAAGCCGCACTGTTAAGTGAGTGGTCTTAATCGTCATTAACTCGTCAAATAAATTTAATTTACAAAACCTGAAAGCAGCCCTCTATTTTTGTTTGAAAGAATAACATATATAAAACCAAAAGAAGGAGCCACCCAAAATCCTGCTAATTACAGACCCATAACATGTTTACCTACAATTTACAAAATTATAACATTTACTATATTCTATGAAAATAGAATCATACTTAACTTAATGAAATAAATAGAAAAAATGCAAAGAAATTTATTGACATGTTACATAGACTATAAAAAGGCATATGACTCTGTTCCTAATGATTTGCTTATTCATGTCTTAAAAAATTACAAAATAAATCCAAAATATGTAATTTCCTTAAATTTGTAATGCAACATTGGAATACTAGAATATGTTTAAACACTAACTACCAAATTACTAAAACGGATCCAATAAAAATTAATTGTGGAATTTTCCAAGGAGATACGTTAAGTCCTTTATGGTTCTGTTTAGCACTTAATCTCTTATCTAATACCCTAATTGCAACAAATTTAGGATTTAATATTAAGCACGGAAATATAAAATACAAAATTAATCATTTATTACATATGGACGATATTAAACTTTATGCTTCTGTGGTAGAAGCATAAAGTTTAACAAATGTAATATGTCCTTAAATGTACTGAAACAGTTACAAACGATATATGCATGGAATTTGGCGTTACAAAATGTAAAATGCTTCACATTGAAAAAGGAAATTGGAAAAAAGGAATTGAGAAGACATATTAAATAATGAAAATAGATGGGAATATGGGTAAAAATTATTTATATAAATATCTGGGATTTCAACAAAATAAAAAAATAGATCATATAAAAATAAAGCAAATTTTACAAATGCAATATGTTAATCGTTTAAAACAAATTTTGAAGCCAAAACTAATTCCTAAAAATATATGTAAAGCTATTAATACATATGCGATTCCTATTTAACTTTCTCTTTTGGTATAATTAAATGGTCGAAAACGGATTTAGAAGATTTGAATAGATTAACAAGAACAACTCTAACAAAAAATAGAATTTACCATCCAAATGCCTGTAGATACATTGACATTAAACAGCTCCACAACACACAATTAAAAAAAAATAAGGGAATATTTTCACTCAAAAATCGACAGTGACCTACACGCAGCTACTTCTTTTGTTGATAATGATTACACACCATTATCTCTCAGTAAAGAAATTTTAGATCAAGAATTGTATTCAAATAATCTTTTTTGAAAAATGGTCATCGAAACCTCTACAGGGAAAACATAAATTTAGCCAATGATCGAGAAATTGATAAAATGTCTACCTACAAACGGTTGGCGAATTATTCCCAGAATCAGAAGGCTTTACTTTAGCTATACAGAACCAAGTCATAAATACATTTTTTTTCTATTGTGTACTTATCTTTTGTCTGTATGGTACTTGTCGCCGAGATGAGTGACTGAAACTAACTATGGTCCTCGATACCACGAGAAATATATCTTAGAGAAATTACAAGGTACTGAGACACATACTTCAAGGTCGGTTATAATTCCTGATATAAATCAATTTATGAATCCGTATGGTATTTGTAAAAAAAATTTGCAATTATTCGTCCCCATAACAAATAAATTAAACGTTTTTTCTTGGGATATTTAAATGATAAGTGCATTGCGCAACATGCTGAAAACACCGCTGGATTAAACTTTCTAGTGCTTTGATTGTTAAACAAAACAGAGTGGAAGTAAACAATTTAAGTCCATAAAACTACCTTATGTATTTTCGATAAAGAAAAACGTATTATGTTTTTTTTAAATTTTGTGTGTGTGTGAATAAATGTTTGAATCGAACGGTAGAGGTTTAGTTAACATTCATAAGACGTTCGGAATTTTATCAATTTTTCACAGGAAAGGCAAACAAAAGCTGCCTGGCTTTAACACTTATCCGGAATTAAGGGGATTCTACCGCTTCGAGCCAAACGCCGATTTTGGTGGGCGGTGCACTTACTTTTCGATTCCATCTGACGTTAAGTGGTGGGGATCGAGTATTGCGTGCACGAGCCGTCTCACATGCAAAAGTACAAACAAAGCGGACGATTGATATAGAATAGTGTTTTTATAAGCATGATAAAAACGTCGAAAAATAATAAAATAATATATGGGACTTATTCCGGTTTTCTAATACATTTCAAATATGCATTTTAAAATAGAACAAAATTTAATGTAACAGAATTTAAAACGTTACCATTAAAATAATCTTTTAATAAATTAAACAGTATATTTAGGGTCAATTATTCATTAATCTTTTGAATGTACTAATAAATGAAAGGGTTTTAAATAATTCATGCACAATGGTTTTATACATTTTAATAAATGTATTTTATATGTAATTATTTGTATTTCATGTAAGAAAATAAATGTAAATGAAAACAGAAATGCCACAAAAATTTAAAAAAAATATTCTCTGTTTAAAAATATTATTCGACAAAAGACTTTTTTACAAATTATTTATTATATTTGCCGAAAATTAGACGACTAAATAACAGGTGTTTCTATTATTTATTGTAAATTGTCCACTATTAATGTATTATTAACAATATTCTGATCCCAGGAAATGAGCGTTTAAATGTGAAACAGTTTGTAGTCTGCTTGACTACTTCCATGAATGTAAAATTGCACGAAAAGGGACTGTGATCATTTGCTCCCTTCAATTGTTCGAAAAAATATGGAATATTTGATTTCGGCCAGCGATGTGACACTAATCTATAAATCAATAAATAAATTAATTGAAAACATAAAACACAGACAACATATGCATTTTTAAAAAAATAAACAGTATCTTCAAAATATCTCTCCCAACGAGTTCTATAGCTTATTTGAATAGATACAGAATTGAAAAAATGACAAAATTGGGTATTTGAATGAATGCCTATTAACAATTTGATTTCATATTTAAAATATATTTAATTGTTCAAATGTAATGTAAGAAACAATAACAAAATAATTCAAGTAGGTCATAGTTCCGATATTTTTATTTGTTTCCTTATTTATAAAAATATTCTTAGAGGAAATTTTTACGACTAAATGTTATTTATTTACCCATTTACATTGGGACAAATAGAGATATATCATTGAACAAATGATTATTTTGTGTTAATTTCAGTGATGTATCACAAGTTTATCTTTGAAAAAATATATTGTTTTTATGATAAGTTGCGCTGACAACAAACACATATAGCCGAAACAAAAATTAATCTTTGGCATATCAATACGATATTGTTTGGTGGTTATGGAATCGTTATTTAGACGCTCATTAGCAAAACAAAAAATAAATAAAAAAGAAATACGAACGTTCTTGAAGGGCGAATTATCTAAATAATTGAATCTGAAACCAGAATACCAATTGTGTACACTAAAATATAAAACACTTCCATTTAACTAGTTTAATATTTCTTTAAATAAGCGAGTTTCTAATAGAGGTGTTCAAAAAACGACCACCATGTATATATCAATGATAGACAATTAAAAATACCTACTCTAGTTCGGATCAATTATCTCGCAATTACTTGTTTAGTTTTATAAATTAGCTGATTTAGTTTACATTGAGGATTATGTAATCATAATATTGATACAATTTATAACTAGAAGTTAATAAAATATAATAATTGATAAAAAAAAAAACAATTAATATAATTATATTAATTGTGCGATATGCAACTAATATGTATGTTATAGCTATAGTAAACGTAAACGACTATTCGTCTCAGGAAATTTTAATTCTTAAAAATACCGGTGGTCCAAGAGTTAATTACTTAATTAATTATATAAAATATCCCAGGGTCAAATCTTGTATTGTATAATTATAAATTTATATTTATATAATATTTGCAGAATTGCAATAGAAGTTATTGACAATAAAATAATACAATGAAATATTTTACAAATATGTTCGGAATCTTTGATTATACGCATTATACTATCATATGTACGTTTTATGAGTAAAATATGTATAATACTATATTAATAAAATGCACTTTTTAACTGATATAGTCAAAAATTTCAATGACAATGTAGGTGTGTTATTTTTACAAATAATTAGAGTAGAGAAACTCATTTTTTAAATGTTAATATACAAGAATTCGTATTACATTATTAAGCACACTAAGCACTTAATAATGTAATAATGTGTTTAATGTTGCGGCATAAGGGTATTGGATAAAAATTAAGTATCACATAAATTTTGTTTTGTACTTACTGATTCATTTTTTGTTTAACACGGGTAACTCTTCCCATCATATACAATTGTTTATACACTATTTTAATTGGCGAATACACACTAATAATAAAAGCACACAACTTAATAATAGAGAAAGGTACACTAAAGCCTGCAATAACTGTAACAGTATAATGAATATTTATTCCTGAAGTATAAAGAATAAAGCACCCAATTCATAAATATATAATCGAAATTAATAGTTGGAAAAAGCGCATGCACATACATATTTTGTTTTCATTTCATCTCGCTTGCACATAATACATCTCCTCTTCGATTCTATTGGTTATTACGCTCGGCGCACAAACACTGGTATACTACATATCAACTTAAAATGTTAGTAAATATAACACATTTTTAAAATTGCTATTTCTCCGTTATTTATTTAAATATTTTTGTTTTTTAAGTTGATTTGTATTTCTAAATTTAATACGAACAATTTGTCGGACGGATTTTTTTTAAGGCAAAATTACTAAAAGTAAAATGTGTAGCACAAAAACTATAAATGATAAAAAAAAATCAATCGGACAATAGTTTTGAAATTAAATCTAGTATACACCTGAAAAATTTCAAATTTTTCTGACCATAAATAAAAAAGTTTTTGAAATTAAGGCGGTGAACTCCCCTTAAACGACCGTTTCGTGGGCTTCAGCGGTAGGAAAATGCAAATAACGCATTAAGCGAGTTTTACGTACACTCAATGAGCAATAAATATATCAAAAAAATATACATTTCGCACAGGAAAAAGAAAGTATCGATTCTAAAAATAAATTGTACTTAAATGAAAAACATGATACTTAATATTACACAATACAATCACTTTCACAGTGTTTGGTTTATGTTTCGAGATGACGCGTTATTCATTCGATATTGAATATTTTATCGTCATGATGATTGTGAACGGTAATCGGGGACGTGGGTTGAAATTCCATCAGAGATGTTTCTTTTACATTTTATTTTTAATTAAATTTAAATTATACCTCAGTGTTGTACGTTGAAGGTTTCTACAATTCATAGATATAAATATAATTTAAAATGAGTAACAATTTGGTTTAACCAACAAGTTTTATTATTCGTTAACTTACTTTCCACAGCAGCTGAGTTACATTGACCAGACGGTCCTGTCTGAATATTAGCAGATGAGAAACAGATTTTCTAACACTAATGATCTTTTTGGTGGAGGAGTATATGTTTGAATTAATACTTGACTCGATTCTATTTTTCTGCCAAACTTTAATAATTCTGTGATTGAAGTTATATCGACCAGGCTTAAATTCATTTGATACGACGGCGACAATGTTTTTAATTTTTTTTTTCAAGTACATGGACTGAAAGTCTACTAAATTAATTTTGCATGATAGAAATATAAATTCCAATTGTTTCATTTTGACTTTGTGTGCGAGATTTATTTTCGTCAAAAATCGTAAAATGGTGGTTGAAATTCTTCACTTAAACCAATAACTAATTGATCCCAATTTTTAAATAACCTTCTATTAGCTCTATACCAAATAAGTGCTTTTCCAACAAATAAATCTATAGCAGTCATAAATAAATTATTAAATGAGAGATTTTTGGTAATTATAAGTTCTTCTATTCTTTCAAGAAACGCGCTCAAAGACATTTCTTTAGATTCTCCTGAAAACGATAAACCCCACTGAAGTACTGGTACAGATTTAATTGTATTTACTTTACCTTCAACTTCGTTGCCAGAACTTTCTGAAGATGTAGAATGACCTGCTAAAATAGTTACTGAATTGATGTTGAGGGATGAAATATTATGTATGGGATTATTTAAACTTGAATTAATCTTGAACTGTTTAACTTTACCTTTTAATTCCGCAAAACTAGTTACAATTTTAACAAGAAAACTCGAACATTTACTCTTTCCTTCACTATTACATGGCCTTACTTGATTTATCCTATTAAATTTATGAGACAACTTAGAGGTATTTTTTTAAATGTAAAGGTGACTTCCTCGAATCAGAAAAACGTGTTATCTCTGTGATTTTTCTTGAAATATCCTCTTCCTCATCTTTAAATTTGAAAGGATGTGATGGTTTTACAAAATTGGTACACCGTTCTAATTTTAATAAATTATGTACGTTATGTAAGTTTTACGTTTTGGTTTTCCACAGTTAATATCTCAGTTACATCCCTAATAGCCAAAACTCATTTTGGGCTAATATATTTATTTGCATTCTAAAATCCATTTCGTTTATATATTTATTCGAACGCACGAATTTTAAAATATTTTAATATATCTATTAAAAAATCGTCAACAACGCGACGGAATAACTTGGTTACCTATTCGTTTTCAACTAAAACAAAATATCTAGCAAGATCTACTATCTCAACCAGCTCTGATGCTAGTGAACAAAAAGTAACCGCGATTCATCAATGGGATATTACAGAAATTAAAAAGGAAATATATCTCAACTTAATGTCTGAAAAAAAAACAAATTAATACAGTGAGTGTTGCAGTAAAGTATTGCTACTTTGTAAATTTTTCTTAATAGTTATTTCTTTTTTTAAGGGCCCCACATTGAGCGCCAATATATGTGACGCTACTTCAGCTACTCTTAACATATCGCTCGGCCTAACTAACCGAGAGGTGTAGGGGAGGGAAGGGCTTAAACAAATAAAAACAACTATAAATGGACGCCACGTGATTACGAACGGTACAGCAGCAAACAAAAGGGAAATCACGAACCAAGATCATATTAATACATATATTAACAAAAATATATATCATATAAACTCAATACTCGTACAAAGCAACAAACCATTAAATTAAGAGATATTTCTTTTTTTTGAAATAATACATATATTTGTTAGTCGTATTGTAACGATATACGTTCTTACAAGGTGATGGTAGACAAAAATATATAGCTATATATACCGATCTTTACATAAGTTATACCATTGTATATAGTTATTATTAATTATATGTATACAGGGTGTAGATGAGTAAAACGGAACATAGGATTTTCAATGTTAATTTCTATATATTGGAATATTATCTTCCCTGATCATTTTAGAGAAAACATGTAAATTAACTTTTTGTAGAGTATACTTTTCTGATTACAGTCATACTATTATTTATTTTTTGTATTAATAAAAACCCGTTAAAAATAATAAAAATAAAATTATAATTTTCACTAAAATATTAGTTGCCATGAAAATAAACAAATAATGATTTTGTGTTGATTTGTTGGTTTCTGTGAAATTTATTCAATACTTCGTAACTGTTTACATTTTTTTCGATAAAAATGTATTGTATTCAAGAAAAAGTGCAAATCGTGAAGTGTTGTTATGGTGGTAGCAGTTCTCGTGGAGTGCGGGATATATTTGCCGTCAACTTTCCCCATCGATCAATTCCCTCCGTTGCAACGATCCAAAGATTAACAAACAAATTTGAGATAACTGGATCAGTAGTACGAAGTTCTAAGAGGACATCTGATTCAGTGCGGGGCAATATACCAATAAATGATAAGGATGACGAGTTTAAGGTGAAAAGGCTGATAAGTGTGGAGTTCACTATACGACTGCATACAAATATTTAAAGAAAAATAATTTCTACTCGTACCGCCAAGAACCATTACAACGTAATTTTTAAAATAGAGCAGAATTTTGCTATACCATAGCATTTTTTGGAAATGGCCAATAAAAATAGGAATTTCTTAAAAAATGTATGCTTTACTGATGAATTGACATTTACGTTTCATAATAAACCAAATATGCAGAACTGTAGAGTATGGGTAACTCACAATCCTAAATTTACACACAATATTCTTAAAAATTAAATGTTTGGGCAGGTATTTTGGAGCACTGGATCATAGTGCCATTTTTTATAGATGGTAATTTAAGTTCTGTAAAATACTTGGCATAATTAGAAAATGAAATAACATCGGCAATAAAGATGAAGAGATTTGGTATCAACTGGATGGTTGCCCTGCACACAATGCGAAGGAAGTCCGCGAATATTTAAGTACAAATTTTAACAAGAATATAATCGGCAACGGATATTTAATTAATTGCCCGGCCCGCAGCCCTGATTTATCAGTTAACGATTTCTTTCTGTGGGGATATTTAAAATCAAATATTTATAATGGAAAGCAATTTAAAAATCTTGATCAGTTGAAACAATGTGCAAGAATATCACCCCAACAATTACCAAATGTACGCAGAGATTTTTTTAATAGATTAGCTTACTGCTTAACAGTCAATGGCGGATTGTTTGAAAATCTGTTATAAGTATTCGTTATGTTTTTAATATTAAGTGTTTTAAGTTGTTTTCAATAAAGTTATTAAGTTGATGTAAATTAAATGTTTGTTATGATTATGATTATTTATTATGTCAAGTTAAAATATTCTGCATTGATTTATACCCAATGAATACTTGAAGCAGCCGTCGGAATTGGCAGTACTACTACTGGCTGTACTATGTACAGCACATGAGGACTCAAGGGTAACCAATCCCTAAAAAATCTGCGTTTTTATTTTGCCACCCAGAGCTAACGCCAATAAATTCTGCTCGCCGCCGACGCTACACGTCGCCGTATCATCCGTCCTGCCGCTTCTTTTCCAGGAAACCTGTCCCATGCTGAAACCGGCCATCGTTCCTTAAGTCGCCTGTTTCCGATGCCGTCCTGTGTCTGTCGCTGCCCTGTTTCAATGCCATATGTTTCCAATACCTTCCAGATCTGACGCTGTCCCGTTTCGACACCGTCTTATATGGGCCTCACCGACGCCGGCAATCAGCGGCACTGCCGCCCATCGCTGCTGCCATCTGATACGTAACGCTCCTTTTCTGCTTGCTTTTTGTTTGTTTAAATATGTTAAATTTGCACTTGTGCTTTAGTTGTTCCTGCTCTCCACAACAAAATTCTGAGCTAGTTGACAGTCCGCAAGAGATACCTTCCCTCTTGTTGACAAAATAAATGGAGTGGTGCTATAGGATAAAGGGTTGTAATTTGTTGATGTTAATTGAAATACGCCACTTTGCAAACCAAATTTGTAATGAAGATGGTAACGGCTTTATGGAGAGTAGGAGCATGTGCTTTGAGTACAATGTCATCAGCGTAAAGGAGACATTATGCGGATTTGTTAATGAATTTGAGATTTTTATGGTTTAGGTCGTTGACTAGGAGGTTGTATAAAAGCGGAGAGATAGGAAGTCCCTGTTGAGGGGTAAACGAATTTGATAAGGAATTTGTATGGATCTATCGATAATGAAACTATCAAGGATGTTGTTGAGATGTATTGGAAGATGTAAGGTGTTGTATTTCACCAGCAGACATATATGCAATACTCAAACGTGTATAGGTGGCTGAAGATGAGATGAAAAGCGGGAATTTGTTAGGGGATTTAAGATCGAACATTACAATAAACATTTTGTTAAATGAAAAGTTGACATAGGTGTCGATTTTTTATTAATCTATGAATCGTGTTCTCAATTTTTTTGATTAACGAGTTTCTATTTATGTTTGTTCATTCGTT
This sequence comes from Philonthus spinipes, assembly GCA_963082785.1. Classification (NCBI taxonomy): domain Eukaryota; kingdom Metazoa; phylum Arthropoda; class Insecta; order Coleoptera; family Staphylinidae; genus Philonthus; species Philonthus spinipes. The sequence continues at coordinate 25,084,850 of OY720310.1, read as the reverse complement.
AATTTTTATTATATAAACGTCTATTATATGGTCATGTAAAGTAATTGGTTTGTGAATTCAAGAGTTTTTAATAATGTCGTAATCAATTTCTGATAATTTTATTTTGACAGATTATTTTCACAGTTGATATTTCTTCTATAGGTGCGAGCCTTTTGGAGCAATTAGTCGACCAGGCTATATGATTCAAGATTGGCTGCCATTCCACGCCAAAACAGCTACTGTGCTCCACTTCCTCTATTAAAAAATCTAATTCAACTAATTTTCATTTGTAATCAGTATTTCGCTTATAAGTCCGAACGCTACTGCCACATGCTAGCGAATAGAATTTATAATATTAAATATACAATTTTTATACAAAAAATATTTTTTATTTATTTATTTTTATATGCTACGTTTTGTTAAAATAATAACTATTATCAACAGCTAAAACTTAGAATATTTCCAAAAGTACCATGTGAATAAAATAGCATTTGTGTCCCAGAACCCCTTATCATTTAGTTAACTGAAAGTGTGAGAGACAGAAGCAGCAGAAGAATTTATATCGGCAAGTGTCCCTTTAACCACAGTAAGGTTTGCCGACTTATGCTGTTCGTTTCCTAAGATGTGTTTGTCCTTCGAATCGGATCTTCATTTTACAGTGAAATTAAACAAGGAAAATTTGTGGCAATGATCAATAAAATTCGATCAATCCCTTTTTTCCATCTTCATTTGTCGTAAGATTCAATTTCGCCTATAGGTTTTTGTGCGCGAAAATTTTCGAGCGCAAAGTGTTATAATTTTGTGTCGTTTTTTTGATTATATTTTCATTTCGCCCATTATTTATAGGATTAAATTGTACGTTTAATTTATTAAAAATTCACATTCTAAGAATATTTTTATATACAAACATCTTTATTCAATCAATCACATTAAATTTTATACAGCTATATATTACAATTATAAATAGGCGTAAAAGTGTTACTCTGTTACGGGCTATTGACCTAAGGTATTACTGCCCTGCAATAAATATTTGGTGATATGGATTTAAAAATATCTGTGCTGGCTAACTGAAATGTCTTGATTTGTACTGATGAATGGTTAGACTAGCGTGTGTATGTTTAGAAAGGATGTACGCATTTCGAGGAATACAGAATAATTAAGGAGGGATTTGTTGTAGAGTATTTTTAATAATCCAAATAAGTAATATTATATATTCAGTTCATTTTGAGTTTGGCGAAATGGAAGCAGAAAATGAATTTACATCCGTTAGTGTGGTTTCGACTACTATTTGAACTATAAGAGTTGACTTAAGGCTAGTCAGTGTAATTCACTCTTCAACAACAACAATATATTACCAAAAAGAAATACTCTAAAAAGTAACAAACAACGTCTTTATTTAATCCAAATTAATTTAAATCCACTATTAATTAAACCAAATCTGAAAACGGAACCTCTTAGTGGTAATACAAGTTTAGAGTCATTACAAAGTAAATGCAACTATTCCGCATCCCATAATAACCGTTATTGTTCGGCGGGTAATCCGGGTAAATGAATGAGAATTCCGCTGTTCCGTCCCTATGATTTTCTTAAATCGATATTAAAATTGAACATAAAATGCAAAAAAATGTAATCGTGAGCACGGGTTTTCCAGGTCGAATCAATTAAATTTATATAGACCCCCCACGGACGGGTGATTATTTAATTAACGCGCGATGTATTCCATGCGAATAAATTGACCCATTTTATTCTTCGCAAAAAAAAAGATGGAGAATTTTCAATTGTGAATAAAATGATAAATTTACGAAATGGAAAATCATATTTAGCTGCAACTTGAAACGATTAGTGATTATTAAAAAAAATCGTATTCTATTTAATTAACTATAATCAAGTGAATAAATTCATGTTTGTAAAGCTAGCTATATTTCATGTGTTCACGACTTACAGGTGCAAAACCATTTGAGTTTAACGTCCTATATTTTGTGATTCATACGGAGTTCCATTTCTATTTATACGAACTTTATATATTTTATTTTGAAATGAATCTAAGGTGTACTTGTTGTAAAAAAACATATAAAATGTCTTGTATCGATATTACTAAGTGTGAATCACGTAAAATCAACTTAAGGAGTGGCCTTAATGGACTTAAGGCTGCAATTATTGCTTTACAAAATGACATCATAACATTAAAGACTTCAAAAACAGCTGATGCAGCTACCTCAATATCCATTGAGTTTGAAAAGATTATTCAAGAAATACCTGAACGTGAGAATAGAAAGTGCAACATAATTATCTACAAACTGCCGGAATGTGCATCTAATTAATGATAATAATATCATTTATTTCCGGTATACGTACACTAACAATTATTACACAATTATAGAGTCGGTACAGCACAAACATGGAAAGACGTCACATCAATTTACATATTGCACTAATATAATCTATAAAATTAATCCGTATTATATGGCTCCAATGCGCGCAATAGATCAAAAAGCATATGCTTAATTTTATCAAAAATGCCTGCGTTCTTTGTCTTGAGGAAGGTGGTTGAAAAATTTGATGCAATTGTAAAGTCGCCCTTTCTCAAACATACTTAACCTGTGCGATGGATACCTGAATGTTATACCATGCCTAGTATTGTGGGTGTTATCTAAAGTATATTACGAGAATAATTCACCATGTCTACATAAAAACTTAATACATTCGGATATGTAAATTGCTGGAACCGTCAAAATGCCTAATGATTTGAACACTCCTTTAAAACTGCCGCTTTGTTTCATCTTTAAAATTGCACGAAATGCATGCTTTTGTGATATCAATACTGAACGGCTTTGTGTAATACTACCCCAGAACAAAATTCCATATTTAATGTGGGAGAAGTTGGCATAATAAAAGGTTGTAACAATATTGTCATTCGAATTTCTTGTATCTTTAAATGATAGCACGATTTGCTAAGCTTAATAATCGTCGGCCAGCAAACTCAATGAAGATGGGGTGATTCGAATTTAATTTTATTTTAGTTTTGAGCGCCACATGATTTTGTCACAACGATTATCAACAGAACAAATTAAAATTATGAAAATATTAATTAATCAACAATGGAAAGACCATTAAAGAAAATACTTATTTTTTCCCAAAAATAATAATTTATTTTTCCCAAATCATAATAAACATAATTATTTAAAATGAATAAATTTAGAATTACTATTAATTAAAAAAATAATTAAGATTAGTTAATTTCAGTATAAACATCAAATTAAAAAAAATACAAAGGATTAAGAATAGTACTTAACAGGGTGTTTCAAATTCGAGTCTCACCATGGGGATCTCGCTTATTATAAGAGATAGAGGGTAGGTTTAAATTCGGCGCTTTTGCAGGATTTCATGCTGATTAATATTCCGTTAAGAAAACTAAGCTAAGTGTCTTTTTTTTTCAAGAAAAATGAAAAAAACTGCCATTTTTTTAATTATATCTTCGATATTTGAAGCAATAATTCAATACAATGAAGACATTCTTATAGCACTTTTACGTACTAATTTTACTAATAGCATGTTTCGTTTCTTCTTATTCTTTCTTATTTCCAATGGCTACCATATTGGTTTTTTATCAGATTAAAATTCTCTATTTATTGTGATTACAATGATATAATATATCATACCTTTATAGTAATTAGTTATCTTCTTTTTTGGAATTGTTAGCAACTAGATGGATGTCATTCTATAATGGATTGTCAAAATTTAAAACTAAATATTACTATTTATTAAATATTTACATCGTTAAAGTTTTATAACCAAGAGTGTCTTTTTATAAATATGTACCTAATTTTATAGGGTTTTAAGCGATTTAATACATGTTTCGTCAAATGTGTATAATCAGAACATAAATTAGGAGATTATAAAACATTAATAATTTCGTCTCGAAATTCAATAAAATTCCTAGAAGGAATTTGTATATCACAATAAATAATTTAAGGAACACCTTTGAATTTCTGTTGCTGCTAAGGCTGTTTTTGATCATAAATTAAAGAATATAGTCATGTGTTGATTGTGTTATTACAATTTTAGAGAAAATTGAATTAAAGTAGTGCCATTTTGAAAGATACTATTTTGTAAATTATACCTTTAAGGCGATTGGCGAGACCCAACAAAATGTATAATAACAAATTAAGAAAGAATAAAGTAAAGTCTATGAAAAATGATATTTGTCCACTAGGAATAGTTTAAAGAACATTATAAAGATAATTGAAGTTAAAGTATCGATTTTCAAAATAGGAATATTTGAAAATATTCCCGAAAGAGGAAAGAATGGGAGTTGGCATTAAGCCCCATTGAAAATAAACTGACTAGAATGTAAACATTTTGACATTGGAAATGTATTGTATAATGGTTGTATAAACACTTATTGAAATTGAATCCAAATTAGTGCACTTGGAAGAAAAAAAAAAACATTTTAAAAATTTAACTTTTGGATTTTTTTAATTCACCATTAATTTGGTTAGGATGCAATTATAAAAGTGTATCTTGTTTTATAAATTATGTTTGTATAAGACAAATGGTTATACAATTTATAAAATGTTTACCTTTAGTCGCTGATTTGTTGTAAAAAATAGTATTTACATTATTAAAAAAAAAAATAGTGAAAGCGCCGGGTTATTGATGGAGTTATTGTCAGCTTCACACACATTCACACATACTTATATTTAAATTGACGCAACCAGATATACGTACAGATTTTACATGTAAAAATATTTCTTGCACATTCACGCTTGTGAAAGAATTCAAATGTGTTTAGAATTTAAAAATCCGTGGAAAATAATGCTTTGTTCAGTTTTAGAATCAATGTATAATTATGTAAATTGAATGTAATTAAATTTGCCAGTTATCACATAATTAAATTGCATTAGCCACGACTTTCATATAAAAAATATATATAAAATCAACGTCACTTTTAAAATATTAACATATTACGATTCCATTTTAACATGAATTTTTCATAATGCAATTTAAACACTTAATATTTATCAAATATAATTAAAATTTATTAAATATTTATTAATTATTCATCGATTTTGAAAGTTAATAATAATATCTCGTTTTCCATGTATCGAAGTTTTAATTCTTTTAGTTTTTCTCTAAAATGAACTGGAAAGCAGAAGTTTGCATTATATCATATCTAAAATAACTATGTGTGCCAGGTCGCGTCCTTAACCGGTATATATACATGTTGTTACGTTTTATATTACAAAGTTATTAATGCATATTTTGTATCTGCAAATAAATTATATATTATTATTATTAAAATTTAAAGTTTGAAAGAACTATCTCTCATAATAAATTTAAAAACCACCAATTTCAAACGAAATTTTTCATGCAATATTTACAATTTTAATTAAATACCCTTCAACCTTAAGCAACTGTCACCCTTTATTTCAAAAGTAATGATAATCTGATTTATACATATGAATAATGTTAAAATTAAAATTATCCATTTGTTAGAAATAGAATGTTTGAGACTTTTAGGCACACTTCTAGCGATTACGGGACTGTGTGTGTTAAAGCCAACTTTCGTTTTTAAAATTCAATTGGTAAAACGCATTTTACCATGTGTGCGTACAAACATGTGTTATATAAGAAAGATCTTTCTTGGTTGTTAATAAAACATTAATTATTTTTATTTGTTGGGACGAGCTAAATTCCTCACGGAATAATTTAAACAAAATTTCGGGAGAAATATTTTAAGTTGTGGCCGACCTCACGAATCTCCTACATACAAAGGTAAAGAGCGGGAGAGGGAGAAAAAGAGAAATAAATGAAAAAGAAGGAGGAAGATGATGAAAGAGAGAGGATGAGTGAGAGAGTATAATTCCCAGGTTATATTTTCCGAGCCCCCTGGGTACTCGCCACCATGATTAACCGCACGCAGTTAAACAGTGTCCCTTTTACTGCTAATTAGATGGATTATAATGTTGAAATCTGGATAATAATGAACATATACAGGGTGAGTCATCGAAATTGCCGTCTTCTATATCTCTCTTGTCGTTAGAAATTCAGAATTATTTTTAATAAGACTTGCTTGACCACTGAAAACGCATAATTTAAAATTATTTTCGTATATACAGTTTGTCCCATTATTTATATCATTTTATAAAGGAGAAATAAAAGACGGGCACTTCAATGACTCACTCTGTATATACAAAAAATATATATTTATTTTTTTTTTTTTTAAGCTGGGTGAAATTATTTCGAATAAATTGAATTCTTAGCAGGTTTCGTTTAAAATGTTTTTTTGAATGGTCCGCAGAAGAAAGTTGAAATTAGCTATTTTCTCAAGCAATATATATATATATATATATATATATATATATAAATATATATATGTATATATAATTAAATACTCACTTATCTCTTATATATTCATTATTACAAAATATGTTTGATACAAAAAAAACCTTTCAAATAAAAGCTGCTTAAAAAATAATAGTGAAAAAGTTTTATCAATAACATTTCTTTTTAACAATGAAAAAGAGTGAGTTTATTTCTTTATTGATTTCACGATAATTATCATTGCAAACAATGTACAATACATGCACTTAATATCGAGAATATGAACATAAATACAAGAATTACAATAAATAAATAAGAATATACAACTTAATAACTAATAAATTAATACATTAATAAACGCAATCGAGATTAATAACAGTCAACGATCTGCGAAAAATTGAAAAGAAGCTAAAGAATAAATCAAAATTGGTTGACGACAAAAGGCAATTGACGCCACGCATTAATCTAGAAAGGGGACCATTAGCGATAAACGTAGAACGGTACACCTTCTCCCGAAAAAAAAAAAAGAGTGTGACCTAGTGATGGGGTGGCACCGGATTATTGATACCGGAAATCAATGTTGCTTAAAAGTTCAAAGCAAATAACGTATCCATTCGGCAATTTATACAAAAAACACATGTCGATAAAATTTCGTCGATAGAGTAGTGTTGTCAAGCCTAAATTAACCATTAGAAGATTATAATTCATGTGTGTATTCAAAATATTTAATCGATATGCAATATGACGCAAACATTTTCTTTTAACTTTTTCCAGCATATTAATACAGTACTGATATAGTTACCATATTGGTGCTGGATATTCTAATAAAGTAGCCTAAGCGTATCAAAATTAAAGTCAGACCCGACGCGTAAGATGAAACCTAAGGCTATGTATGCTTTATTAGTAATTGTTAATACGTGTGTCATCAATGAAATATTTTTCTCGAAGTAGTCACCCAGTGAAGTATTCCTGACACATGTTCCAGTGCGATATTATTTAAATTATAAACATAATAATTTTTGTGCCTTCACTTCTAGAAAATGTGATACATTTGCATTTACATACATTTAATGATGGTTTATTATTATTAGTCTATTGAAGCAAATAGTCCTGGTCACTCTGTATACAATCCATATCACTACCAAACGCAATGGTGTGAAATAATTTAAGATCGTCAGCGTAAAGCAAATTTTTGCAAAATTTTAAACCCTTCGGCAGGTCATGAAGAAGTTAAATAAAATAGGACCAACGTGGGAACCCTGAGGTGCACCTGATGACGCTTTTATTTCCGATGAGAAAAAGCTTACAATCCAGGTTACCATCTTACGAGATAAACCATTACAATTTAATTTATGGATTAGAATGCTATTGCGTACTTCATCGAAAGCCATGGAGAAATCAGTATAGATAGCATCTGATTGACAATGACTCTCCAAGGCATTCAGCAGTTTTAATTCACAATTAAATTAGATTTACCTGAGGAAAACCCATGTTGGCCATCAACAATTAATTTTTTTATATTGCCATCCTAGTTGAACACTCACAATTCGATCTAACATTTACGGAATGGCCGATTGTATGCAAATACCGCGATAATTGGTAATATTTTCTCGATTGTCACATTTAAAAATTGAGATAATAAAACTTTTTTTCAAATGAGTGGGATGTGTTGTTGATCCAGGGAGAGTTTAAATGGTAAAATTAAGGAATGACATATAGTGCACGCACATTTTTTTAGAAACAAGTTAGGAATGCCATTTAGGCCGCAAAATGTTGATGGTTTTAATCTACTTATCTCCGCAAAAATAAAGTTAAAAGAAGGAACGACACACTAGTTTAATTGGAAAGAATAATAATAAAAATATACAGGAAATAGATCAACAGATGCTTATAGATTTGTGCTTTTATTGTGATTTGGAAACATATTCGATAGAATTTCCTTTCTATTTTTATGCAAATGAACAAATTTACAGAAATTATTACTATTATAGCGAATATTAGATTCTGTTACGCGGATATAATTTATATATAATTCTTTATTTAATTCAATTCATTAAAGATTAGGTAATCATCTGGCCTACTGGTTCTTTTAAATGTAGTATGGGTAATCCTTTTATAATTAACTAGATTAATTAATTCACAACTGAACCATTTTGGATATTTATTGCTGTAGTGGATTTTGTTTTTAGGAACAAACGTATTTCTTGCGGCATATAATATAGAATAAAAGACATCCACGGCATCATTAATATCTACACATGATTTAAAATAATCAATCCAAGATATACAAGCAAATGCCTTATTAAGTTCGCAATAATCCGCATTTCAGAAGTCGTAATAATATATATCATCATAAGAAAAATCATTGTTACCAACACAATTAATATGAAAGCTATAGGAAAAGTGGTGTTTTTAATATCGCATAATATATCAGTCGCTTGTTTTACGGTAATATTCAAATTATTGCTAAAAATTCAATCGAGAAACCTATTACTTTCGGTAGGAATAGAGTTAATTTGGCTAAGATTTAAGAAACTAAAACATTCGATAAGTGCTTGAGCCCTCGGGGATCTCGTGGCATTAACGCATATACCAAAACTGTAGTTGTCTCAATTATCTGATGGTAAGTTATAGTCTCCACACAGCAAAAATTCTTCAAATCGGTAATTCTCTGCTACTGCTTCAACAGCCTGAGCATGTAATTCATATATTTTAACTGGCGACGAAGGCGGGATGTATACCGCACCCACAACATAATTTTTATCTTCTAGGTTTACTTTAACAAATAAATGCTCAATACTTGATGGATACAGGTAGAAATTCACATTTAATCTTTTTATTAACAAGCAGTAATACATCACATCCTCTTGATTTATCGCTCGACGCCAAATGTCAGTCAGCTCTGTATATGGAATAATTAGTGTTATGTCTTTTCGTGACTAATAAAAGGGTGTTTTAACTATGCACACATTTATTTCCAAATTCACTTATTTAATAAAATTACAACCATTCTATCGGACTGACAATTTAATATTACGCAAAACATTTCTCGCGCAAGATAGCATCGTGCGAGACGCGATGCTACATAAACAAAACAAAAAAACATTTATAAAAAAGGCGACAACAAAGAAACACTTTTAATCATTAATAATAATAATAGATGCCGTTGTATGCACTATTAATAAAAATATTAATTATTTAAGTAATACATTACAATTAGGTGCATACAATTCGGCATCAAGAATTTTATCAGACAACCACGATTCAATTATACTTATCATATTTCGACGTTGACACTTTTAATACAAATTTTGTTAATTTATTGGAAAATCCGCCAACGTTCTGATAATACATATTAATTCTATTTAGTTTTTTGTAGCTCCAGGTTTATTATTGTAGGGCAACCATTACCATTTTTTTCGAGTGTTTAACTCTTCCTTTTTTTAAGTATATGTTCTGATTTTTTGTTAAGTCAGTCTTGATAAGAATATTTTTGTTTGTGATGCGATTACTATTTTTGAGAATGTCGATTACATCTTCTTTCCTGTTGAAAATGAGTTTAAACGGGCGGGGAGAACTAGATCTTTTCCCAATACGGAACATAGTAATGGGTTTCTTGTTTGGCATATTAAGCTGCTCAAGAATATCGCCAATATTCTTAGAATCTTCTTGTTTTATTACTGTGATATCTGAATTATTATATTCGAGAAGATTGAATATCATTACGTTTAATAAGTAGTAATTTTCATTCATTTCATTATTATAAAGTTTTTTTTTTTTTTTCATTTCATATTGTATGCTATCTTGTCTAAGTGTAATAGCATTGATCTTATCATGCATTAAATTTAATTCAGCTGAAACAGTCTTCAGCTGTTAGCTGATTTATTTGAGTTTTAAGAACTTTGTCTATTGCACGTTCTGAAAGATCATGAGCTTGATAATCATCTTTATTACACTTGTTATAAACCCACTTATCACCGTTACATTTAGTGGCTTCAGTTGAATAGTATTGAACATAGTCAGTATCAATACCGGCGTAGTCAATATGAAACCAATCAGAACATGACTGGCATTTAAGTGCGCCTGTTTTAAAATGTGTAGGACGAATAAATAACTCGCATTTATTGCATTTCATTTCGAAACAGTTGGGAGAACTGGCGAAATAAAAGGAAAATAAAAACAAGGATACAAGTATATTAAATAAAAATGATTTTATATCCTCCTTCTGAGAAGAAGGTTATTACTGCCGCGGCTAGGGTCGTTCAGTGGTGCGGGCCGTGGCTTCACTTAACTATTTAACTTAAGTTAGCACCATTGGGCGCCAGTTACACAGGTAACAGGAGTGGAGGAACTGTTTAGGGTAACACGACCAACTTACTTACGTTTACAATTTAATTACTAGCTGACACAATAATTTACAATGACTAAATATACAGAGTGACTAGTTAACTTATGCTAATGACTAATTTGAAAAAAAAAGAAAAAAAAAGGCAAAACAGGTGAGGGATTCTTAACAAATTCATAGCCACATCCGCAAAAAAACTAATGTTGGAAATGATGGTGATGCTTGGCTCTCCTTCAGGGGGCGGCTCTTTCGCTCTCTCGGGTGTCCGAGGCCACGGACAATTAAGGTCTCATCAGGTTATAGGTCTCCTGCAGCTCCCTAAGTCCGATGTCGCTGACTCGGGGATTCGTCTGTGCTTTAACATGCAACTCAGTCTGTTACGGCAATGGGGTAAAGCAGTGTTCCAGCTTGCCTATCCAAATTTTATCGGCTTGGCAATAACCTTCGGTAAGCGTATAAAAGACAACCTTACAGTCCCTACTTCCTCTGAGCCTCTCTCCAGGATTCGGATTTAAAAGTTCCAAGTAATCGGCAGTAGTTGTTCTATGATGAATTCCCTAACTGTGGCTAGCAGAATACAATAAAGACTCTACGCACGCATCCAAGGGAAGGAGGAGGGACAGAAGGTTACCGCACCATGAACCCAATCCCACACGTAATTAATTTAAAATTAATACCTCCCAATCCAGGCGAGGTACCAATTTGGAACAGTCTTTTACAACTGGGTTTACTCCCCTTGGAGATATTAACAAAAATAAAACTAACTTACTTGACGTCCATTAAATAACACTCTAAATGATTTAATATTGACTACTGAAAACTAAGCAATAATTAATCTAAAATTGATGCCTCCCAATCCAGGCAAGGTATCAATTTGAAAATTTAAAGATGTTAAAATAAATTAATTAAATTAATTCAAATACAATCAGCAAAATTAAATTAATTATATTGAATCAAATTAAACTAAATCAATTTAAATTAAATTAAACCAAATTAATTTAATTTAAATCAAAACCGAATAAAATTAAACGAAACGAATTGAATCAAATTAATTAAAAAGAGCGACCCTCGCCTGCCGCGCGCTGTGATAGTAATGCGTTCTTGTATTGTTGTTATCGCAAATTCACAATTCGGATTTGATTATGCAATATTTTATTGATGTGCAACAGCAGGTGTACATTATGTAATTCAATGTCCGGCGTGGGTATTTGCCCGGGAAGTGGTTGTTTTAATGTGCATTTGTTTAACGTACTTACGTAACGTAAGTCATAAGTCACAGAGCAAAATGTGAAAATAATTTATTAACTAATTTCAAATCATTTTTATTTAATATATTTAAATAACGGTGACCAAGTGAATGAATACTCTTTTCTATTTAAGGATACAAGTCTTCACATCTGCGCGGCCCTTCACGGTGACTAACAATAATAAGACGTAATCACAATAAAAGGGCCACGGTAAGGTTTACAGAAGAGAAACAGAGGTTGGATGGTAAAATTAAAAAGGAGAGATCAGTGAACTTGTACAATATGATTGACGGTTCGAGTGCGGGGAACATTTGATAGAAAAAAGAAAAAACGTGTTCATGAATTCCTAATTAACATCGCATGCGATCGGAAATTGATGAATTAAATCAAGTATTTATTTTGAGTTGATGTAACAATTGTCATAAAAATAAGGATAAAGATTACTTGTACTTAGCTGTATCCGGAGACGAAATTTTATATACATAATCGTACAATAAACCACAAAATCAGGTAAAAATACGAGAGCAACACACAAACACTGTTCACGGTTCATAGGCTCAATAATTACATTCAGTATCTCCAACTTTGATTTATTGGACAGAAATCAAATATCGACATTATTTCTTATAACATAACCGAGTTTTTTTTTAATAAATCCTCGGATTTGCTATTCTCGTCATTTTAACTTTTTATGTTAAGCAAAAGCCGCATTACTTATACCATATCTGGGCCATTATTCACCCCAACCCATTGCATATTTCTTTTGTTTACGCGTATTATTCTTCCACGTTCGGTAAATCTGCATAACGCAGTCTGTTTTTTTTTTGTATTGTGCACTCGACTAATGGAGGCGAAAATCTCTCACTGCGTTGCACTTCACGCGATAAACAAGACAACAGTGACCGCAGAAAAGATTGATGTATTCATTTGAGGAAAGCGCGTAGTAATTCCGAGATTGATTTCAATATTATGCATCTTATAAAATAAACACTCCGAACCCTTCACAGTCGATCTGAAAAAATCTTAAACCAAAAGAGTGAAATAAATCGGAAGAATTACAATTTTTTAATTGAAAAACCAACAACGCTTTTTATCCGCACTTTTTCAATATTGTCTTGTGGTATTTTCTCTTATGTTAATCCTCCCCTCTAGATCCGTTAAGAAACGAGAAAATCCACTTACATCGCGTCTCCGCGAGGGAATTACCATAAGATCGAACGCGCGTTTCCGAGCACGTTCCTAGGGTTAATTGAAATAGAGAATACGTTTTTTTTTTGTTGTTTGACGCGGCATCAATTTCATTTTCAATTAGCGGCCCAAGCTTAATCCACAATAAATAGGATTAAAAACATAAAAGAAAAGAATAAGGTGGAACATTTTCACTTAAACTGTTTGTTCTGTAGAGATTGTTTAAATAATCAGTGGCTACGTAATTAATTAGGGCGTCAGCTATGCTCAGCTCACAGGAATAACAGTATTTTTTTAACAATTCAACTGATTAGTTGATAACAAAAATGTATTTATGTATTACTAAAACAAATGCTAAATACAAAAAATATAAACAAATAACGAAATCGAGGAAATAGTTTGCACTTACCTAAACACCAGGCTAAGTTAATTATACTCGAGTTAACAAACAAATTAATTTACAACCCAAAGGCTGCCGCAACTACTTTAATAATACACCTGAACACACCCCGTGCAAAAATGAAAATTAATATCCTCTGTGAAGAGAATTATATATATATATATATATATATATATATATATATATATATATATATATTTAAGAATTTTCCATTTATAGATTTTGTAATTATATCGACCGTTGTAAAATCGTGGCTGGCAGAAATAAATGTTTTTTCACTTGGAAAAAAAAATAATAATAATTTTTGTCCAACAATATTTACTTGATGTTACTACAATACGAATGATTCCAAGTCTCAGGGCAAAGTAGGAGGTTGAATTTTCTCTTATGAGTTCAATCCTTTCGACTTCCAATCCACTGCAGGACGCTGCAGGCTGAAATCATAGCCATCCGAACAGCATCGGACTGGATAGGTAAAACCGATATTCAGGTTAACCATATCAGATTTATCACGGATAGCCGGGCCGCCATTGGTGCTTCAAGCAGTCCTTACTGCAGTCACGGACTGCAAAAATTTGCTAAACAAGCTAGCGAGTAGCTGCGACGTGGGACTCATTTGAAAAAAAAAAAAACATTGTTCCTTGTTCAAATAGACAAACATAGACGACATATTGAATGCAAAATTCTACACAATAATAAATACAAATGAAAACAAGGATGCTTCTCTAGCCAGAGATCGAACATCTTATGAATGAAAACAAACTATTGTATAATCTAGTATCTGAAATGGAGGAGAAATAAAACTTGCTGTTTTTTAAAATCGATGTATTAGAACGAGATGCAAAACACCGATCTATTTCAAATGGACGCAATGAATCACAAAATATCGATACGACCTTGTCAGAAATTCGAAAAGGATACTCTTAAACTGAGATAAATTCGAACACTTCGCACTGTCCGCAGACATTGACCCCAAGAACACTGGATCTGAATCATCAGCAAAAAACATTCAAGCCTAGTAAACCAGGTTTAACGGCAGCATCTGGATTACAAGAAGGATAAAGCCTGATAAAAATGAAATTGTCTCCGCCACTCCAATGACCTCTCTATATTTATCAAATCTCCAAGTAAACACCACCGAGGAAAATGTTATGGAATATCTAGATAAAAAACTTCCATCACGTTCATTTTAAGTAACCAAAATGAAACGGAATGACTACTATACCAGTTTTAAATTAGCCGTGCCTAAAAAAATGCACAAACTGTTTTGAATAAAAATTTCTGGGGCGAGGGAATAAACGTGCAATTATTATTAATGCAGCTGGACTTCTAATCATTGGATAAATAGCAACTACAAATAACGATGGAATCAGGAGAATGCATGGAATTACTAATAACGATTATTGTCCAATAATAAAAATATGCCAATTTAATATGTTCGATTTTAAAACAAATCTAATATCGAAATGTTTAGTAGTAATCACGATCCGGACATTTTGTGTTTTACTGAAATTTGGTTTGAGTCTCAGTTGGGTGCTTTTAAGATAAAAGTATACGAAATGCTAACACATTTTTTTTAGAAATTGGTTCTTAACATGTCTTAACACTGTGGAATATCAGTATTAACAAAAACATGTGTGCTATCCATGTATCGACCTCCCTCTAAATCAAATACTAGATTGAATATATTATAATATGTGGCAAGTTAAATATTGATAAAGCCTATCAAAATAAACTGCATAATTTATTAAGTGATATTTTAAACGTTCATAATCTAATCTCGATTATAAATGACACCACTCGAATTCAAAAATCACCGAAGAGTGAAGAGCCAACAATGACTTCTATTGATTGTATTATTATAAATAATAGAGATATAGCAACGGCTACATATAATTTTTATCCAGATCTATCAGACCATTATACAAAAATCGACATAAAATTAAAATCGTCTAAATCGAAGATCACTTACATCACAGCACGGAACTTTTCAGTAAACAATATGATACAGTTTAGACAACACTTCATTAAATACAGTAAGTATATACAATGGTCTAGTACTAATTATATTGACTTTATTTATAACTATTTATATCAACAAATAAAATATAGTTTATGTATTTATTATTACTACCCAACAGATTACAAGATCTTATTACAGGATAACTTAAGACTACCAATTACAAGTTATAGCGTTTAAGCACAACGAGTACGATGAAACAAATATTTAATTTTTGCATTGCTATCGGGTGAGGTACCTCGGCCTTTAATTTGTAAAAAAAAAATAAGTGCCGAATGTAAACCAACATTAGACTTAGCAAAAATTATTTAAATTTAAATCAGTTTTAGTAGCCTGAGTGGAAGAAATAAATGACTTCGAAAAGTTTAACAAATTTATTAACAATAATAACACAACAAAAGTATATGCAAGTGCAAATAAGAAAACAGCAAATAATAATAAACACTTACGTTAATTACGGAGGGCTAGCTTAGATGGTTTGCCTGCCCTCTCCCCTTGACCATCTCAGGTAAACTACCATCTTTCGCACGAAATTACTTAAAAAATTCAAAGTAATTAAAATTAATAAAATATTTGAATGAAAAAACATCAACTTGTGTGTAATAACATGATGCCTCTATGCATATGTCATACACGTTGATCATGGGCGAAAAATTACAGCTTTTGCCAGAAAAATGAACGTAAGTTTATTAACAAATAATCCATCATTATGTCTGGACGCAAAATAAAATATAAATCGTTTATTTATATTAACGAGACTTTGTCCAGGCATAAATAAGATTAGGACAATTTTTTATGCATAATCATAAATTGTTTCCCATATCAGAATATTAAAGTTTTCATCGACTTCCCGATGGTTCTCTGACTTCAAACTATAACCATTGTAAAGAACTCTCTTCCAGCTATTTAGTGGCATATGTGGCGTCCTGGTTTAATTCGCGGTTTCGCGAAACACAATCGAGTTTTTTTTTTCCATTTTGGCCCCCTCTATTGTAATCCGCGTACAAGCGTGGGGTCATAATCCGTGATGTCACTCGCTTTTCGTTGCTACCCGGCCGAAGGGTTCTCTCGCATCGGTCCAGGTAGAGGCGTCATATGAGATGTAGCGGGCCCTTCCGCCAGAAGGATGAAGTTGAACCTTCTGATGTAGAAAGCGCTAGACTTCCGACGAGGTTCTACTATACAACCTAAGTTCGAGTGGCGTGAACTTTACTCATTTGTAATAAAAAAATTAAAATATATAAAATATTTTGACGAGACAAAGTGCCGGTAACAGCATATAAAAATAAAAATAATGTATAAGTAATACAAAATATGACAAAAGTTAACGAGGGCGCTCACATGAACAATTACCTATTAATTATCAAAGATTGATGTTAGTTGCACAGTACTGTAATTGTTTCCACTGGGATGTGCGCAAAATTAATCATTATAAAAGAAAATATGAAATGTAAAAAAAGAGAAACACATAAAATATTATATTGCGCATCGGATATTATCTGATTATTTTTAAATGTATTTAAAATGCGCATAAATGTTAATAAACTTTAATGAATAGACAAAGGTCATAAGAATCTAGAAAGGCACGTACGCCTTCCACCCCTGATTGTTTGGTCTACACACAAAAAACTGGAGTGGTAGCAAGAATGCAAGCTTGCGTGAGAATCTGGATTCGGATGACCATATTAAGTAATGTTTAGGTAATAGGAATAAGAAATGCATGCTTGCATGAGAATCAGGATATGCATGACCATATTTTGTAATGTTGAGACAAAAGCGGTGGGGAGAAACTGTTATTTGGATATATTTGAGGAAAAATGGTGTTCATGAGTGATGCAATGTTTTGAAAATCCAGTGGACTGTTTCTTATTTTTTATGTTCTTTTATTCTTGTATCAAAAGATCGTCCGGTTTGTCCTATGTATATTGCATCACAGTCATCACAGTTAATCTCATAAACACCACTTTTATTGAAATTATTGTTTTCCGATCTTATTTTATTATTCACTAATAATTTACTTAGATTTATTGAGTTCGTCAAAGTTATGTTGTTGTTCTTTCCTTTAAGTACGTTTTTAATTTGAAAAGATAAGGGTTTTATATATTCTAATTTGTTCCACTTGACTATTTCTTCGTTTTTTACATTGTAAAAGTATTTAGATAGTTTTTCTTTTTGTTTTTTCATTAACATATTACTAATTAAATTTTGTGGGTAACCATTGTTTGTAGCAATTAATTTTATAGTGTTTAGTTCCGTGTCGAAATCTAATTTACTCATCGGTATGTTTAATAATCTATTGAGGAGAGAATGAAAACAAACGGATAAATGAGAAAAAAGTATACAATATATTAAATGCTAGTACAGCAAACCTGATTACAATGTATAAATGGAATTTAGTAAAATATGAAAGAGCGAACTACCACATCATTTATAACAAAATCTGCATCAAAGAAAAATTAAAACCAAAGTACATGATAATTCAATGCAACCACAAGTCAATAGAAGTAAAACGTACATTAGAAGCGGCATATCTCCTATGGTCTAAGTTAGAATTAAAGAAATGGTACAAACAACGGGATACCCTATCACAACTGCGGAAATTATTACATACAAGGCTGATACTCCACCTACGCCCACTCGAATTTGATGTGATCGATAGTAAACTAAGAAGCAGTCCTTCTATGAACATTTCGTGAAACAAAAAAGAAAAATAAGTGACTTACGGAGAAGTGAAAATAGTGTTAATAGTGAACAACATAAAGAGATAAAAAACAATGAGGGTAAGCAAAGTCATGTCAAGTTCTTTCCTAGATTATTAAATCTCACTGACATACAATTCAACAATTCCGAATTAAATTTATTAGTAAAGGGTTTAAAATATAATCCACATATTAACAACAAAGTAAATTTAGAGACAGCAGGTATAGATTCAGAAATTATTTGTAACAGAAATTACATGGACGAAGAAAAAACAATTTAAAAAAATAAAACTGCAAAATTAATTAAACATCACAATTCAAACTACAAAAATAGAAAAATAGCATGTAACACAGATAAAAAGACCATAACAAGCATAAAAAATAAATTAAAAAACAATAATTTAATATTGTGTAAATCAGACAAAGGTAAAACCATAACCATTCTAAATAAATTGGATTACATGGAAAAAAAACAGAAGAATTACTAAATTCAAACACATTTAAAATTATAAAAACTGATCCAACCAATAAATACCAAATACTATGTAAAAAGGTTCTTAAAAGTGCCGTACATCTAATATCAGAACGTGATAGATACAGATTATCAATAATGAATCCGAAAGCACCGATCTTATATGGACTACCTAAAATACATAAAGAAAATTATCCCATGCGACCCGTTGTATCTTACTTGTATGCTCCGACGTATAAATTATGCAAATTTCTAAATAGCATCACCACTTCTTTTTTAAACTTTAAACCAAAACACACCATAAAGCACACAATAGAACTAATAGAAAAACTAAATAATCCATCAATCCCACATAATGCTAAATTAATTTCCTCTGACGTTAAAAGTCTATTTACTTCAATACCGACGAAAGAACTAAAAATTAT
This sequence comes from Philonthus spinipes, assembly GCA_963082785.1. Classification (NCBI taxonomy): domain Eukaryota; kingdom Metazoa; phylum Arthropoda; class Insecta; order Coleoptera; family Staphylinidae; genus Philonthus; species Philonthus spinipes. Next base: position 25,065,751 of record OY720310.1, on the reverse strand, counting down.
ATTACAATCACAAATCAATAACTCAAATAAGTCAAAACAGGAGAAAATCGAACTAAAATCACTATTAGATATTTGCATTGACCAATGTTATTTTGAATTTAACAACAAATTCTACACACAGACGGATGGTTTACCTATGGAATCACCTCTATCCCCTTTATTGTCTGATATTTATATGGACCATTTTGAAAATAATTTATTAGACAAAATTGAGAGTAAACATGTCTACTTTTGAGCAAGGTATGTCGATGACGTATTCTTTATATGGACTGGGACAAATAGACAATTGGAAATATTCACTAATTTTATAAATAGTATAAATATAAATATACAATTCACCGTAGAACAAGAAACAAATAAATGCCTTAACTTTTTAGATATAACTTTTTCCAGAACTTTTTAAATGTCAACATGGATTTTTACCAGGGAAATCTACAGCAACTGCAGGTATATGGTTTAGGCAGTGTTGAACTATACACTGCCTAAACCATATGGACGACAAAAACGAAACCATCTTAATTCTATTTTATCTTAAAAAAGCATTTCATACCATTAATATCGAATTGTTAAGCAAATACAATATAATACAATATTGCCTTCAGAAGTTGCATTAATAACAGGATCGTATCGTATCTTACTAACCGAAAATATATACAGGGTGTTTCAAATTCTAGTCTCACCATATTATAAGAAATAGCAGGTAGGTTTAAATTCGGTACTTTTGCGGAATTTCATGCTGATTAATATTCCGTTGAATAAACTGGGTTAAGTTTCTTTGTTTTCAAAAAATGAAATAGACTCAAAAATGCCATTTTCTTTTTTATTTATATCTTCGTTATTTGAGGCAATAATTCAATACAATGGAGACATTCTTATAGCACTTTTATATAATCTACTCGATGGCGTACTAATTTTACTAATATGTTTCGGTTCTTCTGGACCATCATTAACTTTCTTATTTATTAACACCCCCCCCCCTTATTTTTTATAATAAGCGAGATCCCTATGGTTAGACTGCAATTCGAGACATCCTGTATAGTTAAATTTGGAAACACTAAATCACACGAATATACATTAAACACGGGTACACCTCAAGAGGGCAATCTAGGTCCATTTTATTTTTACTCTTTGTCAATGACTTACCAAATTGTATCGGACGACACATTAGCAGGAACAAAAAATAATGTTACTGACGTTATCAATCAGTTTACCAATTGGTGTCAAATTAATAATTTAATTGTAAATATTGCAAAAAACAGAAATTATGCATTCATCTAATATCCATAAAAAGTCAAATAATATCACATTCAAAATTGAAAACAATAACATTGAAACCGTAACATCATCATCTTTTCATGGTACGCACATATTTATTAAAGCTGCAAAAAAGTAAATATATCATATTATCTGATATCTCGCCTCAAAAATTAGTTAAATCTTAACTGTATTATCAATATTTACTACGCCGTCGTATACTCTTTAATATATAGCGTTGTGTTATGGGGTTTGTCAAGTGATATGGAGAGGTTATTTATAACACCAAAACGTATTATAAGATTAATATTCAATTTAAAGGATACAGAAACATCTAAAACTAAGTTTATAAAATACAAATTATTAACGTTACCATCCAGATACACCGGGTTATTCACACTATATGAACCAAAGTACACTACTTTTTAACATTTTGTCTAAAATTATTTTCATATTATACAGGGTGTCCCAAATACCATAAAAAAGTTGTATTTTTTAAATGGAACACCCTATATATTATTATATTTTTAGATTCTAAATTCAAAATAACTATAGTTTTTATTAAGGTTGTTAGTACCTAAACCTAAAAGTTTTTGAAATAATTGGAATTTTGTTAAAATCTAACCTAATTTTAAAATATCAACCATTTGAGAATTTATCCATTATAGAAACCTTCAAATTGTACAGAGTGTCCCAAGAAATAAAACTCACCAAATACGAACGTTAAGTTGGTCAAACTTTGTTTCTAATAGAATGGTATATTTTTTAACATTCTATTAAAAGAACATTATAATTATGTATCAAAAGTTTCCTATACCTATAACTTCTAAGTCGAGGTGTTTCGCGGAAAATGCAAAAAATCGAATCTTTGCATTAATTGGGGTTTTCTCTTAGTATATTGTTATATTTCTAGGTGGCTGCGGATTTACGAAATGTCATAATAATTTTGAAACTCGTTTTTTTTTTGCTGTCAGGGTATTATTTTGATTTTTTGTGAAAATTTATTATTTGAATGTAGGTAGAGTAGTACTTTTTCAAAATATTTATTCAAAATAGAAAAATATGAAATATGGAAAATAAAATATGATCCTAATTAAAATTAACCGGTTTTAATTGAGTGCGACTGAATGTTTACTTTATTATTAGGTTATTAATGATTATATTAATTACATTTCTAATAATGTTGACTTGTCTATGTGAATGTGAGTGCTCGTTCTAGGTGTGGTTGTGTGAATACAATCAGGAAACTGATGCACATACGTGCCACCGCGTATCCAGGCACACGCACTGGCGATCACGCACAGTCACTTATTTCATTTCATCTTCCTTGAATTTAATTCGTTTCATTAGCTTATTTTGTTTTCGATTACGTAAGGTTAGTTGTCAAAAACAGCTGAGGCCGCGCACAGGGCTGCGGCCGGAAATGCCAGTTCTCGCGATCATACTTGTTGCACACAATTATGAGTGGTTATTGTATGAATGTGAATAGGGTGGTATTAGTCGAAAATTGTTGGTACAATTGACACTTTTTGTTCTTATTAATTTTGCTAGTCAGCACGATTTTTGTTTAGTGAAGATCTGAGCTGCGTGTGAACAAGTGCTTATTGAATTCCTCCTTAATGGAGTAACACTTGTAGTTGTATTGTGAAGGCACAAATTCAATTTATTGTTTGAGTAAATAAGAACGTTGTAGAGTGGATTTAACGCACGAACCCGTTGTTAGTTATTTGGCTGTTAGAAGGTAATAGGGAAACACCAGGATAGAGATATATCTTTCTTTTCCATCTCGGCTATATCACTAATTCCTATTCTACGAGTAGAATAGCAGATTCCTGCATGTTTTTTGTTTGTTTCTTTTTTCCTCTTTGATTTGGGTTCCTTTTTTTGTAAACAGAAGTTGCCTTTCTACCATGCGGAGCGTGAAGGGGAAAGCTTACGGAAAAGAGTAAGCCAGTGGTGTGCTGGCTAATGCGGAAGTAGGCGTCTATCGACCGAGTTGCCCTTCCATTGAATCTGAGGTCCAGACCACGTGGTAATCCTTGTGCAGCATGTTCGCCAGAAAGAAGTCGCCATCTTATCTCCTTCAGCTCAAACCCAAAATGGCGACCGGATGCGGAATGTGCGACGCAACCGGATATTATAATTAGTATCACTCCTGTTCTTTTTTACTCATGAAAGTAGAAATATTTTGTTTCGTTTTCTCAATTTAAAGTTTAATCGATATGGTATCCGACAGTGGGAGTGAGAATCTTCAGTTCCCTACTAAATTCATTCTTTTGTACGAAATGATTTAAAAATAATGTATATGAATCCTGTGAATGATCAAGTTGATAATTCAAATTTTACTTATTGAATTAATCATATTCACAGAGACGAGTTAGTTCAATAATTTGCTAAATCCAATGTTTATGTAATTTCAATTACTTTCTAGCTAAAAGCTAACTGCGTGGAATCAGCACACTAGCGCTACCAGCGATTCGACTGACTTCAATATATCTGTATGGTATGGTGAGTGACTTATATTTTTTAATTCTTGCATAAGTGTGACTTAGCCTCTCAGATTTAATTTATTGCTGTACCAAAAATACGTCATAATTATTAATTGGTCATGCCGTTTCACTAATTTTTTGTTGTCTTTTTTATCACGGGACGTTATTACGATTTACTATACTTGAATGCTACTCATTCGTTGAATGTCATTTATTGTTTATTGAATTTATTGAATAATATTGCTGATGGCATACCTTATTCATTTATTTATGTCAGATTTAATAGTTTATTATTTTGGGGGATTTAATTACGACTAAATATACTTTTAGTTTGGGGTATAACAGATTTTTATTTACCGGAAACCAGATTTCCGAAATTAATTGGGCATTCCAATAAATGATGTGGGTTTTATGTTTTAATTCGGTGGCGCTCTTGTACATCTATTAGAACCTGTCCATTTTATCGGCTGACTGCGGGATATAATCCACATTGAACCGGAATATATATGCCACGGCTGATTAATAGTCTGTTAGTGCCTTTTGGAGTTGATAATTCTTGCGTTGTTGAACATAGATGTAAAAAACCCTCCGCCTATCTCCTGACCTCCCCCCCTTCAGATCGAGGGAAGTTGCTTAAATTTATTTGAAATTTTCCGTACATAATTTAAATACTTCTCAAATAATTAAAATTTGAAAATTAGATTAGATTTTAAGAAAATTGCAATTATTTCAGAAACCGTTAGGTTTAGGTAGTAATAACCTTAATGCAAACGATAGTTATTTTGAACAGAGAATCTAAAAATATAAAAATATATAGGGTGTTCCATTGAAAAAAATGTTGATACTTTTATGGTATATGGAACACCCTGTATAGAGCGCAATTTACTAAACATAACAAAATACACGACTACGCAACACGTAATAAAGAAAAACTTGTACTACAGCCATGTAAACATTACCAGTGTGAAGTTACCACCAAAAAGTTAGCAACAAAATTTCCGAAGATACCCGAACAATATATTGTTGAGAAATTATTTTTTTCTGCAATGTTTGTAAACTATTTGCATCTGTAACTGAAAAATATGTAATAATACATAATTCACGAAACAAACCAACCCATCTTTTCTACTTAAAAAAAAAATAACTAGCGATTTATATCAAACTTATATTTTTAATAATTAAAGTAGTTATAAAAACTAAACCACCTTGCATTTCATGACGAAATTTTCTTCAGGTGTTCAAAAATAACATTCCACGTCCCATTATTTTAAAAAAGTTGATTTATTAGGAAGGGGTGAAAAAAATATTAATTTTCCATCAGTTTTCAAAATCGAGACAATAATTGCTCTAACTAATAAACTGTGATATGTTTAATTGATAAATAAAGCACTAATAACCTTTCTTCACACTTTATTTGTTTTACCAAATGTACATTTCGGACACATAGTGACCATTATCAATGGATTTAACACTGCTAAAACAAATAAAGTGTGAAGAAAGGTTAGTAGTGCTTTATTTATCAATTCAATTTGATCTTCACGTAACTCAATCAATCAATTTATGTGATATGTTTCACAATGAAACCTTCTCTGTTTCATTAAGCACATTATTCTGCATTGAATGGTATATAGGAAGTTGATTGCCAGCCCGTAGGAAGGGGTGAAAAAATATTATTAATTTTCCATCAGTTTTCAAAATCGAGACAATAATTAATCTAAATAATAAACTGTGATATGTTTCACAATGAAACCTTCTCTGTTTCATTAAGCACCTTATTCTGCTTTGAATTGTATATAGGAAGTTGATTGCCACCCCGTAGGAAGGGGTGAAAAAATATTATTAATTTTCTATCAGTTTTCAAAATCGAGACAATAATTAATCTAAATAATAAACTGTGCTATGTTTCACAATGAAACCGTCTCTGTTTCATTAAGCACCTTATTCTGCTTCGAATTGTATATAGGAAGTTGATTGCCACCCCGTAGGAAGGGGTGAAAAAATATTATTAATTTTCTATCAGTTTTCAAAATCGAGACAATAATTAATCTAAATAATAAACTGTGCTATGTTTCACAATGAAACCTTCTCTGTTTCATTAAGCACCTTATTCTGCTTTGAATTGTATATAGGAAGTTGATTGCCACCCCGTAGGAAGGGGTGAAAAAATATTATTAATTTTCTATCAGTTTTCAAAATCGAGACAATAATTAATCTAAATAATAAACTGTGCTATGTTTCACAATGAAACCTTCTCTGTTTCATTAAGCACCTTATTCTGCTTTGAATGGTATATAGGAAGTTGATTGCCACCCCGTAGGAAGGGGTGAAAAAAATATTATTAATTTTCCAACAGTTTTCAAAATCGAGACAATAATTAATCTAACTAATAAACTATGATATGTTTCACAATTAAACCTTCTCTGTTTCATTAAGCACCTTATTCTGCATTGAACGGTATATAGGAAGTTGATTGCCACCCCGTAGGAAGGGGTGAACAATATTAATTAATTTTCTATCAGTTTTCAAAATCGAAACTGATTTTTTCTAAAAGATGATTAGCATATGTGGAAGTACATTGTCTTAATCTAAAAGCCCGTTCGTGTTAACCAATCGTGTATTTATTTTATGGCCAGATTTTCCAATGTACATACATTTATAATTTTCGCAAGTTAATTTATAAATACCCGATCTTGCTGAAGGAGTAAGTTTGATTTTGGTATTTAAATAAAATTATCAATTTATTTTTTTTATTTAGCAACATATTGGGCCGTAAAAGCTTATTATCTCATTAAAGACGTACTTCTATTGATTTAATTTTTGGGTAAAAGAATTTTTGAACCAGCATCATCTCATAATTATGAATTAATTTATCTATTAGTGATGTTCTATAGCCGTTATTTAATGTTTATTTCTTTTATTGTATTGTAACCAAACGGGGAATTTAAGATTTTATTTGTCATATTCTCGCTTATTATAAGAGATAGAGGGCAGGTTTAAATTCGGCACTTTAGCAGAATTTCATGCTGATTAATTTTCCGTTGAGAAAACTAGGATAAATTTCTTTGTTTTCGAGAAAAATGAAAAAAAAAAAAAAACTGGTAAATGCGATTTTCTTTTTTTATTTATATCTTCGGTATTTGAAGCACCTTTTATGATTTAATCGTTGGCGTACTAGTTTTACTAATAGCATGTTTCGTTTCTTCTGAACCATCATCAATTTTCTTATTTCTTATGGGCGCCATATTTCTTTTTATCAGATTAATTTCTTCAATTTTTCTGATTACAATGATACCACATATGATATTATTATTCTGATAAATAAACAGAGTTTCAACACAATATTTTTTTAATACTAATAACTCACGCATGCCATGAAATTAAAAGTAATCATTAGAAATATAATGTAACTTGTAGCTTTGTGAATACAATATTCATAAAAAAGTTTTGCAATGGAACAAAAATTACATAATGATCTTTTATACAAACTAAAAATTATTTAAAAATAGTATTATGCGGAAAATCAACGTTAATATTAATATAAATATTAACAAAAAAAAATATTTCTTTAATTTATATTCAAAAGACAGACAGCCTTAGCAGCAACGTAAATTCAAAGGTGTTCCTTAAATTATTTACTGTAGTATACAAATTCCCTCTAGGAATAATGTTCTGACCTTACACATTTGGCCAAACATTTATTCCAAAGGAACATTTGGGTCTCATATTCAAGCTTTGTTTTGCCTTTAAATTACTTAAAACCCTATAAAAGTAGGTACGTATTTATAAAAATACACTCTTGATAATAAAAAATTGAATTATTTAAATATTTAGTAAATAGTAATATTTAATTTTAAATTTTGACAATCAATGACGGAATGACATCTATCTAGTTGCTAAAAATGAGTGCTTCTTTAGTATCAATAAAGAGAATTCCGAAAAAGAAGATAATTAATTACAATAAAGGTATGATATATGATATAATTGTAATCAGAATAAATAGAGGAATTTAGTCTGATAAAAAAAAACAATATGGCGTCAATTAGAAATAAGAAAGTTGATGATGGTCCATAAGAAACGACACATGCTATTAGTAAAATTAGTACGCCATCGATTAGATCATATAAAAGTGCTATAATAAAGTCATCATTGCATTGAAATATTGTTTCAAATAACGAAGATATAAATAAAAAAGAAAATCGCATTTTTCAGTTTTATTCATTTTTCTTGAAAACAAAGAAACTTAGCACAGTTTTCTCAACGGAATATTAAGGTGTATGAAATTCTGCAAAAGTGCCGAATTTAAACCTACCTTGAAACACCCTCTATATTTCAGCTAACAGTGGTGAACTCATTGCCATGAATGTTATAAAAATTATTATTAAATGAGAAATGGGTACTGTTTATTATTAAATTTAATAATGTTCGATAGTCCGATTTAATTCAAGCAAGTTTTTCACCCCTTCGTACGGTACCACACCCGTAAGAAGTTTCATTGCGAAACATATCACAGTTTATTATTTAGATTAATTATTGTCTCGATTTTGAAAACTGATGAAAAATTAATAATATTTTTTTCACCCCTTCCTACGGGGTGGCAATCAACTTCCTATATACCATTCAATGCAGAATAAGGTGTTTACTGAAACAGAGATGGCTTCATTATGAAACATATCACAGTTTATTATTTAGATTAATTATTGTCTCGATTTTGAAAACTGATGGAAAATTAATAATATTTTTTTCAACCCTTCCTACAGGGTGGCAATCAACTTCCTATATACCATTCAATGCAGAATAAGGTGCTTAATGAAACAGAGATGGCTTCATTGTGAAACATATCACAGTTTATTATTTAGATTAATTATTGTCTCGATTTTGAAAACTGATGGAAAATTTATAATATATTTTTCAACCCTTCCTACAGGGTGGCAATCAACTTCCTATATACCATTCAATGCAGAATAAGGTGCTTACTGAAGCAGAGATGGCTTCATTGTGAAACATATCACAGTTTATTATTTAGATTAATTATTGTCTCGATTTTGAAAATTGATGGAAAATTAATAATATTTTTTTCAACCCTTCCTACAGGGTGGCAATCAACTTCCCATATACCATTTAATGCAGAATAACGTGCTTAATGAAACAGAGATGGCTTCATTGTGAAACATATCACAGTTTATTATTTAGATTAATTATTGTCTCGATTTTGAAAACTGATGGAAAATTAATAATATTTTTTTCAACCCTTCCTACAGGGTGGCAATCAACTTCCCATATACCATTCAATGCAGAATAAGGAGCTTAATGAAACAGAGATGGCTTCATTGTGAAACATATCACAGTTTATTATTTAGATTAATTATTGTCTCGATTTTGAAAACTGATGGAAAATTTATAATATATTTTTCAACCCTTCCTACAGGGTGGCAATCAACTTCCTATATACCATTCAATGCAGAATAAGGTGCTTACTGAAGCAGAGATGGCTTCATTGTGAAACATATCACAGTTTATTATTTAGATTAATTATTGTCTCGATTTTGAAAATTGATGGAAAATTAATAATATTTTTTTCAACCCTTCCTACAGGGTGGCAATCAACTTCCCATACACCATTCAATGCAGAATAAGGTGCTTAATGAAACAGAAATGGCTTCATTGTGAAACATATCACAGTTTATTATTTAGATTAATTATTGTCTCGATTTTGAAAACTGATGGAAAATTAATAATATTTTTTTCACCCCTTCCTAATAAATCAACTTTTTCAAAATAATGGGACGCGGAATGTTATTTTTGAACACCTGAAGAAAATTTCGTCATGAAATGCAAGGTGGTTCAGTTTTTATAACTACTTTAATTATTAAAAATATAAGTTTGATATAAATCGCTAGTTATTTTTTTTAAGTAGAAAAGATGGGTTGGTTTGTTTCGTGAATTATGTATTATTACATATTTATCAGTTACAGATGCAAATAGTTTACAAACATTGCAGAAAAAAATAATTTCTCAACATTATATTGTTCGGGTATCTTCGGAAATTTTGTTGCTAACTTTTTGGTGCTAACTTCACACTGGTTAAACATTCATATAAAAAGTCGCCATTGTATAGCCGAATCACCCTGTATATAAGGAGTACAAAGAAGTTTCCGCTGTTTGAAACAAACATGGCCCACCTTCTAGTATGTTGCAATTATCAGATGTGTAGAACGTAATATCGTAAGTTTGGACAGCGGGTAACAAATAACCTTGAAGTATTAGTGACTCTATATCAGCATCACATAATTTCTTTCGTGCGATAATATCAAGTTTTGTGCCGAATAAGCATTATTTGTGGAAACTTTTGATATATTTTTTTAATTTGAATAAATCTGCAGCTGAAGCGCATATATTACTTGTTGAAGCATATGGTGAGACTTCTTTAAGTGAGAGAAGTTGTCGTGAGTAGTTTTAAAAATTTAAAAACGATGAGTTTGGCGTGGAAGGCAGAGAACTTAGTAGAAGGCCCAAAGTGTACGAAGACACGAAATTGGAAGCATTATTTAAGGAAAATTCGTGCCAAACGCAAAAGAACTTGCACTTACATTACAAGTGACTCAAGCAATTTCATATCGTTTAAAATCGTTGGAAAAAACAAGGAAATTGGTTTCCATATGAACTGAAGATAAGAGACGTAGAAAGTCGATTTTGCATGTATGACAGGCTGCTTGCCAGGAATTAAAGAAAGGTGTTTTGCATCGTATAGTCACAGTTGATAAAAAATGGATCCACTACGATAACCCAAAGAAGAGAAAATCGTGGGGCCGCCTAGACATGTTTTAACATCTAAAGCCAAACCGAATACACATGGACAAAAACTCATGCTGTGTATTTGCGGGGATAATTTGTATTATGAGTTGCTCAAATCGAGCAAAACCATTACTGGAGCTCTCTACCGAACACAATTAATGAAGTTGAGCAGATCACTTAAGGAAAAACGCGCCCATTGCTACTCCAGACACGACAAAATTATTCTCCTATATGCTAATGCTCGTCCGCATGTTGTGGAGCCGGTCTAAACCTATTTGGATTCACTCACTCGCCGTATTCGCGAGACATTGCCCCTTATGATTATCACTTATTCCGTTCGATGGCAAATATTTTGTTTAGGCAGTGCTTTAGATCATTTGAAGATACAACAAATTGGGTCGATTTGTGGATAGCCACAAAAGATGAAGTGTTCTTTCGACATGGTATCCGAATTCTGCCAAAAATATGAAAAAAGGAGTAGCTACTGAAGGGTAACACTTTGAATAAAAGATAATATACCGTTCTTTCACAACAAATTCTTAATTTTTGATAGAAAATGGCCTAAACTTATTTGTACTCCTGATGATAAATTGAATAAATCGATGACTTTATTTTGTTACAAGAAATTGAAAAATACTTTAAAGGAATTTCTGCAGCAATTGGCTTTTTATAATTTAAATGAATTGTCTAAATATGTCTGTTTACTGGAAGGACTCAGCTGAACTCCCATATTCGAGTTTAAGTATATTTTTTGTTTCCCCAATTTTATGTTTGTATTTGTTGTCTATTGTTGTTAACTCAGCCATTAAGACCAATAAATTATTATCGGGATATAAGACTAACGGAAGATTCAAGTCTGAAGAAAGAATTTAATCAACTTATCAAAAATATTCAAAGTCTTAAATTCCAGTATAAAAGTGATCTCTTTGACGACTTTAGTTTGTACAAATAAACAATATGTACCGCGAAGGAAGAAAACGTGACATTTGAACATTTTCCTCGAACCTTTTGTCAACCGAAAGGTCTTTATATTTATTTACGAGAACTCTGTTCGCCGGAAACCTAATAAACGGCTAGTAAAGCGTTGTGTCAAAATTCTAGCTGTACAATAGGTTCCTGATCAACAAGGAGCGAAAAGGGCTGACTCACCATCGTGGGATTTTTTTCTGAAATATGCGTCAAACACACTTTACTGTATTTCCTGTGCTATCCTTTTATTTTCATGCTCTTTGACATCGTTTTCCTTCTTTAACTTTCTCCTATTCTTCAACTGTCTGCCCTCTTTCTAAAACGTTTTTGTAACACTCAATCACTCTTCTTATGAACAACACACAACTAAGTTCGCTTCTTTAAGTTCTCTACTTGAAACTAAATTCTACCTTTGATTTTCTTACTTTCTATTCCTTGCATATTATTCACCAACATTTGTTCATTTAAACTTTTAATTTCAACTTTTTTTTACACATTTTCATTAAGTAATCTTTAATTTTCTTGTAATATTTTGTATTTCTTTTTATTATTTTAATTAAATATTTTTTTTAATGCACGGTGTTTGTTTTCTTAATAAATTATCGTGTTTAAGTAATTTTGAAAATAAAATCGCGTAAACACAGTCTTCAGGGCGAACAATACTGACAATAAATAAAAAAAGTTAAGCCAATATAGAAAGTAAATGAGTTTATCCAGAGGATCACAGACCCAATAGCAAATCAGACAGTATCCAATGACACTGAGATCACAAAAATATTTACAACACATTTACAAAATTCCTACTCCTTCACCAACCCTACAGACTACGAAATCAATTTCCGTTCCCAGGTCAATTCCTGGTAAATGTCCTTCAAATCCGTTCAAGCTTCCTACACCCCTGGAGATGAAATAAAGGATGGAGACTATTTTGGAATCTTTGAAAAAAGGATAAAACACTACCCCCTGTTACAACATTTACAGACTAGTTCTGAAATCCCTTCCAAACAACATACACATATATAAAAATCTTCAATTACATCTACGCTATTTTTCCTAAGTGACTAGAAGAAAGGTATCATCACATGTATTACTAAACCTGATAATAGCCTCCTAAACCCTAACAGCTTTCGACCTATCACCTTACTCCCTGTGTTGGGAAAGCTGTTTGAATCCATTATCAAAAATAAACTCCTATCACTAGTAACAAACATTGGCCCTCCCTACCAGTTCGGATTCCTTGAACACAAATCCGCAGGCGCGTGTAGATCGGCTCCTCTCTCCGGGGAGGATGATAGAATTCGTTGAATCTTCGGTTGGAAATAGCGGTTAGATTTTGTAAGCAATTAAGAACAATTAATTAAAAAATAAGTCAAAATGTCACAGAAGCTAAAGAGGAAATAATTTTTTTAAAAATTTTCCAATTATTTTTATTTAATTATTTAAATTTTTATAATTATTTTGAATTTAATTTATTTTAGTATACTGGGCGGCTAAATTAAATTACGAATGATTCTTGTTTCGCTAATTACTTAAAATATTATTTATCACTGGGTATACCTCTACCCTAAACAATTAAATCATCGAGAACATGCTCGCTGTGACTTACGCTCAATATATTAAAAAAAACAATACCGCATTTAGCGCTTAAATACAAAATATAACATAGGCAAAATAACAAAAAAAAGTTATGAATATGAATTAATTGTTTAGTAATGTGTTATTTAAGTTGTAATTATTTAAAAAAATATATTTTAATATAATTGATTAGTTAATTTAATAAAAAATATTTTCGTACGTAATTCACAATCGATAGCCGATTCATCTGCTGAGTATAATTATAATTTTATTTATTATTGTACATACATATACACATTTGAGTAAAGATATTTAGTTAGTTAATATTAAAAGAGAATGAAAAAAGAACTTAGAAGGAAAAAGGCACAAAAATATGTGTGTGAAGCTGGCAATATTTACAGCCATGAGACCAAATTAAAAATTTTATTATATACTTAGAGCATTCACGAGTAGAAATACATATTTTTCAAATGCTTTTACTTGATAGATTCATAGTGATTATATGAAACGGAAAACTCGTAGATTTTTTTACTCAATGCTTAAAATAAATGCGACGATTACGACACCCAATGATAAATTTCAATTTTGCGGGAAAACCAGGTTATGAAAACCCCGGTTTTCTCAACTGTTTTTTGTAGCCTAATGTCCACTGGTTTATTTAGGGTAGAATTTGTCTACCTGGGATATCTAACTCTTGTCCATTTTCGACTCGACACATAGAATATTCCACGAATAAGACACGCAATGAGATAATTCGATTTAATAATACCTTTTAATTAAAAAATAAAACTTTAAAATTACTTTAAAATGTTGAGCTGAAAGCAATGTTTAATTTTCATCGAAAACCATAGGATAATTTCTTATTTAATATTTATATATTAATTATATATATATATATATATATATGTATTTATTTTAACTGTATTTTTAATTATTAATTTTTAATTCTACATCTTGTTTCATTTTAATTGTCTTATTAAATTAATATTTTGGGTAAATAAATTAATAAAATCCTTAGTAATATAAAATATGTTTTGTTACACTTTTGATCTACAGGGTACATCATTAAAAAATGTCATTTTATTACCAAAAATATTTGATTAAATTAAATAAAATGAAACAAAGATGATTCACACATTTGCAGTTATTTAAATTACAATGAAATTAAACAAGGAAAATTTCTGGCAATGATCAATAAAATTCGATCAATCCCTTTTTTCAACTGCAAAAAAATACTAACAGTGTAAGTTTTACAAACATCTATTGAAACAACAACTTCCCGTGCATTTATTGATCATTGCCAGAAATTTTCCTTGTTTAATATTAGATTATTTTGCATTATTAAAATAACCAATTTTGCTCATAAATTTTCCAATACAAAAACACAACTTTATAATTAGTCAACAACAGTAACAGAAAACAAAACAGTGAACCGATATTAATTTTCATGTTTAAATATTTCCATTACAACGGAAAAATATTAGATTTTTTAAAATTTTGGTAACAGTTGAGAAAACCGGGGTTTTCATAACTTAGTTTTCCCACAAATTCGAATTTTCTCATTGGGTCTCTTATTCGTGGAATATTTTAAGTGTCGAGTCAAAAATCGATAAGAGTTACATATTCAAGGTGAACAAATTCTACTCTATTAATATAGAGTAGAATTTGTTAATACAAGTGGTGATTAGGCTACAAAAAACAATTGAAAAAACCGGGGATCGTCGGATTTTCCCGCAAAATAGAAATTTATGATTCGACTTCCCAATCGACGAATTTATTTTAAGCATTGAGTAAAAAAATCTACTAGTTTTCCGTTTTATATTAATCACTATGAATCTATCTAGTAAAAGCTTTTGAAAAAGTGTGTATTTCAACTCGTGAATGCTCTAATTATGTACTCAAATTTTTAATTTGGTCCCATGGTGGAGGCGCCGGGTTATTGCTGTAAATATTGCCATCTTCACACACATCACAGAAATAATCTGTATGTGTAATATACAATGATTTAATTAGAGACTGAATTTACTTATTCAATGTTTTTTTTTTTTCTTTTCTTTTAATATCAAGCATGAAACTTGAATAAAAAGAAATAAAATAAACCAGCGCCAATTAATTAAATCCCGAAAACTTTCGGATCGAACCGAAACGAAGATACCTTTCTCGTGCAATCCCCGCTGATATGGCGTGCGCATCTTTGACACACAGATTACATGTGCCTACATGTATTCTCGGCACATAACCTCGGGTTGTTTAGGAAGTTCAGACCGAGCGCAAAGTTTAGACGAGCAAATAAAGCGCGCGATCCAATTTTGCAGTTCTTGCTGTGAAGCGAATTGATTTTCGCGGCTATTGTTCTACGCGCACGCCGGTATTTACATTAATAATCATTCTCACGAATGCCTCGATGTTTAATTGGATACCGGAGTGCGAGATTTTCGGTCTACGCAATGTTGTTAATTCAAAAGCTATTTAGAATTTTAATGTAATTAATACTTTTAATGTTTAAACATTGTTAGTTCATAATTCAAAATTAATTCATGTCAAGTTTGCTTTCCGAATTATGTGAAGTGTGTTTGATAAAATGAAAAAAAAAATGTTTCGTTCCTTCACTTTTTATAAAATTTTCATTTTATCAAAATTAAATTGATTGATATTACTTTGCCATTACTTTGTGATACATGTTTATTATTATTATGATCGTTTAATAATGACTGTACTTAGTCGAAACTAGTTATGGAATAAAAAATCAAGTGCGTGATACAAGTAAAGTGTTTTATTAAATTTTACCTTCATAAATAAAAAAAGTGTATGTGGAAATAATTTATTAATTATTTTTAGATCATTTTTATTTATATTTTACCTTCATATTAAATCAAAAATAAATTTTGAATTTTCTTAAAAAAATGGGCTTATAATCCGAAACTAGTAGAGAATTTAAATCTCTTCAATTTAATCTATGTTTTTATTTACTTAATTGGTAGACTTTTAATACTCTATTCATACTTAAAATTATTTAGATTTTGTTTGGAATTTTTCATAGTTTTTAGATAACGACTAGGGATTATTAGCTTCGTCCGATTCAAACAATCGACAAGTCGTAGTTCGAAATCTAGTTAAGCAATTTCAGTAATCAAATTAATCCTGTGGCATTTATTGATTTTGTATATGTACAGGGTGTGTTATCGCCTTCGATATCGCCCTCGTTGTTAGATATTTAGCAATATTTTATTAATAGAATTTATTTACCCTTATGAAAAGTAGAACCGAATAAAAAATTTATACAGGGTGATTCACCTAAATGAAGTCTACAATATCTCAGAAATATAGCATTAATTTATTGATAAAATTTGCTTGACTACTGCAGACCTACATTATGGGTCTAATTATTTTCATATATACAGGGTGTCCATTTTATCGGAATTCATATGAAGTTTGTTATTTTAAATAGAACACCCTATATATTAAGTTTTTATTCTATTCCTCTTTAAATTCTCTTTAAACAATATAAAACATATAGTAATTCTGATTAATTATTACTGCAAAAAAACATATTTACTAAACATACTGACACCAGCAGTAATTTACTAACTAAATGAGTTTTTATGTTTTGAAATCGATAACTGATTTTTATGCATACAGAGATAAAATTATGCCATTCAATAATAATTTTAAATATGAAATATTTTATACAGGGTGTTTAAAAATTAATTTTTATTGTGTGAATTTTCAAACAGGTGTAATTATTTTTTTTAATGACACCCTACACTTTTCATTTTTTTTTAATTTTCATAATATGAAATATTTCATTAAGCTATATGTGCTTCTCGAAATGTTTCACATTTTATAGTTTTTATAGGTTTTCTATTTAAGTTAAAGTCATGGAAAAGCTATATGCTAATAAGAAATAATGGTTCATCTTATAAATGAGCCAAAATCATCTGAAATTGTAATTATCACAATAATATAAAATATTATTGTTTGTTTCTTTATTGTAATTTCGTTGTTTTTCATAGCCAACCACTTAATTAATTCTTAATATGTCTTAGAAATAAAGCGTGTCAAATTATAAGTGACCCATTTACAGGCACTACAGATTTGTTACAATTATTAATTCAATTAAAGGTGGACACTCGAAGTTTTATTCTTAATTATTTTGAACTTAAATTCTTAAAAATTACATCGACCAGGTGACTTCCAATTTATCGATGCATATCTTCGTGTAACATTGATCATATTACACGCAATAGCTTTTCTTATGTCCTCTCGAATTTTAAGTCGGTTCTGGTATACTTTTGATGTTACACAGCCCCAGAAAAAAGTAATCCGAAGGCTAAAAATCAGGAGAGCGCATAGACCACGGCTGATCTCCACGCTGAGTTAGCACCTTCGCCATGTGGAAAAATATATCTTGGGCGCCCTTTAGGAACGATTTTTTATGCAGGATATATTCAGAATTAGTTGATATATATAAGTAACCTGCGGCCACACAGTAGCGTTTAATTACATTTTATTAATTAGGTTGTTTGTTCTCATATGTGTGTTCACTATTTTACCCGCCTCAGCAAGTCATAATCTTATCTCCAGCTGAGTAAGATGTTATTCCATTTTATAACCACCGCTTCCCACTTCAGTCCTTATTGTTAAATATTTTCAAAGTAATAAGTTTGTGAAAATAAAAGTAGTTATTCAAAAACATATTTTCCGCGAGTAATAACATAATTTATATATATGTGATTGTGGATCATATAGAACTGTTCATGTATCTTTTAATAGAAGCGTCGGTATCAAATCTAACACCATGGTAAAATTAGGTTTCAAACATTTTAACTTTTACAGAACATCAGCTGAGTCTATCAAGTAATTGTCCAAATGAATTTTATTAAGTTTCTCATTAAATCCATAATCGTGAAAATAAGAATTGCTATATGACTTCATGAAATAGTCAACAAAACCGTTAGCACCCTACATGTGGAGTGTTGAATGATGTATTACCCAGTGTCATAAAGTCAGGAATACGAGAGCTTTTCCTTTTATTATTTATATAGCTCCATATCAACTTTGGATCATGTGGCAATCGTTGCTATATTTTATCAATGTATTTTAAGTCAGCACTTCTATGCCATTTTAAGTATTTTTTGGAATACTTGTTAATTAATTTGATTTTGCTTTTGATAGCCGAGTAAATCCATGGGGAGCACCCATTCTCAAATATTTCTTTTGATAGGGGAACACATTTTTCAAACATATTGGAAATAATTGAATAAAATACATTATAGGCCGTAACAACTTCAGTGTATTTTCTAAAGTTCATGCCAATCAGTATTACATAAGCAGTCGCACAAACGTGGAAAATTGTATTTAAATGCGATGGGTTTAGTGGTTTCTTTTCGTTTATTATCAATTATAGCGGAACACGTTATGGAAGGAGGATGAGGATCTTTAACAACAAATGGAGGGCTGCATATCTCCATGTTCACGATAGTGTCAACGCACGCTATAACTACGTCAAGAATTACGTTGTTATCAGTTTTAATAAAGCTATACTGTTTATATCCACTATGAGCTATTATTTAATGTATTCAATGTAGGAGAATTGGTTTCAGTTAGATAGTTAGGTATATTAAAATCTCAAGTAATAATTATATTTTGGCATGAGAACGGCGTTTTAATTCGTTCAATAATGTGGTATATTCGTTTACAGGAGTAGGGGGTTTTATGTAAATACATAATAAAATAATTAACTGTGGTTTTCACTGCGATCAATTCCATTGACTGTAATTGATCCATATTAAAATTGATGACTTCAGAACTAATTGCGGAGTTGACTGCAATCAATACAATGCACCACCACCTCATCCAACTAAATGATCCGCTGTGAAAATATTATAATTAGACGGAATAAATTTTGAATTAATAACATTACAGTTAAGGCATGTTTCTGTTATGAAAAATACATCATAATTATATGGGTGTGAAGTTAGCAATAGATTTCAGCAATAGATTTAAAAAAAAATAAACATTAATTTCTTACTAACAAATGTTTTATCATTGCTAAAAATTATAATATTATCTTCTAAGAGACAGTATTTATCCACTTAAAAATATAATTTTCAAAATTCAAAATTTTTCAACCCCTTGAAACACTCTAAACGAAATTGAGTATTAAAAAAATATCCATCTCCAAAAGGCATTTTTTATATTTTTAAATTATACGTTATTTTGTTCCTAAAGACATCACCTAACATAAAAAAAAATAAAATTTGTATAACTCGGATATCTGTTTATATATATACAGGGTGTCTCAGCGTGCGCGCCGAGTAGCTTTACGGCTAAATGGTTTATTTATTTCAAAATCGGCTTTCGCAGGCCTATGTAGGTCTATTAGGATCACATTTTAAAATTAGTATCAAACATACAGGGTGTCCCATAAAAGCATGGCGTATCATAGTTTTATTTTTTCTAATGGAATGACCCATATTTTATATTTTTTTCAGATTCTACATCAAAAATAAAGTTAACTTTTATAATATGTTCATATGCCTAAACCTAATAGCTTTTGAAATATTTAAATATTTTTGGAAAAATTGATGTTTCGAAAAAAAAAAATCATAACTTTCAAATGGGTGAATGAAAACAAATGAAATTTTGTGTCAGTATATCTGACTAATGGGTGAATATTTCAGACTATTAAGAGGAATTTAAAATCTTAAGATGTTTTGATAGTTCCACATATCTCCAGAAGCACATTCAAGGTCAAATTTCGTGCTTATTTTAAATGGCACACCCTATATCTAATAGGCCTATCTTGTAGGAAATTGTATTGTCTTTCATAAAGTATAAAGGTATTCTCCACCTAAACCTAATAGTTTTCAAGATATATCCATGTTTGTTAATTTTTGTCATTATCATTATTATTTTAATATGGCAATGTTACATAAAGCGCCATCTATTGCTTAATTTGATAATCATTATTGCCAGTTATTCTAATAGGCTATTGTTTATAAGCAAATTTAATTGACACATTCGTATTATTACTAACAATTGAAAAGATAATGTTTCCCTTAAATGAAAGAATTAACATGATTCTAATAATAATGTAATGTTATTAAGATTGTCTCTTAGTGTACAAAATGTTCTCTGATGGAAGATATCCTAATAAGAAGACTGTAGAGGAAGTTTTAAATACCTTGAATACAGTAACTAATAATGAGGAGACACAATTACAAGTTTAATGCCATTGAATATTCGTCAAAACAGGTGGTTTAATAAGCAATAAATTGGAAGAGCATGGTCACCTAGATCCTCTGATTTAATCCCCATTGATTTATTTCTGTCAAATCAAATATACAGCACTCCTCACACAACAATTGAATACGTGGAAAGAAGAATTAATAATACATTTAGATCAATTATACCTAATATGCTGAGAAATCGCAAAATTTCATTTAAAATAAAATTGAATTATGTATTCGACGGTAGTATTTTTGAAAATTCATTATGAATTAATTTTAATACAATTTTGTCAATTTATTTGTTGTTTTTTGTTATATTTGTTTTACAATTCTAAGAAGTTATTATTTCATTACAGATGTGTGTATTCACAATTAACACAATTAATAAAATTAGTGTATTAATTTAGGAAATATCTCGAAAATCATTTGTTGGGTCAACTGAATTTATTTATAAACAATAACTAAACACTTGTTTTTATGGAATAATAGTAATAAATATTATATTGAACAATAGATGGCGCTTTGTATCGACTTTCCATATTATGAATAATAAATATTATGTCAAAAGTTAAAGAAAATGCATATATCTTGAAAACCATTAGGTTTAGGTAAAAAGTACCTTTATACTTTTTGAAAGACAATATACTTTCCTACAAGATAGAGCTATTAGATATAGGGTGTGCCATTTAAAATAAGCATGAAATTTGACCTTGAATGTGTTTCTGGAGTTACGTTAAATTATCAAAACATCTTAAGATTTTAAATTCCTGTAAATAGCCTAAAATATTTACCCATTAGTCTAATATTCATTTGTTTTCATTCATCCATTTAAGAGTTATGATTTTTTTTTTCGAAACGTCAATTTTCCAAAAATATTTAAATATTTCAAAATATATTAGGTTTAGGCATATGAATATATTATAAAAGTTAACTTTATTTTTGATGTAGAATCTGAAAAAAGTATAAAATATGGGTCATTTCATTAGAAAAAATATAACTATGATACGCCATGCTTTTATGGGACACCCTGTATATATGAAACTAATTTTAAAATGTGGTCCTAATAGACCTATATACGCCTGCGAAAGCCGATTTTTAAAAAAATAAACCATTTAGCCGTAAAGCTACTCGGCGCGCACGCAGAGACACCCTGTATATAAACAAGCAGATAAAATCAAAACTGTTCGGATAACCAAAAACATTTTATTGTGTAAAAATGGAAATATATATAGCGAATGTTTTATGATATTAATTATTTTAAAAATGAATTAAATACTAAGAATCTCATTTAGTATTTCCCAAATGCTTGGTGCTTTACGAAAAATAGTTTATATTTTTTCCAATCGACTACAATTCAAAGTTATTACCGAGTGCATGCGTTTCATGATATACACAAACGATTCTGCGCGGCATGCTCACCTTAGACAACAAAATAAGGTATTTTTTAAATATGAAAAGAATCCTTTTGAAGATATTGTAATTCGAAACTTAAAGGGAGTGCCATTAGGGGTTGAAGATGTCCACGTAATACTCTTTTTATATTATAAATAACTAATTTTGTTTTATTTTAGCAAAATAATTCCATAATGATCCTGAGGATATTTTTTTAGTGGGTTTTTTCATCTTGTGAGTAAATGCTGGGACCGAAATTATTTTTCCTGTGCCACAATTAAATTAAAATAAAAATTAAAAAATCAATATATCTATTCATATAAATATCCATAGAAATTTTAATAAAAAATTAAATTCTTTTGAAAATTCAATTTATTCAATTTAATCTGTGTTTTATTGGTTGATTTTTAATGATTTATTCGTATATATTTCATACGTATTATTTAAAAATATAAAAATTCCTTTTGGAGATATTTTCATTTGAAAATTTATCAAGGGGGTGCGATTAGGGGATGAAGATGTACGAGTTATCGAATTTTTTTTGTAAGTTAGGTAGCGCCTTTAAGAACTAAGTAAGATATAATTTAAAAATTTAAAAAACACCTTTTGGAGATATTTTAATTTAAATATTTATCAAGGGGATGCGATTAGGGCATGAAAATGTCCGAGTTATCTAAATATTATTTTTTTTTATATATGTTAGGTGGTGCCTTTAAGAACTAAATAAGGTATAATTTAAAAATATAAAAATACCTTTTTGAGATATTTTAATTTGAATATTTATCAAGGAGGTGCGATATGGGGATGGAGATGTCCGAGTTATCCAAATTTTATATTTTTATGTTAGGTAGTGCCTTTAAGAACTAAGTAAGGTATTTTTTTATTATATATTTATACATATTTTTTAATACTCAATTTCGTTTAGAAATTCTTGAATTTTGAAAATTACATTTTTAAGTGATAAATACTATCTCCTAGAAGACAATATTATAATTTTTAGCGACAATAAAACATTTTCTTGTAAGAAATTTATTATTATTACATTTTTGAAAAAATCTATTGCTGAAATATATTGCTAACTTCACACCCGTTGTAATTATTACTTTGAACAGAGTCATAGAATACATTAATTTTTGATTTCAAACTGCGTACATTCTGGTTTCTGTTATTTTCATTAATTTTCACTATTTGGGGTATATTATTGAGATACTTTAATATAAAATGTTCACCTCTAGCTTCGTGTTCTCTCATATTATTAAGCACATTTGTAAATTCTTTACGATGTAACACGGTGCGATCACGTTTGATACGCAAGTCAGTGCCCAATTTATTTATATTTTTTAATAGATATTAATTATAATAGGAATTCGTGAAAAAAACTTTTTTGTTACAAAATAAGTTTTAATAATTTTCTTTTTTCATAAAAAAATAAGTATTTTTAATTGTCATTTTTCAATTATTAAAAGATATTATCTAACAAAAACGTTTTTGCGAATGTCTATTATATTTGTAATAAATTATTAAAAATCTACCATTAGTTTTATTTTAATTAAAAAAGTTAAGTATTTTTATTACATCAAAAATAAAAATATACCACGAAGTGAACGCCTTCAAAATACAAGAATAAATTTAAAAAAATCAATGTATCGTATATTATTTTTATGAAAACCTTTTTTGTTATAAATCCATTTTTTCTTGCCTTAAGGTTTTTATTATATATTTATTTATATTTGTAAAAAAATATAATCCACTGACAAATTTAATTGTATAACCTAAATATTTCTCGCGTAATTGAAATGTGAAAGTAATGCTGGATATTGATAAAACCATTAAAAACCTTTACACACCAATAAACTCAATGAAAATAAAATAAAAATCAGCGTGTTATGAAACTACTGTGAATTACATAAAACGTTTTGATTTATGATTATTTATGCGATAGCGTGAACTATACAATAAAACACTTTGTGTGGTTCCTTCACTTTATTATGTTTATTATCCTCTAGAAAAATATAATAGCCATTATTCACGATAGACGAAAATTGCAGAACTAGAATCAAATAAACTTTATCAGTTCATAGTTATTATTTGTATCATCACTTTAAATGGAATTGACGTAAATGAAAACATTAATTATTTTTTAATTAAAATGGGGCGTTATTTAGTAACAACGGATACATTGTTAATAAATAACGCTCAAATTTCGGCTTTCCTCCATCTCAAAGTTATCAAGCGATCAATTCACAAACTCGCAGCTTTTCAATTTGCTTTGCTTTATTGGATTTTCACGACCGCTCAAAGTTAAACAACGCAGAAACTCGTTAACACGCGGAAGCGTAACGGTTATGTGAAGGCGTTAAGGTTAATTATTAAATCGGCTAACGGAGATAAATCGTTACGTGTATAACACAAAATGTGCATACTTTTATTTATTCAATTTTAATGTAAAACATGTAATATTGAATTCATCATTGTTGATTTCTGTCAGCGTTTGCTTTGAGTGATTTTTGACAGTAATTATGTTTACCTCTATTAAAATAAAGTACTTAAGTGTATAACGGGCAACTTTTGCCGCTACGATATTGTTATTGGTGGGATGCCTATACTTTACAGCTAGCCGAAATTAATTAATAGTTTTTTTTATGACCGCAACCTGATGCGGCGATCGAATTATTTTTTTGGGAGATGATGATGAGAAATGCGAATTTGAATCCTTTTCTACTCGGGCAGCAAGGGCGTGTGGTTGTGTATCGATATGAGTTTCTTACAAGCGAGTGTTGTGTACCTTGCTCTTCCCCGAAAATAAGTTGTAAATTAAACTCAACGAGGCCAAACGACATCCCAGGTAATTAGGTTAATTTGTTTTCCTTATTTTTACGATTCTTGATTTCTTTATTATCTGTGTGATTGTAAAGCCAAATTGAGTCAGTGAACAATATCTAAGACGCTATTATGTTATTTTAAGGCTCTGTCTGATCGATCTCTGTTTGGATATGAAATTATTCGCAATTCGTATACTTTTTGACACTTTGGGATTCGAACGTTAAACAAAATGTACACGAGAGGCGAGCGTTTCTCCCTTCCCATAATAAGGTGGAATTATTTCCGTGAGAGTGGTAGTTTAATCGATGGTTGCCGTTGTAACGGGACGCTCGAATCGGGGGTGGCAGTATTTTTGGATTTTAAATATTTCAATTTGATTGAGTTTACATGCCGCTCTCGATCGAGATCCTGTCACATTCCGTTAGCTCAGAAATAAATAAAGTAATTGTGAACTTACTCTGGTTCCTCAGGTTCAAAAACACTTTTCACTAATTCGGGATTTTATGAGATTTTTTTTTTTTTTTAAGAAATTAATAAAACCTTTTTAACAATAAATAAATATATTTAAGTTAAAACCAAAACAAAAAAATTAAAATTAAATAAAATTCGAAACAGAAAAAAAATTATTAATTACGTCGAGAAAAGAAAATGTATTAATTATAAGATTCTTATAATTATAATAAGGCAAACAGTTTAAAATCTCATAAAATAAACCAAATAAATAATAATAAATACCGTCAATCAGTTCACCACCAAGACACAAACTGGCACTTACTTTTAATAACAAATTACCTTCTTTAAAACACCACTTTTTAAGTTTAGGAAACAACTGATCATTTTCTGCCCGTCAAGATCTTATAAAGGGTCGGAAAATCGGCCAAGGGTGGTTTGGGGGTAGCAGAGCCCTGGAGGGGTATCTTCACCCTTACCTCATTCGTTGAGGCAGCGGTAGGGATGCTTACTCTCCCTGGCTTACCCGTGGTGGGGGTGATCATTCTCAATCCTTATTGGCTTTCAATGCTCGGCTCTCATTGGCCGAGCGTCATTTGAGCTACGATGGATTTGAGACTGACACCTATGGATTTTAATGAACAAAAAAAAAAAACTTTTTTTTTTCTTTTAAATTACAAGTAAAAAAAATAATGTTAATAATTAATAATTAGAATGAGTTTGGTGGATCGTGAATCGACGGCCTATTCATATTTGCAAAAGAGAATATAATTAATTAATGATTGAATGCCTGTTTAAACTGTTTGCCTATCTTAACAATATATATATATACAAAATTATAATAACCATTTCGATTATCAAAGATAAAATGAAATTTTAAGTCATTGTTTATAAATATAATATATACACATACATACATCCATACATATACACACATGCCTACACACATTATCATGCGAATGCTCCTAAATGCAATACACGCGCAAAAAAAAAAAATATATATATATATACATACATGTAAAGAAAATTAATATGCAAACATGTAAATTCATATAAAAATCAAATTAATTTGAATCATGTTTAAATTTGATTTTAAGAAACACTTATTTTTGTGAAACTGTACGAAATGGTTTTATGGCACCTATTACAGTCAGCATATTTTTGGGACCGAAACACCGGGCGGTAACGAAATCTAATCCCCCTATTGTCTGACGTGAGCCGGAGTTCTTTTGTGTTTGGCACGTTTGGGATTTTCATAATCCCGTTCGGGTGGATTTGGAAATTTTCTGTTTATTGCTTATCCCGAAAATATGCTGCCGGTTTATTGTTTTATTACCCTAAGATTATACAGAACAAAAGGCCAACCATTTCTTTACGAACTTAACGTATTTTCGAATTAAATGAAAGTTTAATTTTTATCTGACTATCTAAATAAATGAAATTCAATGGAGTCCGATGTTAAATTAAATCGCGAATTAAAAATTAAACGTGTTACGACGTGTCAAAATGACACGCCGGTAACAATCGGCCCCGTGAAAATTCGTGAAGTTCGTTTACATCTAGATCAATCACTTACTGAGTGTTTTAAGGTATGAGTCCACGAGCAGCAATGGCACAGCAAACAAAATTATCGTTACGTTACGCCAGGGGATTTTTCATCCGGCGTACCATCCTTATCCTCTTCATCCGGGTCTGGATTCTCGTAGCTTTCGGCTGCAGAGTCAACCGGAATAACGGGTACGTGCTTGCTGCTGGTCCATATGCGCAATGGTGGTTTGGGCGCCACGACGAGTAAAACCGCTCGTCGTCGGTTTGGGATAGTCGAGATGTTGTTCGTATCCTCTGGATGGAATAGCCGAGATTCGGACATGACTATTCCCGAGGT
This sequence comes from Philonthus spinipes, assembly GCA_963082785.1. Classification (NCBI taxonomy): domain Eukaryota; kingdom Metazoa; phylum Arthropoda; class Insecta; order Coleoptera; family Staphylinidae; genus Philonthus; species Philonthus spinipes. Next base: position 25,038,890 of record OY720310.1, on the reverse strand, counting down.
CCAGGTTGAATTGTGTGTCACTGGCTCTCGTTCCTATGGGGCTGACTACGGCGATATAGCGTCTCGACACCTTTGAATTTTGAGACGTTTCCGCTTTGGTGAATCAGGGTTGAATGGGGATTTTTCATCATTCAATGAAACAGTTCTTGCTGTTCGGCGTCACGGCATATTTCTTGATGTAACCCTTATACCGTAGGGTGTATTGCACTTAACTTTACTAAAATTATGCACTAACGCCCGAAATCACTAGATCAACCGGTGTGTGATCTAGGCGCGAAATTTCGCGTAATTGTTTTAATATGCACTTTTTGTTAGGCACTGTTGGTGGTGTCTCTAACACGGCACTACTTCGGGGCTTCCGGGATCGTCGATGTCATCAGAATCCTCTGCATCAACTTGTTCTGGCGTACGGGGCGGTGATGGGGAATCTCTTCGTCGTCTTCGGGTTTGCTGGGGTGGTGTATCATGGCGAAGCGCTGGTCGGATATCATCTTGGTGTACACGAATTATATCTCTGTCACGTTCCACCACGTAAACGCGTCCGGCACATACTTCTTGGATATTATAAGGACCGATCCACTTGGCAGCAAACGCTGGGGGTACGTCACCAGCTCGCTGAGGGTGATTTCTAATAAACACCTGCTGACCTTCTTCGTAGCGAGGTTCTTCATCGGGTTGGTCGTATCTGCGGATATATCTTAGCTGCCTGTCTCTTATTTTATCGAGTCGCTCATCGCGGTCGTCATGATGTGGTGCTTGGGTTTGATGGCCTGACTCGATTTCGTGATCTCCGGGGCGCGGGAGTTCGTATCCCAAAAGAGCGTATCCTGGGGTATATCCAATAGCGGCGTTTGCACGGGTACGTAGTTGGAAAAGAATGGGCTGTATGTGTTTGGCCCAATCATTTCCGGGCTCGCCCTGCATTTTAATTTTGAGACACTTTTTTAATTCCTGATTCCGACGTTCGGTGGGATTGGACTGGGGGTGGTAGATGGGGGTGTAAAATGCAGCTGCTCCCCAGCGGCGGCATTGTGTTTTCCATCTCCTTGATATGAACTGCGGGCCGTTGTCACTAATGATTACTTTCGGGTAACCAAAACGTTGAAAAACCTGCTCTTCCATTAATCTCAGTAAGTTTGCAGAGCGTGCCTGGCCAACTGCAAATGCTTCAACCCATTTAGTAAATAAATCGGTTATTACTAAGACGTTCCGTTTCTTCGTTCGCGACTCCGGAAATGGTCCCACTAAGTCGACGGCGATCGTATGGAAGGGCGCGGTGGGGATTCGGGCTTTCAATGGGGCTCGTGTCTGGTTTGGTCCTCGTTTTGTAGCTGTACAGATAAGACAAAATTTTACGTATTCACGTACATCAGTTGATATAGTGGGCCAATAATATTTGCTGCGGATGCTACGTATGGTTTCGTCTCGGCCGGGGTGAATGGATTCATCATGTAACACATGCATTACTCTTGTGCGGGTTTCCTCGGGTACAAATAACGTGCGATCTTTATCGTTATTTGATCTACGATAAAGATAACCCTCGACGATTTCGAATAGATTTTCGAAATATCCGAAATCTTCGTGCTCTACCTCTTGTAATATTTCGGTTATCTCTTGAGTTTCATGGTCGTTATTCTGTGCTTCCTTAACTGACTGGGAGAGTGGGACATCTAGCAGGTTAAGCGATGGGGGCAGGATTTCCTCGAGTTCTGTATTATCGTTCACTGGCACGTTATCAGGGTTTCTGCTGAGTAGATCCGGAAGTTCGTTTTCTTTTCCTGGACAATGAGAGATTTCAAAATCGAAAGATTGTAGTTGAAGAGCCCACTTCGTTAACTTCGATTTGGTATCTTTGAACTTGTTGAGCCACGTTAATGCTTTCGAGTCGGTTCGTACTTTAAAATGTCTACCCTCAAGCAGCGGACGGTAGCGTTGAAGGGCCCATACTAGTGCTAAACACTCTTGTTCATTAACGTGGAATTTTCTTTGTGCTGCATTAAATTTCGCCGAATCGAAACTTATCACCCGTTTTTCCCCGTCTTCACTCGTTTGATATAAAACGGCAGCAATTCCTTGTTGCGACGCATCTGTTTGAACGGTGAAGGGCAGTCCATGTACGGGGCGGTGTAACTGCAGCGGCTGTTCAATTTTTCGTCGGAGTTCTTCCATTGCGGCGGTGGCTTCAGTAGTCCATTTGAATGGCCGTGTTGTTGCTGTCAATTCGTTTAACGGCGCTACGGTTTCCGCGAAGCGATCGACGTATTGGCGAATCCAATTGCAGAGTCCTAAGTATTTTCGTAATTGGCGTCTGGTTTTCGGTATTGGGTACTCCTTTATCTGCTCAATATGTTTTTCTAGCGGTCGCGTAACGTCAACATCCACGATGTGTCCCAGATATTTCAGAGTGCTTTTCCCGAAAGAGCACTTATCTTTTCCAAGCCGGAGGTTGTACTGATCCAGGCGTTCCAAAACGAGAGCTAAGTGGCGGAGGTGTTCTTCTTGCGACTTAGAAAAAATTATAATGTCGTCGAGATAAACGATTGCGAAATCATGCAACATCCCTGATAACACTTCTTGACTCATAAGTCTTTGGAATGTCGCAGGCGCATTTTTCAAACCAAACGGCATAACGCGGAACTGGTAGTGTCCACCATCCGGGGTGCTGAATGCGGTGAACCGTTTAGATTGTGCATCCATGGGAATTTGCCAGTATCCGCTCTTCAAATCTAAGGTTGAAAAAACGCTCGCATCTCCTAAATCGCGAAGAGCCTCTTGAATCACTGGCATCGGTGTTGGTTCGGATACAGTAGCGTCGTTTAAGCGTCGGTAATCGACGCAAAATCTGCTCTCGCCGTCATTCTTCTGAACCAACACAATCGGTGAAGCATACGGGCTGGTCGAAGGTTCAATTATTCCCTGAGCCAAAAGTTCGGTCACCTGCTTATCGATTTCCTGCTTCTTTGTGGGGTTAACTCGGTACGGGCGCAATCGGATCGGGTGTTGATGAATTAATTGTATTCGGTGCTCCGTTGAGTGTGGGAAATCCGCGAATTGATCACGAGGTTGAAACGTAAGTGCGAATCTTTGTGTCAGATCTTCGAATTGAGACTTCATATCACCCACGAAGCCGTGGTCCAGGTCCAATGGTATATCCTCGTTAACACTTCTTGCGTTTCCTGACCAATTAATTGTTTGTCGTAGGCCTGTGCCTAAATGCATACAGTTTTTCTTAAAGTCCATGACTGCTTCGTGTTTTTCGAAGAAACTTAATCCTAGTATGCAGTGGTAACGCAGGTCCGGGGTCACGTAGAAATCTTCTTCGTATTCCATGTTGCCCAAAATGAAATGAAGCCTTGATATTCCCGTGATTTCAGCGGTAGATGCGATGGCGAGGTTTGATTTTAATTTGATCGGCTTTATAGCTGATGCCAAATGCGGATGCACGTGGTTTTGCGTTGCACCTGAATCAAGGAGACACTCGTACGTTTTCCGGTTAATTGAAATTGGCACCACAATTAATGCTGAGTTTTTCTGCGGTATAATAGCAGAAACTGGCGCGGGCACTGAGGTTTCGTCGTTTTTATCGCACTTTGGCACTACATTCAATAATTTGGTCGTACTGTTTAAGTGTTCATTAGGAATCGGTGTCCGTATATCTTCGCGGGGTCGTTTTCGAGGGTGTTGTTCCTTATTTTGTTTATTTACGTGTCGTGGTTTTCCGACACTGTTGTCGAGTTTCCCGAATTCTGCGGGCAGTCACGAGTCCAGTGCTTTCCTTGGCGACAGATTCTACATGTCCCGGGTTTTCGCTTTCTAGAAACAGATCCTGGCGGCGTTCTGGGGCGTGGCTGCTGGGTGGGACTCGTACGGCCTTCATTGTTGTGCGGCTCATGTGATTCTTCCGGGCGCAAATTATTCAGCGATGGTCGCGGCGAACTCGGTCTATTATGTTTGTAATTGTTTGAATTCCTCTGGTGATCCTGTGTTTCGTCATTTGATCGATAATCACGGTGTTCATGTGTCGTATTGCGCGTTACATCGAAGTTCACCTGACGCGTGGGGCGGCGATTCTTGGTCGGTGATCCGTGAGGTGGCGGAGTACGACGCTGGTGCGTTTGATCAAACGGTGCGTAATTATGCCCGTTTCGTGGTGCATGGTCTCCGTAATAATCTCGTGGTTTCGGGGGCAGTTGTTTTACTGAAGTCGGCATCGACATTGTTATTCGGACGGCCTTTTTGACAAATTCATCGACGGTTTCCGGTTTAAATAATAATTCAGACTTCAGTCTATCTGATGATAACCTCCACATTATCATTGTTTTATATTCTTCTGAATCCGTTTTTCCGTAGCGATTAAAGAGTAACTGCTTCCTTATCACAAAGGCCGCAGGTGAGCTATTGCCTTGCTTCTGTGTTAACAGTTCGACACTTTCCTCATATCGAATGACGTTGGGGTCGACGGCGTTACAAAGAAGCTCCTTAGCGGATTCCCACGGAATGTCTTCTTCGAAGTAGAATCCGTATTCTGGAATGAGCTGCGGATCCATGCGGGCTAGCGTACGTCGGTTTTTCTCGCGATCGGGCAGTCCCAGGCCTTGAAATTCCCTCTCCAGTGAATCCAGAAAGGGTTTCGGATTTCTTCTGTCAAACTTCTCTCTATAGGAGAGATCGTCCCGCTTTAATTCCCGCACTGCTGCGATGAACAGGTTTTCGCGCTCCTCACGACGGGATTCGTCCATCCGCTGTCTTTCTTCGCGTTCGCGAAGAAACTCCTCGAATTCGCGATTCATGAAGCGATCGTACCGGGGGTAGTCGTGATGTGGAGGATAGCCTTCGAAACCGCGTCCTCTGCTCTCCTGGGGCCGGTAATGATTCTCGTGTCTTGAGTGGGCCGGGTAATCACTATACCACCTATCATCTTGCCAGGGGCGATACTCGCGCTGCGGGGCATAGTGGTAGTTTTCCGGGTTCCTCAAATCGGGGGCGGAGTGGTGCATGGTTGTCCACGGATCCGGTCCTGTAGTTGAGGGCGGTAAGGGGCCGTTTGTTCGCGACCTTGGTGCCGCGGTTTCGACCGTTGGCGGTGCTGACTGTGATGTTTGAGGAATTTCCATCTGGATAACGGTGCTGTTGCCAGATTGTTCTTGTGACATCGATCGTGTATTCACCATTATGAAAATACTTCGTTCGTAGTTTGTATTAAATTAATAATCTACGTTTTCGGCCCCGTAAAGCGTATTAAATATTTAAATAGATTCAATTGTATTGTACGGCCCCGTTAAGTTTCTCCAGAGTTTTCTTCAGGTTAAGTTAAAAGTTAAACACTTGAAGAAACAATTATTAAACAAAGGAAGTTAAATTTGAAAATACCTGATCGAACGAAATATTTCTGAATGGCAAAAGAATATACACAATGCGCGGCTGTGAACAGGTTAATTAGACACGAAATAATACGAAATACAATAAAATAACATAATCCGATCTGAAAATTACAAAATATTAGCGTGTCTACGAAAAATAAGTATCTAGTAGCTGAACTGTTATTTTGATGTTTGAAATAAACAGCATTTAAGAAAACTTAGTTAACCAATGTATTATATACAGAATTAATTTGAAGTAGACAATTACTTTTCCATAAAAATTAGCATGAAATAGTATATATAACATAAACTGGGTCGTGGGCTTCCTCGTACCAAACGAGTTGGGCGCCAATTGTAACGGGACGCTCGAATCGGGGGTGGCAGTATTTTTGGATTTTAAATATTTCAATTTGATTGAGTTTACATGCCGCTCTCGATCGAGATCCTGTCACATTCCGTTAGCTCAGAAATAAATAAAGTAATTGTGAACTTACTCTGGTTCCTCAGGTTCAAAAACACTTTTCACTAATTCGGGATTTTATGAGATTTTTTTTTTTTTTTTAAGAAATTAATAAAACCTTTTTAACAATAAATAAATATATTTAAGTTAAAACCAAAACAAAAAAATTAAAATTAAATAAAATTCGAAACAGAATAAAAATTATTAATTACGTCGAGAAAAGAAAATGTATTAATTATAAGATTCTTATAATTATAATAAGGCAAACAGTTTAAAATCTCATAAAATAAACCAAATAAATAATAATAAATACCGTCAATCAGTTCACCACCAAGACACAAACTGGCACTTACTTTTAATAACAAATTACCTTCTTTAAAACACCACTTTTTAAGTTTAGGAAACAACTGATCATTTTCTGCCCGTCAAGATCTTATAAAGGGTCGGAAAATCGGCCAAGGGTGGTTTGGGGGTAGCAGAGCCCTGGAGGGGTATCTTCACCCTTACCTCATTCGTTGAGGCAGCGGTAGGGATGCTTACTCTCCCTGGCTTACCCGTGGTGGGGGTGATCATTCTCAATCCTTATTGGCTTTCAATGCTCGGCTCTCATTGGCCGAGCGTCATTTGAGCTACGATGGATTTGAGACTGACACCTATGGATTTTAATGAACAAAAAAAAAACCTTTTTTTTTTCTTTTAATTTACAAGTAAAAAAAATAATGTTAATAATTAGAATGAGTTTGGTGGATCGTGAATCGACGGCCTATTCATATTTGCAAAAGAGAATATAATTAATTAATGATTGAATGCCTGTTTAAACTGTTTGCCTATCTTAACAATATATATATATACAAAATTATAATAACCATTTCGATTATCAAAGATAAAATGAAATTTTAAGTCATTGTTTATAAATATAATATATACACATACATACATCCATACATATACACACATGCCTACACACATTATCATGCGAATGCTCCTAAATGCAATACACGCGCAAAAAAAAATATATATATATATAAACATACATGTAAAGAAAATTAATATGCAAACATGTAAATTCATATAAAAATCAAATTAATTTGAATCATGTTTAAATTTGATTTTAAGAAACACTTATTTTTGTGAAACTGTACGAAATGGTTTTATGGCACCTATTACGGTCAGCATATTTTTGGGACCGAAACACCGGGCGGTAACGAAATCTAATCCCCCTATTGTCTGACGTGAGCCGGAGTTCTTTTGTGTTTGGCACGTTTGGGATTTTCATAATCCCGTTCGGGTGGATTTGGAAATTTTCTGTTTATTGCTTATCCCGAAAATATGCTGCCGGTTTATTGTTTTATTACCCTAAGATTATACAGAACAAAAGGCCAACCATTTCTTTACGAACTTAACGTATTTTCGAATTAAATGAAAGTTTAATTTTTATCTGACTATCTAAATAAATGAAATTCAATGGAGTCCGATGTTAAATTAAATCGCGAATTAAAAATTAAACGTGTTACGACGTGTCAAAATGACACGCCGGTAACACCGTAAGATTGGAATAGACGGAAGGACGGAGTTTCCTGATATTGGATAGTAGAGAATTAAGATACTTTTTTGACATGGAAATTATTTAATTAAATGTTTTTTGTATATTTATTTGTTTTAATTGATTACATCGTATATCATAGGTTAATTTTATCGGAAAATTGTGCTTATCTTTATTATTGTTTCTGAGCGGTAATTGAAACCGTATTAGATTTAAGTACTTTTATTTTGTAAAAAAATGACGTCATTATTCTCATCATATAATGAAATGTGCGCTGTTTAAGCCAAAACAAGTCTTTTCTTTGCGTTTGTCTAATAGTCGTAAGTTATTTTTATGTTTGAAGTATTTTTTATTTCTGTCTCAATATATTGATATTTTGATAAATACATTAATATAATTATCTGTATTATGCTATCAGTTTTTTTTTTTTCATAAAATATTTTATTAACAACATAATTTTTGTAAATTATTGTATTGCAAAGCTATTTCTTGGTTTATGGATGGTAGACAATCAGAATATTGTTTTATTTTGTTTTTAATTATTGTTTCGATATTTTTTCGAAATCTAACCTACAACACTGCTTAACGATACAGAATTGCTGAACGCGATATCATAAGTGGCGTAAGTCAAAATGTTACAGGAGCAAAAGAGGTAATAATTTACTAATTATTTTTATTTAATTTATTTGAATAACTGTAGCCATGTTAATACGGCCAGCTATATATTGTGGTTTTAAATGTAAAAACAATTTTATGCAAATTCCTTCTTCCCGTCCATTTATAGAAAAACTGAATGAATTGAAATACAAAGTTATTATAATAATGATAAATAGTGTTCTTATCATTCTGTTCGTTTTTACTGTCCCTAGTGTCCGTTTAACAAATAAAAAAAAATCTTAGCGTCTGCAGGTAATTGATGTTTATTAATTTTTATATAGCTTCTTATAGACGATTTTATTGGATCCAAACATACAAGAAACATTAAATATATCTCGGATTGTATTATGCCTAGAGGTATGGCTGCCCTGAAATATTACTACATTATTTTTTATAGAAATGCGGGAGGAGTTTATTTAATAAAATAATAAAAAAGAAAGATGATAGTATCACCCAAACATTTGTCAATGATTTCTGTAACTGCCTATTTCTTATAATAATTTTTACATGTGCGTTTTTATTTTTGTTATTCGGCACCAACGCTAAAATCGTTACGTGTTGCTCGAGAATGGTGCGCTAGACTATAACCTTACACGGGACTCATTCGATCCAATTTAATTGCTCACACTCCAAAAGCACACCGGTGGAAATTCGAAATTTTGAATTTTCGGTGATGGTCTCAGATCTTATCGAGTTGGAATTTTTATATAACACTTTGTAATATTAAAATTTATATTTAAAATATATTATTTCATATTCAAAATTGTGTAACTTTTATTATAAAATATTTACGGACTTGATTGTTTCACCATAACATACATAATTATGTTATAAACAATTGTACATAATATGATATTGAGAGTACGCCTATAATAGATGAAATAAATTATTTAAACTTGCAAGTTAATTTCCGTAAAATTGAAGTTTTCTAAATCGATAAACTTTAAGCCTTAAGAGGGATCCATACCTAAAATGCGCCATAAGAAAATTCATGGTAACGTTGTGATAAAATATTTGGAGTATCGTTTAAAATATTAAATTTGTTTTCGGGTAATCAATATAGGTATTATTTAGAAGCTTTCGAAAATTGTATTTCAATGTTATAAAAAGGTAAATCCAGCGTTTTTTTTTTAGTAATTCTAAATACAATTATGTAAAAATATTGAATTTCGGTTAGTACAGTGCGAAACCCGAAAAAAGGGCGATTTGTTTATTTATTTACAAATGAGAAAACAAATTATTATACATTTCTATAGATGGCGTTACATAATTACTGCATTTTTTATCGAATAGAATGCGACATAACAATTATATAAGTTTGCTGATTAAAAAAAATCGTAATCGTTGCCAATTTTCTATATGATAATCAAATTTAATAAATTAATTCAAAAAAACATCTGTTTTAAAGACGAATGATTTCAATCGGCAATTATGTTTCAAAAAAATAAAAACATTAACTGTTGATTAAATCGGCATGTGGCTGGTTATAACAAAAATTGTACTAATCATTTTTGCAAAAATAAAGACAAAGAAGAAAATTACTTGAACGATTTAAAAATAATTATACTGTATTATAGAAAATGCGTTGAGATGTCTTGCAGTGAAAGAGTTGCATAAAAGATGTAGCCAATAATAGAGTAGAACAAATCAAAAAACGCAATTGCGAAATACATAGGTGGAAAACGTTTTTTTTTTTTTCAAAAGTAGGATACTATCAGAACAGATGCCATGGTGCCTTGTTATCTAATAACATGATTAAAATATTTTTCACTGTGATTTTACAAAATAAACTCTAGGGAAATATAACTGAATCGTTGAATGAATTAAAGGAAAGTACAGCAAATATATATATATATATATATATATAATATAATGATAGGCAGACCATAGTTCCTATTATTGTAGTTTATATTATTTTTTTCTGTGCTTTCCTTTTGCCAATTGCAAAAATAGCGATTTAACCGATGAATTTAAAATTTTGAATGAGCAATAATTGGAAAAACTTATAAATAATAAATAACATTTAAAAAATGAAGAAAATATCAGGAATCAAAGGAATTTTAACGAGTGCATATAAATACGAAAAGAATTGCATAGTGAAATCTATAAAAATAGTTGCATATATTGTAAAAATGATTTTATACTCAAATTAAAAGACCGGTTGATACGTTGCAGCAATACCACATGGAATCGAAAATGAAAAAAATTGGCATTGAAGTCCTAGAAAAAATATAAAAAACAAGATAGATCGGTGTGGAATTGTAATTGACAATAAATTTCTCTTTCTAGGGGCCACATAATTTATATAAAAAAAGCATAGCGGTAATAAAATGTGCAACTCTGCGAAAGATATTACACCAGAGAAGATATTTTTAAAAGAAAAATTAATGGGTTTTATAAAAAACAGGGGCAGCTCCACATTTCAAACATAAAAAATGTAACTTGCCTGTATGGATTCCACACGGAATTTATCGTGAAATAATCCACAAATATGATTATTTTTAGAAAACATAAGCAGAATAAAATTTAGTGAATTTTTACAATAATTATATTACACCAGAAATTGATATTTTTGGTATGCCCCAAAGACAATAATAATAATAAAATTAGTGTCATATACAGCCTGTTGACTCGGTGGGTGCAAAGTGCGAAGTATTCCAAAATTAGCTTCCTTATATATTTTACAGATTAAATGTATTAATCTTTTTGTCGATGGAAAATTTTGAATTTATTAATGTTTTATAACTATTAAATTATTTTTTTCTTATTATATTTACGTATACTAATAGTAATAATTTTTTTTATATTCACTCATCCATTAATTACAGCTTTAAATTTGGGAAGTGTACGTCAGTAAAATATTTTTTACGACTACTTATACTATACTCAACTTTCTTGTTTTTAAATGTATTATTGAATAAATTTATAATGCATTGAACTACAGTTGGAAATATTCTTAAAATTTATTAAACAACTGAAAACAGAGTTTCGTAAAATAAAAAGAAATTATTATCTTATAATTTAATTTTTATTGAAATTTTAAACTAAATAACTTTAAATTCAATTGAGATTTACCTCATTTTCAAAACAAGTCGAGCATTTAGTGACCTCGCTCTATCTCGTCCCGGTCCCTCTTAATTGCAAATAATATATTGGGTTAAACAATTATATTGTACCCTAGATCAGAAGGATTCCAAGGGAAGGGATATATTATTTTAACTTTAATGAACAAATTCCTAATGGAACAATTTTATTAAAATATAAATTATAAATATTGTCATTTACTGCCATAATACTCGAGCCTGTGTCAACTTCAAACTTCAGTAGTATATTTTCAAATTTTATATCAAGAGTTACGGGTTCATTAGTTTGATTGTTCATTGTCCGCCACAAGTATGACAAATGCTCTTACGAAAATAACACCCATTTCTCCTGTGATTCTTTCTTCCACACACACTGTACATTTCCTTAACTAAATTTGAATTACCTGCACTCGGCGCACTGCCTGATAGTCGTTGATGTATTGGTGATGTCCACATACCGTCGTGATGCTGCTTCCCGATTGGACGATCATTGGTTCCATGACTGTATACCATTTCTGTTTTCATCTGCATGTTAAAGTGGTCCATATCTACTTTTGCCGCCATTTTCATATTTGTAATATGATGTTACTTTGAGAAAGTAACATCCATTTTCTCCTCAAATAATCGATCCTGGACTGCGTCTCTTTGAAATTGAAGTATAAAATTGGTACCTTGTCGCAAAAGCGCTAATACTTATCTCGAAGTGTTCGTCCAGTTTCGCAATTAACTCTTCATAGGTGCAGGCAGTCTTCCGGTTTTTGTGGTACACTTAAATCGTACACCAGTTTATATGCTTCTTCAGATAATGCGTTCAGCTATATGGCTCTTTGTTTCTCCATAGAACTAATAGAATTTGCAATAAAATAATTAATCAACCTCCTTTTGTTTATCCCCTAGTCCGCTGAAGTATCAAATTTACGAAGTTGATCCACTAACTTATTACCGGCACTTGTTTCCTCCGCCATTTTTGTTGTTTTTGTTGCACTGTTACTTCTGTCCTTTGCCAAAATCATCATCACCAACTGTGGCGTCCGATTGTAAGGGTTAATTATACAATGTATTTTAACATCAACTAATAATTCTTTACTATCTATAACCATAAATTAACATAGCTATTAATCGGCGAAGCAATACGGTCTAACTGCCCATGCAGCGCACAAATGCGAGTCAATCACGACAGGTGCAAAAAATGGTACACTTTTCCTGTAGCGCGAAACGCATACCACACTTATTGATTTATTTATTGTATTAATTGTAAAATTATTAATGACTGCCATTTGTTATGCCATTTGTTTATCATTAGCATTACATCTTCTTGAGAAGTCAAATACATTTTATAAATAACACTTCACGGAACTTTAACCACAAGGCAGATATGTCAAACGGGAATTTGGATTAATCATCCAGTACATTAAAAAAAAAACTCATCTGTTGTATGAAATAATTCGATTTAGTTTGCTGTAGAAAGTGGTGGATAAAAGTTACTGAAACTACCCGGGTCTGTTACCGATTAAATATTTATCTCATTCTTTTAACGCGATCCATCCGGGGGAGATTGGGGAACTTGGAAATGGTGCATGCGCCGGGTATACGCTTCTAGAATCGCCCACAATTTCTACAGTTAATTGCCCGAGCGCTTTATAAATATATAATAAGGCTTTCTTTTACACCCTAAAAGGTTTTTTATGCACGGCTTAAGATTTTAATCCATACATTATTGATGAACAAAATCCTTGGAGTTGTTGAAAAACAGCGTCGATAATTTCAGCAGATGGAAAATAATCGGTGTTATTAAATTAAATATTTATACAATTCCCACTGAGCAAAATGAACATAAAACACATCGCATCAATGTTTCATTTACGTTCAATGTTTTTTTTTATATTGATACAATATTATTTGTGGATATTTTATACAGAGGGGTAATAATAATAGGTGTATATAATAAGAAAATAGAACAAACTAAGTAAAGTATACATTCTCAAAACATTCATATACATACATATATACACGCATACATATACATATACTTAAAATATTAATAATTTTAACAACAAAGTTATTGATGGCTTAACATTTATATCGAGCGTATAACAAAAATCAACGACGAAGTTGGTGTTGGAAGTCTCGAGTCATGTCTGTACTAAGATCACACGCGTGAAATGCTGATTGCGGTTAAACAGTGACATGTCAGATATTAATTTTGTTAAATAAGTAACCAAACTAAATTTATTTTAAATTACAACATTTAAAGTGAGTCCTTCGCCTAACGCAAGTAAAAACATTTTGCAACATTAGGATTCTGGTTAATTTCATTAATTTTTTCTGTAATTCTCTACTGCAGGTGAACCAAGTTGTTAAGACACACTTGATATATATGAAGTTTTTAAAAAATTGACACTAAAAGAAGTCACATATGGCAATATCACATGATCTAGGAGGGAATTCATGTTTAGTATTTAAGTTGATAATACAGTCATCAAAGAATATATGTAACATGTCAATAGTGTGTGCAGCAGTGTGTGCTCTTGCTCCGTCTTAATGGAAATATCCATATCTCAATTCTTTATCGACAAAGGGGTCAGGGTTCACCTGTTAGGGCACCGTTAAAAATGAGTCATATTACGCGTCTGCGACTTATGGTGCACCAAACGCCTTTTTTTTGGAGGATTTAGAGGTTCTTCGACATAAAAATCCTCGGACTTTGCAGCACTCCACAACCTCATATTTTGCGAATTGACGTACCCGCTTAAATAAAACCATGCCTCTGTGAAAAAGGTTTTGTCAAGGTGATCGTCATAAAAGTTTTGAAGGAACCATCGAAAAAATGTAACTCTTCTAGGATAATAAATTCTATGAAGAACTACATAGAATTGATTATCATATTAACATTTTCTGGCAGGTACCAATTGATACTTCAGTTAATTGTGAAAGCACACGAAGTGAAGTTCTAGGTGAATCTTCAATTATTTGTCGCACATTTTCAATTTACTCTCGAGTACGTTTTGTTGCCAATCGAGGGCCTTCCTTTCTACCAACACTTCCAGTGCCACGAAAGACTTGTACAGCACGCCGAAGAGTACATCGAAAATAGTTATTATCAACGGCAAGATTGGGAAATTGGTTTCAAAATTCCTCCAAACAATCGGGAACAGAATACTGCCACTCTCCACCAACTTTTTGCTCATTACGAAAATAAGATTCAATCATAAACGTTTTATGTACCTTAGAAAACATGTTTACCATAATTAGAGGTAATTGACATCTGACTTGTCAGCATGATAACCAGTACTTTACGCGTGCGCGTGTGATTTTAGTTCAGACATGACTTTAGATTTCCAATGCCAACTTCGTCATCGATTTTTATTATACGCTCAATAGTTTAGTGTAATACGTCTTCCAATGAATATTATTCCTTCCTAATTAAATAATTTAACAGTATTTTTTTCAATCACTTCAAGTCATTTTTTAATGTTTTTAAGTGACCTGGAAGAGCATTAATGAGTTTTATTGCTGAATAATGTATCAATCTTCTGTGACCTTTCTTTTATGGCGAGAAATAATGTAGTTGCTCGTTTATATTTGTTTAATTTGTTGTCCCGTCCCCTAACGTATTTATGATAAAATATTAGGGTTTCCATTGCAATATTCTATAAAATGAGAGGATTTTATTTGACTTGAAGATCCCGCAGAGAGTTTCTCCATTTCTCAAACCATATATTTTGTTTTGTAATATAAAAAAAAATGTATGATTTCTTCCCTCATGCATGTCATGATGCTTCCAAAATTGGAGTTGTATGCCGTTTTCACTACCGGTTTGGCTAAATATTTTGATTGAAAGTTCTCTAAGATTGCATATATGTATATGTGGTCACAAGTACATTTAGTAAACTAAGCCTTAAATAAAAGAATTTGAAAATAATTAATTAATAAATTATTTTCCCTTTAGCGACTGTGACATTATGACTTATGTTACATAAGTACTATAACAAATGTCTAATAATACACATTTGCTGTTGCACAACAATAACAATTGTATAATGCAACAATTTTTGAATCGAAAATATTTAATGCAAAAAACAAAATAAATTAAAAAATTAAATAAAATAAAAGTTACGTAGCGCGCGACATCGATAAATTGTTTTGAGCAAAAAATCTTTTCGACCTCGGATTTTAATTAAGCCTCGCTGACTATTAATAATATTTTAGTTATTTTATTTTTTAATTTTTGTTTTGTTTGCCTAAAATCCCATAAACATAGAACTAATAAACTCCCTATGCATTCCACGTAACAAAACTATAAGTCCCAAACGTAAATTCCCAAGTCTAACCCTCCATGAATTCATCACTTCATTTCACATCATTCAAGACAGTTAAGTGACATACATATCCGACAGAGACTTTTGACTTAGACTGTTAACGATCATCACATTTTATCCGTTTATTTTGACAATGATGAAAATACAAAATCCAGGCGGAAAGACCACCGGTCGATAGCCAATTGGCAATCTCTTACAGCATGTATTGTAATAATTTATGTTATATGTAGGTGTTGTGGTACGTTTGTTAATAAAGATTATGTATATATATATTTTCGATTAAAACATTGTTGCATTATACAATTGTTATTGTTATGCAACAACAAATGTCTATTATTAGACATTTGTTAAAGTACTTATGTAACAAAATGTCACAGTAGCTAAAGGGGAACGTAATTTATTAATTAATTATTTTCAAATTATTTTATTTAAATAACTGTGACCAAGTGAATAAATCCTTTTCCTATTATTATAATAGCCATCTAATTATTAGTAAAAGGACACTGTTTAACTGCGTGCGGTTAATCATGGCGGCGAATACCCTAGAGGGCTCGGAAAGTACACCCTCGGAATTACATAAGTTTCTCTCTCTCTCACTCTCTCTCTTTATCTTTGTGTGTGGGAAAATCTCGCAGCCGGCCACAAAGTGAAATATTCCGTTCCCCTTCAGCCCCCGAAATTTCGTTTAAGTAATTCCGGGAGAAATTTACCAACCGCCTCCCCTCCCCCACTGACAAATGTGGCTCATTCGTTCTACTTTATAAGATAATATTAATGCGGGCTATAAAACACAATCTTGATTGATGCTATGGTACCTTTCATTTGTTTCTGCTTTAACAAAACTGCGTGTGTTTTATTTACGGTTGTAATATTTTATAGCCTGTAAAAAAATTCGAATAGAATATTTATTATACATTTCATGGCGCTCAGAAAACTGCCGGTTTATTTAACTTAAAATACCGAAAATTCTAACCCACTGCAAACTTCTTCCATTTGTGTATTGGCATCAGCTAAGACTCTTTTTTCGCGTGATCGATTTCGCAAAAAGCGCCAGACGGTGGTGGGAAATAAAAACTAAAAATCAAAATTAAATATATATATGTATATATATATGCATAATGCAGATATTCTAAATTTCACAAATTTTCAATTGACGTCGGCACACATTAAATTTATCAAGTGAAAGTGAATGGTCACAACCTCTCTTCAGGTTAAGATTGTTTATCTCCATTACAAAGTAGAAGTTGTAATGGAGATAAACAATCTTATGTTGATATTTAGAATTAAAATAAGAAGTCTGTGTCATACAGAAGTAACAGTAGTTTTCGTGATTCATGAGCTCTAGTAATATAATCTAAGAAATACATTTTCCACTTGGTCACAGTTTTTTAAATAAATTAAATAAAAATAAATTGAAAATAATTTATTAATAAATTATTTTACAAAATGTCTATTATTTGACATTTGTTAAAGCGCTTATGTAATATAAATCAAAATGTCACAGTAGCTAAAGGGGAACGTAATTTATTAATTAATTATTTTAAAATTCTTTTTATTAAATTTAAATACATTTTCTCCTTCCACCCATTGCTCCAAAGTCATGCTACAACTTTCATAAACGTGCGGTACCAACTTTTGTCTCTTGATAAATCTGAAAATCCAACATAAAGCAGATATGCTATTTTCAGCAATTGGACATCCAATTTTTGAAAATATCAATTGGAGCATTGGATGAGCGGATGTAAAGGGATTGCAAGGATTGCTTGGTATATTGGAAGAAACCCACTAAAATAACCATCTCAAGGCATGTATTTGATATCAATCAATTCTTTAAATTGAATTATTCTTGAATTTAAATATTTTAATCTGTACTTACTGTTAGAATTAAATAATTAAAAATCGCTGTGTGTAACAAGTTGTATTGGCATTAATAAAAAAATAATAATAAGTTGTCAAGTTTAATAAAGTTCGATAGCATAATTTATTCTCCCAAATAAACCAATATCCTATCAGGTTATGGACCCAGTAACGTGCGGTATCATTTGTGTTGAATATTGGAGTGGTTATTTTGCTTTCATCCTGTGCAATAAAAGAAGGCTTGAAAACGTTACAACTGAAGAATTTACTCTGTCAATGAAAACGATGACAATTATGGCGGTTTCAGCTAGAGGGGCGGAGCAACTACGCCGTTTGGAAGTTCCAGATGAAGTGCTTTCTTATTGACTGCGGTTTGTGGTATGTCATACAAGGACGTGAGACCAATGAACTTCATGACCAAAGAGCATTGGCATGGCAGTAACGACATCCTGTTATTCACGTCTCTTATGATTGAAAACGTCAAAGGCTGTATGGAATAAACTTGCAATAGATTTTGAGGAACAAGCAGTGGCTGGTCAACTAATTCTTGAAAGGAAACTCTAGAGAGCAAGACTTGAAAATGTTAGGACTGTTGATAATTATATGAGTTATATGCTAAGTGTTTGAGGTGAACTTATTGACTGTGGTGTAACCTAAACGAATGAGAAAATTGGTTCTATGTTGTTACATAGACTTTACAACTCTTGTACACCATTAATTCTTACGTATGGTGCTGCTAATACTAAAGTCACTTTAGAAAGCGTGCTAGCATTTCTTCATAACTATCATGAAGGAACAAGTGCTCGGAAAAATGTAGCAACTTTTACAGCAAAGTGAATGTCTCACAAAAATACTCGTCATTCTTCTAAAATTTGTTATCATTATCATAAAAAAGGTCATATAAAACCGAATTGTTCTGAATGGAAGCAATTCACAGCAGCTGTAATACTCCAGTATAACATTGAGAGAATCTTGCAGATTTCATTAATAAGGACATATCTCAAGATATTTTGGTTGCAGATAACACTACAATCAAAAGTGTTAGAGTTGGTAATGTGACTCTGAGTATTAAGAATAAAGATGCTACACTGGTTAATATTTCAAATGTATTGTTTTGACCAGATAGTGTAGCTAACTTAAGTCAATGTACCAAATTGCTCACAAAGGTAATGTGTTATTTGATAAGAATGGCGTCAATGTCTATCCCAAAGATAAAGTTAAAATGAAAGGTAAAAGCGTGCTGACTGGCAGTGCTGTGGTTGGAATTTATAGGCAGGATAGGTATGGTATGTCTAATGCTACCGTGTATCATAATTTAGAGATATCAATGCCATTTAAAATATTTAAAAATACTGCTTTGTTATCTTCAAAAAGTTCTCAAGAATTGTGGCATCAAAGAATGGGACATTTAAATTATGAAGATCTATCGAAGTTAAAAAGATTACCGATGGTATTCAATTCATATTATCTGAAAAAATAAACTTGTGTTTCTTACATCAAAGGAAAACACAGTAAATTACCTTTCAATAATGCTGCTAGGAGAGCAAGTGGTCTGCTAGAATTAATTCATTGTGATGTTTGTTTTCCAGAAAAGGATGCTTTATTTTATGGTCAATCTACATGTTTTGTAACATTCACTGGTGACTATTCTAGGATGAGTTTTGTATATTTTCTGAAAAATAAAAGTGATTGTTCTGACAAATTCAAAGATTTTAAATTGATGGTTGAAAATCAAACGAATTTTAAGATTAAGAGATTTAAATCAGACAATGGGGGTGAGTATAATTCCATTGAAATGAAATTTTGGGTTAATCATGGCATTATTTTAGAATTTACTGTTCCTTATACACCAGAACAAAATGGTACTGCTGGAAGGCTAAACAGAACTTGGGTGGAACGAGCCAGAGCTATGCTAATTCATGCTATGTTAGATAAAAAAATATTGGACAGAAGCAGTTAATTGCGCTATTTATCTAAAAAAATAGATGTTCAATACTAGTACTTGATAGTGAAGTTCCTTTGAAAGTATGGTCAGGTAAGAAAGTAGACTTGTCAAATATTCGAGTATTTGGATGTAAAGCTATGTCAAAGATTCATGATCAGAAACGCAAAATGTTTCATCCTAAATCAAAGAGATGATAATGGTAGACCATTGTGATGATTGACCCAACCTGAGTCGTTTTATAATTTCCAGAAATGTAATCTTTATTCAAAATAGGTTAGGATGTATTCCAAATGGAAGTGATACTCCTGAAGTTAATGATTTAAATCTAGAGTAGGATGTTGGAATTATTTCTAATGATGTTCCTGAAAACATTTTTAATTATGTTCCTAATAATGTCCATGCTGATGAGTATGAGACATCTGATAGCGGTATAGAATATAATCAAGTTCAAAATGAAGATACACCTAAAAGAGTAAGGCAATCTCTTGTTTGGCACGAGGATTATCTTATATATTACACTTTAGTCTTAAGTGCAGCCATTGATGAAAAACGATGTATGGGATTTAGTAGATGGACTAAAAAATTGTAACATTGTTAAAAGTAAATGGGTTTTTAAAGCGAAGAAAAATATGTCAGGAAATTGTAACTATCATAAGGCAATATTGGTAGCCAAAGGTTATTCTCAAAAGAAAGGAGTCGACTATCAAGAAACGTATGCGCTTCTGATTCATCCAGAAACTTTAAGGTTAATTATATGTATATCAAACGAACAGAGTCTAGACATGGAACATTTTCTTAAAAGGGAATTTAACTTAAATGATTTTCATGGAACAGCCTGAAGGATTTGTTCTAGATGGTAAAGTAAGTGCATTAAAGAAAAGCATGTATGGACATAAACAAGCCAGTAGGTCTTGGAATGAGAATATCAGAGATTTTTTTAAAAGATTGAATTTATACAACCTGTTTGTGATCCATGTGTTTTTGTGAAGAGGGAAGGTTTTCAGTAATAATATCTGTTTAAATGCTGATTTTTTCTAATTTGGCTAGCGAGAAAGAAAAATTCTATGAAACTCTATCGAAGAAATATGAAGTGAAATTCTTAGACAAAGAGAATGGAGTTCTGAAACTTGACCAATATGAGTATATGCTAGATTTATTAGCTAAGTTTTACCAAAGTTTGAAACAAAAAAAGATAGAAATACCCTAGTAGAAACGTATCTTGTAAAAATATTGTGTCAATATTTATATCTTGTATATACATTGAAACAGTTATTCAAAGTGCATACAATATAGACACAATATTAAATGTCAAGAATGATACAATAATAAAATTAAAAATAGACACAATAATGTCGAAATCCAGAATACAATTAATGAATATTCAAACTGTGCACAATATAAACACCATTTATATTTTAAATATTGAATACTGAATAACAATAGTTTGTGCATTTGTAATTGGAACTCGTTGATTCTTGTATGTAATTAGTTATATTAATTAGAATAATAAGATAATCGTGTAAAATTGCGATGACGGTCTACCATAACCTCAAAATTTAAACATTTTTCAGATTACACTCTGCTGCAATTTAAAATCTGCTATAATGAATGTGTGTTATTGATTGCCTTTCACTATCAGCCTACGACAGGCGCGGTCTGACACCTTTAACAGACTCCCAGTCTCCAGGGAAAATCATAATAATTTGTGCGTGTCTAGTGTTTATTTTAATGATGTGTTTTAGTTTTGTGTAATTACATTTTTCGAGTTACTCGTGTAAAAATGTATGGTTTGTAGAACCCTGATTTCAAATTATTATAATCCACAGCTGGGAAATAGTTTCCCAGTTTAGATTGATTTACTTTTCTCACGTTTGTTATTTTGTAGTTATGTGCAGTTTAAATGAGTGAATACAAAAAACTGATCGATGGTGATCGAAGACTGATCAGTTAATGCAGACCCAAACCTGTGAGAAGAAATTCATGAATATGGTTACAAATAATTGCTTAATTTAATATAATAAAATATTTATTGTCATAATGTTGTTTTAGTTTTATTATAGATAATTGGTAGTTACTTTAAATAGAAATAATGTTACATTATATTTATTAGGTTGGTCTGAATGAACTGCACTGGTAAACTAGAATGTGTAATGTAGTGCACAGTCCAGTTTTTCTTGTACAGTTTACCAATTCAGGCAACCTGTAAATATAATTAACATTATTTCCATAAAAATCCCTAGTAGAAATTGAATATTGTTTGAATTACAACTTGTAGATCAATATTGAAACATTATTGTACCAACTTGAATCAAGCCTAAAATACAAGTTGAAATACAAGATTGTGTCTATCTAGAAATTCATTATCGAGTCAAGATTCTATCAACATGACACAATATTGTATCAATTTAACAGAATAATGTGTCAATCTTGTATAAATATTTATTTTCAACCTAGTGTTGTGTTCACAAGATTGTAGAATTGAAATTCAATAATATGTCAACATTGCTACAAGATATAATTTCTGCTAGGGTAGGTTCTTTTCTAACCATCCAGATTTAATGTATACAAATGCAAATTGAGTCAGTACAATAAGTGTTATGGTGATGAGCATTGGATTACATATAAAATACTATATGTACAGAGAGGTTTTTTTAACAGTATATATATCCCCTATGTAAACATGTAAAATACCCAAGTCAAACGCATTGATGTATGTGTTTAGTTGCCTATAATACGCAACCCGAACGATCGATTCCTTCAACTAAGATAATTCAAAAAAACAATTAAACAATTCTCTATTTCTGTTTATGAAAATATCGAAATGCACAATGTGGAAGAATTTTCACGATCGTTTGAGTTAATATCTTGCAGTTTCTGGTGGTCATTTCTACCACTTATTCTAATTATTTATTTCAAGTCTATTGTTCTTCGCTCTTACTTTTCTTTCAAATTGTCTTAATAAAATCTCTTAATATTTTTTACCTCTAATTTCTCCATAATAATAAGTGACGTATTTTTGATAAAAAAAGGAAATTGCTTATAACAGTAACGCATGCAGTGTTAGTCATGATTTATTTCGTTGCGTTTTCCAAAGAAAATGTTTTAGTTTAATTATTTTTAGAATTATCCTAACTGAGGTAATCGGCCACTTTGGATTCATTGAAAACATGTCTTATCCTCCTCTAGTACTGTTGGAATTGTAATACATGCTTGAAATTCGACTTTTTCTTCATTTGTATACATTTTCTATCTAGTTGTGTGTTATAGGCAACTAAACATATACACATTAATCGGCTCAATGCGTTTGGCTTGGTTTTTTTTGCAGGTATACAGTTCGCCTAATGTATACTGATTAAAAAACCTCTCTGTATATTGCTCGTATTATTAATAACGGTCTTGTGTTTACAAAATCTGGCAACATTAACGTGGAATGTTTTGTTGATTCATCATACGCATGTGATGAAGAACGAGGTTTTTCTCATATTGGATATGTCATGAAGCTTGGAGTTTCAGTGTTTGCATGGCAGTCTAAACAGCTAAAAAATAGAAATGTCTACAAAACACTACACCTAGGTGAGATTTGTATTAAAGTTTTTTAATGACAACATTGGAGCTTTGAACATTACTAAGGATGAACAATCTCATAAGAGCACCAAGCACATACATGTAAGATACTTATTCATTCAAGAAAATAAAGGAACGAGTTAGTCGCTGATATTATGAATAAAGCTCTACCTATAATTAAACACAAGAAGTTTGCAGAAAATTTATATGTGAACTGGATTTGAATTAGGGGAGTGTGTTAAATAATTCAAAATAACTTCGCATATTTCAGTACATTTAGAATGCTGTGTGTAACAAATTGCATTGACATAAATAAAAATTATAAGTTGTCACGTTTGATAAAGTTCAATAGTATAATTTATTCTCACAAATACACAAATATTCACACACACACTTAAACTTTTTTTACTGATCTTACATTTTATTATAATGACGCGACTTTTTGCCTCGTTCACGTGACTTCACGACCTCAACCTAAACTCGACTTGATAATTTGATTTTATATATACAAACATCTTTATTTAGAAGAATATGTATAAAATAACAATTACATATATTTTAGAATTAAGCTATAATTACATCTTCTCTTTTAAACTGGCTAACGGCTGTGCTTGCGTTTGATTTTGTTTTATTTAATTCCCCATTATTTAATTATTGTTTTCCCTCGTTCGCGATCACTATTACTTTTCAAATTTATCATTTCCCAAACAACTTTTTGACAATTACTCAGGATTTGACCCCAAATGCAAATGCCTGCTATGCAATTTTCATTTTTACTACGTTCTTCTCCTTCCCTCTAATTTTCACGATTCTTTAATCTAAGCGTTACCAAAAAATGGTCTTCAGGATCCATATTCTCACGTAAGCTTACATTCTTTCTTCCACTTCAATTTTTCTGCAGAAGAAACAATTTGGAGTATTATACGCAATTCAATTCCAAAGAACTCAATAATATCCGCAACGTACCTACTTAGGGATCCACCCAATCGAGTATAAACAAAAACAATACCGCAAATTAAAAACTTCCTTATGTACCTGGTATTTATAGAATCATTATTTTGAATCGCGTCTAGACTACACAACAACTCTATCTTAACTTAAAATTGTAATGAGCGCACTTTATTTGATGCGGAGATAAATGCGAATGCAGCACAAATAAAGCAATAGCCACTAGTTGTAAACTATTGCAATGTTGTAAATATTGTAATGTAATTAAAATAATAACACGGGCAGAAATGATTACAATAAGGAATAATTTACAAGAGATACATAATTTAATTGAACTTGATTGATCATATTCAGTATTTTTCTTTATTATTAAAATGAAAGAATTTGAATTATTTTTATTGCAATAATTTTAATGTCAACTTTAAACCAAATCAATTTTAAGCTGTATGGTTTAAATACGAACAAATAATTTAATAAAAGAATTTGAAAATATTTAATTTATAAATTATTTTCTCTTTTGCTACTGTGACATTATGACTTGTGTTACATAAGTATTTCAACAAATGTCTAATAAGAGACATTTGCTGTTGCATAACAATAACAATTGTATAATGCAACAATTTTTGAATCGAAAATATTTAATGCAAAAAACAATTAAAATTAATTAATTACTTTCATATTCTTTTACTTAATTTATTTAAATAACTGTGACCAAGTGAATAAATCCTTTTCCTATTATTATTATTAATATCCAGTGAGGCTTTATTAAAATCCGAGTGTAAAAGATCTTTTGCACAAAACAATTTATCGATGTCGCGCATGACTGTAGCGCGACCTACCTGTCCAGATATGAGATGATGATATGAATTTTTAAATAATTTAATTAAACAACTTTGTAATTACGTAAGGCACATCAGTACTGACGAGGAATCAAATCCCGAAACACGTGTCTCCAGATGGCCTTATATTACGTAACTTTTATCTTATTTTTTAATTTTTTGTTTTGTTTGTTCTTTTGCATTAAATATTTTTATTCAAAAATTGTTGCATTATACAATTGTTATTGTTATGCAACAGCAAATGTCAATTATTAGACATTTGTTAAAGTAATTATGTAACATAAGTCATAATGTCACAGTAGCAAAAGAGAAAATAATTTATTAATTAATTATTTTCAAATTCTTTTATTTAATTTATTTAAATAACTGTGACCAAGTGAATAAATCCTTTTCCTATTATTACGTACAAATAATATTTTTTTACATATGCAATTATTTATTATTATCGGAAATATATATCAATATAATCTTTTTCAGGATGAATAATATTTAAGTTCAGTAACCGAAAAGAAAATAATTTAAATATAAAAGAGTATTATTCATTCACTTGGTCACGTACTTACGTAACGTAAGTCAAAAGTCACAGAGCTAAATGTGAAAATAATTAATTAATTATTTTCAAATCATTTTTATTTAATATAAGAAAATAATTATTTATTTTTTTATTAATTAATTATTCTCAAATTCCTTTTTATTTATTTGTTTAAGAGTGGAATTTGCGATGCTAATAAAGTGGCATTAATTGAATTTGTCCCGAGCAATAGTTACGAACACAACTTTACTCTGTGCAATAAAGCAGTGGAAAGTTTAGTTTAGTTATGAAGAAGCTGAGGGTATTTAATTACATTAATTAAGTCTGGCTTTACTTTCTGAATATACAATTATGGAACTTTATTATTTATGCCTATAATATTTTTTATTAAAAACAATATATTTAGAAATTAGTATTGTACTTTCTCGTTAATGAATAAAAAAATAATTGCAATGAATTTAAACAAAGAAAAGTTCTGGCAATGATGAATAAAATTCGATCAACCTTTTCGCAACTGCAAAAATTACTTATACTGTAAGTTTTTGACAATCATCTATTGAAACAACTACTTTCAGAGCATATATCCAGCCAGACATTGGATTACACAATACATATTTGTTTGTTGCATAACAACGGTTTGAGACGAAAATATTTAATAAAAGAACATAACAAATAATAATTACAAATGTTATTGATCATCGCCAGAAAATGTCCTTGTTTAATTTCATTGTAATAACACAATTGTGAGAATATTTTTTTATTTTATTTAATTAGAAGATAATTCAAAGAAAAGGGTATTCATTCACTTGGTCACAGTTATTAAAAAAAAATTCTATGATTTTTAACATTTATTTAACCTCCGCTTCTCGATGTAAGATGAGACGAACGACGGTTTTTATCGGTTCCACTTCTTACTAAATCAACACACGCTTTATGAACCTGAAATGAAGTATAGCATTTGTCATGGAATAAATCTCGATTTCTCCGAATATCCGGTCAATAGAGCTTGAGCGACCCGCATAGCATGTATGCCACCCGAAGGTGGCTTAATAGGTATTACGCATAATAAATTCGCGTTTTAAATTTTTTTTTCTTAAACCCGTTTATTACATTTATTGTATTTGTTACAAAATCAATACAACCAGGGCTGTCTCTCGAACTTTTTTTTTATTTTTTATATTGCTGCGAAATATTTCTATTTTCTATCCTTTCTTATAGGGAATTTTCACTATTAATATCGACACCCCCGAAACGTGGGCGTAAATTATATCTTGGTAAATATACAGTATTTATTTACAAGATGTGAATGTTCCTATAACTTTTAATGAGTACACGTCTGAAACTCAAAAAAAAAAAATGTTTTAATTCGAACCAAAGAGAGTTTGCATTTAACAGGATTTATAACATTAATTTAACCCACGCTTTTCAATATAAAATGAGAAGAACGACGGTTTTTATCGGTTTTACTTCTTACTGAATCAACTCTTGCTTTAAGCTTGCGCAATACTAATGAAAATGAATCTGAAATGTACTGTATCACTTAAAAATTTTACGAAAAAAATAATTCTAATTGATTAGAAAAGAGTATTCACTCACTTGGTCACAGTTATTAAATAAATTAAATAAAAATGATTTGAAAATAATTAATAAATTATTCTCACATTTAGCTCTGTGACTTTTAACTTACGTTAAGTACGTTAAACAAATGCACATTAAAAAAACTACTTCCTTGCAAATACCCCCGCCTGACATTGAATTAATTTGGTTTAATTTAATTTAAATCGATTTAGTTTTGATTTAATATAGTTGATTTAATTTCACTGAGTATAGTTGAATTAATTTATTTTAACATCTTTAAATTATGTAAGTCAGAGCTGTACTGACGAGGGATAGATCCCGGAACACGTGTCTGCAGATGGCCTTATATTACGTAACGTTCTTTTTGTTGTTTTTACATTAAATTTTTCTCGAATCAAAAAAATTGTTGCATTATGCAATATTTTATTGATATGCAACAGCAGGTGGACATCATGTAATTCAAAGTCCGGCGTAAGTATTTGCCCGGGAAGTAGTTGTTTTAATGTGCATTTGTTTAACGTACTTACATAACGTAAGTCAAAAGTCAGAGAGCTAAATGTGATAGTAATTTTATTAAATAAAAATGATTTGAAAATAATTAATAAATCATTTTCACAGTTAGCTGTGTGACCCTTGACTTACGCTACGTAAGTACGTTTAACAAATGCACATTAAAACAACTACTTCCCGGGATAATAATTTATTAATTATTTTCAAATCATTTTTATTTAATTTAAATTCTAATTGGTTCAATTGATGACGCTGTTACTTGGTGAAACATTGCGTAAACCGAAAATCAAGTATTCCAATTTCTAAACAACTATCGAGACATTTGCGAGAACTATTATTTATGTAAATCAAGGCGCGCGCGTCGAACAATACACGCGAAAGTCAATTCGTTTTGAAGTAAGAACTAGAAAATTTGATCGCGCTTTATTTACTCTCCCGCACGCGGTCTTAACTTCTTAAACAGCCCTAAGGTATTTGCCGGGGATACATGAGCAGGCGTGTCTGGGGTGCGCGACCCTTATCGGCGGTGATTGATCGAGGAGGAGGGACCGTTTCGGCTCGTCTCAAAGTTTTCGAGATTTAATTAGTTGCGGTGCGGATTAATTTTAATTCATGCTTTCGTGTTTGGTGTATATAAAAAAACGTCCTAAATCCATAGGATAATTAAATTTAGTCTCCAATGAAAAAAAAAAAAGCAGTATATTAGTTTATGCCTAATATACTGTTTTTATTTTTAATTGAATTGAAAAATGTTCTGCAATAAAACAGGAATTAAATAAACTCTATTGATTCATAAAAAAACAAGAATGCTAAAATTAACCATTGATTTTCATAAAAAAAAAACACGCTTAATATAAGATTATTAACTAATTTAAAAAAGGAAGGGCGCCAACTAGAGCTTCACCGGTCTAGGACGGTATATGTAGCTGTCCAATATTATTGCACTTGAATCAAATTGTCCTATCTCGAAGGTAACGCATATCACCATTTAAATTCTTATAAATAGACTTCCGAAATCACGCTATAACAGATAACACCTTAAAGAAATATATTCTTATAATACCTTAATGTTTTTTTTTTTTGCGGCTCCACAACTGCTAGACAGAGATTCTCTTCCACGGCAACAGTCCCCCTGAAGGTTTTCCTCAAGAGGACCACAGGGCAAAAGGATAAATCAGAAATCGGTGGTCACCAACAGTTGTTATTTTTATTACACTACGGATGTAAATGGCAAAGCAGCGCAACTAGTATTACACTGCACTGTTCACTGCCGGAGCACCGGAAACACCGCAGTAAAAAAATAAATAAATCTTGAAGCCTGGATGACTGCAATTTGATTATCTCACCTCTATGTTAAAGAGAAACCTCGCGGAAACGGTAATACTGATTTTCAACTAACTCAGGTTAAGCTATGAGGGTAAGAGCAACTAACCTTTGAAACACAATGAGTTTTAAATGATTTATTTAAAAATATAAAAAAACAATAGAGAGAGAAGACACAGTGAGTTTGATAACGAAGCAGACCTGGGGTGGCTTCGGCTTCCGGATGAAGGCGGCGTTCAGACGGCAGCACGACGTCTAGAGATCGGCGACGGGATGTGTCGTCAGTGGCTGTTGTGTCTGGGTTGAGTTCTAGGGCAGAAACAAACACTACACCGGTAGTGTTGGCGTCGAGGCGGTTGTACTGGCAACCGCGATAGTCGGCGTCGATGACAACTGCAGGAACGATGGTGGGGCGGCTAACGTCGGTGTTGGGCTAAGTTTCCTAGAGCTGCAGGGTTTTTGAGCAGGACTGGATCCGGCAACAAATACTAAACTGGTAGCGTCGATGTGGCACCGAGGCGACTAAACTCGGCGTCGGTGTTGACTTCAGGAATTACTGATAACCTGGAGTCGACTTCTTCTGTACGAGCGCAGGAACGACGGCTGGAACTTTTGACGTCTGCATCGGCCAAAGTTTCCTGGCTCAGACAAAAGAATAAGTTTCGAGGAACAAAAGTTCCTCTTGAATCCACATGCTGTCTCCTGTACAGCACCAGAGTGGACTGAAGATCTGGGTGGATGTCTTTCATATTTATCCACCGAAAATTATCTGAAGTGGGGATGATTTTCGAGGACCATATGGCCGTTGGCAAAGAATTCAATGTAAAATAACTATTGCAAACAAGATAATTATATCCAGCGAGTTCCAACAACCGTTAAAATGCAATTTGAAAGAATTATGCTAATATGTAATCTTTCTTCTTTCAAATTGCAACGGTGCACAGTGGGACGAATCTTGAAAAAGCTGGCCATAATAAAAAGGCGTTGCGTTATTTGTCTGAAAATCAGTATATCGAGGTTTTTGAGTACGAAGATTACAAATTAGGTGTCAAAATTCCAAACAAACAAAATGACGGATCCAATATGGTGGACCAAAACTACAAAGAAGTGTTTTTTAAGATGAAAAGAGTATATCGAGGTGTTTGAGTATGGCGATTACAAATCATGTGTCATTTTTTTTAAATAAACAAAATGGCGGATCCAATATGGCGTGCTGAAACTAGAAAAGTTTTTTAAAGGTGTAAAATTTTCCAAACAACAGAACGGTGGATCCATTGTGGTGGATATTTAAATCAAAATTTAAATTGCGCTACAACAATTTATTACATACACACATACATATACATGTATGATTCATCTTCCGATATTGCACTCGAAGAAGGTGCAATGGCTGGCGGAATAAAAAGTTCTAATGTTTCCGGGGACAACGATCTTAACTTTTTTTGCGGTAATGTCCTTTGGTCGGTAATTAAAAGGTCGGATGAAACTAAAAGTCTTAAAAAAACATCCTCCATGGTTTTCTATCGAATGCATTTACGCAAAAAATTTTCTCGAAACCGTTTAATATATTTGTTGGACGATTCTTTTGCATCTTTCGACGTCTGTCCTATTGGCAATAGGACAAAAAATGATGTCCGCGCCATGTATAAGAAGTTTGTGGATGGTCGTAGGCATATAGAACCACGGATACAGGTCCACAAAAGTCTTAGTTGTATCCATATTGAATTCCTGAAACGCTTGCAATATAATATAGCACCTTTTGATCAAATCCTCGTAACGAGGAGATTTCATAATGTTCAAAAAACTGCCGAGACGTATTCCGGTCATTCGAACTACCACAACCGTGTTTATGTTCGTCGACAATTAGCCTTAGTCGCGTTCGAAAACTTTGCTGGATGTTTTTTTTTTTTTTTTTCGACTTTGTACTGCGGCCTTTTCATCGCCAAGTTTATATGCGATATGCAAACAGCATTCAAAACATCTTATCCACGCATGCAAAGATGAAATGCCATAATGGAAATTTTCTTCTACTACTTCTTTTTGGGCAAGGTTGTCGATGTTGTTGAATTGCTTGGATGTTGACTCACTAATGTTGCAGCGTTGAGTAGAAGAAGTTCCATCTTTGCCAGTGCAATGTAGAAAGACACTTAAATGGCTTTTCCATCAATGATTGTTTCATATGGGATAAGATATTCTTGTTGTTCTCGAATATCGGCGATTTCCTTCACGGTGTTCTCAATATTTTCATGTAAAAACTGGATTCGGATAGGCCTGCAGTATCGAGGGGAGGAAGGTCGCGGATTTTCCATATGATATGTTTTTCGGGAGACACTAGTTGTAATGGGACGAGAGATGTAAGAAAAAGACTCGAATCGGATTGGCTATTATCGGAAAATGATTATTTGTAGTTGCTATGACCAGAAATGCCATCGCACCCCACTTGGCAATCAGATTTAAGGTTTTTAGGTTGTCCGAAGTTAAGTTATGATATAGTCTGGTGAAATAGATGGCGCACTGGGATCCCGACAATTGGACGATCAAGTTAAGCAAAAGTGAGGCTGTACAGTACTTGGATGGGCGACCGATTATAAAACGCGAGCTTAAAATATGTCCGTTTTTTTTTACTAAATGTCATGCAATTTTCTAGATTATTGTGGATCTTATGAATAAATTATTAATATCATTCCATTAATATTATATTCAATTTTTAGGCGCTGGTGTTTTTGCTGTTGATTTTATTTCAAACGAAACACACGAGGAAAGCCAGTCGTTATATTTCTCGAGGAGGAAAACTGCCTCTCTCCTTCCAGCTTCGATCTTAAATCGTGCATTAATTTGCGAATTCGTGGTTTGTCGTTGTTAGCTAATTCGAACGGATTCCCCGTTTTCGAAGACACGAACTCTTCAATCGAAGTGAAAATGTTGGCCACTTGTTCGTTTAGTCTACCTTTGAAAACTAGAAAAAGGTCTTTTCTCGATACACCAAAAACTGTCAAAGTTTCAGTTTCTGAAAAATACAATATTAATTGAGACAAAAATCTTTCGAATAGTTTAACATTAATAATTCACTTAAACAAAGCAGGTATAAAAGCCGGTCGGCGCTCGAGTGTCACATTTGAAATGGTCCGTAAGCCTAAGTATGCATCACAAAGCTAATTTGTCATGCGGATTCGATGAACGTGATACCAATCTATAGAACTAGTAACTTAAAGCTTTTCGGCGTTTCGTCTCACTGTACGGTACGATAATCCGGAGGGCCGAGCGGTAAACTTTCAATCTAGGGTCAGGTAAATGTTGAGCCGAAGGTTAATTCGCGGCGGCTGGCAGGCAAAGTGCTCGCCAAAAACTCATTTTATACGAGAAAAATTAAAATACGAAATTTTAATTTTGTTGCCAACGATTAAAATTAATTGCCGGTAACACGGTACCGCAACACAACTATGACTTGAGAATACGCTGGCGTACGTACTGGGGGATCCATGTCCAAACCGGGTCGAACAACAAAAAAAAAAAAAAACATAAAAACGTTTCATGTAGCAACTACATGTAAACTCTGCAACCATGTTTTCACCTTTTTTAAATAAAACGTTCAAGCTCCTGCTCGTTATTTAACAGGTTATCCCTTATTAAGCTTTCTTCCTTTTCGCCAAATTAAATCGGGGTAGACTCTCCCATGTGGTGTCCAGTGTTGATACAATTTTCAGCTAATCCCGTTATTAATTTACCGTTAATTATGGATTTTTTGGTGTTTTTTATATCGCACCTCGAAATTTCGTTTTGTTTGACCTATACATAATCCATTACAATTGAAACATTTTATTTTACATTCAATTTTCCTTATTTTCATTTTTTTATTTACTAATCTTCCTTTTCATGATAAATTGTATAATATTTGTTTATGTGTGCTACTCAGTTCTTGCAAGAAATGTATAAAAATATATTTCTGGGAAGAGCGGTAATGTTGAAGCTCCGATTCACAAGCCATCGCACAGTAGGACAGAACGTCCGAAAATCTGGCCAAAACTCAATATATTTGCGGTCATTGTTTTGTATCCAGTTACCATAGATTCCAAGTGACATGTCTGGGAATTATGGTATTAGAAGTATTGCTTTTATTCTTTCATTAGAAGAAAACTGCGGCTGAAGCGCATCGAGAACTCCAACAATTTTACGGAAATGCTGCTTTAAGTGAGTCACTTCAAAGACGGTGATTTCAATGTTGACGACAGTTCGCGTGAAGGAAGGCCAAAAATCTTTGAACGTGCTGAATTTTAGGTATTGATCGATGAGGATCTGTGCCTAATGCAAAAAGAGCTTGTTTTAGCTGCCCACCAAGCCATTTTAATGCGATTGCATGCGAAAAAGTGACTCTACAACATGACAAGGTTCGACCTCATGTTGCTAATCCCGTTAAAACCTACTTAGAAACGATCAAATGGGAAGTCCTGCCCAAATGGCACATTGTATGGTTAGTCAGCAGTTCTGCTCATATGAAGACATCTCAAAATGGCTTGATTCGTGGATGGCCTCTAAACACAAACACTTCCACCGTGACGGTGGTTTCATTTGTAACCATTTTTTCAACAGCAAGAACTTAGTTGCGCACTTAATAGTTTGCATGAATGAGTGTTTCACATTGCAGAAAAATGTGTGGCTAAAGTGTAATGAAACTACCGGAGCTTGTTTTCGATTAAATATTTATTTCATTCTTTAAACGCGAGCCATCCGGGAGGGAGATATGGTGCATGCGCCGGGCGATGCTGGAAGCAAGTTGGGCAGTTAATTGCACGAGATTCTTCATAAATAACTAATAACGCTTTCTCTTGCACCTTTTTATTTTTTCATCAGGCTTTCGATTTTAATTCATAAATAGTTGAAGAGCAAAACTCCCGGGGTTGTTAAAAACAAGGAATAAAAGAATACGTCTGAAAACAAATCAATGTTTATTACTGGCACATTTTTAACAGTTAAAGTTAGAATAACGAGTACGAGATTAAGTTTCTTCCAGATTGTTCAGATTTCTTTTCAAGCTTTCCGTAATAGGATGGATCATTAGTTTGCAGTTCCTCGTAACAAGTTTGAATATCAAATAAAATATTCTTTATTTAAAGGTCTAATTATAATTACAAACTAATTAAAACAGTGCCCGTGTTAATTCTAGCTTAACTACAAATATGTTTTCAAATATTTCACTTTTTACAATATAATCTTAATTTATCTAACATTCTTAATTTTATCTTATGATTAGACACTCATAAACACACGATATTTACAGAATATACTTTTTATCTATATTGTTTTGGCAATGAATTAAATAATCTTATGCCCATATAATGGTTGCTTGTTTCTGTTTTTTTGCTTTTATATTTAGGATATTATGCATTTCAAGTAAAACATTAGGCAATCGTATGTATAGTAGCCGCAGACGGTATGTATTTGTTTCAACATGAATTTTCCGCGGCATCAGTCGCCCATTTTCATTGTAATGCGTAATTCAGTTTTTCGTAGTAAAAATATTTGTGCAATTTTACTGTTGTTTCCTCAGATGATAATCCGTATCTCATGGTGCTAAAAAAGTTAGCATAATAGACGGTTTTTAATACAGTGGTAGGTAAGAATTTGTAGATTTCTCGCATACTGTAAATGATCTTGAGCTTTTCTTTAATGAACGTTGATGTGGTTAATATGTTATTTATTTCAATACCTAAGAATTGTAGATTGAACTATTTTTCCATTGTCTATATCAATAATGGTATTATATTCTATTTTATCGAGATTTTGAAATAAAATTATATTGGTTTTGTCATTATTTATTATTAGATTTTTATTATGTGTGTGAAGCTGGCAATGAATCCAGCAATGAACCCGGCGCCTCCACACTGAGACTTTTTTTTTCTAAAATATTTATTTCAAGGAAAAGAACACTTGTTTAATTGTTTATTCATAATTATAACTAAATGCAAGGCCAAGTGAATGGAACAGAATCAAATTTATTCCTATAAATTCTAAAATATTCATAATACATATACTTTAAAAATCGGAAAATACCGATATTTTTATAAACAATATTTCCCAAACGGCGCACTTTTTTCGCAATTTTCTTTCAGAAATGGTTTAGACAATGTTTATAGAAGCAATATAAACAATCAGAAATGCGTGCCCATTAATAGTTTGTCTATAAACAAATCCATTGCTGAGTCGTATTTCCAACACCTGACGGCGATTTTCAAAGTGTCAAATTTCCCAAACGGCGCACTTTTTTTCCAATTTTCTTTCAGAAATAGTTTAAACAATGTTTTTAGAAGTAATATAAATAATCAAAAATGCGTGCCCATTAATAGTTTGTCTATAAACAAATCCATTGCTGAGTCGTATTTCCAACACCTGACGGCGATTTTCAAAGTGTCAAATTTCCCAAACGGCGCACTTTTTTTCCAATTTTCTTTCAGAAATAGTTTAAACAATGTTTTTAGAAGTAATATAAACAATCAAAAATGCGTGCCCATTAATAGTTTGTCTATAAACAAATCCATTGCTGAGTCGTATTTCCAACACCTGACGGCGATTTTCAAAGTGTCAAATTTCCCAAACGGCGCACTTTTTTTCCAATTTTCTTTCAGAAATGATTTAAACAATGTTTCTAGAAGTAATATAAACAATCAAAAATGCGTGCCCGTTAATAGTTTGTCTATAAACAAATCCATTGCTGAGTCGTATTTCCAACACCTGACGGCGATTTTCAAAGTGTCAAATTTCCCAAACGGCGCACTTTTTTTCCAATTTTCTTTCAGAAATGGCTTAAACAATGTTTCTAGAAGTAATATAAACAATCAAAAATGCGTGCCCGTTAATAGTTTGTCTATAAACAAATCCATTGCTGAGTCGTATTTCCAACACCTGATAGAGATTTTCAAAGTGTCAAATTTCCCAAACGGCGCACTTTTTTTCCAATTTTCTTTCAGAAATGGTTTAAACAATGTTTCTAGAAGTAATATATAAAATAATAAATTTGACACTTTGAAAATCGCCGTCAGGTGTTGGAAATACGACTCAGCAATGGATTTGTTTATAGACAAACTATTAATGGGCACGCATTTTTGATTGTTTATATTACTTCTAAAAACATTGTTTAAACTATTTCTGAAAGAAAATTGGAAAAAAAGTGCGCCGTTTGGGAAATTTGACACTTTGAAAATCGCCGTCAGGTGTTGGAAATACGACTCAGCAATGGATTTGTTTATAAACAAACTAATAATGGGCACGCATTTTTGATTGTTTATATTACTTCTAGAAACATTGTTTAAACCATTTCTAAAAGAAAATTGGAAAAAAAGTGCGCCGTTTGGGAAATTTGACACTTTGAAAATCGCCGTCAGGTGTTGGAAATACGACTCAGCAATGGATTTGTTTATAGACAAACTATTAATGGGCACGCATTTTTGATTGTTTATATTACTTCTAAAAACATTGTTTAAACTATTTCTGAAAGAAAATTGGAAAAAAAGTGCGCCGTTTGGGAAATTTGACACTTTGAAAATCGCCGTCAGGTGTTGGAAATACGACTCAGCAATGGATTTGTTTATAGACAAACTATTAATGGGCACGCATTTTTGATTGTTTATATTACTTCTAAAAACATTGTTTAAACTATTTCTGAAAGAAAATTGGAAAAAAAGTGCGCCGTTTGGGAAATTTGACACTTTGAAAATCGCCGTCAGGTGTTGGAAATACGACTCAGCAATGGATTTGTTTATAGACAAACTATTAATGGGCACGCATTTTTGATTGTTTATATTACTTCTAAAAACATTGTTTAAACTATTTCTGAAAGAAAATTGGAAAAAAAGTGCGCCGTTTGGGAAATTTGACACTTTGAAAATCGCCGTCAGGTGTTGGAAATACGACTCAGCAATGGATTTGTTTATAGACAAACTATTAATGGGCACGCATTTTTGATTGTTTATATTACTTCTAAAAACATTGTTTAAACTATTTCTGAAAGAAAATTGGAAAAAAAGTGCGCCGTTTGGGAAATTTGACACTTTGAAAATCGCCGTCAGGTGTTGGAAATACGACTCAGCAATGGATTTGTTTATAGACAAACTATTAATGGGCACGCATTTTTGATTGTTTATATTACTTCTAAAAACATTGTTTAAACTATTTCTGAAAGAAAATTGGAAAAAAAGTGCGCCGTTTGGGAAATTTGACACTTTGAAAATCGCCGTCAGGTGTTGGAAATACGACTCAGCAATGGATTTGTTTATAGACAAACTATTAATGGGCACGCATTTCTGATTGTTTATATTGCTTCTAGAAACATTGTCTAAACCATTTCTGAAAGAAAATTGCGAAAAAAGTGCGCCGTTTGGGAAATATTGTTTATAAAAATATCGGTATTTTCCGATTTTTAAAGTATATGTATTATGAATATTTTAGAATTTATAGGAATAAATTTGATTCTGTTCCATTCACTTGGCCTTGCATTTAGTTATAATTATGAATAAACAATTAAACAAGTGTTCTTTTCCTTGAAATAAATATTTTAGAAAAAAGAAGTCTCAGTGTGGAGGCGCCGGGTTCATTGCTGGATTCATTGCCAGCTTCACACACATATTTTTATTTCTTAAATTTCTATATTTGAAGACTGAGTGGCATTATCCTGAGAGAGGATATGATCATTCTCGTTTGCTTGACTAATTTAATGTATGTATCTCATTTATACATAAGCTATTATAGATAAACTATTTAATAATCATATCGACAGCCCCCATATTTTACAACTAATTGGTTTGCATATTCCTACTTTCAACAGTAGATATAAGACTACATTTAATCAATTATCCATCAACATAACTTGTAATAACTTCAATCAACTACCTCCAACTTGTGATATCTTTGTTGAATCATTAAAATCCATAGTTGCTTTATGTCAATCAAATAATTAGGTTTTTATTATTTTCTTTATAATGTTAAAATACGCTATATTGTTGTTATCTTGTATATTGTCTTGTAATTGTGAAATCTTTGTTTCCTGTTGAGCAATAAATATTATTATTATTATTATTTATAAGCCATTCATTAACATTTTTTAAAGAATGCTTTATCTTTAATAGATATTTCTTTTTTTTTCTACCTAATATCAAAAGGTTTGTATCATTACCGTATGTGATTATTGTTACGGTATTGTTTATATCTGTGTTTATAAGGTCATTTATATAAGGTAATCCTATTTTGGTGTAAAAAGAATCTGATGGAATACACTCCCCGTTGTCTTTTACCGCTACATGTTGGGTTCTATCGAAAAAGTACGATTTTAACCAGTTCAGTTCCGGCTCTTTAATTCCATTTTTCTCCAGTTTATCGATAAGAAGATCGTGGCCCATGTAATCGTAAGCTTTAGAGAGGTCGATAAATATTGCCAGTGTGATTTTGTTTTGCTCGTAATTATTTATCATGGTTTCGTAGAATTCATAAATGGCTGTTATTGTGGATTTCCCCTTAATAGATCCATGCTGGTTTGTATTTAAGATTTTATTTTGTTTAATAAAACTTATTACACTTTTTTCCAGAGGTCTGTGAGTCTAGGTTATCTTGCTGCACTTTTTCACATTGGTACTTACACATATATTTGCTTATTGTCAATATATATTTTTTTAGTTAATTGATTTCGTTTGCTAGTTTCGCATTTTGTTCTTTTATTTTATCACTTATGATTTTAGTGAATTCGTTTCCTTTGAGAAAGAAAAGTACTTCAGTTTTTGACCGTAATTCACGAGCTATTTTGGTTAGATGTGCAATAAGCTTTTAATTCTCTGAATACTTACTGTCATTTTCTTATCTATATATGTATTATTTCGTATGTTGTTGCATATTTGTTGTTTACGATAATGATTCGAGATCCAAGATATATGGATAAAAAAACCACATATAAAGAGATTTTTTACCAAAAATTGAATGTTACAAGCGCTTCTTGATTTTACATTATTGAAAAGACAAAAAAGCTATCAAATGTGCCTAATTAAAAATATACTGCTAAGGAAAACAATGAATTAAAAACTTTTAATTTAATCTATTTATAAAGTTTATATTTACTTGGACTCATGCTATATTCCATATATTAAGCGTCTAACAAAAATCGACGACGAAGTTGGCGTTGGAAGTCTCGAGTCATGTCTGTACTAAGATCACACGCGTGAAATGCTGGTTGCGGTTAAACAGTGACATGTCAGATATTAATTTTGTTAAATAGATAGCCAAACTAAATTTATTTTAAATTGCAATAGTGAAAGTAAATATTGAAAATGCCCACCGTTTTGTTGCTAATCCAGTGACTTCCTTCCTATCAACACTTCCAGTGTCACGAAAGACTTGTGCAGCATGCCGAAGAGTACATCAAAAACAGTTATCATCAACGGCAAGATTGGGAAATTGATTTCGAAATTCCTCCAAACAATCGGGAACAGAATACTGCCACTCTCTACCAACTTTTTGCTTATTACGAAAATAAGATTCAAGCATAAACGTTTTATGTACCTTAGAAAACATGTTTACGGTAATTAGGGGATATTGACAACTGACTTCTAAACATGAATTCCAGTACTTTACGCGTGCGCGTATGATTTTAGTTCAGACATGACTAGATTTCCAATGCCAACTTGATTGTGGAAGATCAGAGAAACCCTACACAGGATTTCACCTGAACAAATTCCTTTTGATCCTCTCACTTTACATATTTTATTCTATGTATATATCTGTAATGTCTAAAGGTCAATAAATAATTATTATTATTATTATTAAAACTTCATTAAAAATCAACCAATAAAACACAGATTAGATTGAATAACTTTAAATTCTCGACTAGTTTCGGGTTATCAGCCCATTTTCAAGAGAATTTAAAATTTGTTCTCTTGAAAATGGGCTGATAACCCGAAATTAGTCGAGAATTTAAAGTTATTCAATCTAATCTGTGTTTTATTGGTTGATTTTTAATAATTTATTCATATTTATTTCATACAATATGAACTACCAATGTCTAAATATTAAAACCATTAATTATATTAAAACTTCGTCTTAAATTTTTGTTATACGCTCGATATAAAATACACGCTATAATTACTCACTAAATAATTCACAATTGTTCGTAATCTGAT
The DNA here is from genome assembly GCA_963082785.1 of Philonthus spinipes. Lineage (NCBI taxonomy): Eukaryota > Metazoa > Arthropoda > Insecta > Coleoptera > Staphylinidae > Philonthus > Philonthus spinipes. The sequence goes on along the minus strand of OY720310.1, from coordinate 24,999,219 downwards.
AAAGATTTTAAGGGATAGGAGAATATATACAAAAAGGATCTAGAAATCTATGAAGAATTCAAATATGTAATAATATATAGGATATGCCATTTAAAAATTGTATAATTTTGTATCGGTATTTCTTTATTGGACACACTGTATATAATATGTCTGCTGCAAGTTAAAAGTACCAATAGGCTTATCCGAGTGTATTTCTAGGAATTAATCACTAGCAATTTCAATGAATATAAGTGAACTTGAAGCACTTAATGGAGAATTGATATCACAATTCACTGTGGTATAGTTGGTAACGCAGTCGACTAAAAATCGAGGGACGTGGGTTCAAATCCCATCAGAGACGTTTCTTTTCCACTATATGTTTCTATATATCTTTATTCAGACTATATAGATCATTTTAACAATATTTCGGTAATTATTTAATAATCAGTGATTAAGAAATATTTATTTTATAATCACAATACGACATTTCAAAATATTAATCGTTTGATTGCATTTTATTTGATTTTGAAATATTCTCATGGACTTCATTTAAACATTATTATACCAATCTAATTAGTATTAAAAGGACATTATTAATTGCGTGCGGTTAATCATGGCGGCGAGTGCCCAGGGGGGCCGGAAAGTACACCCTCGGAATTTCACAGCTCTCTCTGTCTTAATCTTTGTGTGTGGATAATCGCATAGTCGGCTACCAGGTGAAATATTTCCCCGAAATTTCGTTTAAGTAATTTATCCTCCAAGCACCCCCTCAGACAAATCGCGTTCGTTCGTTCTACTTTATAAAATAATATTAATGCGGAGAATAAAACATAATCTTGTTTGATGCTGTGCTGTCTTATATATTTTTTATTATTGTATTATTGTTCCTGGTTGAACAAAACTGCGTGACTTGTATTTTTGGTTTTAAGGAAAATCCATCTAATTGAAAATTACACTATTAAAAAAATAATCAAATAATGCTTAAAATATAAGCTAGAATCAATAAACCAATTAATGCGCGACCATTTTCTAATTGTGTAGTGGACTTCTGCGGCACGGTGCAAATAAGTGTGGAAAAAAGAAACCGTACGTTGCGGTGATTGTTTGCTTTGCAACAAAATCAATTCATTCGAGTTAGTGAGCACCTTTTTTTTGATGCGTTCATAGCCGCTCTTAGAAGAATGATTTCGCCTTCACGCTCTCTTCATTTTGGGGGGTTGCGTTTGTAAAATCAGTTCAAAGTCATTTGCACAGAATGATGAAATAATTCATATTAACTTTTATTGAAATATCTTTATTGAAATATGTACCCTCTTAGTTCAAATTGAGGTAGTACTTAACTCTCGACCCTCAACATCAGTTTCAAACGACCCTACTTATTTGTCACTCCTTACATCTGGCCACTTTTTAATTAGTGATGCGGTAACATCAATTCCGTGCGAGGAATTAGCCGATATTAAAATAAATCGGCTCTAAATATGGCAGCATTTACAACAACTGCACCAACATTTCTGGAAGCGCTGGTCTAATGAGTACCTGGGACAACTGTAGAATCGCAATGAGTGGAAATGTATGCAAAAATACTACAAGGTGGGGCAATTGGTCCTTTTGAAGGATGATATCTGCATAATGACACGCGGCTAGAATCACTGAAATGCATTCAGGAAGCCATAGTACGCGCACTACTTTGCGCGTACTTTGATTTGAATTATGCCCATACAAGAGGAGAACACAGCATCGATAGCGAAATCTGTTCACCGTGTAACCTGTCGCCTAAGTGAACGAGTGTTTCATGAAAAACGCTAGTGCTAAAGTGCGCGATTCATTGGACGCATTCAGGGAACTGTAGCTCTGAAGCGCTTTACAAAAGCTGTGTCGCTGAGCGGTACCTCTTTATGTGTGGCGCCGCAGCACTTTATTAAGCGGTAAAGCATATATGTTTTTCCGCTGAATCGCTTTTCAAGCCGAAAAGCTGTAAATAAAACCGCCATATTTTCGTGAGCGTCCTTAACCTCGAAAGCGTTTTCAGGAAAAATCAAGCGCTTTGGGCTGCAGCGCTACATTTCTAAAATTTCTCTGAACGCGCCCATTGAAACGGTCGATGTATTAGTCGATCGGATGTTAATTTTGAATGTAATTTGTATATATTGTTTGTTTTGCAATAATGTTATTTATAATAATTATATATAATTATAATATATAATTATATATTATATTTTTGTTTATATTGTATAAATGTTTATTTGATAAAAGCCTCCCTTGGCATCCGTTGATTTTAGAGCGGCAGAGGGGGTGCATCGCGAGACTCGAGAATAAGTTCTTTCCATGATACACGAACATCTTGCTGTAAAATGTAAAATAAACGTGTAAACTCACAATCAGCGTTTACACCTAGTGATCCGGTAAAAAAGTCGAGGGGAACGGCAATGGTGTGGCGAAGCATTCTGGACAAGGACACAACGCTTACGCTCAATGTGGAAAATATCCTGCCACAACCGATGAGAAGTTGCCCACGGATTTTCCAGCCATGGATTTGTCCGGTGCATCCACCATGGTGGAGGCCCCAGGTATTGTTAATTATTTCTTGGAGTTGTAACTTGTTAAATGTTTGTCAAACAAAATGTTCTAATTAAACATTTTGTTTGACTCTTAAGTATTTTATATTTGGATGTAATTTAATATGTTACTTTATTTTTAAAATCGTCTTCAACATGCGCTTGCTATCGACCTGAGGTCTCTATGTTTCTGAAAAATTTTATTGATTTTTCACTAGAATTTATGTTCAGGGATTCATAATTTCCGGTGTTTTCTAGAAATCTTAATAAAATTCTTTCGAAATGTGCTACAGAAAATGATTTTTTAGAATACATAAATATCAAAAAAAGCCAGTTTTAATTTTTGAGATATTTTCAGTTTCACACCGAAAAAAAGTGTGACTTATTTTTTTATTAATTGAACCGTGTTTATTCGCACGGAACACATGGCACGTTAATTAAATAATCACCCTTGGGGGTGTACATTTAATTGATCCGTCCTGGAAAACCCGCGTCCGCATTTAAAAGTTTGAATTTTTTATTTCATTTTATGTTCAATTTTAATATCGCTCGCAATTAGATTTTTTTTTAATCTCCTACATTAAATTTTAATATCGATTTAATCAGATGGTTAAAGCGAAAATTCGCAAACGAGATGCGAAATTCCTACTCATTTCCCTAGATATCCCGCCGAACGATAATGGTTATTACAGGATGCGGAATAATTAGGTTTACTTTGTAGTGATTGTAAAATTTTATTAGGTTTAAAAGGTTCTATCTTCAGATAATATTTGATTAACAGCGTATTCGAGGAATTTTGTTTAAAGTTAATTACAAATTAACGAAAAAGAAAGTAAACATTCCGACAGCTGATAATTATCAATTATAGATTATTTTATTACATTTTGAGAGAAATTATAATTTAAAGTATGGCTGTTTTAAAATATAATATATTGAACATTAGACCTTTATGGAGGTGCGTTAGACCCAGCAATAAGTATAAAAGCAATTTAAGGAAGAAAAAAATAAGTTTTGACAGTTGAAATATGTTCATTAAGAATAGTTAAGATAGTACGTATTTAAAAATATATGATTATTTAAAAAAAATCCTTAACGAAAGAAAATTTAGGAGCCGGTAGTGAACCCCATAAAAAACACATAATACACTAAAAATTTTATCATTGGAAATGTATAGTTTAATAATTGTATAGACATTTATTGAAAGAACACTGAACCTATAGAATGGATCTCAAAAAAATAAATATTTAAAAAAATTAAATTTGTAAATTTTCAAATCATCATTAAATTGTATGGCCATTACTTTATGATACATGTTTATTATTAATATGAAGGTGTTAAATTAATAAACCTGTCTAATCACATGAATTTTCTTCTTTCAAATTAATCATTAATTTGGTTGGTATGCAGTATTTGTGTAATAACAGTAATTACATATTTTCATGTTTTTATACAAATGGTTATAAAATGTTTTCAATTAATAATTTTTTGTTGTAAAATGATTATATAAATTATTATAAAAAATAGTGAAAGCGCAAGGTTATCGCTGTAATTATTGTCAGTTTTACACACATGAACATTGTATCTCTAGGCAGTTCTTTTTGCATTTATTAAATTTAAATTATCGGCAAATAAGCATGTTGCTAAGTGAGGTGGTGGTTTTTTGTTTGTTTGTCGGGGTCGTTTGCCTGTATGTTCTTGAGCGACATGGTTCGTAGTTCCTAAGGTGGAGTACTTGGAACCTGCATTAAACTAATCTTTGTGTAATAACAGTAATTACATATTTTCATGTTTTTATACAAATGGTTATAAAATGTTTTCAATTAATAATTTTTTGTTGTAAAATGATTATATAAATTATTATAAAAAATAGTGAAAGCGCAAGGTTATCGCTGTAATTATTGTCAGTTTTACACACATGAACATTGTATCTCTAGGCAGTTCTTTTTGCATTTATTAAATTTAAATTATCGGCAAATAAGCATGTTGCTAAGTGAGGTGGTGGTTTTTTGTTTGTTTGTCGGGGTCGTTTGCCTGTATGTTCTTGAGCGACATGGTTCGTAGTTCCTAAGGTGGAGTACTTGGAACCTGCATTAAACTAATTGAGAGCTACCAATGTAGCAATAGCGATGGATAGACTACTTTCTAACATTAAATTGCACTGAACTATTTTATTAAGAGTTATATAAAAAATAAATTTTACAATAGATAATAGAGATGAAGTTTCGGCGATTATAGTTTTCAATTCCATTCATAACATTACTCCAATCTCTACTTCAATTATTTGTAAAGTTAAATTGTCCAATACTGATTTTAAATTAATATGATTTTGTTTAAATAAATAAATTAAATAATCGATAAATAACCCTATAGACTTATCACATATCAAATTGATATCTCAAATAATACAAAAACTTCAGTTTCATGTTACACCCGATGGATATGCTATATACCTTGAACATTTTTTTAATTATTTCAGATATTAATTTGAAATTTTGCTGATTATACAGGGTCCTGCGTGACAGCTCCCGTCTTCGATAGCTAAGTTACTAATTAATTTAGGACTTTGAAATTTTTGAAACTTTACTTGAGTCGTAGAACGTACTTCAGGAAAATATTTTTCATTATACAGGGTGTTCCAAAAAAAAGTGTTACGGCATGACGATATATATATATATTTTTTAAATTGCTTGATATATATTTTATTCATTATTTAGGTGCCTTTTATTATTACCTACATACCGCTAAAATTATATTGAAATCGGTTCAGTAAAACCAACCAAAACAATTAAAAAGTAGAAAAGTTGGTTTTGCGCGATTGGTTTAAAAAAATAATAAAAAATAAAGTAGAATCTTGTGAATAAAATTATAATGAGTACTTGTTAAATTAGGTGTAACAATCCTAAAAGTCAAATTTTATTGATATTAATTATACATGATGTCCAAAATGTAGTGTCAAACTTTAATGAATTTTATTTTACTTATTTTGAAATAGAACCCTTGTATATGATTTTTTTGGACACCCTGTATAATCAAATATATTTTCATGAACTACGCCCCAGAACCTAAGTAATGTTTCCAAATTTCATTGTCCTAACTTAATTAGTAACTGAGTTATCAAAGATGGGAGTTGTGATGCAGGTCTCTTTATATAATTTCGGTAATCGCTTTAATACACCAAAATCGCTTGGATACCGACTCTCCCGCCGCACACTAATATGTCTGTGTGTTTCTGCGATAGCGTATAAACGGCTAAATGGAATAAATCCAAACTTTATATCTAAGCTTTTTATAACTGGGAAATGATCTGAAAAGCTTTTGGTTAGAATCAATTCTCGATGGATTGGAGTCAGAAGACCTCAAAACGTGCATATTTGTTGAAATTGGCGGGTCGAAAATTCTTACGATTACAATACTTTCCCTTGGACAGGGGTCCGGGGAAAGTAAAAACGAACAATGGTTGAAATTAAAAATGAGTTGGCCAGTGGAGGTACGAGATAAAAACAAATCAAAAAGCGAACGTAATATTAGAAAACACTTTGATGAATTATGTGAAAGGCAGAAGAAAAAAGAAATTCAAAAAGAATATATAGCTTGGTCGAGAAAAAAAAAGTCAAATGAAGGGAAGTTCATTTACGACTTTTTCGGTAACCATCCGAAACATATAAAAATGGAAAAACAAAATTTATTACAAAATAATGTTTACTAAAATTGAATGTCAGGAGAGAAAGCCTTAAGTTTATATGTTGATACGAAACTATCATAATTTTCTGTACAATCATATACGCAATTCTATAAATAATTGTGTACAATGTTTATCAAGTTATTATGTCTTACAAAAATGTAAAAATTATTAGTATTCTCCCAAAGAGTTGAGTGTAAAAATTAATCTTCGACAGCTCTCAGATAAAACTGCAACACGACTAATTACAGTAGTTTACAAATAATTATTGTTTTTATATACCTTTCATCAAACTCTTATTTTTATGCTTAGTAGTCTGTGATAAAATAACAATAACATTCGAAAATATGTTAATCAAGTCAAACTATTTTTCATGAATAAGTAACATTTTTCTTGTCTTTGATTTAAATTTTAGTGTTTTGAAGCCTACGGTATCAGAAAGTAATCTAAATTCTATAAAATGTCTAATAAATCGTGTAAAACAGATTTTGATCGTTTCTGTTACGTTTGTGGGTAATTGATATTTGCAAAAAAGAAGAACCATATTAGAAGCGCTGAAAACGGTATATTTGTATTATTTTGGATTTTCAGTGTCTAATCAAGAGAAAAAATGGATACCAAAAATTTTTTGTGAAAGTTATAGGATGACTTTAGTACGATGAGTGTACGGAGAAAATGTAGTTCTTCAATTTGGGGTTCCAGTATTATGGCGAGTGCCCATGAATCACGAAAACGACTGTTACTTCTGTATGATACAGACTTCTGGTTTTAATTCTAAAAGAAAACATAAGATTTTTTATCCTGATATTCTGTCTGTCACAATACTTCATTCAGACATCCTGTTTGTCCAGGTATGACACGTAACCAAAAAACGAGATGATAATTCTTCGGTATTCATTTGTAGTATGGTACCAATAAAAATTGTAGATGAACAGACACAAAGTACCATCTGGCAAATGAAATCCCATCTTCTAAACGCTATTTCAGGCCTATTCAATTTCATTTTATGAGAGAAACTCATGAATACAATTGGTTAATGAAATGAAAAAAGAAATTGTATCATTTAGTAGCACAGTGATTAACAATATTCTTATAAAACATGAAATGATGATTGATACAATGCTTTAACAGATAATAAATCATCCATTTGTTGTTTTATATGTAAGGTTACTCCAAGAAAATTATGAATAATTTATCACTTAAAAAATGCAAAAAGCTGTTGAAGAAAACTATGAATTTGGATTATCACTACTTCATGTATGGATACGGTGTTTTGACTGTTTACTACACGTTTCATATAATTTACCATTTCAATTATGATCTATACGGGAGGAGCGCAACAAGCATTGCGCAACGAAAGAAAACGAAACATTCAGGATAGAAATGGAAGACAAATAGGCTTATTAATTAATGTTGTGAAACGAGGATGTCACAAAACAAATTATGGCAATACAGTTTTTAAAAGTTGTATATTATTAACAGAAATAACTGAATTAAATGTTGATCTCATTAAAAGGATATATAAAATATTACAAGTAATCGCATCAGGACTGACAATAAATGAAATAGTTTGAAATTTACATAGATTGTTACTACACGGAGCTAACATCCTCAAGAATCATATTGTACCAATGGTCAGTTATCGCAAGATGGACAAAAATGTAACCATAAATTATTTCGGAGATACAGGGAATGTAATAGCAGAATAAATTAATAATTGCAAATAATACCGATTTTATTCGTTCTATTAAACACGAAAGAAAGATAAAACATTTATTTATATAATTAATAACGATGCTTATGAATTTGAAATAGAAGAAGAAATATAATAATTAAAAAAATAATGTTAGTTATTCTTAAATCATTTGGATTTTCTTGATATTACAAATTTATAGACATATCATAATAGATTCTTTTTTAGTAGTAATATTGTTAGCTCAAGATTATTTTTTGATCGTTGATTACATTCACTTATTTAATTGTGGTGCATCGGACGACGCAACATAGGGATTTCAATGTATTTTTTAAATTCTCATTTATTTACTTCCCACGTCATTTTATCAAAAAATCATAAGATAGGTTTTTTGTGGGGATCAAAAAACTGAGTCTAATACACCCACTTGAGATATTTTAAATGTAAAGGACTATGCATTTATTTAAATCTCAATTATTTACTCCCCGTGTGCTTTTATCGTAAAACCAATAATAGTTTTTATGTAGAGTATACAAAAATATTTCTTAATAGTTTCATTTTATAGATTTTAAATACAATTAATAAAACTCATTTTGTATATTAAAAACTGAATAATCGTTTAATTAACACCTAAATAAAAAATAACTATAAACTAGATTCCGAAGCCAAAACAAGAAAGAATAAAAAAACTATATCAAGTTTTCGAATACATTTCCTTCGGCAGCTTAGCAATATCCCAATCGAATATAAAATTCACGTCTAACATTGGCTAACTGGTAGCGCGTTATTCTTTCACACTCGGCACAAATGGCATTTTTAAGATCCTTCACATTATTGAATGGTATTCCATTATAAATTTTGGATTTTAAGTGTCCCCATAGATAATAGTCGTTAGACGAAGGTCAGGCGAACGAGGAGGCCACTGAATATCGTAATTAGGTCCAATTATTTTTCGATTAAAACTGTCGTTTAGAAATTCACGCACATGCGGCTGTTGTGCACAGGGTAGTCATCCATTTGAAACCATATTTGTTGGTCTTCTTGAGCCACTTCAGTTATTGCTAGTGCTATGTTTTCAATTAACAATTCCAGAGAACTTTCTCCTGTCAAGTTTCCAACGATAGAAAATGGCCCTATAGTGTGTTGTCCTAAAATTCCGGCCCAAACGTTGACTTTTACAGGATACTGTGTTTTTGTGTTAATCACTTTAGGTGGATTTTGTGTAGCCCACATTCTAACATTTTGTACATTGGATTCGTTATTCAGAGTAAATGTGCATTCATCCGCAAAACTAATATTTTTAAGAAAGTCACGATCATCGCTTACCTCTTCCATTATTTCGTAACAAAACGCACTTCTTTTAAACATATCTTTTTCGAGAAGTTCTTGATGACACTGGTATTTGTAGGAGTGAAACTTGTTTGATTTCAAAATACGCAAAACTGTGGAGTGGTATACACCAATGTTTGCAGATATTTATCTTAAACTCAATATTAGATTTTCTGTCGCAGTGGCCATAACATTTTCTACTTGAGGACGTCCAATTTCTTTATGACACTTGCAATGATCAGTTGGTGTACCAGTATTTTCAAGCTTTTTAACAAATATACTAACTGTTTTGCGATCAGGAATATTTCGATCTAGGTATTTTACACTAAACATTGCACTTACTTCTCGAGGACTGTTTCCTCCGTAAAACCATTTCACCATTTCTATTTTTTCGTCAACTGAATACATAATTTGATTTTAAAAGTTATTTTAACACAGTAGGTAATATTACTTTTACTATTTGATGTCAATAGAGATAATTAAAAATGCCAGTTGTAAGCGCGACGTTATGATTTTTCCAAGGCACGGTATATTTATTTTTTTTTTTTAAATTGTAATTTTTGAAATAATGTGTATCTCGAATTTAGATTATAAATAAATATTTTAAATGGGTTTATTAGACTCAGTTTATTGATCTCCACAAAAGATTATGATTATGATTTTTTTGATAAAATGACGTGGGAAATAAATAAATGAGAATTTAAGAAAATACAATGAAATCTCTGTGGTGCATCGTTCGATGGTATATATTTTATAATGTTAGAATCAATATGAAATTAATACTATTTTATTTTTGGTCTAAACGTTTTAACAATTGATTTAAATATTGTAATTTTTATTATTATTAATTTAATTATTATTTGTAGTAATATATTTTACGTAATGTATATTTCAGGTATATTTTTTAAATGTTAAATTATATATATATATATATATATGTGTGTGTGTGTGTGTGTGTGTAGTAACTTAAAGCTGAAAATTTAAGTATTATTATGTTATTTTTTTATGTTTTTTTTTTTAATGTCCATTTGTTTGAAAATTTAGCCCACTGTGCGCCGTTTTCAGTGGGTTGTTGCAGGTGTCCTATAGCTTTATTTTCAATATAAATTATGATATCGACGAACAAAGGATACGGGTACATTTGCATTTGTCGTATTGTCGGTCTCCGGTAATGGATTATTTTGTTGGCAGGCAACGCCTAATCTCACAGGACATCCACTGGAATCAGCGGTGGTGTTGGTGTCCAACCATTGAAAAATACCGCGTTGTCCGAGAATGTTTGCAGTTTACCTCCAGTCCGGAAGATTAACATTAATTATCGGTAAAACCTGATTGTTTGATATATATTTCATGTTATGATTGCCGGATGTTCCATATTTATATCTGTTTTTTGTGTTTTTGTAAACATTCTGAGTAATTGTCTCCAAAATTCAGTAAGGTTCCTGCCCAAAGAAAAGAGCCGACACGGCTAAAATAAAGGTTAATAAATACATTATTGGGGACAATAAATGTGTTTTGTTGAAGGACCACAAATCTCTTTATAATTTATTGCACCAATGCCGGTGGCAGATGGTATTTCGGTGATAACCTCCCGTTAATGGCGGTGCGCCAGAACCAGTAATAAGTATAAAAACATTTTAAGGAAAAAAAAGTAAAAGCTTTAACAGTTGAAACTTTTTCACTAAGAACAGTTTAAGAAATTTAAAAACATATTTGAATTTAAAGTACGTATTTTAAAAAAAAGAGAGTATTTAACAATATTCCTTAATGAGAAAATATATTGGAATAATAGAAAACAAAATAATAAAGTAAACATTTTTATATTAGAAATATTATATATAGGAATGTGTATTAAATTAACCCGTGTAAAATTGTAATTATATATTTGCTGCGAGCGATTAAATACTCCTACTTTTTACGCCTACCTCGTGTTCCGATATTAAAGAAGTTTGAAAATTAATTAATTAAAGACTAAATGGTCTTGAAAATTTGTGAAATTTGGAATATCTACATTGTACTAATATTTTTTCGTTACTTCATTTTGAATTTTACTTTTTTTTTCGTCAATACCGCCTGGAGCGCTCGACTCAATCGGTCGCACTGTGCGCCGCACCGGTGCATCCACTATTAACGTGCAAATAAAACAGTCGTTCGGAATTAAATCTTTTATTGTCCAATTCCAATTTCGCGAATAATTGGATTTCCATCAATTACACCGTGACAATATTTCACCTGACGTTTAATTGAATTATATTTATAAACGCAACAAGCATTCGACGTGAGATGCATGATTCAAGTGGATTTTGTACACTGATTTTTAATTAATCTTTAATAGCATAACTAGATATATCAATAGCCTATAGTTAAAGTAGCCCTGCAACAAAAGAATATGTTAAATATAACTCATGTTAGTGTAATTAAATGTATGAATAATACCAATAAGAGTTCTATTTAATTTTTTTTTTATTGCAAGGCTGCTATAACGATAAGGTATTTTATAAGTACAATTCTATATTAATCTAAATATTATAGAAAAATAGAAATTAACAAATTCCAGTTCGGAAAATAACAAAACTTGAAATTAATTAAACATTGCAACAATTATCAGTTACTTTGCTCAGTTACTTAATGATTAAATTCACGTATTAATAATAATAAATATAAATATAATTTTCATTAACAGATATATATTTAATCGGCCCATAAAATTGCATAAAATTGAGGAGCGAGTGTGCCTTTTTATAAATTTTTCTCATAATTCGAAACAGATGTAATTTTTAATATATATTTTTAATGTGGAGGTGGAGAAAACATAGTGATTATTGCTTTAGGTATAAAAACGTCAAATACCTTTACTAGTGATGTGAATAGCGAAATTTACATATCAAAACGGCTCGACAGTGCAATAAAACATTACTGCAATTTAATACAGTCATATAACAATTCATAACCTTTAAATCAGAGAAAACCAAAGCACAAATTGATTTTTTTATGATCGTTTTATGAACATTTTAACTCCACACGGAAATACAAGTAATTTGCATTTTACAGATGCTTTGAGTACGTTTTTTTTAATAAAGGACAAAATCGCACTGTTTATGGATATTTGATGCACTTTGGTTGTCTTCGATTGCATAATTTGCACACACACAGTTTGCTAGGTTAGAATTCAACCATTCAACAGCCATTCGATAAGCATAACGTTGAAATTTATCGGCCTTTTCTTACTAATTCAACATATAATAACCTCTCTCTTTCTACCGACACATCAAAACTATATTTTTTAACACTGTAGGAATAACATGTTACTCAATACGGAATTATCCAGAAACGTTGCCGCACACGCTATCCTAACATAACTGTCATGTTTAGCGTTTTCGATAGGGAATAGGGCCGAATATTTGTTAATTGGCTATCGACCTATGGTCTTTCCGCCCGGTATTTCTTGTTAATGTTCTTGTCGTGAAAAAAAAAAAAATACAATGAATTCATGAAGAGTGAGGAGAGTGAAGAGAGAGAATGGGAGGAATTAATGTTTAGGGTTTATATTTTTATTATGTGGTATACATAGGGATTTGTGGGATTTGAGGCAAATTTATGGGCCAAAAAAGAAAGTCTCTGTTCCATGGGATTGATATTGGTTATTTTATATAGAAGTACATACAAGGATTATGTAAGGGATTCAAAGGGTACCTGAGGCTGCTCTTTCGGCGACTTGCATGTTTTTTTAGTTGGTATGCGAGGATAGCGGAATAGGCAAATAAACGGCGGCACACCCTTTTATAAATATTTTCGTATTTATTCCCTTTTCTTTGCCTTACCTTTTAGGATGATGGAGTGGTCTTGAGAGATTGGATGGAAGAGAATGACTGGGTATTTGCAGTGGGTTGAAGAATAAATGATTTATTTGTTTACTGATATGGAGAAAGGAGGGTTGTGTGCTCGGTGGAAAGGGATTAATAGTAGGGATTTATGGATATTCTAGAAACATTTATAAAGCAAGCCTCAATTCCAGACAGAATTAAACGCTTTTTTATGTCTAAAAAAACAATGGCGGAATCCTCAGGGCTCACTGTTTGGCAATTAGAAGTTAGTATAGATAAGGGAACGGCTGTGGATCTGTATTCCAGGAATCCGAACTGGTAGGAAGGGATAATGTTGGTTACTAGTGATAGGATTTTTGATTATGGATCCAGGACAGGGAGTAAGGTGATAGGTCGAAAGCTGTTAGGGTCTAAGAGGATATGACCAGGTTTAGGGATACATGTGATGATGTGATGATACCTTTCTTCCATTTACTCGGGAAAATTTCCGAAGAGTAGGTGTAATTGAAGATTTTTATAATATATGTGTGGATGTTGTTTGGAAGGAATTTCAGAACTAGTATTAGAATTTTGAGAGCTCTTCCATATTATTTACAATGGGTTTTCCCCGTTTTAGCGCCTTCCTAATTTCCAGTACTCGGGTAATAAGGGTTGATATTTAAATTTCCGCGAGGGACTGGAAATTAGGAAGGCGCTAAAACGGGGAAAACCCATTGTAAATAATATGGAAGAGCTTTGGAACTCTCCTATAACGTCCGCCCTTATTACCTGATGTTTTATGATAGGCTGCATTTGTATATATATTCTTGTTTAGTCATTTTTTGTACATTCCTCTCTGAAGATGACCAATGATCGAAACTAGTTGGAGAAAATATAATCTAGTGAAACAAACCAAGTTTTTTAATTTTAATCCAGATTTATGTATAAGCTGTTGGGAAAATGAATGTTTATTAAAAAAAAGTACGAAAAATAAGACAATCTGAAGAAATATTATAAAAGTGTGTTATTAATATATAGCGGAACAAATACAGATTATACATTTGATTTTGTAATTTTTATTATTTATTATGTATATACAGAATGTCCCACGAGGTAGTGGACAGCCGATATCACGAAAAATACAGCAATACCATATTATTAGGGAGTTTTATTGTAAAATGTACTGAAAATGAGTTTCTTCTGTCCAATGCGGATGAGATAAGATACATAAGCAGCATGTCGACATACTCATCATACGTAAAACTGGGAGTCATTACTTACACGTAAGCAGAATGTATTGTCAACTTGACATCACACATTTTCAATTTTTTACGCTTTTTTTGTTAATCCATGCCACAGCGATTATCTATTTCAATTATTACTTCAATAATATTCCCTCATTTTACAATAAAAACTCCCTAATAATATGGTATTGCTGTATTTGTCTTTCAATCACCTTTCCAAAAATATATAAATATACAAGGTGTCTCATTTGAAATTCTAAAATTGACGTCATTTATTCGGAAAAACGGAAATTAAATCTATGTATAGAAAAAGGGGCATCATTTCAAACCGTTTAAAGCCACCAAATTTCATTTTCATACTACTAATCGTTTTCGAAATATCAGCTGTCCACTACCTCATGGGACACCCTGTATATTTTTTCTGTATATATCTGTTAAAAAGAGTATTATTATTATTATTATTAATATTTGCAACATCGATTTTCATGAAAAAGAAAACACATTACATAAGCTGATTATTTATAAATTTTCGGTAGCAAATGGAGATTTATGTAATTGCGTGATGCTTGATTACTTATTCATTACCCGAGGCTGATTGTAAATGATCCATTTCCACAGGTTGATAGAGTCCTCCGTTCCAATTAGGCATTCCACTCCAACGGCAATAATTATTGATTCTAGATTAGTCCCGTAATCATCAATACTGAAATTATTCGATTGGTGTGATCATCCTGCTTATTAAAGGACATTCTGATACTCAACACCTTAATAAACATTTCATTGTAATTATTTCCGATACAAATTACTATTTGTTTGTCGGGTTCTGTTTATCACCTATGATGTTTTTTTTTATTTATGAAACAAAACCATTTGCAGAGATGCCTCTTATAATTCTTGGTGTTATACAATGTATTATTTTAGGATTTATAGCTTCAATTACGCATTCAGCAATGAAATCCAAGTATTTTCTGTATGTAGCACTGATATATATATATATATATATATATATATATCTACAAAAATCTTTATTCAGGACTAATAACTGCAATAATACTTACAATATACTACAGAGACCTCTGGTCGATAGCCAGTTCGGGACTGGTATATATTGGGTATTTCTTTGACAAAAAAACAGAATTTGATAAAAAAAAGAAATACCTCTGGTCGATTGCATTTAAAAAGGAGTCCTCGGTGTTATACGTAATTGTAGGCTAGGTTAGTAGGTGTAACTACAGCGGTATTGTTATCTTAGAGGTGAGCGGTTTGGAAATTGGATGTAACAATGGATAATGGGTGGGTTCTGGAGCGATAGTTAATAAATCCGAAATAGTAAGGCGGGATTTGGTCTTAGATTTTAGCAAGGATTTTAGTTTGGCCAATGGATTCGAAAAGTTTATCACTTAACGGAAGGAGGATGATGAGACGATAACTAGACTCTTCTACGTGATCATTTCCAGGTTTTTGTTATAATTCCCTGCTTCCATTCAGTGTGGATAGACTGAGATTGAAGGACGAAGTTAAAGATACTGATTATATTGTCGTGAATAGACTTGAAAAGGGATTTGCAGATGGATCTAGGAATCTCATCATGCCCTGGAGATATGTTTTCCTTTATCGAGATATTTGTAGTTTTATTTATATCATTCTCGGTGATGAATGGAATAGAAAGAATAGTAAAGGAGGAATACTAGGAATTTAATTCTTGGACGTTTGAATTTAATGATTCGTAATACGTATTTAGGGTAGGGATACTTGAAACACTTTTTGATTTTTGTAAGTATATTTGTTTTTACAGATTGGGATAGTGAATTTATGAATGAGGATATGATTTCGGGATTAATATTCAGGTTGTTTTTAATTAGTTCAGTTAAATCTTCAGATACGACTAACTAGCTAGTCCCAACAAATTTACGTTTTATGAGGGTGGGCCCAAACCGGGTTCGGCAAACGAATTGAAAGCGTCCCGGAATTCCATCATCTGGTGGACAGACCACCGCTGTCCAAATAGAATTAGAATTTTTAAACAGTTACTTTAATTAGAAAATTATTACGTGTGAGGAACATGAAGACTCACACCTTCGTGTATTTTTATTTCTTTTTTTCATATGTATTTCTCAGGAAATCCCCATTGTCAACGATTTTTGCCAATTTTGAATTTTGTCGATTATAGCGTGGTCTGTCACGAATACAAAAAAAATATTTCAGATAAAACTTTCTAATTTTTTCACGTAGTATTCAAATCAGTACAAAAATGGGGGTTCCTATTTAACTTTTCTACTTCTCACCCCCTATCGCCTAGGGGGTTGAGAAGTAGAGTAGTGGGTCGAGTTTCATATAATTAGATGTCCCCCTCCGAGGCGAACAAATTTTAATTATAATTTATTTTATTCGATGTGAAGTTTTCGAAATATTTCAATGTCTTCACTTAAATTGAAGACCCTGTATAATTTAAATAAACGGGAAATGTCTATAGTGAGATATAGGCACAGCAATGATACTTATAAAATATAATTTGGCGTTTAAGCAACATTTATTAGATCAAATAAAATAATTTCAAAATAATTAATTTACTAATTAGTTTAGATTAAATAACTTTAAATTCTATCGACTAGTCGGGAATTTAAAGTTATTCTCTCAACTAGTCGAGAATTTAAAGTTATTCAATCTACTATGTGTTTTATTGGTTATTCATATTTATGTCTAAATATTAAAACCATTAATCAATTGAATTAATTAATTATTTTTTCTTTTAACCTACGTTACGTAAGTACTTAAAAAACCATTGATATATATTATCAATGACAAAGTTTATGAGACGTTAAAGATGTCAACAATGAAACAATCGAAGTTATTCAAACAAAGTAAAAAAAGAGTTTGATTTATTAAAATTGAATTACAATATATAACTCTGCTTTGTTAAAAATCGTAATTGATAAATTTTCTATTATTAATATCGATTCTTTCCTGCGCATGAAGTAAGTTCATTCGATAAATTTATTCCTCACGGGGTGTACGTAAAACTCGGTCCCAATTCACGTTAACTTGCCATTTGCATTTTTTCTACCGCTGAAGCCCACGAAAGGGTCGTTTAATACCGGATACGTATTAAAACCCGCCCGCTTGTTTGCCTTTCCTGTGTGAAATTGATAAAATTCCGACCCGCTTCATGAATATTAAGGCAACCTTCGCCGAAACAAACACATATTCACACACATACACACACAAAAATAGAAAAAGGATAATCCGTTTTTCTCTATCAAGAATCATCGATTGCCAGTTTTTATAAAATTATGTTTGCTTCTGATCTATTTCACACTATCATTTGTTTTGCTAATGTCGTTGTAATTTAAAAATAAATTTAATTGTTAATTAAACGGATGGCCATGGAAACAGAGAAATGACAGTAAAGAAACAAACAAAATTGTTTTATATTATTGTGTCAATTAAAAGCTGTAAATAAGTTTAAAAAATGCGCGATTTATCAAATCGAATGTGGTGAATGCGATGCAATGTATATAGGTCAAACCAGTAGAAGTATTGAAATACAGTTAAATAAACATAAAATATCAATTCGGAATAATAAACAATCGATAGGTTTTTTCAAAAAAATGCTTCCAACTAGTTATATGAATACATAGAACGTGTTAAGAGCGTAGCGATGTGTAATTCAAAGGAGAATCCTAATTAATTTACTTTTATATAATTGATGGTTTTAATATTTAGACATTGGTAGTTCATATTGTATGAAATAAATATGAATAAATTATTAAAAATCAACCAATAAAACACAGATTAAATAGAATAACTTTAAATTTAAAGTTATTCAATTTAATCCGTGTTTTATTCGTTGATTTTTAATAATTTATTCATATTTATTTGATATAATTTACTTTTTTATATTGAAATAAATATTTTCTTATTTCCTTTTTATGAAAAGAAAATATTTTTATTATTCTCTGTTAATTATAATTAAAACGACACGCTGCACACATTTATTTAAAAATAAACGTTTTTTTTTATTGTTCTGCGATCCTGAATTACTAAATCTTGCATTCAGGTAGTAAAGGACAGGATTTAAATCTTGGCTTGGAAATCCATAAGGCCACCAAACCTAAAAAAAAAACGTGATTAATGAGTCCGTAGTCCCTCATTCTCTCTGCAATTACTACCTGATTGTATATATTAACCTATAAAAATATTTTCTGCACATTATTTCCTTGATAATGACAATAAGTCGAAACTAGTTGGAAAATAAAAAATAAATGGAACAAAACAACTGCCTTTAATTTCGATTTTCCAGTTAAAATGTTTCAGCAAGTTATTAATAAGAACCAAATTTAAGTTATAGAAAGGTATTATCATTGTATACATGGAAAAATCATTTCTCCATCTCAAAACGCAAAAAAAGTAATGATTTTTTTAGGATACCACTGAAACTGTCAATTTTTTTTTCCTGCTGTAACCTGCTGCTGATTTTATTGATGTAAAGATAATTTAAAGAGGAATCGAATAATAAATAATATATATCAATTCCGGGTAGATGGGACACCCTATATAAATGAAAATAATTTCATATTCGAATTTATAATTTATATATATATATATATATATGTTGACGCATTTATTCGGGTTTGATCCCGCGTGTTTTCTTGGAACTGGTCCAGTGAATTTTCTGATCGACGTTTCGATGACGTCGCAGTCATCTTCGTCAGGAGTAAACTATTAGATTATATTGCTCTAGCAACCACTTGTTAGATTTTTACGCATTGCAACTAGATATTCGTGTTTCTTGTTTGGCTTCTGGTGATTCTTCTATTTTCTGATCTTGAAGATGTGTTCGTGCCCTCTGTTTCAATTTCGACATTATTATCTGAAGGGAACTGGTTCTGAATGTATTGATTTTGTGAAGATCCTGAATTTTGACTGTAATTTAAACATGTTTTCCAAATTGGTGGTAGTCTTTTGGCATCATCCCTTTTGTTTAAACTATTTGGCCTCAAAAACAAAAGGGATGATGCCAAAAGACTACCACCAATTTGGAAAACATGTTTAAATTACAGTCAAAATTCAGGATCTTCACAAAATCAAGACATTCAGAACCAGTTCCCTTCAGATAATAATGTCGAAATTGAAACAGAGGGCACGAACACATCTTCAAGATCAGAAAATAGAAGAATCACCAGAAGCCAAACAAGAAACACGAATATCTAGTTGCAATGCGTAAAAATCTAACAAGTGGTTGCTAGAGCAATATAATCTAATAGTTTACTCCTGACGAAGATGACTGCGACGTCATCGAAACGTCGATCAGAAAATTCACTGGACCAGTTCCAAGAAAACACGCGGGATCAAACCCGAATAAATGCGTCAACATGTTACGCCCGCGAAAATCTACGTTATAACATATATATATATATATAGAAAAATATTATTACAATTATTTTAAAAAGATTAGAGTCCTCAACATTTTAATAACAGTTATAAATTTATTATAAAAGGTATTACAGTTTTCGTTAAAAATCAGTAAAATATCAAACTTTATATGACAAATTGGTTAAAAAAGAGCTTGTTTCGAAATCTTAGTGGTCAACAACCACTCACCTGGAATAAACTGCCATTACTGTGGCAGATTTTAATATACTTTCGATTTTAAGGGTACAAAGTCATATTGACTTATTCACTGTCCTGGAATTATCCAGATTGTAGTAACTTAGGTACGTTATTTTTAATACAATAATATTTAATACGTGTTAACATGTATTTGAAGAAATAAATTGGAACTTCATAAATATTAGCAGTATTTCTACTGACATGAAATTAAACATGTTCATGGAAGAACTTGAAAATAATAATTAAAGATCTTTCCCAATTACATCAATGCGGACAAACGCAAATTCTAATATAAAAGGACCTAAAATCTATGCGCGAAAATATGTGTTTCTTAAGAAAATTTAGTTTAACAAACGCCGAAGTGAAACCATTGTGTGTCAAATTTAAACAAGAATACAAATGTGTACTCAGAGTAGCAAAACAATCATCTCGTGAGAAATATATTGCAAGCAATATAAATAACCACAAAGAATTGTTTGGTTTGATGAAAAATAACAGGATCCAAAATTGACCCAATGCAATGCTTTCCAACAATACTTCTTACTTCCAATTTAGTGACGAAACTTATATGGAAGTAAGAAAGGTAGTAAATAGTCTATTATCCTTCTAAAGCAGTGATATTTATGGGATGAGTACGGGTCTACTTAAAACTATTATTAACATTATCTTGGTACCACTAACAAATCTTATTAATTACTCTTTTCAAGCACAGTGTTTTCCAAGCAACATGAAACAAGCACGTATTGTACCAATACATAAAAAAGAAGATACAGATAATGTTAATAATTATAGGCCAATATCAATTTTACCTATAGTTTAAAAATCATATAGAAAGTAATGTTTAACGAAATGCTATGTTTCTTAGAGACTAACAATATGGTTTTCGCAAAGGACGATCAACGAGTGACGCAGTCAGGGCGCTGATCCACGGAATACTAGAGGGTTTTGAGCAAAGAGAGCACTCAGCTGCCTCATTTCTAGACCTCAGCAAAGACTTTGACTATTGCGAAAGCTTTATATCTATAATTTTCATTCTACTAGCTGCAAATTCATATGCTCATATTTATCTGGAAGGCAGCAAAATGTTATATTGTACTCTAAGTCATCAATAAAAGTAATAGTGGAGCATGGGTTGCCGCAGGGTTCTATCTTGGGTTTATTGCTATTCTTGATATTTATTAATGACCATCCATCACACATAAATAGTTCAATTATTCATTATGCAGATGATACACCATCATATTGCAGAGATAAACATTTACCAAATGCAATAATTAAAAGTCAAACATCGCAGAAAATATTATCACAATGGTTTCTATTGCGACTACCTAGCTAGTCCCAACAAATTTACATTTTATGACAGGGGCTCCTGTCCAGGGGCAAAAGTGCGGATAATTAAGTGTTCCGTTTCGAAGATTTGTGCGCGTTTCCAAAAATACGGCAATAAATCGTGCTAGCGGGTTTCGGCGAACGAAGAGAAAGCAGATATGGAACAATAGACTAGTGGAGGATGTTTTTACGCATTTCCGGCGAGTAACCCTCGGGAAGAAAGCGAAGAGAAGAAAAGACCAGACGAACTCGAGACTTTGAGTAGTTAACATCGGCGACGATAAATTCATTTTTGTACATTTTGTATATGTGGTGTTGTAATTATCAATATTCATCTTTAAGTTAAATTATTTTGAATATTATTCAATGGTCCTTGGAAAAGTAAACAGTAAGTAACAGTTTCTTTGCAGTACATGAACTTTGAACAAGGCGATAACCGTTGAAATGATTTTTACTTTAAAAAACATTTCATCAGATCTCTACCAGGTTACTAGATTCCTAGGAATCTATATTAATACGAAGCTTGCGAGGAATGATTATGGGGAATACATAGCTGAGAAATTGTGCTGAGTTACATATTTACAAAGATGTCTTTCACACGTGCTATATATGAAAAATCTAAGATCAATCTATATGGAGCTATTTCAGTTACATCTTTCCTATGGTTAAACTCTGTGTGGACATTTGCCAGTACTGTCTAGCTTATTCGGTATCCAGGGACATGCTATTCGGGTTATCGCGGGGATACGAAATCGAGAAAATTGTCAGGAACATTTTTTTAAACTACGTATTCTTACCGTACCTTCCATGTATATACTGCAGAGCTTATTGTTAATCAGAGAAAACATCAATGACTACCAAACACACAATTGTATTCATCAGTATAACATAAGAAACGCTCTGAATATATGTGTGCACATACCCCGTCTTCATAAATGAGAGACTGCATCATTTTTTTACGGATCGAAGTTCTTCAATCTACTTCCAGAAAACATAAAATCGTTACCGCTAAATAAATCTAAAAAACTACTAAAAATTACCTAATTAGAAAAACTTTTTATGACATAAAAGATTTTTTAGATAGCAATCTGGCCGATGAGTTTGTATAACCTATAATTTATAAATTTAATGTTTATTATTTATTTTATGATAAGACTATATATGTATGTACCACATTTTAATAAGCTATTTATTTGTATGTAACTTGTTTTAGTAATAATTTTAATATGATTTTATCTTAAAGTTGCTCCATGTATTAAAACGCTTATTACTGTATATTAATATTAAGTTACTGACCTGTGTAAACTTTACTGTATGGCACCAATTAATTATGATTATATTCGTGCGTATACGTGCTATGCTTAGTTGAGTTGAAACTATCAGTAAATTAACAGATAGCGACATTTACATAGTGATCTATTCGCACCTTTGCGGTCTTTACTATTTCTAAACACAACATACATACTTTTATTTTTGTTTTTTTTCGGTTAAAATAGCGTATATTATATATAAATCAAGTTAAAAGGCAATAATATTGCTGGGGCGGGTAAAATTCCAGCGTTATTATTAAAGGATTGTATTAGCTTTTTTCTTGAGCCCATATGCCATATTTTTAATCTAATTGTAAATTCAAGAGTTATACCCGAAGTTAGGTAAAGTTACGCCAGTTTTCAAGAGTAGAGACAAGTCTAACATTTTAAACTATTGTCCAATAACAATCATAAATCATTTTCCGAAATTGTTTGAAATTATATTGTATCGAACTTGTTGAATTTTACAGATTTTGTATCTAGTCAATTAGATGAACGGAAACAGACCGAAACAGTTTATACAGATTTCCAGAAAGCATTTGATACAAATGATCATTGTGTAATTCTTCACAAGTTATCATTTTTTGGTTTTACGAATGGAACTGTTTCACTGATGAGTGTGCGATATTACAATCTAAACATCCGGGCGAATATATATATCATTCAAAATATCATTTTTAATCGAAGATCTTAAAAAAATTAAAAATCAAGCAATTTGGGAAGGTATATAATACGAACATTTTTTCTTTTCTTTTCAAAACTACGCAAAAAAGCAACACAAGCTTAATGAATGATTCAATAAATATATTTTATGTGAACATTCAATCACTACGACATAAAGTAACTGAATTGGAATCATTATTATATGAACTGAATAACAAAAATGGCATCATAATGCTAACTGCTGTTATCAACAGCAAAAATTTGTAAACTGAATGAGATGGAAGCAATTACATACTATTACAGGATAACTTCAAATCATGGAGAGATAATCAATCTTATTCATCCAAATGTATGCCCTCAAGATGAGCGATGGATTTCTGAATATTCTCAGAAGAAACATTGTGAATTGTGCGGTACTTTATTTAAAAAATAAACACATTCATTATAACTGTTTATAGGCCTCCATCGGGAGAAACCATAAGTACACTTTTATAGAGAATTCATCGTAAAGCCTGTTTTATTACTCTTGGAGGTGATTTTAATATACATTTTTCTTCCAATGATAGGAATGTAATTTCACTAACTGATCTATTAAACGGATATGATTTACGTCGGCTTGTTCATTTTTCAACCCGTGAGAAGAATTGTACAAACAATCTGTTTAGTAATTAAAAATGTCAATATAATAATATAATCTAAAATTCAAACTGGATCATTAACTGATCATGAGGGAATATCTTGTAAGCTTAAATTACTTAGCAAAAAAGTTTCACATGGTAATATTAAAATCAGGCCATTAACGCAAACTAGTAAAATTAGGTTTTACAATTTATTGAATCAGGCCCAACTAAGAATTGTAATATAGAGATGAGTCATCTCTTAAATACTTTCATTGTAAATTACAATATTGCTTTCCCTCAAACTAATTTACATAAAAACAAGTCATGTTTGATAAAATGATATGGTAGCGAATTAAAGAATATTAGAGAAGCAATAAACCTCGTTAATTTATATAATGTAGTTCAATGTTCGGCGGGGTATTTTCCCAGGAGGTGGTTGTTTCATTGTGCATTTGTGTAGAGTACTTACGTTACGTAAGTCAAAGTGTCACAGAGCTGAATGTGGAAGTAATTTATTAATTATTTTCAAATCATTTTTATTTAATGTATTAAATGGCTGTGACCAAGCGAATGAATACTCTTCTATTTACATCAATAGTATTGTGTGGAAACTCTTAAATGTAAAGAGGAATAAATATAACACTAGACCACAAACGAATTTAACTTCGGTTGAATTCAATATTTTTTTTTTGTTAAAATTATAGACGACCCCACTAATAATATTTATAAGTCTAGTGTTAATGAAACTGCACAGTTGTTTACTGTATATGGGGAATATTTTGGGTTGAAAGAAGTATCAATGATTGAGAACAGAGACATATTGCATTTATTAAAAACTAAAAACAGCCGTGATATAAATGGCCCATCAACAGCTGCTATTAAATCTGTAAAGGATAAAATTATCGGGCCATTTAGTACACATATAAATTAATTTATACGAGAACATGTTTTTCCGGAATGTTTTAAACTATCGAAATGTGTTCCGATTTAAAAAAAAAGGTGCTGCATTAAGTACGAATAATTATACAATGGTGTCAATGATTCTAGTCATCGCTAAAGTTCTTGAAATGGTACTTTATAGAAAAATTTTAAATCATCTCGATTCCAACAATATTCTATCTACAAGGCAATATGGTTTTCGTAAGGGTATATCAACTATTCATGCTATGGTTGAACTCATTGATAATGTCCTCACCGGTTTGGAACAGAAGTCATTTGTGTATGTGAATTTCATGGATTTATCCAAGGCATTCGATTGTGTGTGCGACACACAAGCTATATTGCTACAATTTCTTGCCAACGAGTTGCCGAATGATTAATTCATATTTATGTAACAGAAAACTAACAGTTATTTATGATCGCAAATTATCCCAACAAACCTCAATAAAACATGGTCACCACAAGGATCTCACCTGGGTCTCTTATTATTTTTAATATATGCTAATGATTTGCCTGATACCCTATGCAAGGAGAATATTCGGTTCGACCCTAGAATTCGTCCTATACCTCTTATTTCGTTGTTTTCGAAAAAAGCCCTACAAAGGGGTATTTTAATGATGAATGGTGGTTTTAGGAGTTGATTTTTTTTTTATTTTCGGGTGTGGGGAGGTTATGTCACTGATTTTCCGTATTTCCATCACATTTAAGACCATTCTTTTGATATTTTCCGCACCTATTTACACTAATGTTACACTTCAGCACGCTTTTATTGTGTTAACAACGGAATTTAATAAGGAAATTAGTGAATCATTCATTCAGCGTACGTTCGACGGTGAACTTGCGTTTTCATTTGTATATTAGTTCTCAACACAGACCATAGATGGCTAGCCAATCACCGGAGTGGTGCTCTACATTTTTTTTTTTCTCTCATATAACCCTTTTTAATGTACGCTTTCTATCTTCAAACCCTTTTATTTTCCTAACCTAGATCGCCTTTTTTACGAAATAACCCTTTTTAATGTGCGCTTCCTATCTTCAAAACCGTTTATTTATATTGCCCCCTTTTTATGGAATAGTCTTTTTTATTTATGCCTAATAACTAAATAAACAGTATGTAAATTGAATATTTCTTAATTTTTGTGGTGACTCCAAGAAAGAGCCGATTTTGCATTCACACATTGTAGTAATAAATAAACAAATAAATTAATTGCTATCGCCATCTCCTGGTTGTAATTCGTATTATACTTGCTCTACGTTTTTGATTTGAAACTCTGATATGAGCGCTGTAGGAGGAGTACTAGGATTGAGCAGAATATTCATGTGGTAAAATTTGTTGATGACTCTTCCATAATACTCAGGAGCTCCAACATGCAAACTATGGAAAATGATACTCGCTTTAAAGCTAAGAGTTGGTTTATTAAAAATTAATTATCAATGAATGACGAAAAAATAGTCGGACTAATATTTTCCTTAAAAGAACATCATGAAGCGGTGGAATTGTATTCAGCAAAATTTCAGGGGATTTTTATTGACAAGAATTTAAACTGAATACTTAGCCAACGAGCTGAACAAATGCAAATTTTTAATACGCAATTTAAAACACAGTATGTCTACAGACGTCATACAAGCAGCATACCATGCTTTATTTCAATTTCTTTAATTGAAGAATATTCATCTGCAACCATTTTATATGACGACCTCTTGATATCATTTATTCTCGAAAGATTGAGTCATAGGCGTACTAAATCGCTAATCTTATTTTTATACGGGGTAGTACTTAATCAGATCGACGACCCAGATATCCTAGCAACATTTAGTTTTATCAACCCCATGCAAATACGCTAGCTCATAGTAATTCTCCCATTACCAAAATGACAAGAACTTTTAACAATTTAAATGATGGAATAGATATTTTTCCGGATAATAAACTATCGATTTTAGCAAGACATTCAATGTCTGGCGGGGTATATGCACAAGATGTAGTTGTTTTAATGTACATTTGCTTTAAAGTAGCTAAAGAGGATTTATTAATAATTTTCAGACTCTTTTTATTTGATTTATTTTAAATAACTGAGACCATATGAATAAATCCTGTATTTTATTTTTAATCCGTAGATATCGAAAATCCTTATTCACTTAATTATTTTTATTAAAAATTATTTACTTATTAACTTCCAAAAATTATCAAGTAAATATTGTTTTTAACATGAGATTCAACAAATATATCCAATTGTATTAGTTTTTTTTTTAATTGTAGAGAACTTATGATCAAAAGTGTAATTATTTTCCTTTAATATAATATATATATATATATATATATATATATATATACAGAGAGTTTTATGTAACACCGAACATACTAGAATGTACTCAATGTAAATTTCCCTATGTTCGATTTGTTCAGGAACGCATAAAAGCATTGGGTGTGATGTGATTGGCTACGATTTCTAATGTCAACTATTATGTCAAGTGCAACATGTATTATTATGAATATTATACTTAACCGTAATGCATACCATAAAAATCTTATCCTCTTTTGTATACATTAAAAGATATCCAACTCATCGTCTACTTCTGCTTTAAGAACCAGAACAGTAAACATCACTTGCTTGCGATAACTGACAAGTGTAAGTCATTTTTGACGGAAAATGGTGTAGTTTGGGTTGACTATATTATTTTTAGAAATAGTAGCCAATCACATCGCACTTTGATGCGTTCCTGAACAAATCGAACATAGGGAAATTTACATTGAGTACATTCTAGTATGTTCGGTGTTACATAAAACTCTCTTTATATATATATATATATATATATTTCTGATAAAGAAATTTCTGAGAAAATATGTAAATGAACAAAAGTCAAAGTAGAGAGGAAGGAGTCGGATACAATTCGCATTTATCTAATTCATATTGTTATCAAAGAAACAAATATTATTTTAAACAAAAATGATTTAAAAATAATTAATAAATTATTTCCACATTTAGCTCTGTGACTCTTGACTTACGTTACGTTAAACAAATGCACATTAAAACAATTACTTCCCTGGTGTTACATATCAATAAAAATACATATCAATAAAAATATTGTATCATGCAACAATTTTTTTTATCTGAGAAAAATGCATTGTAAAAAACAAAAACGTTACTTGATATAAGGCCATCAATTAAATCATTTTCATTTAATTTACTATATAACTTCGAAAAAGTGAATAAATACTCTTTTCTATTTATACAAGTATTATTTTGTTAATTTTTTTAGTAAAATAAGTTTAGCAACAACTGTTCAAAATACAGTTACGTTCAGGTTTTTAATAGTCAATTTATAACATCAAACGCGTAACAAATAAACTTATTTTTACTTTCCCCGGACCCCTGTCCAAGGGAAAGTATTGTGATCGTGAAAATTTTCGAACCGCCAATTTCAACAAATATGCACGTTTTGAGGTCCCCTGAGTCCATTCCATCGAGTTTTGAAAAATGTCTGTGTGTGTGTCTGTGTGTTTCCGCGATAGCGCCTAAACTTTATATCTAAGCTTTATATAACAGTGGAATGATCTGAAAAGCTTTTGGTTAGAATCAAAACTCATTAAGTGCATCTTTACTCTTAGCAATTTTTAATTTTTTAATTCGGATAGAAAAATGTTTCAAATAAAAGTTTTAGATCTTGGAAAATAAATAATTTCTGTTATAAAACTTTTATTGTAGGACCTCCGGTTTTCATTTTATAAGCATTTATCTGATAAATTCCCTTAGAGATTTTAATTATTGAAATAATTATTTTAATGACAAATAAAACGTCAAAGTGCCGTCAAATTCAACTTATCATTCGCAAACGCCTCCAGTTTGCAAAAATGAAGAAGAGTGTGGAGGAATGATTTTCACCTATTGTAAGGTAAGAAATAACACACATAATTACAATATTCTTCTAAATACTCGGGTTTAACTTTAAAAGATAACAATCAATTTTTTCTATTAATCATTTTGCTTCCCTATTAAATTTTCTATCAGAAACTTATTTGACCGTATTCACCGGGGAAAGTGCCATGATGGAGACATCACCATTTTTTAGTTATATTAGTATAAATTATAAACAAATAATTTGAATCCGTTTCACTGAATAAGTGACGTAGCACATCGACTGAAAAATACGACTTATAATAAGAGAATACGAAATACATTGGAAAATAGATACTAATCGACTGAACACGCCCATTATGCGACCATCTTCCTCTGATAACATTAATATGTACCCTTCCAAGGCGTTCGTGGTTTAAATACAGGCGTAAGGGGAAC
Source organism: Philonthus spinipes (assembly GCA_963082785.1). Lineage (NCBI taxonomy): Eukaryota > Metazoa > Arthropoda > Insecta > Coleoptera > Staphylinidae > Philonthus > Philonthus spinipes. Next base: position 24,970,174 of record OY720310.1, on the reverse strand, counting down.
GAACATTTACATCCGCGTTGATCATTTGATACAGCGCGCTCTTAATTGGGAAAACATACATTCAAATGCGGCTTAATCACCAGTCCATTTGTATCGATCAAAAAAAATTTCAAAATGGCAGGATTAGTGTTTTGTTTCAAAAGAGTAAACGTATTTATTTTGCATGACATCCATTAATTACGAGAAAAATGTACAGCGATCGATAATGATTACAATTTTGTAACCATTTTCATACATTCAACGTGTATTTTCTATATGATTTGGAAGTAGTGTAGTGCAAATATTTTTGTTTGTTTAGTTTTGTTTGTTCTATTACTTAAATATGTAAATTTCATCCCCACCGCGTAATATAAATTCATTTCAAGGGAAATTAAATTTTAAAGGCGCTTTAGAAATGTTATTCCGACAAAGTTTCGTTTCGTCACATTCCTGGAGGATATGCAAATGCAATGTACATATACATATATACATCCGATGTGACTGTCGCACTTTCCTCCGACGAAATGCGTCAACCTGGGGATTTTATTGCCTTTACGGTTCGTGTTGTTATGAGTATCTACGTTTCAGAATTCAATAAAAAATAAGATAACGCACTTGTGCACTTTAGTAAAGAAGTTAAGTAAAATATAATATGATATTGATACGTCCATTTTTCATTATTTATAAGGAAAGTAAAATGAATTTTAGTAATAATCGTAGCAATGTAGCTTAATAGAAATAAACCATCCCTAGTATTTAAATTACTGATCACTGAGGCTTCTACTTCGTAATACATTGTGTAAGATTATAATAAAACACTTTTTTACTTTGTATAACAGAATTTTCTGTTGTGAAAACAAAGTTAAAAAATATTTCATTGTAATCCTTAATATTAACCAACTCCGATATTAAAACAGTTTTTTTATAAATTAAATAAAAATAGTTTGAAAATAATTTAATTAACTGCGATCAAGTGAATAAATCCCCCTTTTCTATTATTATTAATAGCCAGCGAGACTTTATTAAAATCCGAGTCGAAAAGATTTGTTGCACAAAACAATTTATCGATATCCAGCATGACATTCGCACGACCGCTGGTCCAAAAGACGTCCTCACGTCCATCGGGGATCTTAGAAGAGACGGTGCGTTTTAATTAATTTTAATCAATTTAATTAACAACTTTGCAATTACGTAAGGAACAACTGTACTGACGAGGGATAAAATCCCGAAACACGTGTCTACAGATGGCATTATATTACGTAACTTTAATTTAATTAATTTTTTTTTTTGCATTAAATATTTTCGATTCAAAAATTGATGCATTATACAATATGTTATTGTTATGCAACAGTAAATGTCTATTATTAGACATTTGTTATAGTACTTATGTAACATAGTCAAATTGTCACAGTAGCTAAAGAGGAAATAATTTATTGATTATTTTCAAATTCTTTTTATTTAATTTATTTAAAAAAAAAACTGTGGTCAAGTGAATAAATCCTACTTTTCTGTCAGTTTTTGATATATATATATATATATATATATATTCTCATTCAAAGTGCATAATTCTCTTCTTAAGGGAACTAGCAGAGTTACTACTTAAAAGAAGTAATTTCATAAATCTCTTTTCACTTTTGTACATGTAAATATATTCAACTAATTTTCACAAGTTCTATTTTACATGAAAATAATTGTTCCATATCTTTAATAAATTTCGAAACGTGATATTTTGTAAAATGGGATTTAATTAAATTAATTTCACATTATTTTTTTATTAATTTTTCTTTATTGAATATGACACAATAAAATTATCTTAGGTGGATGTTTGGAGATGACCCATTTTTCAATCAATATTTACATTTTGGGAAAATAACCGGTAAATGCGCCGGGAACAACGGCCAGATTCACATACCCATTTAAAGGCTTAAAATACCGCCACATTTTTTATACCATCTAGGAAAATGAAATAGGTATTGTTTTATCTCGAAAACACGTACCCAAAATGAGCCCTATATAAAGTTCTAGATTTGGATTTAAAATGACAAATACCAGTAAGTTGAATTGAATATTGTATATTCCAATAAGTTATTAATATTAAAATATGAAATAAAACAAGATTGGGCTTAAGAAAATAATCGAAAAAATAAAAGCAGGATCGCGTGAAGAGCTCGGAGTTATTCTCACGATGGTTAATACAACACTCTCTCAGGAAGCGAATTTAACAAGATTAATAATAATAATAAATTTATTGCCTAATTATAGGACAATTGGATTTGTAAAATATACGTGTGAAGACTTTAAGGAAGCATATGCTATTACTAGACTCTACTTTGCATATGTTAGATGGAGTACTGTAGTATAATTTGGTCACCCACCCATTATAAACATATTTAGGCAGCAGAAAGGGTAAAGAGATTTGTTCGACTGCTGGAGCTTTAAACTAACAGATACTTTTCTAGATCATTCTAGCCCTTAAACTCCTTTAACATACAATCTCTTCTCCAACGTAGGAATACAAGCGCATTAATATTTCTGTATAAGATATTGAATGGATGCGTAGACGCTCAAAATTTATTAAATAAAACACTTGTTTAACTTTATTTGTATAACTTGTTATTGAGTAGAAAGATCTGAAAAGCTTTTGATTAGAATTAAAACCGATTAAGTGAAACTCTACTCTATACGATTTTTCATTTTTTAATTCGGATAGAAAAAAAAATCAAATAAAAGTTTTAGATCTTAAAAAAATAAATATTTTCTTTATAAAACTTTTATCATAAAACCTTTAGTATTCATTTTATAAGCGGAAGAATTTTATGTACCTAATAAATTCCCTTACAAATAAACAATTATTTTTATAATCTCAATTTCAAAAGACAACAATGCAATTTTTTCTCTCAATCATTTTTCCTTTCCTAAAAATATTTCAATAAAAAAACGTCTTTGACCGAATTAATCGGGGAAAATACCACATCATAGACACATCACCATTTTTTTTATTTTCATTGCTACTATTTATGTATTTCTAATACATTTTTGTAATTTATAGATTTTTATATAGATTTTATTAATTTTAATTTTTGTTTTCATTACATTTCAGTTATTTATTTTTTTAAGTTGTATAATTTGATTTTCTACATATTAATTGATTGTTGATTTCTTTAATTTATTAGTCACATTTGGTTAGGTAGTTAAATCAATACATATTATATATTTTCCCTGTAATAGGATTTTGTATATATTGGGAAAATAAATTGATTATTATTATATACATTTTTGGGGATGCATAAAATAATAAGGGTTGGTAGGTCATGGGTATAATTAATATAATGTGTTAATCTTCTTTATGTTGGTTGTGGACAGTTGCTGTTTCAAGGGTGGGGAACCGGGTAATTGTCGCTTATCAAGTTGTATTGCTAAAAATTACCGATATTCCATGTTCTAAACAAATAACATAAACGGTGATTTTTTTCCAACGTTTTAAAACGTTAGAAATGGATAGAAATTTTCCAGATGACTTCGTTGTTCGGGATAGGTGTGCCCTTGGACGAAGCCGATTAACGATCTTCGCTAAAGAACTTATACTCCAAAGATGAGAGGGCGCGCTTTTTGTAAACAAAATAGCCATAAACGGACAGGACGGTTATCCCGAGAAAAATGTCGTCCAGCTTCGACGAAATTAGCGGTACTAATGAGGGTATTATCCGCACATTCTTCCCAACAGGTTCTCTGCAAACCTCGGATAAGAAGAAAAATCATTCAGCTTACAGACATCGACTAGCAGCAAGTTGATTTTCATTATTTTTGTATTCGTGTAAACTAGTACTCAAATTTATAATTAATGGGAGCTTTCCATTTTGTCCTTCCAATAGTTAAATAGTTAATTACCAAAAGGTGAGTTTTTCGTATTTATTAAAGTACATAATCATATAATTCTTAGATCAGATATTCTTGTACACGTTACGTGAAGGCTAGTTTTAATTAAATGGTAATTAATAATTCCTTTTTTTTTTTTCACTTTTTTATTAATATTATAGATGTACATTCCGGACACTCTATCTACTCTTTTTTCAATAGAATACCTAAATTGACATTTCTGTAAATAAAAATACCGACTAGTTTAGCGAATTACATTTAAAAGTGAGTTATTTAAAGGACATAAATAAACATTATTTTAATTAGGTTATTACTATTTCGTGCATTTCTAACATGTTTAATTGTAAATGGTTAGATTCTTTTAATAATTTGAAATTATTTATAGTAAATTTATGACCCGTGGTTAATGTAAGATGAGCTATTGCAGACTTATCTCAGTTATGGTTTTTAGTGTGATAAAGTTGTTAATTAAACCTTCTTTTTAAATTTCGAATAGTTCGTCCTATATCAAGATGATAAGTTTTTCTAAATATATTCCCCAATAAAAGTTTTTGCTTGCCGTATGTAGGTGCGAAATTGATTTTTTGAAAATTTAATTAATTTTATAATTTAATTTTAGTTCATGAATAATTTTAGATTAAATTTTATTTGTATCAGATTCACTTCTTGGTGCTAAACGTCATGCTGAACGAATGGAATTAGTTCTATTATGTTTATTAATTATTTTTTGAATCATATTGATATCATATTTTAATGCTCTAGTAATTTCTAAATCAATTTAAACTCACTCTTTCTATTTTCCTCAGATATTGGTAACTGGATAGCTCTACTAATTATACTATTAGAAGACAATAATTCGTGTTTAAAAGGACTATGTGAACTCTTGAGTGAGTGTAATTAAAAATGTGAGTCGGTTTTCAAAAATATTAAAAGATAATTTGTTATTATTTTTTATAATTAGCAAGTCCAAGAAAGCAAGTGGACCATTGATCTCAATGCCATGTTTAAAATGTATCCTAGTAAATAGTTTATTTAATTGATTAGTAAAATGTTGAATATCGGAATTTGTTTTAATAATAGTGAAAATATAATCAACATACCTAAACCATGAATTTGGGAAATTTTGTATGCTATTCTTCGCAAGATTTTCTAAATGGTTTGCCAAAAATGAGATAATGTTTATATAAACAAACATTTGGTTGTTTTTAACATTTTGCGTTAAATTCAAAAGTGTTGCAATAATTAATTTATTTTTACAATTTGCCAATGACAAGAAGTCATCTTCTTATACAATTACATTTTTTAGTTTTTTTTTTGTCAGTTCAAAAGAGTTTCATATAGAAAACTCATTGTTACTTTTGAGTTGCTTCAATTCATTAACTAACCATTTTGCATTTTTTATTCAGGAGAAATAATATTAGAAATAATTGGTCTCAATTGAATTTGATATAGGTAGATTTTGTAATATTGCTATTGATAAAATTGACAAATTTAGAATTTTAAATTGTAAATAGAAATGGGGCCACACTTTTAAACTGTACATAAAAAGTAGGAAGAGATGTCAAATATTACTTGTCTGAAAAACATTTTAGAAAGTTTTATTGGTTAATGTTTCATGAATGATTAAAAGGAACCTTTTGTAAATTTTGCTTCCGTTTTGCAAAATTTGGTGGTTTACACTAACAAGTGCCAGTGCAGAAATTATTTTCTCAGGCAGTAACGGAATATTTAAAATTATTAGATGTAATAGTGAAGTTGGTCCTTTTTTAAATGCAAAATCGATTACAAACGAAGGAAATTTTCGTGAAATTCTACATTTTAGAATATCAGCTGGGGATATTACTATATTATCATTATTATCATATTATTATCATTTGGAAAATGAATGTTCAATCCAATCCTGAGCATCAGCAGACTGACGCAGTTCATAGTGGACAGCTACGACAAGATCGAGGGTATCACGGATTATTTGAAGCGGCGCGAGGAGAGCAAGGTACTGTCGGCCTGTGAAATCATGTGGAGGATTTTCGGGATGAGTATTTCGGAATGCCTAAAAGTACAGGCTGCTCGTAATACCATTGTCACTACTAAAGAAATAATTTCATTTTTTTTAATACCTCGTTCAAGAGATACCACGCAATTATCTTATACGATACCAGATGGTCGGAACGACATGATTTATTACTAAAATTTTAAACATGCTTTTTAAATATTGTGGTCTTTGGAATTAATCTCGCAATGACAAGATAGAGTTCTTCTAATAAAATTTAATTTCTAAATAATTCGTTGTGTACATCAGTTTTCGTGGTTACGCTATGCTCTTTGTCCGATATATTTGGCAATACGTTTACTTTAAGTAGACTATTACAGAAAAAAACAATGGACAAATCGTATGCTATTAACTTGATAAATAATACTATTGACCTTATATTAAACAAGAGGGAAAACGAAACATCGAATTACCGAAGAAATAGACGAAACGTAGATCAACCTATCCTAGAGGTTTATTACCGAATTAATATATGTTTACCTATACTGGGTAATATTAATACTGATTTGCAATACAGATTTAGTAAAGATACAATGAATTTGTTTAATTTTAACTCAATAATACCTAGTAATTTATTAATAGCCACTGGCGAAGATTTAGATGATCTATTACCAGAAAATACAATATTTGCAATAGCAATTAAGTCTGAAATGGAATTTTGCAAATTACAGTAGCAAAAGAAAAATTTTACCAGAAAATGCGTTAGATGCATACAAAGAATATAATGAAAATATTAACCCAACATTAAAGGTAATTTTACAAATACTATGCATTCTACACGTCTACAGAAATAAGTTTTTCTACATTGAAAAGATTAAAATCCTGACTACGAGCCACTATATCTCAAGAAAGACTAACCGGCTTAGCTCTACTACATATTCACAGATATTTGGGTATTAATATTGACAGTATTATAAACAAATTTGCTGGCAAAGAAATGATATGATGAGTGTTAGATTCAAAGTTTACGGAATAATTTATTTTTATTTATTAAATCCTACATATGCGTTTATTTTATTTGTTATAATATTATGTTTTTATTGAAAATGAATTGAATTTTATTTTGTTATTCTCATATAGTATTTATTGTTTATACTTATACAAAATATTTGTTTATGTTGTTTCTTGGTTGTACTTACAAAATAAAATATATATACCGGGTTATTCACGGTATACGAAACGGAGTAGTGTGGCCAACGTACACCACTTTTGATTTCAAGGTTGACGAAATATGAACGGTATTTTGTTGTCATAGAGAAATTGTCTAATTTTGTACAAATTTATCAGAACTCTTAACAGTGGCGTAACTTAGGTTTTAAAGGACTATTATTCAATTGCTAATTACAATGCTAAACATATTTATTCTTAATACAAGTAGAAATTATGAAATTAATATTTTGTATGACCACCAATTCCTCATATTGTAGTTGTCAGCCAAATCCTCCCATGCATTTTCAACAATTTCGTGAAGTTCATCTGCATTCCTAGGTCTAAAATCTCTTGAGTAATTTATTTTGTAGGTATCTCCAAACATTCTCAATTGGATTGAGATCAGTGCTCTTCGCAGGCCAAGGCAATACTTGGATGCGGTGGTCATCTAGCCACTGAGTCACTATTCTTGCTGTATGGATAGGACTATTGTCCTGTTGAAATATAAAATTTTCCGGAAATGTTTGTGTTACTGAAGGCAACATTACATATTCTAAAATATCCCTGTATTTAATAGCATTTAAATGGCCATCTATTTTCCAAATTATTCCGGGTCCGTTTACACTGACCCTCGCCCAAAAATTAACAGAAAAACGACCACTATTTGTTATTGGACGGGTGAATCCTTCTTCATACCTTTGGTTTATTGGTCTATAATCTCGTAGGCTCCCAATTACTACATGATTGAAATACTTTTTCGTCAGAAAAGAAGACCAAGTTCTAAAAATCATCCCCGCGATACACAAATTCGTTGGCAAACTCCAATCTTCGTTGTTATTGTTTTCTGAGAGAAAAACTTTCTTGGCTGCTTGAAAATTTTGTAGACCTGCAGCTTTAATACGTCTCCGAGCAGTTCTAGTAGACCCCGCAAAACCCGTTACTTCTCGAGCATCTAAGGCACTATCAAATGGATTTCCTCTGAGATGATTCACCAATGCAACATCCTGTTCTTCATTAGATACCCTTAATATTACAATTCGGGGTGGCCTTCTTAAATCTTGCCTTATTTCAAATCGCCTTTTCAAATTATGTATGCAGGTTTTGCTTACATTCAAATCAGGAGCCACTCGGCTAAGAGACCAGTTTTCTTCTAGTTTAGCTATTGCTCTGCTCTTCTCGTCTAAAGATAGATGTCTAGACATATTTTTGGATGACTTTTATAAATCTGTCATTCAAATGTTAGTTTTCGCACAAACGCGACGCTCTTGATTAAAAGTCATATTCACATAGCTAATAAACATCGTTCACATTTCGTCGGCCGCCATTGTACCTATAAAGGCTATTTCTAAAATTATTTTCATATTATACAGGATGTCCTATATTCCATAAAAGTAACAAAGTTGTCTTTTTCTAAATATATTTTTAGATACTACGTGCAAAATAACTACCATTTTCATTAAGGTTGTTACTACCTAAACCTAACGGTTTTTTTTTTTTTCAATAATTGGAATTTTGTTAAAATGTAACCTAATTTTCAAATTTAAATTCTTAGAGAAGTATATAGGTTATGTGCGGGAAATTTCCAGTGAAGTTAAGTAATGGATCATATTTTATATTCAAATTATTAAAATTGTAACTTGATTTTTTCAAATGGAATGCCATATTTTTAACATGATATTAAATGCACGTTTCATTTATTTATCAAAAGTTTCCTACAACTCGAAGCTCTCAGATATTTAATTTTTGCGATCTTTAATCGATTTTTTACGTCATTTGGGGTGCACTTTTGATTAATATTTTAGTATTTTTAGTTGGCTGTGGCATTTACAAATGTCAAATGTTTTATTTGATCCATCACTTTAGCTTACAAATTCACTCCATGCCATTTTGTGCCTTTATGAAAATATAAATCGAATACCACATCACCGAATAATCTATTTTGATTATTAATTACACTGAGAGAAACCCCCAAATGATGCGAAGATTCCATTTTTTGCATTTTCCGCAAAAACACCTCGACTTAAAGGTATAGGAAACATTTATAAATAATTATAAGGTTCATTTAATAGAATGTTAAAAATCATACCATTCCATTTGAAAAAAAAAAAATAAGTTTGACGAACTTAAAGTTCTTGTTTAGTAAGTTTTATTTTTTGGGCCACTTTGTGCAAATTTTAAGGTTTTTTTTTTTAATTGAGAAATTAAATATGATCTATTACTACATATACATAACATAAATACTTGTCAAATGGTTGATATTTGAAAATTATGTTAGATTTTAACAAACAAAAAAACTGTTAGATTTAGGTACTAACAACTTTAATAAAAACTATAGTTATTTTGAATGTAGAATCTTAAATATAATATATATGATGTTCCATTTAAAAAATACAACTTTGATATTATCATGGTATTTGGGACATCCTGTATAACATGAAAATAATTTTAAAAAGTGGTGTACTTAGGCCGCAATACTGCGTTTCGTATAGCGTGGATAACCCGGTATATATATTTAACCCCGCCCCTAGATGATTTGGAAACGCCGCTTGTTGTGGATACTTCAATTAATTAAGTTTTTACTTTCCCCGGACCCCTGGCCAAGGGAAAGTATTGTGATGGTGAAAATTTTCGAACCGCCAATTTCAACAAATATGCACGTTTTGAGGTCCCCTGAGTCCATTCCATCGAGTTTTAAAAATGTCTGTGTGTGTGTCTGTGTGTCTGTGTGTTTCCGCGATAGCGCATAAACGGCTGAATGGATTAAGCCCAAACTTTATATCTAAGCTTTATATAACAGTGGAATGATCTGAAAAGCTTTTGGTTAGAATCAAAACTCATTAAGTGCAACTTTACTCTTAGCAATTTTTCATTTTTTAATTCGGATAGAAAAATGTTTCAAATAAAAGTTTTAGATCTTGGAAAATAAATAATTTCTGTTATAAAACTTTTATTGTAGGACCTCCGGTTTTCATTTTATAAGCATTTATCTGATAAATTCCCTTAGAGATTTTAATTATTGAAATAATTATTTTAATGACAAATAAAACGTCAAAGTGCCGTCAAATTCAACTTATCATTCGCAAACGCCTCCAGTTTGCAAAAATGAAGAAGAATGTGGTGGAATGATTTTAACCTATTGTAAGGTAAGAAATAACACACTTAATTATAATATTCTTCTAAATACTCGGTTTTAACTTTGACAGACAGCAATCAATTTTTTCTATTAATCATTTTGCTTCCCTATTAAATTTTCAATCAGAAACTTATTTGACCGTATTCACCGGGGAAAGTGCCAGATGGACACATCACCATTTTTTAATTCGGATAGAATAATGTTTCAAATAAAAGTTGTAAATCTTGGAAAATAAATAATTTCTGTTATAAAACATTTATTGTAGGACCTTCCGTTTTCATTTTATAAGCGGAAGAATTTTTTTTACATGATAAATTCCCTTAGAGATTTTAATTATTGAAATAATTATTTTAATGACAAATAAAACGTCAAAGTGCCGTTAAACGCCTCCAGTTTAAAAATATTTAAAAAGGATGTGGAGATATTTTATCAAGTCATTGTAAGGTAAGAAATAACACAATAAATTATAAAATCAATCAGAAACTTATTTGACCGTACTCACCGGGGAAAGTACCATGATGGACACATCACCATTTTTTTTATTTTCCGAAATATATATACTTTAATAAAGAATAACTAGGAGAAAGGACAGACGTTTTTATTTAAATAATGTGTTAAATTTAAGTATTTGTAACATCACCGGGTAAACAGAATCGGTTTGTCTTGCAAATTAAGCAATATATTAAAGTTTGAAATCATTGACTTACTGCAATAATTTATTAAAAAATGTTTTTAAGTCATTAAAGTTATTAAAGAATTTTAGTCGTTTGATTATTAATGAGTTAGCACTATTTTGTAAATAATTGTTTGAGATAATATCAAAATTTGATGTTTAGTCAGATGGTGCAGACGCCGGATTCGTGGCTGGAAGTATCCAACTTCTCATCATAGATAATTGAAATTGACAAACATCGCCCAGGAGCTAAAGATTGGCCATAAAATACTTTTAAACCATTTACTTAAAAAGAAGCTTGACATTTAGGCGCTACAACAATTAACACGAAAAAAAAAAATCACGATGAATCGAATTTTCATCGGCGAAGCGTTCGCCAATCGAAGTAAAATCGATTCGTTATAAGTTAATTATAAATAAAAACAACAGAATTTTAGATTAACATTTTTTATTGTAAAATTTCTAGAATAAAACTTGTGAAACTAAAACACTATTTATTTATTTAACGGCATATACATTTTTTAAAAACAAATTAAACAGCTAACACAGATATTAAACATAGTACGTATCACTAACAAGACAAACATTTTCGTAAGGCGGATAGAGCGCTGTCAATAGTTTCATCAAGTGACAGCCTTAACCATAGATTTTTTCAGTATAGTATTAACAGTTATGAATTTATAATTGATGAAATTATCTATCTATTTTTTTTTTGTTTTATTTGCGATTGAAGCTTTCAAATACATTACTTCAATTACAAACACACCTTCCAGAAAACTTGGTGCGATAATATTATATTCATGTATTTTTTTTTTTCTATAGACTCGACTAAACTTGTGTATGCGTCGTTTGTTCCAATCTTCAATGCGGTTCAATTTTCTGGAATCCGATCTATGCCTTCGACTCAAAAATATTAGAATCTATTCGCGGCTCCGCTAAACACTTGTGCATTCGTGTTAAAAAAAACATTGTAAAATATGGAACATTTATTAATTCTAAAAGGTACTCCTAATAATAAATTAAATGATTTAAATATTGACAAGCGATGACAGATTGACTTTCATATAGCTATAATTTTCTAGTAATAATAACGAAAAAAAAAAAAACTTATTATAAGTTATGACAAGAAGATATTCAGTATTTACAGAATTTCAATCTGATAAAAAAACAATATTGCATCGATATAAAGTTGATGATGATCCAGATGAAACGAAACATGCCATTAATAAAGTCAGTTCGTTATCCATTAGATCATAAGAAATGTGAAAGTGAATATCTTCTTTGCAATTAAATAGATGATTTAAATAAAAAAGAAAAACGTATTTTATAGTTTTTTCAATTTTTCTTAATAACAAATCAACAGTTTTTCTTAGCGGGATATTAATCAGTATACAATTCTGAAAGAGTCAAATTTATATCTACCCTCTACTGCATTTAGTAAGCGAGATCCCCAAAGTGCGACTAGATTTTTAAACAGCCTGTATTGCAGCAATAAAGAATATGCATGATAGTAGATATTCATTGCGTAAATCGGCGATTAACGTGGATTTGGAATTAAACAGGAAGAATTTAGTTATTTTATATTTTATTATTATTATTTTTAGAGAATAGAAAAGTTCTTTTAAAGACATCGAATTTTTTCTATTTATTTTTATTTAGAGGATTAAATCTTCCGCCTACCTCTGAATTCGACTTTGACGATCTTCTCGCCCTTGCATTTCGGTATCTGCAGGTGTTTGAGCCGGACGGCGAGCGACATGTTGCGCGCGCGAGCGCGCCGGACTGCGGCAACGGAATTCCGGACGACACAGAACACAAAGGCACACACGCACGCAAATAGGGACGCGACTTGTTGATCGAGCCTCCCCCGACGCCCTCCAGACACTGGCGGCGAGCGCTCGCCGAAACTGGAACGAACGGGAGGAAAAGGGAACGCGCAAAGGGCCGATCTCGGTACGCGCACACACATACACAGGCCTCTTTCTCCGACCGAACAGTGTCCCTCTCGCACCGCATTTTCGAGAATTCAGCCTCCATCCGCTCACGTTTTCAATGGAGAATTATTCAAGGGAGAGCGGCTCGGATGGATGCGAAGGAATGGTGGGAATTTTGATAATATTCGCCGTGGCCGTTGTTGTTTAGGTTTGTTTGTCTTTTGCGGAGCATTCTTAGATTCTCCGGTATTCGTGCCATTAAGGGAATAATTAAATTGCTGTTCGAATTAAGTTACTCTAATAAAAGTGTTTACAATACAATAAAAATACATACATAAATACTTAATACTAAAATATGCGCCACAATGAAAAAAATATATATACAGGTTGGGCCTAGAATTACGGCCATTAAAAGTTTTCGGGGTTCTTGACCGCGGAAAATTTTGAAAAAATCTAAATTGCACGGTTGAAACATTTTGACTCTCTTTCACTTTCGATTGTACCAAAAATGGCTACCAACTTTGTTATTTTAAATAGAATACGCTATATTTTATTTTTTCAGATTCCCCGTTCAATTGCCTAACCACTCATATGGATTTGTGTCTACATAACTCTTACAGTTTTTGAGATAAAAATTAATTTGTCAAATTTTAACCTGAAATTGACGTTTCGAAAAATTCCTATAACTTCTAGTAGGAACAAGATAGACAGACCAGCGACATCTTAAATTGTTACTAATAGATCCATCTAGAATAAAAAAATTGACATCTATCAACTTTGACAGTAGGTATTTCAAAAGTGTCAACATTTCAATGGCCTCTTAAAAACAGCATTACTCAATTTTTTCAAATGGAATGACCAACATTTTATCTCATAGGGTGATTGGCAAGACAATTTGCAACATAAAAGTATTATGCAATTATTAACAATTCCTGATATTACTAAAATATTCTACTAAGTGATTAATGAGACTCAAATTGAAAATATAATCAATTTCTGTTGGAGATAAATTTCTACAGAAAATTGGTTATAAATAACCAAAGAGTAGAAAATTAAAAAAAATTAAAGTCTGATTTTTATGACACAGTTAGTGATTTTAGTGGATCTGAAGGCGAGGATTATTTATATGTCAACCATTTGAAGATTCGTGCTGCGAATGCGAACAATCAGATGATGATTGCCATACAGATGATCAAATACCTAGGTTTAGTAACTGAAAAAAAGTCTGATAAAGTAACAGCTAAACAATATCTTATTTTTTACACAAAAAATATCTGTATGTGGATCCCAACCAGAAATTGCCGCCAACGTATTAGAACAAGATGCGAATCTAAATTTCGAAGAAAATTCATCGCAATCGGACCTGGAGATTATAGGCAGCGAGGTAGAATCAGGAAATGACGATGTAATTAGAAATTAATCAATCACGAGGTTCACAAGTATTCCTTCAAGGAAGAAATGGACATCGCTGGTCAGCAGTAGCTGGAAAAAAATAATACGAATGAAAAATAAAACTCACATAATTAAAGGACCAAGAAGTTCTTCAAACGTCATACAATGCATTTCGGAAGTATGCTCATATCTTAAACCACCGGAAACCGGATATAATTGACTTCTACAATAGTACAAAAGGTGGAGTTGATACTTTCGATAAGATGTGCGGGGACAAGTGCACATCACGAAAAACAAAAAGATGGCCTGTGTGCATGATTTATGGAATGCTTAACATGGCAGCCATACATGCGTATATAATTTATACAAGTAATATGCATAAGAGCGTATTAAAAGGTATATGAATTCATGAATCAATAAGTGCTTAAACTTCATTTATGTTATTTCTCACTGCAATTTACAATTTTAATAAAAATGTATTCATTTTAAATTACAGTATTTATATTTGAGTAAAAAATTACAAGCAGATATTATATGTAATATTATTATTAAATAGTAATGGGATTACAACTATTTGCTTTTTTTTTCTTCAAAAAGGTGATAATTTAAAAACGATTAATTGAATTCAATTAATCGTTTTTAAATTATCGTAGTGGTATATTTTGCATATATTTTAACATTATACTTATACCATAGTGCGAACTAAAAAATGGTGTATATTATTTAATTTTTTGATATAGCCAATCGATTTATATGATTTTTTCAACTTAATGTTCCATGAAATATAAATGATAGAAATATTATTTGTAGAATTATAATAAAAGACACACAAAGGAATTCAAAACTGAATAATAATAAAATTATTTTTAATTTTGAATTTATTTATTTATAAATTTGACGCTGTTATTTAACAGTAAATTCAAGTGTCTCGCTATACGTATTATGTGCGACAAATCGTATTTAATTCTTATGTTTGTACGTCCGTACCCCAAATGTCGTGTAGGATCGTATATACTGCTGCTCATTACTTCATATCTTGGACGAAATCCGATTATTATCCGAACGTATACATTCGTAATTCATCTTATAGCCCACTGCGCCTTTTAATGCAATCGGAGAATGAAATATCTCTCTTATTTTTCATTCAATTGTTATTATTTTTTAATATTGAATTTACTTTTATCCAAAGAATTGGGATATTTTTTTTTATTTTTGAGAAAAACTTATTTATAATATTTTGTTATTGCATAAACAAATTGTTATAAACAATATGAAAAAAATAAAATGATAGCCCAACTAGGTTATTTTTTTTATATTTTTTAGTAAAGATTTAAATAATTTATCAGTTACAGTTTTTGAGTTATTTGTCATACACTGTGTCTAATACTCTCTTAAATTAAAATAAAAGCCCTTGATTAGAAAATATTGAATTGAGTCGACAAGTTACATTTCCTTGGCGGAAATACCGTCTAAACATACCAATTTTGCAGCGCGTTCAAATCTGCTATTGAAGAGATTATCAATGTGAAACCTGCCGAAGAGAGGGCTATTCAGGTACATTAAAAAAAACACTGCCAAATCTGTTCATCAAAAAATAATAAGAATGACATCGCCCAATATGCGGAAAACATCGCGCGAATATTTGCTCCAAATGTTCTCATTAATATTTACAAAAGTGTATAGTATGTATTACAGCGCTTAAATATAGTTAACTATTATTGAAAATATTGTTATTTTTTTTTTGTTAACTTTTGGAAATTCAGAAAATTGCAAGACTTAAAAGTTTGAATCGTAAAATTTACGAAAGGATTAATCAAGCAAATGTACTAATTAATTCAGAAATAAATCAATTGGTTTCGATGTCTACTAAACATCACTTACAATAAACCCTTTAAAATCATCAGTAATCATTTTTGGGAAACGTAAAAATGAAATAAAAGAGAAAATAAATATAAGAAAAAGAATAACGTAAGTCAAAATGTCACAGAGTTAAATGCGGAAATAATGTATTAATTATTTTCAAATCATTTTTATTCAATTTAGAGAAATTAAACATTGAGATCGAATGAAACTAACTTCAAAGTGTACAGTCAATAAAGAATTTGGGCTTAGTGATGGACTCTGATCTTCGTTTTAGAAATCATATTATAAAATGTATATAGAAAGCATACCTGAATTTTAAGTTATTATACCTACATAGAAAAACTATTTCTGAAAGTAAGAAAATCCAGTTATGTGATCACCTAGTACTTAGTCATATTAACTACTGTGATATTGTTTATGCTCCTTGCGTAGATAAAGTCACTCCAACGCGAATAGAAGAATTTTTGAAATCGGTCAACTCTGGCAAAAGTTGTGGCCGATGGGCAAATCCATGGGTCCCGTGGGTGCGATTTGTATGGAGCCATATGGTAGATGTGCAACCATTGGACTTTCTTTAATCAACTTTGTTTTAAGTGTAAGTGGACCCATTATCTAGTTGGCAACAATGAAAACTGTAAGTGTCTATCTCTCTCGGGAAAAAAGCATGAAGCAAAATATTAAAATAACGGAGATATCGACGAAAAACATAATGAAAAAATGGTGATGTGTCCATCATGGTACTTTCCCCGGTGAATACGGTCAAATAAGTTTCTGATTGAAAATTTAATAGGAAAGCAAAATGATTAATAGAAAAAATTGATTGTTGTTTTTCAAAGTTAAAACCGAGTATTTAGAAGAATATTATAATTAAGTGTGTTATTTCTGGCCGATATGTAGTTTATGGGAAATATTCGAAAATTGATTTTTTTTTAATGATTGTTGTAGATTCATGCAGGGAATGGTCGAATATAGAAAAAAAAGTGCGCGGAAACCACGTTTAGCCCCATTTTGGGGCTTCGAAAGTATGCAAATCTGTTTAGTTAAACGGTGTTTTTTAGTCGAAAAAAAAAAAAAGAAATGTGGAGATAATATGTATTCGCTATTAAAAACTAAATGGTTTAAATGTATTTTCTTAAAGATAAGACTTACGGTTTGCTTAAAAGTTCCACTTAAAAATTTCGAATTTTGACAATTTATGTTGACACTTACTTCTATTGTTGATTCATAGATATAACATAATGAGAGTAAAGGAATGCGTTTACGTTTCCACTTGAAGGTTCGACTTCTAAAACCCTAGGTGGCAGCACCATTATTTCAGAAATAAATGACAAAAATCAAGCAATGAAAATAATAAAAACAAATGATTTGTTTTATAATCAAAGTTAATATACAATGGATAAAATTAATCTTGTGAAATTGTACAAGTTATCCCAAAATAAAGAAGAACTTATAAAACAATTACAATGTTGGGGCCTGATTCCCAAAGAAGGAAACTATATTTGCAAAAAATGTGGAGGCAATTTAAAATTAGTTTGTGATAAAGAAAGGTAAGAAATGTATGCTTATATAAAAAATGTATGAGCAAATCTTTGTAAAACCGCAGTATAAGGTCTACACAGTTTTTTTTTTTATTGAAATTGCACAAAATAACAAATTCTATTTACTCGAGACTACTTCTAATCATAAAAAGGAAGGGTAAATACTAGTTTCTTGTAATTAAACTTACATTTTGCGCCTTAAGAATTAGAAATTTCGCACATTATTTCTAACCCAAAAGCCAAACATTTTTCATTCAATTATGGTGAACGGGTAAACATGGCCCCCACTAGAGGGAGGGGGGCTGGCAGGGCTCTAGCCCTGTGGTCTGGGATCAATGGGGGCCGCCGTGCCGCGGTCTATCGTATATAGTATCATGCTGCCCTCGATTCTAGGAGGGAGGTATCCTGCCTGGGGGCCCGAGTTTTAATGTAGGGGCCATGTGTGTAAATTTATTCTGGAATTATTTCAGCCATTTCAAATATTTATTAGACATGCATTTTTTAATTTTTCATTCAATTATCATGAATGTGTAAACATGTCCCCCACAAAATTGAGGGGGTCTGGCAGGGCACTAGCCCTAGGGTCTGGGATTAATAGGGGCCCGCCGCGCTGCGGTCTATCCTATAAGGTATCCACGGGGGTGGAATTTTGGCCTGCGGTCCCCAGTTTGGATGTAATGCGTTTAAATATTTCAAATGTTTATTAGACATGACTTTTTTTTCTTTTTAACACAAAATGTTTGGCTTTAGGATTAGAAATTTCGCGTGAAATTTCTAATCCTATAGCCAAACATGTTTAATTCCTGAAATATGGCCCCCACAATAGAGGAGGCAGGCCTTGGGGTCATCAAAGAGGCCCGGCGTGCCGCGGTGTACCGTATATGGTATCATGCTGCCCTCGATGCTGGGGGGTTGGTATTCTGGCCTGAGAGCTCGGATGTGGATGTGATAAATATGTTCTGGAATTATTCCAGCAATTATAATGGTTATGATTTTTATTCACCGAAAAATGTTTGGCGCGCGAAATTTATAATCCTAAAGCCAAACATTTTCATTCAATTAAGGTTACACGTTCAATGTAATTGAATGAAAAATGTTTGTCAGGACTCTAGCTCTGGAGCCCAAGATCAAAAGGGAGAGCGCGTAGCGGCGCCGTGGTGTAACCAACATTGTATCCTGGCCTGGCTGCCCGAGTTAAGATATGGGGGTCATGGGTCAGCAATTCCAAATGTTTATTAGACATGAATTATTATTTTTGTATTTGCCGAAAACTGTTTGGCTTTAGGATTCGAATTTTCGCACAACATTTCTAAACCGAAAGCAGTTTATTATAAATTGAATCAATATGTTTGGCGCCGGCCCGCATACTTGATAAAAAAAAGGAAGTGTACACCTTGTTCTGTGCTTGAGTGTAATTTTTTTTTGTTAGATGTGATGGATACCGGTGGGGTTGCACTAGTAAAATAGCGAAACGGAAGCAAAAGAGGAGCAATTGTAATTTTCGAATAGATCTAAGAAAGGGAACATTTTTTGAAAAAAGTCACATGAGTATTTTTCAAATACTTGCCTTTGTAAATTTGTGGGTGGGAAATGTACCCCTAACCGTTATTATGGAAGAGATAGAAGTATCGTACAAAACGGTTGTTGATTGGGCATCATTTTGCCGGGAAGTTGTAATGGATGGTACGATTTATAAGTCTGAGAAGATTGGTGGACCAGGAAAAACAGTAGAAATTGACGAATCGAAGTTAGGTCGTCGAAAATACCATCGAGGACATCGCGTGGAGGGACAGTGGGTCTTTGGCGGATACGAGAGGGGCACTGGAAAGGTGTTCATGGTTCCTGTGGAGGACAGGGGGGCAGATACGCTCCTTCCAATAATAGAACACTGGGTTTTGCCCGGAAGTACTATTATCAGCGATTATTGGAAGGCGTATGACTGTCTCCAAAGAAATGGATACGAACACCTGAAGGTAATTTACTAATTTATTTACTTAAAAAACAAACAAAAAATATTTTAATTATTCTATATATAATGAAATATAATTTTTAGGTAAACCACTCCATCCATTTTAAAGATCCAGAGACCGGTGCACGTAATAATGGCATAGAGTCTTCTTGGAGAGCGGCGAAAGCCGTTGCGTCCACTGGTGGACGCAAAAAAACCAGTATCCCAGTAAACCTTGTCAGGTATATGTTTTACAAACGGTGCACAGAAAAGTCTCTGGACCGAAAGACTGAGTTTTTTAAAATGGCTGGAGAATTGTATGATCCGACCAAAGACGAAGCCCACAGAACTCCGAATGCTGACGACGATCTTACAGATGACGATGACGTTTTTGTATGATTTCTACTGTTTTTCATGTGCATCAATCTTCTAATACTTATAATTTAATCTATCCATTATGACTTTCCATCAAAATGATATCCAATCAACAAACGTTTTGTGAGATACTTTTAACTTTTCCATGATAACTGTTGAGGATACATTTCTTTCCCATACATTTTCAAAAGCGAGTATTTAAAAAATACTCAAATGACTTTTATCAAAAAATGTTCCGAATCACAGGTTGATTCGAAAATTATAATTCCTTCTCTTTTGCTTGCGTTTTTGTAATAATTTTGATAACAAACAAGTTAATTTTAAATTGCCTATTTTTTTACAAATATAGTTCTTTTTGATAATCAGGTCACAACATTATAATTGTTTTATAAGTTCCATTTTATGTTCATAATGATGAAAAAATAAATTGTACTATTTATGACTTTTCTTTATTGTTTATTTTGTACGCAATTATAAATCACATTAATTTTATTGTTATTATGAGGTGCCATTGCTTATGCATGTACGTTTGATTAATAAAAATATTATTTTTAATACAAATTGTGTATCTTTTGGGTTGTTGCTTCGTTCAGTGTGAGTTTGATTATTTAAAACAATATTTTTTACAACAAAAATATTGGTGTAGCGATGTTTTGAAATTGCACTATTAATTAATAATTGCACTTCATTTATAATTATACTGTTTTACTGTAAATGGCCACCAGGGTGCGTGTATCTCTCTATCCAGGCCAATTGTCAACCCAGTAATCGCATCCCTTAGTATCATTATGTTATATCTATGAATCAACAATGGAAGTAAGTGTCAAGATAACTTGTCAAAAATCGTAATCTTTAAGTGCAAGTTTTAAGCAAACCGTAAGTAATATCTTTATGAAAACACATTTAGATTTTTGTAACAAATACATATTATCTCCACATTTAATTTTTTTTTCGGCTTAAAAACACCGTTTAAGTAAACTGATTTTCATCCTTTCGGGGCCCCAAAATGGGGCCAAACGTGGCTTCCGCGCTATTTTTTTCCTAGATTCGACCATCCTATACATGAACCTACAACAATCAGTAAACACAATAAATTTTCTAGAATTTCCCATAAACTACATATTAGCCTTATTTCTTACCTTACAATGTGTTGAAATCTTATATCCACACTCTTCTTCATTTTTAAAAACTTTGCGAATGTGCTGAATACGACGGCACTTTGACGTTTTATTTGTCATTAAAATAATTATTTCAATAATTAAAATCTCTAAGGGAATTTATCAGGTAAACGCTTATAAAATGAAAACCGGAGGTCCTACAATAAAAGTTTTATAACAGAAATTATTTATTTTCCGAGATCTAAAACTTTTATTTGAAACATTTTTCTATCCGAATTAAAAAATGAAAAATTGCTAAGAGTAAAGTTGCACTTAATGAATTTTGATTTTGACCAAAAGCTTTTCAGATCATTCCACTGTTATATAAAGCTTAGGTATAAAGTTTGGGCTTAATCCATTTAGCCGTTTAGGCGCTATCGCGGAAACACACAGACACACAGACACACACACAGACATTTTTCAAAACTCGATGGAATGGACTCAGGGGACCTCAAAACGTGCACATTTGTTGAAATTGGCGATTCGAAAATTTTCACGATCACAATACTTTCCCTTGGACAGGGGTCCGGGGAAAGTAAAAAGACATGACGAATATTTAAAAAAATCCCAGCTCGGGTTCTATGGGCAGAGGAACGATGAAAAGGCCCATCCTAAATGACGGAGCTGGTGCGGTCGTTCTACTGCAATTAGGGGCAGAGATGTGATTTTTTGAATGGGTGCACCTTCGTTTCGAAGAGTCGAAACCGGAGGATTTTCGTTGATTTTGACTTTTAAAAAATCCCCGCTCGACTCCTCGACTCTGCCTAAAGGACGGTGCCGGTCCGGCAATTAGGAACGGAGTGTGATTTTTTAAGTGGGCGCGCGACCCTTTTTTTAGCGGTCGCGCGTCAAAAAATAGGCTAATTTTTTGAAAAATGACACTTTTCGGAGCAATATCAAATTTGACGTCACGACCGTTTTTCTTGAACTATTTGTGATGACGGTTTCGGACCCACTCTTGAGTGCCTTTTTTGACCTATCTTTTCAAATAACGGAGATAGCAACCGGAAGTCGGCCATCTTGTATTAAAAAAATCTTTCGGTCAAATAGTGTCTAAACGTCGTGTGGTTTAAGATGGCGTTTTCAGTTTTTCCTTAGGTGTCACGGGTCTCGAGATGGTAGTACCAACAATGACCTTCGATGACCTTGGGATTTTTTAACTATTTTTCCCATAATGTAATCGATCTAGAGAATATAAAGGCAGTGTCAAAACGGAAACCTATGAATATCTCGGTGATTATGGCAAAAAATGAAGTTGTGTCTAGACGTCATAATCCCCTGCGAAGGAACGCATCTTGGTCAAAAACCGCAATGTGTGTGAACCCGATTTTCTCTAACTCATCAAATAAAAAAGTTTGACGTCGTTTTTCGAACTTGCACGATATTGGTCAAAAGTTTGTCACGTCCCAGTTGTAGAGGGGGTCATAAAGTATGGGAAGCAGAAAGAAAATTTCAAGCGAGTGGAAGAACAAAAAAGTTGGTCAATTTTGGGCGGCTCCTGGGGTCAGATAGGCCAAATTTACCGGCCTATGTAGGTCGATCTCAAATGCCTATATGGACATTCCGTAGTGTATTGGCGCTGCATCGGCAAATTTCAAAAAGGTCGATATAGGCCAAATTTTGTTTTCGGTAGGCCATGGCCTATGTGGATAGGCCGAATCGGCCTATGTCCATTTGGTAGGCCGGGAATTTTAATTGGCAATAGTGAAAACCGGAAGTCGCTAGCTTTATTGGTTTCGGAGCCGCGGTCGAAAAAGGGAAACATTTTTGAAAATCATTTTCTCGGCTCCTCGATTTTTTCCTGGAGATGCGACATAGCCTATTCCCTGAGCACCAATTGGGACCATGTATAAACAACAACGAAATAATACTACACAACAAATAAAGCTAGCAAAAAGAACATTTTATAAAACTACTTTCAATAATATGAAGAATGGTATGAAAAAAACTTGGGAAACAATAAATAATATTTTAGGAAGATGCAGAGAACGAGACAGTAACAACGAAAAGCTGATTAATTTTTTTTAAAGTAACATTAACAGATAAATTTACAGACACTTTTGACTCACAATTAACCCAGAACTCACACAAATGCGACATTAGACTACACCAAATAAGAACGACGGCACAAGTATAAACAATGTATAAACCCCCAAATTTAGAAAATATAATAAAGGATATTATTAATAATTTACCCAAAAATAAACCAATAAGATATGACTGAATTAAGCCGAGGGATCTAGCAGATATAGGAATAGAAGTTTATATGCCTATTTCCAGACTTATAAATTTATCATTAGAACAGGAAACAATAAAAAAAATCAGTAATTAGACCTACTTATAAGTCTGGCAAAAATTACCAATATATAATTTACCAAACTTTTATTTTTACTTGTTCTATTTTAAGATCATGAAAAAACACATCGACGAAACCTTAACAAGCTATTTTCAAAAACACAACGTAATAAATAAAAGGAAATATGCATATCAATAAGGGAAAAGCACTACTCCAGCTAGAGGAATTTACTAATTTGGTTTGCGAAAACTCGACAACAATATGCACGTTATGTACGTCTTTGTGAACTTTTCAAAGGCCTTCGACAAAATAAACAGAGAAAAAATAATGAAATCTTTTCATACATATGGAATAAGAGGAAAACTACAAAACTGAATTTGAAACTATTTATAAGATCGAACATTTCCGGTAAAAATAGAAGGGCGGACAGGTCGGAATGTAAGCACAGAGGAAGGAGTAGCACAAGGGAGCATTCTGGGGCCGAATCTTTTTTTACTACACGTAAATGACATTGGCGATTCATATCAAAATACAGATCATTTTATGTTTGCGGATGATACTCTAATTGTTTCTATCCACAAAAACGCACTATAGGCACTATCGAACCTCCAACAGGATTTTAAATCTTTCCAAAAATGTGTTCACGACAGAGATTTAATTATCAATAAAGAAAATACCAAAATGTTACATATAACAATACTTAAAACAAGTAGAGGCCCTAAACCAAAATATCTTGTATACACAATACTCCAGACACAAAATGAGTGTGCGCTGACACAATAGAGACGGTAGGCGAGTACAAATATCTAGGACTATGGATTGACCAATATATATGTCATGGAAAACACACATACGAGAAGTACAAAACAAATTACGACATCCAGCGAACAGGTTTTTCTATTTAAAAGAATTCTTGCCAGAAAATTTTATGCAGAAAATATACCATATGTTCACGCCTATCGACGATTTGGGTTTTAAAAATTACTTAGATACGTAATATTAAAATAAACAAAATATTAGCGCTTATGCGCGCCCCACCGCCCTCACAGACAGTGGTCTGAGGGTGTATTGCACCCTCACATAAAAAAAAGAGAGATCGTCGGGTACCTTCGTGCCGAAAGCATGTATACATTTTCTAAATAAAGTGTTATTCGTTGAAACACCGTTGGAATTTCTTGGACCTGACGCTAGCGACCTAAGCCCAACACCGCTTAACTATAAACTTATTCGTAACAACGTGCATCTTTAATTAAAAAAAAAAAAAATAAACAAATAAAACATATAAAAATAAATTGAAATAAAACAAATAATATTAAATGAATTAAATTACTGACAAAACAAATAGATAAAAAGGCAAAGAATTGATTACAAAATGAAAGTTGAAATAAGAAATGAAGACAGAAGTGAATAAAGACTTAGAAAAAATATTGCAAATTTCACTGATAGATAATTGAAGAGAACTTACTTGTACGGTGGTTGATAGATAAGTGTTGAGATGCAGAAGATGAACTTGGGGCGAGTGGATGAAAAGACGAAGACAGTGACAGAAAAAGAAAGATAGCATGCTTGGATGATGAAATATTCTGGGAAGATTTTCAAGTTGCATTTCTTCAGGCTGGGCTGTAACACACCGCGCGCGATTATTGCGCGGTTATTGGGAAGTACCGATGGGTATTCCGTCGTAAATGTAGCCTGAATCCCCATTTTCTATTGTTAGAAACAGAATAAAAGCGAGAACGACAATTTCCAAAAACTTACAAGATCGTAAAATTAAATATTCAAGCGATCCGCGGATATGGCGCGAACATCCCACCCCGAGTTGAACGTACGGGTTACGTTCAACATACGCGCACATATACTTGGCATCACTCTTGAAGAACACACTGCTGTACTATTGGACGAGTCATCCTGATTCTGCTGTTACGAATTGTAGCACTTCGGGCAATACCATCAGGTCTTCGGTCTAACTTCGATGCGTCCAAGTTGCCATTGAAGAGCAGGAATGTTGTCTTCTTTGATGATGACTAGCTGTCCTTCGAATTCATTGTCCTTGTTGGTCCACTTTCCTCTTTTATGCAACTCTAACAGATATTCCTTACTCCACCTTTTCCAGATATGCTGGCGATGTTTTTGTATTATCTGCCATCTAGCGAGACGATTGGTTGAAGTTTCGCTCCTCTTTAACTGGAGCGGTTAGCACATCTCCAATTAAGAAATGAGCTGGAGTCAAGGCAAAGAAATCATTGGGATCGTTGGATAACGGACAGAGTGGTCTTGAGTTGAGCACAGCTTCTATCTGCGTTAATAGTGTGCCCAATTCTTCCATTGTCACCAGCGCATTTACAGCAAATCGGTGAAGATGTGTTTTCACGTTCTTAACAGCTACTTCACACAGTCCATCGAAGTGTGGAGCCCTTGGTGGAACGAAGTCCACTTGATTTGTTGCTGACACAACTTTGTCGATATGTTTTCAACGTTTTCCTTGTCGCTTAGGAAGAGTCCCAGCTCACGGAGATGATTTCGAGCACCAATAAAATGTGTACCGTTGTCGCTGATAAGCTCGTTTACACATCCTCGATGGCTAATAAAACGGCAAAAAGCTGCCAGTTAGGTCTGAGACGAGTTCGATATGCACCGCCTTTGTAGAACAACATACTAATATACAGATGTATGCTTTCTTTGTTTTCCTGGATCTGCGGTCTCCTTTTTTAACAATGAAGGGACCGCAGTAATCGACTCCGCTGTGTATAAATAGCCTGGCTTGTTGTACGCGATGTGGTAGTAAAGGTGCCATTAATGGAGCTTTGAATTGAGGCTTGGCTCTGATGCAACTCACACAGGATCTTAAAACTCCTCTAACGACTCCTCTGCCGTTTAGAGGCCAATACTTGGATCGCATTGCAGCTAAGGTTCATTGTGTACCGATATGCAGGTTTGATTTATGTACACTTGTCACTATAACTTTAGTCAGACATTGTTCAAATTGCTACAGGCAAGCCGTTCCCCACACGAATTAAACCGTTTGAGTCCAGGAAAGGGTTAAGTTTCACTAACTTGCTCGAATTAGATACATTTGAGCCACGTTTTAATAATTCAATTTCACGGTTAAATGTCAGAGATTGCAAATTGTTTAATAGAACTGTAGTCGCATTGTTCAATTCACTTATTTTAAGAGATTCTTTGTACATAGTTTCACGGTTTTTTAGATAGTCTATAAATCTTGTTACGTAAGCAATAACACGGATAGTCTTTTCGAATGTCGAAAACTCGGGGATAATAAAATTGTCTTTAGAAATTACTGCGACGCTACACATTACCTCCTGCAGTACCTCATCAGGAATGAAGGGTGTACTGTGATTCCTTTGCAGCAGGAATTCCGGACCCCTCCACCATAATTCGCTGTCTCGCAAGCAGGTGGCGGTTAAATCTCGGGAGATATCTGTTGGATTATCTCGAGTTGACACATGTAACCAGTCATCAGTGTTTGTTAGCTTTGGTATTTCACCAACACGATTCGCTACAAAACTCTTGAATTTCATGGAATCCCCTTTTATCCAAGATAATGTTATTGTCGAATCCGTGTAGAAGTATGATTTACATTCCAGATCACGTAACGATACTCGTAGACGTTTGTAGAGTTCTGCTAGCAGTAGAGCAGCACACAGTTCCAATCGTGGAATGCTGACAGTTTTTACAGGCGTTGCTTTTGATTTGGCACATATTAATTTGCTCGAGATAATGCCTTGTCGGATTGTCACAGCGTAAATGCATGCACCCACCATATGCATTGCATTGTTTACTAAGAACAATAAGTTTTATGTAAAACTGTCTTGGTGGTTGAATGTCGCACTTTTACATTAGAACTAGCGTAGTCACAGCACTTATTGAGTATTCATCGTCACGTGTTAAAATATCGATACCATCATTACAATCGATTTTGAAATCATCGAATAACTTAATGTTGTTACTCGTCCAACGTTTAAGTTCAAACCTGCCACTGATCAATAAAGAGTTTATTTGATCACGCACTTTTATCAATTCAGAAAGAGTATCTGCACCGGTAATGAGGTCACCGTTCACTTCCAATAGGAAAATCACTCTTCGATTGTTCCGCTAGTTCATGAAGTGCACCTATAGCGCAGTAAGCAGCACTCGCTGTCCAATATGTCACCGTGGTAAGTTCATAAGATTGTAGCGTGTTTTCTAGATTATTCCTCCAGCAAATGCGCTGATATGTTGTGCCTTCGGTCCATACTTGCACCTATCGATACATCTTCGCAATATCAGAGGTTAAAACATATTTCCAGAAACGCAATCTGGACATGATTGACAATAGGTCGTTCTGTATCGTCGGTCCATTAGGATATCGTTCAATAAGAGGCCTCATGATGTAGGTGTAATATCATAAGAATTCGATTAAATAAACGTTAATCATTTGAATTACATAAACATTTTATGGGTTATGTAATTATTATACAGGGCGTTCCATCACTAGCTGCGCGCAAGATATCTCAGCTATTATCGGAGGTAGGAAAAAATGTCTGCGCCAAAAGTATGTAGTTTGAAAAAAAAAAAAAAAATTTCAATTATACAGGGTGTTCTATTATCAATATATTATTATTGTCATAAATCTTGTTAATTTTAAATTTCATGCTTATATAAATTTTAGATATACATATTATCACAGTTACTTAAATAGATATGATTTTCATTGTTGTAGGCTGCAATTTTAAACATATACGTAAAAATGGTGATGTGTCCATCATGGCACTTTCCCCGGTGAATACGGTCAAATAAGTTTCTGATAGAAAATTTAATAGGGAAGCAAAATGATTAATAGAAAAATTTGATTGTTATCTTTTAAAGTTAAACCCGAGTATTTAGAAGAATATTGTAATTATGTGTGTTATTTCTTACCTTACAATAGGTGAAAATCATTCCTCCACACTCTTCTTCATTTTTGCAAACTGGAGGCGTTTGCGAATGATAAGTTGAATTTGACGGCACTTTGACGTTTTATTTGTCATTAAAATAATTATTTCAATAATTAAAATCTCTAAGGGAATTTATCAGATAAATGCTTATAAAATGAAAACCGGAGGTCCTACAATAAAAGTTTTATAACAGAAATTATTTATTTTCCAAGATCTAAAACTTTTATTTGAAACATTTTTCTATCCGAATTAAAAAATTAAAAATTGCTAAGAGTAAAGATGCACTTAATGAGTTTTGATTCTAACCAAAAGCTTTTCAGATCATTCCACTGTTATATAAAGCTTAGATATAAAGTTTGGTCTTAATCCATTTAGCCGTTTAGGCGCTATCGCGGAAACACACAGACACACAGACACACACACAGACATTTTTCAAAACTCGATGGAATGGACTCAGGGGACCTCAAAACGTGCATATTTGTTGAAATTGGCGGTTCGAAAATTTTCACGATCACAATACTTTCCCTTGGACAGGGGTCCGGGGAAAGTAAAAATAATTTGTTAGAGAATTAAGAAATTATTTTTTCACATTTTAAATAAGATTATAAATTTTACTCAAGAAATAATATTATACTGATAAACATTCAATATGCAGAGAGAACTAATATTAGTTTTTCCTATATTATTTGGAAAATGTGTAGTAGAATATTAATGAAATAAATATTCCTAAAATAATAAAACAAAAATGGTGATGTGTCCATCATGGTACTTTCCCCGGTGAATACGGTCAAATAAGTTTCTAATTGAAAATTTAATAGGAACGCAAAATGATTAACAGAAAACATTGATTGTTGTCTTTCAAAGTTAAAACCGAGTATTGAGAAGAATATTATAATTATGTGTGTTAGTTCTTACCTTACAATGTGTTGAAATCATTGATCCAAACTCTTCTTCGTTTTTTCAAACTTTGCGAATGTGCTGAATACGACGGCACTTTGACGTTTTAATTGTCATTAAAATAATTATTTTAATAATTAAAATCGCTAAGGGAATTTATCAGGTAAACGCTTATAAAATGAAAACCGGAGGTCCTACAATAAAAGTTTTATAACATAAATTATTTATTTTCCAAGATCTAAAACTTTTATTTGAAACATTTTTCTATCCGAATTAAAAAATTAAAAATTGCTAAGAGTAAAGTTGCACTTAATGAGTTTTGATTCTAACCAAAAGCTTTTCAGATCATTCCACTGTAATTTAAAGCTTAGATATAAAGTTTGGGCTTAATCTATTTAGCCGTTTAGGCGCTATCGCGGAAACACACAGACACACAGACACACACACAGACATTTTTCAAAACTCGATGGAATGGACTCAGGGGACCTCAAAACGTGCATATTTGTTGAAATTGGCGGTTCGAAAATTTTCACGATCACAATACTTTCCCTTGGACAGGGGGTCCGGGGAAAGTAAAAATAGTATATTTCATATAACAAAAACACAATAATCAAATCATAACAAGGTCTGATTACTCAAATTAATTCATCATCACTGTCTTCGCAATCTCACACAATCTGCCTGAATCGAATGCATTGGAATTTAGACCATTCACAATCGAGACAAATTGCCAATGCTTATTGGGGACTAATTTCTTTGCTGTCATTATTTTTCAATTGGCTTTTGGGTTGTTCTTGTAAAGTTCTTATAGCTTTTGCTACAATTGATTTACCCCCCTTTTTCAGATTCAAAGATGCTGCATACAGCAACGCACTACTCTCTTCTTTGCGCAGTTCTATGTTTAGAAAATATATAACAACATGATTAATCAGAAAAAATATTTAATATTATACATTTTGTATCCCGGATAATGTGACAAATACCATTCCAGTAATTCTACGTCTCTTTTGTGCAGTACTCAAAGAATCAAAATTCTTTGTCATTTGCTATCCAGATGGTTCATTTTGTGACATACTCACAATATTTTCTGCTGTGTACAAATCTGCACTTAACCAATTTTTATGTGCGGTTTAAAATCGGTATATCTTGCGTATGCAGGCGAGCCCAAATAGCTCCATTTTCATCATAATTGCTGTATGGATTTTAAGAAACATAATCTTCTGTGAGCAAGATGCCCAAGTAACTCTATTCATATGCATATACGACCGTATTTCCACTGACAAATGACAGTTCAGGGCGCAATTTTTAAGGAAGCATGGAATAAAAATCCCTTTATTTTTTTTCCCAAATAGACTTGAAATTTGATTCTACGCTACTGAACGTGTTAGTTTATTCAAGATTTCGATATAAAATGTTTATTACGGTTATGTTCGAGATCCGGTTAGAATTTATGCTAACCAGTGCTCAGTGTAAAGTAAAAGACTGTTTCTCAGACAATATTATTTTTAACGACTGGAACAAAATAATCTAGGATAGATCGTATTTATTTTAAATAGTATAACCACACATCTTGCTAGGTGACAAGGTATTCAGAAGGAAAAGTCAGATTGAAAATTCATGCATATATTTTAAACTCAAGTACAAAAATTAAGACAAAAAGATAAAAGTAAAACAATATAAAAAAAGTATTAATGGATTATAAATTAGACATCAAATTGGTAAAGTATTAAACGCAAAAAATAAATGAATTATGCAATTAATAACTGAATTAATTAACAAATTAATTAATTAACAGAATGCAACTCTATAAACAAACAAAGGTATTGGCTCAATTCCAAACTCTACATAAAATTCATAAAGTATTTAACGCAAAAAGAAGAATTACACAATTAATAAATGAATTAATTAACAGAATGCAACTCTATAAGTAAACAAAGGTAACAGATAAAAAAATTAACGAAAAAACCACAGAATAATTCAATGCAATATAAAATAAAACAATGTATTTAAGGCGATTACAAAATTCATACCGATATTATATAATCGTCAGAAGTAACACGTATAGCGTTAAGATTAGGGAAATTGCGCAAAGTGAGGGTACATAGCAAATAAATCAAATATGGCGATTACAAAATTCATACCGAAATTACATAATCGTCAGAAATAACACGTGCCGTGTTAAGGTTAGCGAAAATACACGAAAAAAGGGGCAAATGATCCGTTAGTGATCTAGCAAAGCAATGAAAAAGGAGTGCAATAGTGACGGTTACAAATTGAAAAAAATACTAAATAAACTAAATAAGGTAAGGTAAAATTGCCAACTCAAACTTTCATCAACGGGGGTAATCAACGAGGTGCATGAGAGCTACGAGAGATAGGAGAAATTATTCGCAAGTGAAATAAAGTTTCTTGAATCAATTTAGGCGGAAAAAAGAGCAATAATCGGTGCACTAAATTAATGAAAATCTCTGTCGTTAAATAGTTAATTCAGAAATTGATTTAAAGTAATATTTAAGCTGAGAGAAGGTTAAGTAACAAATTTAGCGATTGAGTAACGTAGTCTCAGAGCGCCATGCCACGTGGTGAAAGGGGAGTAAATCCACTCTCTTCTTAAACAGCGCAAGGTCTCATCAGCAACTACGTCGTAGTAGCCGCTCAATCGTGTAGCCCTAAACTTTACTTAATGAAGGGTAGCTCTCGGGAAGCACGTGGTGTATCAGAAAATATGAGTTGACAACATCACTTACCTGGATCGATAATGAGATTGGGGTTAACACTAACGAAAGACTTCCGCAAATTTTAGCCGCGTCCGCAAATTTAAATGATACAGCGGTGCGTGGGGCGCGGAGGGTAGCGCAAGATATTCGGCCGCGACTCGGTGCTTGCCGCGGTGGTGCGGGACCTCGAAGGCGTGCTTATCAGAACCCTCCTCATGGCTGTGAAATGGGAGCGAGCTAACGTGATGTGGCGACTTCCAGCGTCTCGGATCCATTGTGCGATAAAAGAATATAAATTTAGAAAACATATCCAAAATAATAATGAATAATAGTAACTAAGAAATATTGGTACCAATATTTAACAGGCTATGTTTATCAAGAAAATCAAAATTATTGAATGTTTTATATAATTACCAATACAGACAACGGATCTGCAACATACTTTTTTTATGTCTAAGTCTGAGGCAATCATCATGTCAGCGTCAGCGTTAATCATCGAAAGGCTCCAGAGGAGAAAGGACGACATCTTCAACGCTGTTAAGGACCTAGAAAATTATCTAGCGTTGCTCGGCGACCCTCTCAAGGCAGCTTAACAGAATTTTCTTCCAACGATCACGTCGTCCTCAAACCATCCCTTCCACATACCCTTTTTGGTGGTATAAATAAATGCCGTCAGAATCGGCAGTACACTCTAGTGCTGTATATGGTACAGCCAGTGGACTCAAGGGTAATCAATCACTAAAAATCTTTTTTTATTTTAACCTCGCAGAGCCAATGCCAGGAAACTCCGCCCGACGCCGACACTACACCCCGCCGTACCAGCAATCGTGCCAGTTTGACTGTTCGACACCAGGAAACTTTGCCCGACGCCGAAGCTAGTCATCGTTCCTGAATTCGCCTTTTTCTGACGCGCCGTCCTGTTCCGACGCCATCCTGTACCGACGCCGTCCTGATCGACGCCGTCCTGTTTCGAAGCAGTCCTGTTCGAATCGTCCACACCGACGCCGCCACAATCGACGCCGGCAACCATCGAAAGTGCCGAACATTACTGCTGCCATCCGATACGTAACGCACGTTTTCTGTTTTTTTTGTTTTGTTTTGTTTTGTTTAATAAACATAAATCTGCATTTGTGTCTTAAAAGTTAGTTGCTCCTGCTCTCCACATTGAACAAATTCCGAGCTTGTTGGCAGTTCGCAAGAGGTACCTTCCCTCTTGTTGACAGTTAAATGTTCGAAAAAATCTCTTCATAAAGAATTGAAGGGAAGTTTTTGCTTCTTAAACCTTACAAAATTCAGTTTATTCAAGAGATGAAACCTTAACAATTAAATATTGCGATTGAAATGTTCGAGAGGTTTTCAAACTTCACTTGTTCAGTGACGTGGCTAAATTTCACCTGAATGGTCATGGGAACAAACAAAATTATCGTTACTGTTCCGAAGTGAAACCTAAAAGAAAACATGAACTAAGGGCATCATTAGTCCTTTCTTCCACGAGGATCGACGAGGACGTGCGGTCACCGTGAACTCAAAGTATTACTGTTTCTAGTGCCACTACTCGAACAATTTAGAAGATTTATTCAGGAAACCTGGTCTCAGCAAGGTGGGGCCATTTGCCACAATACACAACCTTTATTCGAGGTTTTGAACGATTTTTTTTTTTTCAACAAAAACTTTTCCCGTAGAGGGACTATTGGGTAACCCTACATGATTCCTAATTAGAGTCCGCTTTTAATTGGGATATCTGAAAACTCAGACTGCGAAATTTCCAACAAGTGAAGCAAAATATCCGAGTCGAAATTGCAGCAGTTTCAAGAGTGATATGGAAAAATAGCGTGATTGAAAATTTAGATTTTTGATTTGAGGAGTGATTTTTGTAACGTAAATTCCCCATCTGCCATTTACAAAATAAAAAATGATGTTTTTTTTGTTTTGTTTTATTAAAAAAAGAATAAATACTCGGACCATTTTCAGACACATTGTATTTTTGGCTTGACGCCTTTTACTTTATTCAGAATATTTAATTCAAATTAAACCACTTGGTTTGTTTCACTTATTTAATTTTTTGTGAATTACTTCTAGAAGTGTACTTCCAAACCGTGTGTTTGCTATCATTTTTATAACGTTCACAAAAATTAAAGTAATTTTTATTTGACAGTAGTTTGACGTTCAGTTTATGTGCAAAGAATTGGGAACCAATCACAGGCCGAAATATAGTACGAGTAGAGAACAAATCCCGGTGCTGAAAACAAACTCTACATCAATTTCTTATCCTGACGAACTAAAACACGAGTGAATTAGAATCAATCAGTTCTAATTCACTCGTGTTGAATAAATGGTTAAATGAGTCTTGCGTTTCTTTAAATAAATATTTTTGAAAATAGTATGTCCATAAGTAGAGGCGCCGTATACATTCACACACATTTTGTAAATCCATTAACTTTTAACAAACAATATATCTTATCAAATATCTCAAATTCCTCTTATGGTAATGAGAATAATTTAAATTTTGAAACGAAAATGACATTATGTTCACAAATATTATCAGACTCGATTTAACCTCATTATTAGAAGATTTATCAAAATACATCATGCGATTTGTTCGACGGCGCGGGGCGCAAAATAAGTAATTGGAAAAGTTTCGACGGGAAGCGTTCCGGCCGATTTCTTGCGAGAAAAATTGTCCTCGTCGAATATTCAGTGCACAATTTTTACAATACGATAACATTTGTTCATAAAATCGCAACGCACATGCGGATTTTTAAACGGGCTTAAATGAAAGCTACAATTTTTAGCATACATTTATTGACTCAAAATTGTTTGCTTCTATTAAATTGTGATTAAAAAAACAAAGTTCCTGAAATGAAACCCCACGGATGTGAATGTAAATAAAACAATATTTATGCATGGACAAATATGTTCCAATAGATTTGTATACAGGGTGTTCTATAAGCTCTATGACAAACTTTACCAGATGATGGATAGCTCTCATAATTATATAATTCTTTTTGTTAATGAACAGGGCTCCGATTCGTTTGTGTTTAAAAGTTACAAGCATTAATTTTTGCGATTACAGCGCCATCTGCAATGAATAAAAATAATGTTTCAATAAAATCTTATGAATTTTTATCGCTAGAATCCGATTCTTCAAAAAAAATGGGGGTTCCAATTTGAAATTTCACAGTTGTTCCCCGCACCACCCACATAGGGGGCAGCAGGGGTTTGATTTTAGAACAGGATGATGTCCCCTTAGGCAAGATTAATTTTTGGTCTTATAACATTTTTTCGTACGATGCGTATTTTTCGAGTTATTTTGATTTGTCAGGTTAATGGTACACCCAGTAAATAAAACGGAGATATTATAAATTAAATAAAAAAAATTTGAAAATAATTAATAAATTATTTCTTCTTTAGCTACTGTGACAATTTGACTTATGTTACATAAGTACTTCAACAAATGTCTAATAATAGACATTTGTTGTTGCATAACAATAACGTATTGTATAATAGAACAGCTATACTGATGAAGGATGAAATCCCGAAACACGTGTCTGCAGAGAGCCTTATATTACTTAACTTTTATTTTAATAAAAAATGTTTTTTGCGTTAAATATTTTCGATTAAAAATTGTGGCATTATACAATATGTTATTGTTATGCAACAGCAAATGTCTATTATTAGTTATTTGTTATAGTACTTATGTAACATAAGTCAAATTGTCACAGTAGCTAAAGAGAAAATAATTTATTAATTATTTTCAAATTATTTTTATTGAATTTATTTAAATAACTGTGATTAAGTGAACAAATCCACTTTTTCTATTAGGAGATATTATAGTTTATTTTTGTCTCAATGAGAGGTCAACTAAATTTCAAGATGTTTATTCTGACGTGTGTAGTATTTTAGAAGGTGTAAACGAAAAAAAGCCAATATTTGGGAAATATGTTAAGTCAGCAGGCATGACCATATATGGTCATTAATCGGAGAATGATTCATGAAAAGTTATTGGAAGGGGTAGAAAAAAATGTCGGGAAAAGAAGGTGGGAAAAGTGGGGAATTCATTCGGTTCTGGGCCGCGATCGCGGATGGTAAAGTCAGAAAAGATAACGCATTGATTTATTCGGGATAAAAAGAACTGTTAGTAAAATTCGGGTATTGATCTATTTCAATAATAATTGTTGAAGATATTTGAATTCCCGTCATGATAATAAATAAAGATTTAAATGATGTTTCCTTTCGGGTCGGGACGGTTACTAAAATCAAAGGTAATTAAATAAAAAGCAGCAAAATGTCTGCGGGAGTTGGTAAAATTAATTGTGGCGGACACAGAGCAATTATGGGGCTACGTAGCCACAATTGATGTTACTTGCACTTATCAGAATAGTTCGGGGTTTATTCATTGCAAAAGCTTGAATGTACGTATATTGAGGTGTGATGGCAATTATGCAGGTATAAAATTTTAATTTGTGTAAGCCAGAGGACCGAGATTTGACAGATGTATTGAAAATAAGAAACTATTCTACTCGGTTTAATATGATTTTTAATTTATTTAATTTAAATCTAGTTATTAAAGAAAATTCTAGGATTACATCAACTACATAATCTTGTATAGATAATGTAATTGCAATCTGAGTATGGTTTTCACATTATGTTCACAGGCTTTTCAGACCATTTGGCGCAAATTATTAATTTAGACATAATATATATATATATATATATATATATATATATAAAAAACGATTAAAATATAATGTCGAAATTTGGATAAAGATCAAATACATCAATTTATATATCATCTAGAATCTCAGGGCTGTATAGAACTATATGTACAAACCGATGTCAATCCAAAATTCAATAACTTTACGAATATTTTCCCAGAAGTTTTCAATAAATATTTTCGCCACAAAACTGTAACGAAATAACATAAGCGCACAAACATTTCCATATCTTATGAGACGGCATTGTACAAAAACAAATTAGATTTACATGATATATTAATACAGTATTTTCCAGAACTAAAACACACTTATAAATACTACAAACAACAATACAACGAGATATTATTAAATGATCGAAGAATGTACTATAATAGAAAACTTATAATATAATACATTAAAAACGTCATCGCATATCATTAATGAAATAAGTGGCAAAAATCATAAAACTAAAAATTGCGAAGTAGATGCAAAAAAATAATTTCTTTATAAGTGCAGCAAAAATGATTCAACAAAGTTATCTTCAAAATGATTCAGCAATTAAGACTTTGCAATATCACAATATTGAAAGTATTTTGCTTCACCTAATAACCGAGCAAAACTAATAAGTCTGATCTCTAACATGCCTAATAAGAAAAGCGCAGGCATAGATGAAATATCTATATTTATATTAAAAATTGCAATAGATTTAATCTGTAAACCACCATGTCACATTCCAGAACTGTTAAAAACGGCGATTATAAAGCCGACATGTAAAAAAAGACTGTACGTTAGTAGAAAATTAGAGGCCAATAAGAATATTATCAATATAAACACTAACATCGCACCCTTAATAGCTCATAAGTGATTTGAATCCTCCTTATCAAACAGAAGAAAGATTATGGAAATATCCAAAAATAATGTGAAGATGCGATCAGATGCTTTGCAAATTCACATGGGTCTTCCACAGGGAAGTTTTGTAGCACCCTTTCTATTCAACATTTTCATTAATGATTTATATAATCTACCAATCGCAAACTGTAAAATTGTTGGATACGCGGATGATACAAATATCTGCATTATAGGCAATACAGTTGATAAATTAAGAAGTAACGGCGAGACGATTATGCTTCATATAAAAAATTGGCTTAAAAATAATAAATTGATATTAAATGTGACAAAAAAAAACGAAATGCATTTTATTTAAGAATAATTATATAAAATCTAGCCTAACTTTTGGCACATTTAATTTCAAGGTTGTAAATTCGGCTATGTTCTTGAGCATTAACATTGATCATGTTACATTTCAATTTTTCGTAATGAATATTCCATTAAATATTGAATTAATTTTTATTCATTTGAATTTTTAAATTAAACATGTCTATTAGGTTGCATATAATGATTGGACGTTTTTAAATTACTTAAAATTTGCGCATGCTTATTTGATTTATCTTCCGGAACGTTCGTTCTGAGCCATATAGTAAAATGGAAATAATCGTTTTAAAAAAGTCATTCTTTTGTATTTAATAATATGAATTTGTATTTAAATTTTTTATCTACTAAGTATAAAGTATCAGTCTAAATAAAAAATAAATCGTTAATTTTCGTGTATTACGTCAATTTACTAGTTCAAGTTAGAAAAGAAAATTGTATGATATAATGAAATTAATAGGTCATTTCTGCTAAGTTATTTGAATTCAGAATTTAGTGAAATCATTTAAATTTTCATTGCACAAGTTTTTATTAGCAAAAATTTAATTTGAAATTTCTTATAAATTTGATCATTTTTTATTGTTTTTCATAATTGATTTTCACAGAAACTAAACATAAAAATTTAAGATTACTTTAATGTATAATACAATATTGTTCATTGATCATAACAACAATCTAACTCGAATTAGTGATTGCCAATATTTATAAATGCGAAAGAGTAAACACAGAGTAGTAAGTGCTACATTTATTATAGTGATTTTATTAATATCGCGCAAGTTATCTGGATTTATATAATTTAGTCAGCTAAAGTCGGTGTTCGCTGGTTAGATTGATTTTCTTAGCGGCCGATTAATCGAAATTTTATCAGATTTTTCTCTGAAAAAAAGTACTCGCAGCACGTGATTTCGAAAAAAAACTCTCTTTGTAATAAGGGGTAAGTAGTTTTTATTTTTCAAATTCATTTTTCTAAAATATATTCCGTGTATTTTAGAGTTTATTTTTATAGTACTAAAATTCCGCACTTTTGCCGGATTTTTCTCTTGGAGATTGGTTCCTTGAAGTTGGTGAAATTTTCCTTTTTGTGGTGGATTTTATCGCAGAGAGTATTTGGAATTGGTTTTCTATTCCATCCACGGTCCGTTATCTTCACCGACGTACGCATTCACCGCGCTCGTATACAGCATCAGGTCACTTCGCCAAGGTGAAAACAAAAGATGCAGATGAGTATTTCTTTTATCGTTATCATCCTTTGAATGAAATATTGTTAATCCTTTGAATGAAATCTATTAATACGAAATAAAACTAGAAACATTTTTGTGTGAATAATCTTTGAATGTTTAATATCGCGTTTTGCGTAAATTTCAGTTAAATCGATTAATTGTTTTTTTCTTTATCAATTATTAAAAATCATTTACCATCATTATTTTCTATTATTGCTAATAAAATTTATAATTCAGTCATTTTTATTAAATATTAAATTCATACACAGGCATTGTTTTTGCACTTTTTTTAACAAATCGTTTTCTAGAAGTTTTATTAAGAGGGATATAACAACGTGAGCCGCGAGGAGTTTTAGTAAACGAACGAAAGTTCCGAGAGTGACAGAACGATACCGAGATTGAACGAGGTTTCACCGAGACGAGACCCATGCAGAATCGTCGAGTATACACAGTGCAAAATCAGCCCATCCGATCCCAATTATACATTTTAAGAGGGATCCGTATAGTATTTTTCAAGCTCTAGTGCTGAGCAATAAAAAATAATCTCGAGTACCGCCAATATAAAATACATTGCCTCTTTAAAATTGTAGCCGCTACTGCACTAGGAATGATTTCTAGGGGTTTGGTTTTAGAGGGTTTCTACCTGCGAAAAATGTTTACATATTTTAGGTATTCTGACAGGAAATATCTTAAGTAATTTAAACAAAATATAATTCTAAAAATGGCAATGTATCCGTCACAGCATTTTCCCTAATATTTAATAAGTAAATTCATCTTTACAATTAGCTATTCAAGGATGTTTGCGCGTAATTACTTTGCAATGCTTTTTAGTTCATCTCATTTTAAATTTAAACAAAATAACTAGATCACACAGACAAAGGGTTAAAAAATATTATATGTCAAATAACGAAAAACATTACTATATTATTGTCTACAACGTTGCCTTATAACATTTTTAAAATTGTGTACATTAATATTTTAATTGTCTATATCTATATCTGAGTCATCACTGTCAGAGTCTTGTGTATTTATGTATAATAAATTGATAATTTGAATCAAACGTATTATACTCTTTTTCAATACGTATTGTATGTTTAACACATCTTGACCACTGGTCGGCAGATATATTTTTTATTTCTTTTTTGACTAAATCTATTACTGATTTATTTTAATTTGGAGTTACATTATTCTTCCGCATATTTTCTTTTAATTGCGCCCATATTATCTCAATTGGATAAAAAAATACAGTGGTACGGAGGTAAACGTACCACTGTATGTCTGTGTTCTTCTGCGAATTGATCGATATAATATGTTTTTCTTTTTTTACTACGACTATTTAGAACTTCAATCAATTGGGATTTGGTATAATGTTCTTCAAAAAACAAATTATTTTCATATAAATATTTAGCTATTTCATCTTTTTTATTTGCCGCTGTGGGTGCTTTGTCAATTTGGCGACTATGATAAGAAGCGTTATCTAAAACTATTACTGATTTTGTAGCTAAGTTTGGTATTAAATTATTTATGAACCAATTTTCAAATAATGATGCTGTCATGATAGTCAAGATGACATTTTGAGATTTGTTTCCCTGATAGCAGTAAACAATCGTTTACCCAACCATTTTCATTCCCGCAATGTAATATGGTTATTCTTTTCCCCCTTGATGGGGGAACTTTCATCACGCAGTTTTCTGCCTGGACAGACCACATTTTTTTCGATGTATCGTGGGTATCGAACCACGTTTCGTCCAAATAATAAATACTTCTTCCAGAGTTTCTGTAAACTTGACTCTTCTGTAAATATTCATACCGCCATTTCCTTACTTCTTCTTTCTCCATTAGATGTTTCCTTTTATCGATAAGAGTGAACTTGAAACCATTACATTTTAGTGATATCCACAACGTTGTTGGATTGCATGATAAGATCTCTCTCTCCTCTAAAATATTATTGATAGTTGCTAGTATAGGAGCCTTTTGTTGTTTAATAGATTCAGACGTAAATATTTGACGTTTTACTCCATTGTTCCGTCGAAGAGGACGGCAAGTAGGTAATTCTATAACTGAAGTAAAAGTAATTATATTAAATGTTTTTTGTGATATCTAAATTTATTTGTCCACAACTTGATCAAAAAGCAAATATTTTCGCATAGATTTTCGTGCGTATTTTAAATTCTAAATAGTAATAAGATAAAACATATAATTAATCTACATTTAAGAATTAAGTTTTTGAATAGCTTTTAATTAAATTTAATTTTATCTTCATTAGCAGAAATTTCCCCCTCCACATAATTACTGCATTTTCAGTTTTTTAAAAATATATTCTGAAATATAGAAAATATGAAATAATAATTTTGTATATGAAGTGCATTTAATATAAACATTATTTTTTCTATAACTGTAATTTAATTAGAATTTAGAAGAATGCATTGTGTATGTCAGTCTGAAATAGTGCTGAAAACAGGCGTTTTTGTAGGAAAAACTTACCTTGTTTTTTACTGAAATGTTCTTTGTAATATTGACTGCATTAATTTGCTCATCAATAAGTTGGTTTTGGTGTTGGTTCAGGTCTCAAGGGCGCCACATTTTTTTCTGACTAATATATAAAGTCTGTAGTATATCCTAGTATCTCAAACGTCCAACTCCGTAGTATCACAGAACTATTTACTTAAACACTTTAAAATCACCCAAGTCACTGCAATATCACACAAATTTCTAATCAGAAGCCGTAGTAGGAGCGAAGTCACCGTAAAAAAAAAACAGAGCTGTAGTTATCACACAATTCACAAATCAAAATCCGTACAGTTAGCGAAGACGTCGTAAGAAGTTCATAATATTAAAAATCACATATCACAAATCAAGGTCGTTATATACAAAAAAATCCCAAATTCAATATTAAAAATCAAAGTCCGTAAGAGTATCGTAGTCGTTGTAAACAAAAAAGTACCAAAAAGAAAAACACTAGCGAAGTATACACTAAGGCAACTGTTGATAAAGTGACAATTTGCTCGCCAGACAAGACGAACTAGATCTCTAATTACAGGGATTTCCAGATTAGTACAAGCATCAAGCCTACCTAAGTACAGTTTTTTTTTTTTTTCAACAAAAAAAAATATTTCATTCAACGAGATTTGGAAAAAAATCATAATAATATTCAGTACCAACCAAAAAAGTCGTTGCGAGGATAGCCGAAAACCGTATTGCACACGCTTCCACTGTACAGTTCTCTGCTGCTCGTATATTTTGAGAATAAATACAATATTGAGAATAAAGTGTGCACGCGGGATTTTTTGTAATAGCGTTGGCTATATATTATATTTTATAATAATCGAAGATTTTTTCTACGTCAAGTATTTAAAAAGGATATTTGTAAATAAATATGAAATTAATATTTTTTGAACATATAATAAAACAAGATTTTAATCATTATCTTGTTTATATAAAATGCAAGAAATATATGAACAAAACAAAAAGGATTTTCAATGTTAATTTCCTTACATGGAAAATTATCTGACTTCGTTATTTTAAAGTAGATATTTAAATTTCCTTTTATTGAATTAATATTTCTGATTATAATGTAATAAGAATTAATTGTTTAAATTTGAGTTATGTGAAGTTAGTTAATCACAATTAAAACACTTTTTATTCCTTACTTCACTTTTATTTTTTATATACGTTAGATGTACATTTCGACTGCCAAGCACTCATTATCAATAACTAATGAAATTACAAACTAAATGCGTAATTATATATACCTGAACAATATTGGGTAAAAACGGTAAAACCTAATTGTAATTACATTTTTGTCGCTAGTTCGGTAAACATTAAGGGGGGGATTAGATCAGGTCAGAAGATTAAAATTTTTCGGTTTTTACAGAAGGTTTAAAAGT
This sequence comes from Philonthus spinipes, assembly GCA_963082785.1. Taxonomy (NCBI): domain Eukaryota; kingdom Metazoa; phylum Arthropoda; class Insecta; order Coleoptera; family Staphylinidae; genus Philonthus; species Philonthus spinipes. The sequence continues at coordinate 24,927,253 of OY720310.1, read as the reverse complement.
GGATTTTCTAATGGGCTTAAATCAAAATTAAGTAAATTGTCTTTATTTTTATACATTTATATATTTAATTGAAAGTGTGACGATTGTTTTAATAATTTCATATCATCTGTAACGAAATAATATCCGGTTTTTAAGTGATGGTCAGCTAAAGCAGATTTGTCTACGTTTTTATTATTACTTAATTAAATAAATCATTTTAAAAATTACACACACATTTTATATTTACTATAATTAGAAATAGAAGTTAATTAAAACAGATTAAAATTTAGTAATTGTTTTATATTAAAAATATAAAAAAAAACGCAGCCATTTATCCAAATCCAAATTAAACTTCGTCAAAATGTAATACATTTTTGGAATAGAAGACAGAATTTTATGTCCCTGGTGTCCAAATAAGAAAGGTTATCAGCTATATCTCAGGATCTATATGTCCTAGAGCTTTCAAATACAAAAAAATGTTGGCAAAATTTGTCATGAGAAAATGCTGGAATTAATTTTCAAGTTAGTGACTCTCGCGTCAGGGGTTGTAATGAACAGTCGAAAATTGAATATTGATATTATCTCTAAGTTCTAATAAAGTCATCATAAAACTACACTTTTTGAAATCGTCATGAGTTCACGAAACAAAAATATTACAGACTTTGTCTTGCTCTTGAAAAGGTTGGGTGAAGGACCACGTTTGTAAGGAGCAGACAAATATGGTTGAATACAAGTATTTGAAGTCACAGCCAACTGTAATTGGCATTTGAAAAAATAAAATTTTTTAATTTATCACAGACATTTGAAACTTAAGACAAAATCTAAGAACATCAGAGTATTCTAATAAAAAAATGCCTTTTTATATGAAGTAAATATCTTTTCAAATAAAGGCGTTATTTTAATGTTTCTAAATTGGAAACAATTTACTGGAAAACAATTGAAGATAGACAAATTAGGTTAGCATTAAAATTGATCCCGACTTTACTTGAAGAAACCATAAAAAATGGGGCACCCTGTTGGTGGTGCCATATATGGAAAACTTTTGTATTTTAAGTGATATTGAAAAACCGCATTCGCCGCAATGGCGAAGAAAAAAATTATCTATCTTTAACCGTTTCTGGGTTATAACAGAAAGGTGATTTCGAGTCATTTTTCGAGGGTGCCTGTAACTCCGTTATTATTAAAAATAGAAAAATATAATGAAAACTTTCTCAGAGCAACATTTTATGCCAACTTCGAATATATTATGACTATTTTGTTTTATATTTTTAAGAATGTTTTTTTTTAAATAATGAAAAACCATATGCAAAATTTTATTTGTTTATTGTTGTCGTTCATAAAAATATGCTGGTAAATTTAATTTGTTATGACTATATTTCTATTTTTTAATGCGAAAAAAAATTGATTTTTCGGTTTCAGTGTCTCTTTCTCATTGCCTGCACGATACATACTTCTTAATTTTCACAATTTGTTTTTTATAGTTACCCGCTACATCTCTCTAAAATCTTCTAAAACTAATTAAATTATTCTATAATTTTTGAAATAATATTCTGCATGGTTGCCTTCCTTTTGGATATAAGTGATCATAGCGCTTTTTCTGATTACACCAGGTTTTCGTTACACAATACAATTAAATAAGTCATACTTTACAATATAATACAATATAGCGAAATATTACATAATTAAACAATAAAATAATAAATATACAATATCGTATGACTGTTTACTTTTTCTTTCTTCATTGCTGCATCACCATCAACGTTTTGTGTTTGTGAAGTTACACAGTTTAATTATGGAAATATAAATGTGAGAGTGCCGCCTAAAATTAAACAATAAGTAAAATTTAAAAGAAAATTACCCGTGTTTAAATGTGATTGGCGAAATTTTGAAAAAGCAGTGATTCTCAGACGACATGAAAGATTATTTTACAGACCCGCCAGAATTGTGTTTTTAAGATATTATTCAGACTTAATTTACATATTTTGTATTATTTTTAATGATGAACGATTATTAAATTTTGTTCCTTTAATATATAAAAAGATTTATAAAATTTTCTTAGTATAATAAAAATAAGGAGGAGGATATGTTGTAAACATTTCTTAGAATTTCATTGTATTATTCGATATTATTATATTTATCAGATAAAATTATCTATCAGTAATTCTTGTTTTGAACAATATTGAAAAGTAAATATTTTGAAGAGAAGTAATTAGATTTTTGATATCCGAGAAATGTTTTCAACTGACTAATGGCTGTGTAAATATTTTCATACAAAAGGACAAAAGGATTTATTTTGTACACGTCTCCTCCTCTCGTTATAATCACTGTGTTTGTTTTAAGTTTGTAATTGTTTTTAAAACCAGAACTGATTCGGCCTTCGGGCCGATCAGATGTCTTTGCCTTTTCGTTAATCGTGAAAAAATGTAATAATTGTGTAAAGTTTTAATACAAGTATAAGTTAAAGTTTGAGCTGAGAGTTATTGTTGTTGACTTCTTGTCAATATGACCTGCAAGGTATTATCAAAAGCTCCACATAAGGAGTGATAACAAAGACCATCTGACCGACTATGTTTTTATTTATTTATTTTTTCAAATTTAATAATTGACACTTTTTAGTTGTATCTCCCAAACTATTAAATTAAAAAGAAAATCAAAACTAGTCGGACAGATAATTACATTTAATTTAAGCCGCCAAAATTTCAAATCTTTAGTACAATGCCTTAAAAAGTTATATCAATTAAAAAATCTATACCCCTGTTATATTCCTCTTAACATAAATAAAGACTGTTTAATGATTAAATAATTTATTCTGGTTTGTGAACCGAAAGATATAGCTATATTTTTATATTTTAAGGCAACAAAAAGTTATGTAACAGAATATTTGTTTTGGGTTTAGATGAATAATTAAATTTAACCTCCAAGTCGCCGAAAGATCCTCCCTAAGAATCCTTACCAAACTCAGGCATCGCAGCAGCCCACTTCACAATCCCTCCAACGAATACCTTTATGAATCTACCCAAATCCCACCCATATCCCAGCGTATATTAGCCTTAAGTAAAAAAATTGCCAATAATTTTAATCTACCCCTTCTTACAAAATTCTGTATTCCCCGCAACCCTAATATCCTTCCTAAATACAAACATCCTACATCACCATTCATCAATTCATTTTCATTTTTCTTTAATTTCATCATAAATTTACGACAGGGCAGAAAGACCTCTGGTCGATAGCCCAGACAGACTAACACCTACATGTATTGTTATTATTTATATTTTTATATTGTTAAAATTATCTATATAGTCTGAATAAAGATATATATATATATATATATATTTATATATAATTAAATTTATATTTTATTATTTGTTAATTTAAATGTTTTTTTGCCATATATATATATATATATATATATTGTTTAAATATATTTATTTGATTGTTGTTCTTCATAATACCTTATCAATAATTCAAAATATTTGGAGTTCATTTATGAGTTAAATTCAAAATGTACTATTTCTAAAATTCAAACTTTATTTGGTCTTTGCGAATGGAAAGATTGTAGTTTCTTGGTTAATGTAGGTGGTATAATTTAAACCAAGTGGCGCCCATTAATTATAAATAATTTCAAACCTACGACAAACCCTCAATTGCAGCTGGCGTCGGTTGCCACCCGCTTTTTCTATAAGCAAGAATTTGTGGTGATATATATATATATATTATTGATTATTTAGATTTTTTTTATTTGAGTGAAACGACGTTGCGATAATACCTTGGGCATAAAAAAGGGTGTAGCAACACAAACTAAAATTGAATACTAGGTAACCTAAGCAAAATTATTTACATGATGCTCACTGAAACATAAAGTGGATTTTGAAATACACCGTTACCAGCTGACGGAAACCGGAGTAAATTATAGTTGTGTGCAATTATTTAATAAATTTCCAATACATTTAAAAAACGAATATAATTCAAATATATAAACAATCTATAAAAAAATCTTATTAAGCATTGAACCATACACAATTCAAGAATTTATAGACTGTAATTTAAATACACATTTAAAATAATATTGTATCTCATATGGTTTAGTATTAAGTATTCATGTATGTATTTTTTTGTATTGTATTAAAATAAAAATATATTATTATTATTATTATTATTATTATGACAGCATTGTGACGTTTTTCTTGCAGATAAAAAAATTGTTTATTTCTAAGTCGGACGAAATTCTTCCGTTTATAACTTGAAAACTAAAGGTCCTACAATAAACAGTTATATAACAAAAAGTATTTCAAGATAGATTGTGATTGATTAATTTATCATTATGTATATTGCAAACGGCTTTTTTCTTATACATTTTAGCATATGACTCTCTATAATGAAGTTACAAGCGAAATTCTAGTCGACCCATTTCACAACTCAGATAGCAAATCTCAACAATTTTGCACTGCGATAAACGCAAAAAAAAGACAATAGCGCGCAAACCCCATTATTTCTCCCTTTACATTCCATTCTCATTCTTTACATCCCGCGAGCGGAAAGTGAAATTATTAATCAACCCCAGCGGTTCCGACTATCGATTATGCATTTTAACAGTTTGTTTGACTGACCCCTCGTGCGTCATGCGTCCCGCGTTTCACGGATATCGTTCATACCTTCGCATGGACCCACGGCGAGTATTTAATGGCCAGAACTGAATTCACATCGCGATGATTAAACGGTTGCAAACTGTAATATATCTCATGAATGAATAAATTTCAAAGTTTGTGATTATTTTTCGTTGTTTTTTTTTTTTTTGTTAGAGGGATGGGATTAATTGTTGAATTAATTTATTATTTTGTGCTTAGAAATTACTTTAATAAATGAGTAAATAAAATATTTTTGATTTTCAACAATTTTGTATTTAATTTCACCACAATTGTTTCGCTACGCTGTAGCTTCTTCAAGTAAAGAATGACAAACAAAGCTTGGTATTATTAATATTAATTGACTTAAAAAAGCCTTCGATACAAAATGCGAAGAAACACTCCTACAAAAAACAACTTGAAATGCTAAGTACAAGGAACTACTGTTAATGAGAAATTATCTCACAAACTGTACACAACCAACAAAAAATAACAAAACCCTAAGCAACACCCTCAAAACAGGATTTGGTTTACCACAAAGATGAGACTTCATTGATTTTTTTATTGGCATTTGTGTATACGGCTGAAGCGCAATAAACTATTTTTAAATTTTTCTAGAGTTACAGAGGACGCCGAGTAGAACGTGCGTAATTAGGCTCAATTTGAGATAATCCTCGGGCGAAGGATTATGTTTTATTTTCGTACAATAAGAGGGTCTGTTCTCAACTAACAAGCAACAATCACGTTATTCGGTCGAAACCGCGTTACATCTCAGTCTGTTTTTATACTCTAAGATACTCTTTACTTAATATTATTTTATTTTGATAGCAAATCGCGCAAACCGCGTAATTTACACTATTTAATATATATGCAAAGGATATAGATTGAACACTGTATATATATATATATATATATATATATATATATATATATATATATATATATATATATATATATATATATATATATATGCCGATGACACCTGCATTGTGATATCTAAAAGAGCTTGAAAAGAAAAGAAAATTAGCATCCATTCTTAAAAAAACATCTTCTGTTTAACTACGTATCCAATAATCCCATTGATATTAACAAATTCCTTCCTCTACTCCCAATCTAATCAAATATGGTGGTTCGATAGTCTCTGCAAGACCTGGTATTAAATTTGGAAAAGCAAATCCACATAATTAAATAACGTCACGAACGATTGTCTGCATTGTACTGTCGAGCTACCACTTTTCACTTTCCTTTTTTCCTAATTTATATTCACCACATATCATCCAATCGAAGATACAATCGTAACCAAAGTTTCTTTATACGATCACGTAATTATAATTCGCGACTTTAACCTAAACATCACAAAAAAAGCAAAAAAAATTTCATCCTTTATATCCCATTTCAATTTTGTCCGCATAAATACTTCCCCTACATTTATTATGTCCAAAAATCGATCTACAATATGTATGTTATGTTATATTTGACACCTACCATCAAATGATGATAGTCATATTAACTCAGATGATGAGATATATTATCTTATTAAACCATAATAAATTTTGTTTTTGTATATAGATAAATTTGGTTAAATCATCCAAACTAAATTAAAAAAAAAAAAAATTAAATATATTTTTTGTCACCCCTTTATCATTTATCATTTCTGAGTTACGTGAATAAACTTATTATTATTAGCCTATTTTCAAGAATTTACTCAAACACTAGAAAGATAATAAATATCTAAGTTAAACTGTGCAAGGATACAGATTCAATACTAATTGACTGTCTTGAAAACATCGTTATCAAAAGCTATGCAGTGTGATTTTATAGATGGTTTAAAAATAACTTGTAAATAGTTTAGAAATGTCTTTATAGGTTGTTTGTTTCTGAATGGTAGAAATGATTTAAATACATCCTATACTCTGTTAGTAAGTTGTTTTAAGTTCCATTACAAGAGAATCAAAGAGGATATATTCAAATTTCGTAAGCTAAACCAATTTAATTCAGGATAATTTAATAAATATTAAAACATTTGATTAGCTTCACTTATTTATATTTTCTCCGACTAGTTTCGACCATTGGTCAAATTCAGGGAGGAATGTACAAGCATTTGTAACAACTAAATATGTATAGAAATTCATGCTATTGGTTTACCCCGCTTTCGAGCCTTCCTAATTAATTAGAAAATAAGGGTGAGTATTGTGACATTAAATTTTACCCTAGAGTCAAAAATTTAAGTGGTTTGGTATTAACATCAAATGAATTAAATTTGTTAAAAAAAGGCTTAAAATATAGCCCTCATATTAATAATAATTCGGTTATTGAGGATTTAGGTATCAATTCCAAAAATATTTATTTTAATACAATTGAAGAGAAAATACATTTCTTTGAAACACTATGTATAAAATTTAAGGAGAAAAAATTAAATTTGTACAATATAATTTCGTTTTGAACAAACCAAACGATATTCCATATAAAGAAATATTACATTTTTTAGCGCTAATCAGATTAAACTGTCTAATCATTCTATTAAACGGTTCATGTCTACCATAGTTACTACGGTAAATAAATTCTAGAAAAACTAAACTATTTCGAGTTGTATGGCATACATTAAAATTTAACCGCTCAAGCAATCAGACCAATTTATATCTGAATTGACAATTAATTTAAAAAAAAAAATACATAAATCTAACATAACACCACGCTTCTGTAATGATTTTAAATTTAACATATCAAGCATAAGGCTACGGCTATATTGCATAGTTATGAAATATACTACAAAAAAACGTACATATTAAAAATCTGTTTTGAACACGTTCTATTTGGTCAATTGAATTGGCATAGAATGGCGACCAAATGCATAATGCATATTCTAATTGCGATCTAACTAGAGAACAATATAATAGCTTTCTAGTCTCAACGGAGAAATCTCCACCAAATCTATTTATAAAACCAAATACCTGCAATGTTTTTCGACATACGTTATCTGTATGTTTATAAAAGTAAGTTGATTATCAAAAGTAACACCAAAACCGCGAATGTAGTTAACTACAGACAAATTCTCACCATTCACCGAATAAACAATTTACCCTTAAAGAATTGAATGCACAAACATTTATTAATGTTAAGGTAAATTATTCCTTAAAATTAATAAATGTTTGTGCATTCAATTCTTAATGTTACACCTTCTTCTATTATGGTTGGAGAGATCATCTTGAATAAGTAAATTATCGTTACTGCGTGATATTGTAAGAAAAAATTTTACATCATCCGCAAACAATAATACATTGAAGTTCTGTATGTATGATGCAAGTCCATTCAAAAATAGTAAGAATAAAATGAGACCACAATGTGACCTCTGTGGTACACAGGATTTAATATTAATATAATATTACATGTAACAACATCAAAATAGATAATGATATATTGTTAACAAAAAACAAAATTGCTAAATTGATGATAGAACAAGGAATTAGTAAACAATCAAACAAATTAGAACTTAAAAAAGAAATTTAAAACAAAAAACATAATTCATTCAAATTTCAAGCCGTGCAACTGTAAACAAAACCGCCATATTTTCGTTCGCGTCCTTAACCTCGAAAACGTGTTTATTAATTTAAATTTATAATTTTAATATTTTTTCTCCAATCATGGAAAATAGTGTTACAATTGAAATGGGTGGTGAATCCGTGACAATAATTATTAAAGATGAAGAAGAACACCAAATAATTTTAAGTGGTAGGTCTAAACAAACAAAAATACATGATGATAAAATGTATATTAGATTTTTGGCAATGTATAGTATTAAACATATGTATTTAATTTGTAAGTATTTCTTATTATACATGTATGAAACAAAAAGTGACAATTTTTTAAGCGACTTATTCAAGCTGTTCGTAAGTAGAGATTTTATTAATATCTAAACATACTACGTCGCAACAAAATTAGAGAACGATTTTAGAATTTGATAGTGACCATTTAATTAAATGAATAGTGGTAAAAATGTAAACGAAAAACAATATTTTTATTATAATTTTAGATCATAAGTATGCAGCGAAAGTGTTTAATCGCATCAAATCCTAGGAGAACCAACCACAAAATGAGACTGATCCATTGGAAATAACTGGTGTATCAGATTCATTTGATACAACAGGGAATTACTAATTATTATGGTTTTAGTACTTATAAGCGTCCAAACCCTTTTTATGTCATAGAAGACTTAATTATCGGGATTCGCGAAAAAAAAAAGTGTATTATGTATTAGTAACCTCTTGTGACATATGTTCAAAAAAAAAAAAAAATAGACAAAAAAACTTGTCATATTTAAATAATTTAATTATGAAACTTAATTCAAATCGATTTTACTTGCTTATTAATTTTTAGGTTTTAATTCTGAAAATGAATTTATATTCACAAAACGAATTAGAACAAATTTTGGGAGCTTTCTTTGATATATTTTATCTAAAATAAAATGTATAACTCGAATTTTATAAGAAAATTTGAAAAAAATAAATCCGACAAAGATTGTAATGTAAACTAACATGTATATACTTAACATTTTTTAAACAATAATGAATTTACCAAGTACTGGTAAATCCCTCTAACTTAAAATTTCAAATTAAATATTAACAAAGCAACATAAAAACATATCTAAAATTTATGAATAAGCTTTAAAGAAATGTATAATTTGTCTGGAACGACCATTTAATTATTATTGGAGGAATATAGGAAGCTTGCGGATAGATTTATGAATCCGAAGATAAAAAGCGAGAGTTATGGAAAGAAGTAAAACCCAGCTTTAAATTAAAGAAATACTGTATTAATGAGGATGGATTGGATAAAAATATCCGAAATTTAAGGCAAACCTTCTAAAGGATAAAAGAAAATCAAAATGTAAAGAGGAAGTCGGGAGCAGCGCACATCGAATGGAAGTATTACTAACCAATGTGCGATATTTTTGCTAAAGATTGCACTATTAATGTGAAAGTATCTCCCATTGAAACCTACTTGCCCAATTAAAAAAAAAAACAGAATCTATCCCCAGCAATTCCATCCTCTTCGTCATTAATATTTTCAAACACCCTTCAAAACAATCCACTTCCCGGTCCATCTATATCCAAAATATTAACTTCCCCTATCCTACCTAATACATCCACGTCCGCAACAAAATCCAAAGGAACCCGTATCATTTATTCAGATGATGATATGGATAATGATGATGAAGAGAAGGAGAATGTACCGGAGAGCAAAAAAAGGTAAGAAAAAATTTGATGAGTTACCGCAGTGAGCAATTGCGCATAGAAAAAGAAAGGGTTAAAGCAATTCATGATTTAAATAAATCCATCATTTCTAATAATGAAATATTAAAACAATTATTAGATGTACAAAAAGAAAGGAATAGATTAATTGAAAAATTTATTTTTTCAAATATATTATACAATGATATGGTTTTAATTCATACATATTTCATCATCTTCCACATCTCCTTGTTTTATTAAAAAATTTGAAGTACACAAGCCGATGTTATCACTTTAAGTGCTAAGCTTAGATCACTCATATCTAAGTATTTGAGCCTCCTCCATTTTCCAAATGCACGTCCAATGGTTGATCGCATGCTACTAAATCTAGTATTATATCTTATATGGCTATTTGTTAGATGGCTAGTATTGCGGCATGGTGTTAATACTTCTTGCAATAAAGGGTATGCACAATCCCTAATTATGTGGAACTCTCGATTAATTAAGGGATCATCTTCATTAATTATTCCACGATATAAGTTGCTCCTTATAAATATACGTGCATCGTGCATCCTTCCTGGGTATCCCACACTAATATTAATAAATAGCTTGTTGCGATCACATACTGCTTGTATGATTATGGAATGTGACCGATACCTATTAATAGTTATTAATAGTTAACAGCATTTCAAACAGGTTTTTTTAATAAATACAGAAAGTTTTATGTAACACCGAACATGCTAGAATGTACTCAATGTAAATTTTCCTATGTTATTCAAATATTTTTTAGGCTATTGTTTTCTTATTGAGCAAACCTATGTAATCAAAAAAACATTTAGAATAAGAAGGCTAACATATACAGCCATTTAATATATATATATATATATATATATATTATAATTTTTAAATTTAATTTTTGATGATTTAGAAAATATGATGTTCTTTGCCATTCCGAAACGGTCACTGCATGCCAAAAAAGTTTCTGGTTTGGCTAATATAGTAAATGGAACTTTTTTGGTAATACTAATTAGAGATATTCTTGTAGGCGGAAGAATATTTCCAATTTTATTAATTAAAACCTGAAAATCCAAAAATATATAAATGAAGACCATTGTAATGTTATATACTGCATCTGATATATTTGGTTTGGTACTACAGAATACTAAAGAAAATGTACACATGCCATAGTCTAAAGATGACATTGGAAAATTTGGGAAGCTCGTTCTCCAGAAAACGTTCTGTTTTCTCGCTGACTGAATGCGCAGTCATCATTTATGTTTATTGCACACATAATTTTTAAAGAAGAATAATAGTGCAAACATCGTGTGAGGCGAGGATAAATGATGACTGCATCCAGCCCGCAAAAAAAAAACAGAATGTGCTCTGGAAATTGCACAAACACGCACTTCTATCTTAATCCAGTAAGGTATTACCTCTATAGATATTCGAGATATTCTAAAATGACTTTTATCCTCCTTTCGTACAGGAATTCCCCTTTCGATTATTACTAGTTCAATCGGTTCTGCTAGTTCCAGTACAGCATGTTCGATTTTTGTATTTATGTCAACTGCATCATCAATATCGTCACAAAATAAATTAAGAACATCCATTTCGAAAAAAATCCATTTCGGAAATTGATATTATAGGTTCTGGCCCAATGTAGGGTCTATGTGAACCTCCCTTTTACCAGAGCATCCGCCTTCTCATCTTACACGGATTTCTATACTTTATTTAATAACTAGGAGGAGTAAGTGCGTAAGCCCGATTTACACTATAAAAAGTCACCAGAAATATTATCAGATACTTTTGACGGCAATTTGAAATAATTTTAGAATAACTGTTTAAATAAAATGAAATATATAAAGTAAGTAATATTTAAAAATGAATAATAAATATTTATTTTTATATAATATTTACAATTATTGAACAAATAACTAAATTATGGACTACATATTAATAATTTCAAAAAAAATTCTACTTTGTTATTTTATTTATTGCAAAAAATAAATACTTGTGAGTTAAAATCACTCATTTTCACTCATAAAATAAAATTCTACTTTAACACGTGTATCATAAAATACTTGGTATTTTTTGTTTATGCTATGTTATCGACTCATAAATGCTTTCAGATGAGTCACTTTCATCATGAAGATAAATGAAGAATGGTCCTATTAAATTATCTATTATTCCACTCAATTTGGATATTTTTAATTTCTTTTTGATGACATGCTCAACACAATTTTTCCAATGTCGACTTGTTACATTTTGTAGTGCTTCAAATAGTTACGTAAAACTAATTGTATTTATCTTTGTGCAAACTAATTCTACTTGCAAGTTCCTACCGGCCCATATCTTTACCAAATTAGATATTTTTAATCCTAGCCAAATCTGAATATCTTTTTTCTTTGAAGATTTTAGTGGATTATTTCTAAATTACGACTATGGTGTAATGCATTATTCATTACAATGATAGCATATAACATAGTTAATAAATTAGAAAACCGTTCTTCAAATACCATAGCTTTTATTTCCTCGTGCTAATCGGCAGTTTTTTTTTTTACTCTCAAATAGCAATAATCAAATCCAATTGCTTACGATTTCTTGGAGGCGATTGTGTTTGTCAACACAACAGAACAACACTAAAGATACACTAAATAAACACTAAACAAACCCGACACGGAAAAATAATAGAAACAGACAAATTTTATACTCCGTGACATTTTAAGTTGACGTTATCAACGGTTGCGTCGAAAAATAGCGTAAATAGCATAATGTAAAAAGGTCGCACTCTTAGCCAATTAGAGTTAAAAGTTTTGGCGCGTGGAATTTAAAACACTCCTAGTTATTCTCTCAACACGGGAAACACGAGTCAGTTGGTTATAAAAAATTATATAATTAATAATGGAGGCTTCTACTTCATTACACATTATTTTAAGTTTTAATAAAAAACTGAATCACTTTGTATAACTTTAATTTTTTATTTCAATCCTATTTTTACACAACGCAAAGCATTTTGTCAGTATAACAAAATTATTAACCATAAAATGGGAATCCCATCCGGACTGGGAGCTTTTTTGTTTGAGCGTCTATCAATAATCTTTTTAATCCTATCTTCTTTTAGTTGGATGGGGTTCACTATAGTTGATATTCTTATTTTGATGGTATTTTTCTCTACTCTCCTCTCTGTGGCAGCATCGGATTTATCCGTATTATCAAATTGAGCAGTGAAATGTTCCGCCAGGATTTCAGTTCTTTCGTATTCATCATAAATGAAACGGTCTCCTATAACCAGAGGAGCATTTGGATTAGACCTTTTCTTTGTAGATTGTAAAAAATTCCAAATCAATCCCTGGTCTTCGTTTGCTTGTTCAATTCTTTCCTTCTAAATGCTATTTCTCCTTTCTTCGAGCATAACTTTAACTTCTCTCTGTAGCTTGTTGCTTAGCCTCCTGTATTCTGCTCTCCCGAATTTCTTTGCTTTAATTCTTGCTTCATTTTTCTTTTTAATTAAGCTCTTTTCCTCAAGACTAATTTGCCTAAGTTGTTCTGGACATTACTGGAAATTGTGGATGAATAGCCTTCAATCAATACTTAGATTTACCCGGTCAACTCTGTAGTCTCTTCCTCGATGTTGCTTGAATGGGAGTTATTGGCTTCGAAAACGGATTTACTTTTTTCCTATTTTTTTTTTTCAGTTGGTTCTTTTGTGTATAGTTTTCGGCCCTTCCTCAATTGTTCCCCAACGTGTCAGAATTGGGAAGTCGTCTGAATCAAAGCTATGTATTGTCTTTATTTCATTGGGTATAAGTCTACTTTTACTGATACAAATGTCAATGACGTCGCCTAGCCTGTTTCTTGTGACATTAATGTTTGTGGCGTCTTCAGGACCCCAAACGCGGATTTCCTTATTTCTCATCATTACCCTCCTCAGTAGATTTCCCGCTGAATTCTTAACCCTACTATTCCACGCAGGGCTCTTTGTGTTTAGATCACCTCCTATCAGAGTATCGTCCTTCTCAGTTAATATTAAAAGAGGGATCTTTTTGCTAAAGGTGGTTTGTATGCTGAAACCACATTCAGAATTCTATTGTTGACATGGAATTCGATGCCCAGCGCTTCTATCTCTGACGTCTCATAATTCACCTTCCTAGCCGTAATTTTGTTTCTGAAGAAAATTGCCACTCCACCTCCGTGACTGCCACTTCTGTCTTTTATTACACATCTAAAACCATGGATATGACCATTTATTCCTGGCTTTAGATGAGTTTCCGAAACAAGTATAATTGAAGCATCTACTTCCTTGTCAATGCTTTAATTTCCATTGTTTTATTCCTAATTCCATTGGCATTCCAGGTTGGGATTATCATTGGCGATTTTATATTATTGTGGTTGAATGTTGCCGCTAATGTTTTGATGACTATTCCTGTAATTAAGGTCTCCAGTTCTTCGAAGTTGTGCTTATCTTGGAAGTTGTTTGTTTTGGCGACACTAGCATACGAGACTCCTTTCTTTATTTTTCTTTCTTCAGCCATTTTTACGACTCTTTCTTCTTTTCTTTTCTTAATATTTATGGAGTGTTCTCTGCAATCTATTGAAAATGATGGGTGATCTTCTCCACAGTTGTTGCATTTAAGGTGCTTATTCTGATCTTTCTTGATGCAATTAAAGGTTCCCGCACAAAAGGCACATACTCGGATTATATGATAGAACATGACTTCTGTTTCGAATATTTTCTTAGATTCGGGGCCTTTTGGAAGACTTACCAGCACCATTGAGAAGGCACGAGTATCATTATGCATTCTTTTTACCGAACTCGGAGAAAATTTTAGTTCCTCTAGATTTTCTTTAATTTCTTCCTCCGTTTAGCACTGGGGAATATCCATAATCACCACTTTCAGCTCTTCTTCCTCTTCTAACAGGAAATGGAATCTTGCCGCCTTCATCGTATCTAGAGTATCAATTGCAAATCTAAATTCCTCCGGGTTTTTAGTGAAAATTTTAATTCCATCTATGGAGTTTGAACATTTTATGGGGAAATTGAATTCTTTCATTACCACTTGGAAGGCTTTGATCTTATCAACATCTACTAAGGTAATGGGCGCAGGATTTGTTTTTTTTTTTGCCGTGCTTTCCTCCGGGATCCCTTCTTTATTTTCCGCCACCAGTTGTTCCTGGCTTTTATCATTTTTCTCCCAAGCGGAAATGCATTGATATCAAAAGTAGTACTCTTGCCTGGGGTTCCTGGAGTAAGATCCTGATTTTTGTTCGACCTTTTAGCTGGAGTCTCTTTGGAATTGACTAACTTCCTATTTTGTTTCGGTGCACCTTCCTTATTCCGAATTTTCTCCATCAATTCTCTGATGGTCCTTCTTCTATTTGGAAATGATTTCTTTGAGATCCTTCATAGTGGCTAACAGCTCTTTTTCCATGGGAGATAATGATTGGGGTTTAGTTTCCTCGTTGATTCTTGAAACCACAGTGGTGTCCATCTCCAAATCTTCGTCCTCCATGACATTACCAAAGGCTTGTAAATCCCTTGGAGTTAAATAATTTTCATAAAGAAAATCCATAATAGGTCCGGGACTTCCGGTTCGCATTCATTTAATTCAAAAAACACTTTACTCACTAAGCCGTTGATTAGTTCCGATAACGCCCGTACGCTACGAACGCTCGAACTGCACTGCACGACAAGATGTTGGGCACATACACTATTTAAATGGGTTTGCGATCATGCATAAAGAAAAACTGAAAAAGATAGATTGGCATCATAAGCAAAATCCTGATGATATTTTGAAAACATATATACTGAAGAAAAGACAGCAGCATTGGAGAATAAAGAGAGAAGAACAAGAAAAACAGAAAAAAAAAACAAAATGGATGACAATCAAGCTGACGGAAGAAATCATAGAAAGAGATATACTCTTCAGAGCATTGAAAAGAGCAACAGGTACAGACCAAGATAAGGACGTTTTACGACAACAACAAACAGCAGGACATTTCATCATCGGAGCACATAATAATAAATACGGACTTAGGCGAAAAGAGGTTTACTTTTTAATCGCTCGCCAACAAATTTAATAAATGAAAAAAGATCAAATGTTTTTAAAACGCGAACAAAAATGTGATTGAAAACAACAATGTAATTAATTAAAATGCTAAAAAGATATACTAACTAGAAATAAAATAGTTAAAGGCGAATGCCACATAAAAGTCTTAGACTTGGTGGCAATTAAGTAAAGTAAATCCGTATAATATCTCCCTACAATAGTTGTAACGTGTATTAAATATGACTAAAATAAATAAAGAAACTAAGGAAGTATGGCAATTTTAACGGCTACACGTGGGGGTAATATTGCTTTACCTTTGCGTTTGTTGTTAAACTTGTCATATAGAGGTGTGAAGGAGGTGATGGAGCATTAAAAAATAATAATTAAAAATATTATTATTATTATTATTATTATTATTGTAAGAAAGAACTTCTCTAGCATGTTATAATCCTTTATATATCTTATTGTTTATTAATATTAAAGAAAATCAAACATTTTTGCGTTTATAATTTCACAACGAATCCGCATTTTTATAAAGAAAGAATTCTAAATATGTAATTATATATAGGGTTTCCCTGTTAAATAAAAAATAGCTTTGTATTAGTATTTGTTTATGAGACTAATCAAACAATTTCAGATTTTTTTTTATAAAAATTAATCACCAGCAATTTAAATGAATTTAAGGAAAACATTCATTTAAATTCCTGGTAATTGTAAACGTACTTCATATAATTGTCATTCTGCTTATGCTAAAGAGAATAACGTTCTTTTTCAAAAAGTAATATTTTCACGAGTGTGAGCAAACGACTCAATTTAACCTCGTTATTAGTCGATTTATTCAAATTCATCACGCAATCCGTCAGCATGGGGCGCAAATAAGTAATTGGAAAAGTTTGTACTGGAAAGTTTACGGTTGATTTGTCACGAGAAAAATTGGTCTCGGTGAATATTCAGTGTATCGCGAAAATTGAGTTCCGGCGGATCGCTTTGTCCTGCGATGATTTATTAAACGGATAATACAATGATCAATTATGCATAACATTGGTTTTCCCTTAAAATAATTATTATTAATTCAAGGAAAACATAACTCACAATTTGTAAATAAAACAACTGTTTTTAAGCTTTACAATTTATTCATTGTAGACACTGCTAAAATTGTTTTGTTAATATAGCGATATTATCAGCAGAAAATTAATGAGTTTTAGAGCACTTTTGAGCAGGACGATGACCCCTTATGAAAGGTCTAGTTCATCATTACGGATAATACATTTATATTTTAATTTATTTATTTCAATCTGTTGAAGAAAATTGAGTCTCAAAGCTTTATTACATGAATAAATGACCATAAAATTATCATAAAAGGAATTATTGCTGTCTAGGAGATGTTGGTCAAAGGTAGAATGACCGTTATTATCTATAAAGCATTTTGTATACTCGTTAATTCTGATAACGAAATAACGACCGATTTTATCTCTTGTATCCTTGGAAATATTGAGGAATCTGTGAAATGTGGAATTCGTTTTTAAGTCTGAATTACTATTTAATTCAGAGATGTGTTTAGATAATTTAATAGATGGCTCACCTAAGAAGATGAATGAAAATTAAAGGATATTGTTTAAACTTATATTTATTTAAATGTATTGTTTATTTATTTAAATGTATTGTTCATGTGTTTTACCTAATTACTTATGTTTTTGTATTATATATGTGTATATTTATTTTTTGTAATATTCATATTTACTTTATAAGAATGCTTACTCATTTAGTGTCTGTATGTAAATAAATGAATAAATAAATGTATTTGCCATTTTTTCAAGAGTCTCACTCTGATAATTCCAGTGTGGGCCCTATTTTTACCGTAGACTCAAATATAATTTTCAATTATATTCATCTTGCTGAATCTGAAATCGTAGAATCAAGTTCCGACATCAACATAAACATTTCTTCTGATCCTGATGGAATTCCTCCGGCAGTAATTAAAGCATGTAGCAATGTCTTATTCCTTCTTTAACCTTACTGTTCCTCAAATCTCTTCAAGATGGTAAGTTTCCTAGTGTCTTGAAACGTTGCTATATGGTTCCTGTTTTTAAGTCAGGTTTCAAAAATGAAGTACAAAATTATCGCCTTATTGCCATTCAATTATGTATTCTGACAATGTTTGAAAAAATGTCTATAAATATATAATGATGCACTTTACACTCTCAGAAATTGATCAACAACATGGATTCTTTCCATCAGGATCAACAAAATCGAATCTCTTTTATATTCGAAATTTATATCAGAAGCTCAGGAAAAAGGCTCGGTGGTGGATTCGATCTATACCTACGTCTCCAAGGCCGTCGACAGAGTTAATCATACCAGACAGGGAAATGCTGATTAGAGTTAATAACATCACCTCTGATATTATAATTAATGCAACCTCTGGTGTGCTACAAGGCTTCGACTTAGAACAGTTACTTTTTCTTATATTTGTCAATGATATTGTTAAAAATATTGTTTATAAAATTCTTCTGTATGCAGATGATATGAAGGTATTTCGGAATATAAAGTCAATTTATGACTGCAATACTCTTCAAAATGATTCAAATCAGATTATGATTTGGTGTAATGATAATAATCTATACTTAAATATAAGTAAATGTAAGGCCATGCGTTTTTCGCGTAAAAGAGATTTAATATTATCTTTTGAATATTCATTAAATAATCTTATCCTCCTGAATGTGTTGTCTCAATTAATGATTGTTTGATGTTAAACTTCAATTTAATAATCATATCAACATTATATCTGCTAAGGCGTTGCAGATGTTTGGCTTTATATGTCGGTTTACTTTACATTTTAATTCAATCAGAACTTTTATATCCGTCTATGTATCTTTTGTAAGGTCTATTTTAGACTTCTGCTCTATCATAGGGTCACCGCATTACAAGTGCCATGCAGATCGGCTAGAAAATGTGCAGCATAAAATTGATTTGTTTTCGTCATGTACTTTATCATGATTATGATATGATACTTAAATATCTTGGGCTTCTCCCATTATATAAACGAAGAATTTACTCCTCTTTGTGTTTCGCGTACCGCATATTAAATTGTATAATTAATTATTCTGTGATACTCGCATCTATTTCATTATACGTTCCAACGCGCATTACCAACGATTGCTTGCCAGCGAGTATCACGCAACAAATTATGCATATAACAGCCGCAGAAATTTTTTAATTAATAATATTAATATGTATTGTAAATTAATTGATGTCTTTTGGGGTGAGTTTGCGATTTTTCAAACGCAATTGTAAAAATGTACTGGAAAGTGGTATGTAGCGTAAGGCTGTATATGTACAGGATGGCGCAAGATACCGATGAAGTCCAATATCACAGTTATTTAGAAATTTACAAAAAAATATTACTGACATAATTTGTAGCTACATTTTAAAATTAGTTTCATATAAACAGGGTGTTCAATAATTACGTGACGTATCAAAAATATGATTTTTTAAACAGAATGCTATATTTTTATGTCGATTTTAGATTCTACCCTTAAAATTTTTTGACATAAGGTTTATTAGGTAATGATTTTTTTTCTTTTTTTACTTAAATGGAACCCTCTATATTTTTTATACTTATTTCGATAGAAAATTGGCTGTTCTTTAATTTTTGTATAATAAACTATACCCCCACCTGTTATCGTTTTTTTAACAATTTCAATTCAAAGTACAAAATTATAAGTTTCGCTTATAATCTATAATTTAAGTAGGCTATAATTAAAACAAATGCAATTCATAATCGTTTTCTGACATTTAATAAAATACTTACTTCCTAACCTAAAAGGATATTCAAATGACAATCGATATTTAAAGGTGAATGCAAAATATAAAGAAAATAGTTGCTCGACGATTGTGAAATGATTGAATGCTATTGAATTAAAAAAAAATGATATGAATGCTTGAAATAAATACATAGAAATGTTAATTTAACAAAATATAATGATATAAGTATTTAATTATTTTACTTAGTATCTATTTTCGGTTTTTCAGTCAACATGAATTGTTTAAATAAATCAATTTAACAAGCATATAGAAATATTTTATATATTTTTCGAATAATAACCAAAAAATATAGTTGTTGTTAGTTTTTAACAATTAAATTAATCATTTATTGAAGAAAAATGTTTAACTGCACCAGTGTTACAAAATATAACGTAAAATGTACTTTACTTACTAAATATGATATTAAGCGTAACTTTCACAACTAAATAAATTAGTTGTTCTGGCGCGGCCTACTTTGGTTAAAAATTCTATACCAAATTTCTATTTGAAATTATCTTAAAAACGGTAAACGGTAGCTATTTAAGATGTTATATAAAAAATGAAAAGTGATCAATTTTCTATTAAATTAGCATAAAAAATATAGGGTGTCCCATTGAAGTAAAAAGAGAAAAATATAATACATTGAATTACATAATGTACACCTGCTGTTGCATATCAATAAAATATTGACGAGGGATAGATCCCGAAACACGTGTCTGCAGGTGGCCTTATATTAAGTAACATTCCTTTTTTACATTAAATTTTTCTCGGATCAAAAAAAAAAAAATGTTGAATTATGCAATATTTTATTAATGTGCAACAGCATTATGTAATTCAATGTAGGGTGTGGGCATTTGCTCGGGAAGTAGTTGTTTTAATGTGCATTTGTTTAGCGTACTTACGTAGCGTAAGTCAAAAGTCACAGAGCTAAATGTGAAAATAATTTATTAAAATTTTCAAATCATTTTTATTTAATATATTTAAATAACAGTGACCAAGTGAATGACTACTCTTTTCTATTTATATGCCATAAAAAATTGAAGTAAATAGATAAATTATAAATAAATATTAATAAAATAAATAATAAAATAAAATTATTACTAAATAAACAAATCAATACCTAAATAAATTAGCAAACAAGTATATATAATGATTTAAACAATAATATATCACAGATGAAATCACAGACCAGGTAAAAGTAAACAAATCATATAATATTAACACAAAGAAATGACATCGGAAAAATTGATGCGATGCAAACGAGATTTAAAAGTTGCAAATGAATTAGTAAATAAAACAAAACTGATATCATTCTCTAATTCATTAGCATACCGCATCATTCTGTCTATAGGATTATTCATACCGTACCGAGTGGCGTGAAACGCAATGCGAAATAATGGTTTGTAGCGTGACTGCGGGCCGCGTGGTTTGTTAAACTCACCCCTTCAAACCATCTCACTACAATCTATGAGGCCGTTGATGAGCTTATATAAGAAGGACATATCTAGAAACATTCTCCTATCAGCTAATGACTTGATATTCACGTAGTTTAACATGGCACTGTGGCTAAAGTCTATACTTCTACCACCCATTCTGAAATGCATAAATTTCAAGAATTTACCCTGGACTCGTTCTAATTGAGTAATGTAATTCTGACTATATGGTGACCAGACACTCCAAGCATATTCCAAATGCGGACGGACTAGGGAGATATACAGTTTTCTAATGGTGCTAACATTAAAATCCGATGAAAATCTATTAATAGAGCCCATCAGTTGTAACGTTTTATTACATATGTGTGAAATATGATTGGAAAAGTTGAGCTTTGTTGTAAATAAAACGCCCAAATCTTTTATCATCGATTTCTTTGCTAGCACCTTACCGTCCAGTGTATGGTCAAAATTACATTGTTTACCGCGATAAAACGAAACATGAACACATTTCTCAAAATTTAGCTCAAGTGCATTTTCTTTACACGATAGTGCAACCTTGTTAAGATCATCCTGAAGTTTTAATTGATCAGCATAAAGGAGAAAGTTACTATTTTTAATATTTAATCCGATGTCGTTTATAAATAACAAAAATTAAATCGGCCCACAATGCAAACCCTGCAGTACCCCTGATGTAACCTCTATAATTTTTGACGTGTATTTACCTATGCGTACCCGCTGTGTTCTGTTTTGTAAGTAACTACTCATCCAATTAACAATGTTAGCACCAAAACCCATTGATTCTAATTTATGTATTAGTATACTATGCTGCACTCGGTCAGATGTCTTGGAGAAATTAGTATATATTGAATCAACCTGTGATCCACTCTCCAAAGCATTTGACAAATGGGCTTGGTACACCATTAGATTGGTAGCTGTGGATTTGCCTTTTAGAAATCCATGATGTTCGTTAATGATCCCCTGTAGTTAACAATATTTTCCCGTGCACCATTCTTAAATATAGGGACAATAAAGCTGTCCTTTCAACATTCAGGATATAACCCCGACAAAAGGGAACTTGTAAACATGGTATGAATAGGCTTAGTTAGAGTATACACGCATTGTTTTACAAAATAAGCAGGGATACCATCAGGGTCAGCTTAACATGATTCAGGCAATGAGGATATGGCATTAAATATTTCCTCAATAGATACACTGAGATTAAACAGATCAAAAGATGCAATACCATGATAAATAGGCAATGAATTAACTGGTTCATTACTGTAAACTTTAGCAAAATTATCAGCAAACAACTCCACACTGTGTTGTAAAGTATAACTTAACTCATTATTCAAATGCTTTACTTTAGGATACCCCGTTGTTTTGCGATACACGTCAACGTGTTCCCAGAATTGCTTAGAATTACTATTTATTTCAGTTTCTACGCGGTGAATATAATTTTTGTATAACATATCACTCAGGTCTTTACACTGTTTCTTGAGGTTCTTAAATAACTCGTAATGTGGTTGTCAGCCGTATCCTTTGTACTTTAAATGCGCCTCCTTTTTCAATTTTGTTAACTTAATTAACTCACTATTGAACCAGTTGGGATAATTGGACGATTTTAAATAAACAATAGGCACAAACATTTCGAAAACTTCACACAAAATGTTATTAAGATTATAAACATTTTCATTTATACATTGGCCAAGTACTTGGTCTCAATTAATGTTACCTAAGAAGTTATTAATGGCACTATAATTCGCTCTTTTAAAGTCATAAATTCATTCCGAATTTCCCTTGGTAAATTCTGCTGCGGCCTGTGGAATATCCAGTATATACGGTATATGGTGAATACTTGGATTGCACAAAATATCACTAACATTTTTAATTTTTAACTCACATATATTAGAAAAAAAAAATAGTCTAAAAAAACACCCCTACTATTAGGAATATTGTTCATTTAGTGAAGATGGTAGTAGCTGATGGCATTTACTAAAACACTAGCCGGATAACTTTTATTGTCAACACCTAATAAATTATCACCACTATCCCATACCGCATTTGGAATGTTGTAATCACCGCAGAAAATAAAGTCACATATTGGATGTTCCATACAGATCTTCTCAATTTCCTCAGCATTAGAGATATATGTATGTTTGAAATTTACAAAAAAAATATTACTAGTTTTAATTATTATTCATATTGTGAATCTGATTTTTACTTTTGTATATTATTTCTATTTGCCATATATCTGGGAACTATTGTTTATTTTTATTGTATTTATTTTCTATTGATGTAATGGCCTACCGTATGAATAAACAAACCTTCAGGTTTTAACAGAGGGTGAATAAATTTTAGGCTTCTTAGGTTTTAATAATAATAATAATTACTTTATTACCCAACACCCATTATAGGAGAATTAAAGGACCAGAAAATAAGAATATAGAATATATAAAGTTAATTTATATACAGGATGAGTCACTGAAGTGTCCGTCTTTGATATCTCCTTTGTCGTTAAAAATTCAGCATTAATTTATTAATAAAACTTGCATGACTTCTGAAGGCGCATAATATAAAATTATTTTCATAAATACAGGGTGTCCCATTATCCTGGAATTCATATCAACTTAATGATTTTAAATGGAACACCCGATATAATATATATTTTTTCGATTCACATTTAAATTACCTTTAAATCAATATAACATATTCAGTAGTTTTAACTAGCTATTACTGCAGAAAAAAATATTAAGAGTTGCGCTGGTATACTAAAAAATCATTATTTTTTGTGTTTTGAGATGGGGCAATGAATATTTGTATACATACTACGGTAATATAATTATATTCAATAATAAGTTTAAATGAGAAATATTTTTATACATGGTTCTCGAAAAATAATTTTAAATATGTGACTTTTCAACGGACGTAATTCATTTTCTTATTAAATGGCACCCTATACTTTTAATTTTTCAAAAAATCATTTTTTTGCAGAATCGGACACTTTGAAGTGTTGACTATGAGGTTCTGAAGCCGTTTTTTGAAATTCGAGTTGGAAATGTGTGAAATCATGAATTAAGCAAAACAATGTTTTAGCTCGTTTTAGCTCAAAAACTGCGTTTTTGCGCCCGTCAGTTCGCTTGCGTATTTTACGTTTTTGGTCATAACTACTTACTTCCGCACCCATGTCCACTCATCAAAGACTCACTAGATGGCGCTGTAGGTCGAAAACAGTTATCGACTTTCGATAAATAGACTACTATTGTTCTCCAAGTAAGGTGCACTTTCTTAGTACAGTTTAGTCAGAGTCAGACACGGTTGCTTTGACTCGTACGCGAGAAGCTATCACCGCAACAATATTTTTCCACAACACCAAAACTGTCCGGAGGGAGAGAAGAGCTGGTACAAATGGCAAGTCGCAACGGCGACAAGGACTTAGGATGAATTCGACCGCGAACCACCGATGTCCAAAGAAGTTCAGAATGTCATCAAACCAATTTACGAAGCTTTTTCTTCGGATGATCTACTGATCCAGTGCTTAGGAGGCTATACTCAAAATTGCAATCACAGTTTGAATGGCTGCATTTGGAGGTTGGCGCCCAAACATTTGCACGCCGGGATGAAAATCATCGAAGTCGCAACATTTTTTGCCGTCGGATTGTTCAATAAGGGATACTCATCGCTTCTGAAAACCAGTTCACGAAAAAACGCTGACGCGAAGAGGATCGAACATATCGAGTGTAGGCTCACTCCAGCGGTACAAGCGGCGATGGAGAAGCGAGACAGGCTCGCCTCCAGCAGAACGCCTTCTACGAGGAGGAAGAAAAATTGTTGTATGGTGCTGGCATCGCCGATTAGCCGTACATTGCATAAAAATGGTTATTTTCTGTTTTTCTACTCGCGCGGTAGAATATCTCGACAATGAATTAACCGATTTAACTCTCGATCAGCGCATTTTATGGACCATAAAATTCTCTAGGACTTGATCCTCAACGAAGTATGTCTGACAGTTATTAATATTTTTAAGGCCCGCCAAAGGTGAAAAAAGTGAAAAAGTGACACTTTTCGTACGATGGTCGCTATTTTTGCTAATTATTGGTCTAAATGGATCAACCGAGGGTCAATTCCTGGACAATTTAACATACTTTTGGGGCCCTTTTCTCTTTTTTTGTTTTAGACAACTAGGACTAGAGTTAGTTTACTGCGCGCAAACCAATTCCAATTTGAGCTGCCAACTTTGGACCTGGACATCTTCTCCGGGGATAATCAGACCCGAATTTAAAAAATAATTTTGTAAAGAGAAAAGATGAATAAATTTGATATGAAAAGCCGCATGCAAATATCTTGAACGTACCCTGATAAAAAATGTCAGCGAACAGCCTTCTTTTCGTACTCAAAAGGTGAATCTCCCTTTAAAATTGCCTCACATTGCATTCTTCGTTTAACAACAAGACGCATATTTTTGTATGATTTTCTGGCATAATCTGCTCTTCTTTGCAAACAAATTTAATAAAGTTACCCTTTTTAAAGTAAATTATCTTCAATCGATATTTTTGTTTTACATGCACAATGATTTTTTTTTCTTAAATCTTATCTTTATTACTTTCTTGTGAGCCACCTGTACTATAGACAGCTACCTAGGTCTTACCTAACGTTTAGCAAAACTGGAAAATCGCTTAATCAAGCACTATATTCTAATAATATTTCTATGTTACATAATTTTCAGTCCCTACAATTTTCGTAGGAAAAAACCATCGCTGTGGACACATATCTAAGTTCCTATACTATTATGCATTAATCTCTACTTAAAAATAATTAACATTTACATTTACAAATTTGTAACCTTAAGAAAAATGGCTATTAAGGGTATTTTTGTCGTTAGTGAAACAAGGGTGTAAAACAAAGCTACATTTTTTAGATTATACCGATATCTGTCACTTCCAATTTGAATTTCTATTCAAAATTTTATGTTAGAACAGTAATAGAACCTGAATCCATATCTGAATACTAAATTGCTTGATTTATTATCGAATATTGACGTTTAAGATTTTTCAATACGTGCGTGCGTGTGTGATTTGTATTTGTTTTTGTAGGTCAAATGACATTGTATAATTTTAATCACACGGAATTATCTAATCGTACTTATCGACTCATGTCTGTCTGTACGCGCGTTAAATAATTAAACAGGCGGCATTAATATTCCATTAAAATAATTACTGGCTATAGCACGTAAATCATAGACAAAGAAATTAATAAATAATCATTATTTGTATGATATATGTAATGTTTATTATAACAAGTATGCAATTTTCAAACTATAAAATAACTACGTTAAGCGCACTGAAAAATAAATTTCGTGATCGTAACTTGTAACTACAAAAATTATTTATAGAAAGAAAATCAATGATTATGTAATCAAGTTTTCAATAAGAAAAAATCGTGATGTGTCCATCTCGGTACTTTCCTTGGTGAATTCATAGCCAATAAAATCGTATTTAAATTCGTGTCCAAGTCGTTTCTTACGAGGATAGCCGAAAACCTTATTTGACATCCTCGCAGTTCGCACTGCTTAGTACACTGCTGCGTTCTGTCCGTATATTTGAGAATAAATACATTATCGAGAATAAAGAGTGCAACAGGATTTTTTTTCTAATAATATTGAATAAATAATAATAATAATTTATTTATTAATGGAAAATTCACCATTTTACAAAAATTGTAACAATTTTTTACTATAAGTAGTAAATAGGCTATTACATATAAATAAACAATAACTAAAAATACAAATTAAAAAATAAATTAATCAATTATTATCCCAAGTGGTTTTACGAGTTGTTGGGTTAAATAATTCAAACAATAATGTATAAATACAGAAATAAGACAGCTTGTACAAGTAATGACAATATTTGATAAAATTTAAAGAAATGCAGTCGCAATACATTAAAAATCAATACAATTTACAATGACGAATAAATGAATAAATTAAAACAAAACAGATAACTAACTAAAAGTCCGGTTTTCACACTAAAATAGCTAAACATGAAGCAATACCGTAGAATAATATTTAAATATTTAACTGCTCATACTAGTTAAATACAATTAAATACACTATTTATCACGGTTTAAGATCAGTACAGTAACAAATAATAATTCATTATGGCACACATTTCAAGGTACGATACAGAACTAAATTAAATGACTTATTAATCATTCATTTGGACCAACATATCACTGTGACTAAAATTAATCCTTCAGCCTCCTATTTTGTAGTGAATGTACTTCAAAAATTTACCTTGCACACGTTCTAATTCTTTAGTGGCGACAGCAGTGAAGGGAGACCAAACGCACGATGCATACTCCAAATGTGGTCGGACAAGGGATAAGTACAATTTTTTAATAGTTGCAATTATAAAATCCTTAAAAAATCTTGTAATGAAACCCATGATCCTAAGTGCTTTATAGCATATGTGCGTTGTATGACGATTTAAACATAATTTGGATGTAAATATAACCCTCAGGTCCTTCACTACAGAATTCTGCGCTACTTCATTCCCATCTATAAAGTATTTACAAAAATTAAATCGACCTCGATAAAATGGTACATATACACACTTCTTCAGGTTTAACTCCAGTTGATTATCTTTACACCAGTCAACAATACCATTTAAATCTTCCTGAAGTCGCTCTTGATTTGATAAAGACATTATATTATTAAAAATGTTTAAGTCGTCAGCATAAAGCAGGTATTTACTATGTTTAACGCGCATTCCAATATCATTAATAAACAAAAGAAATAATAGAGGTCCACAACTATGTATTATATTTTATAACAACCGAAGGTTTTTTTTCTTCGAAAAATATTTGTAAGGTATATTTGTAAATAAATATGAAATTAATATTTTTTGAACATATAAAAATGTAATAAAATAAGATTTAAATAATTATCTTGTTTATTTAAATTGAAGGAATATATGAATAAAACAAAAAGAATTTTCAATGTTAATTTCTTGGCATTGGAAAATTATTTGTTTTTCTTATTATTTAAAATAGATAAATTTACTTTTATAGAACAAATATTTCTGATTTGAATGTCTAGTGAAGGCTATATATAAAAAATGTAACGTATAACTTAACCTGATAGAAATACAAACAAAAAAAGAGAGAATACAAAAAATTATAAAGTAATTGTACAAGCTTAACTTCAGAAAATAACGCAATGTGACAAGTTGAAAACAAGTTTACATAAAAATATCGCCATATTGAACATTCGCATTCCTACTCATATGAAATAGTGCAGATTTGTATAATGTATTAGATTTGGCTAACGGATTATAAAATGTATAATTATGATGTGAGTTTATTCTTGGTACATAAAAATGAATATTACTCAAGATTTCAAGACAATCAATAATGTGAATGATTTTGTACATTGTTTTGGCACTATACATTTCTCTTCTAGTTGTTAGAGATTCGAGGTCAAACCTAGCTAGCAATGCTGCGCGATCAGTACCCTGCGAGGGATAAATACCATCAATTTTAAATGACATGATTTTCAAGAAGCGCCTTTGTACATTTTTGATACATAAGGACAAGTTTATATAATGTGGATGCCAGACAACAGAAGCATATTACAACTTACTTCTGACCAATGCAATATATAACGATTTTATTACTTCCATATTACTGAAATATTTGCTTCATCTCATAATGTATAGTTAGTATTAAGTAATATGTATTTAAATGGACTTACCGTTAATAAACAATAAACAATAATAAAACCTATTGTTTTAGAAGCAGACTTACATGTATTGTTTATATGACGGACAAATGTCTTACTTTTTTTATAAAATAGAACACCAAGGTCTTTCACCTCTTCATGTTTCTGAAAAGGAAAACCGTCTATATTATAAGAATAAGAAAACCTTATCACACGACAACAGCTAACAGAATAGTATATTTCATTAGGGGTCCAGAAAAAAGGATTTTTCCGTGCGCGCTGACCGAGAAGTCATGCAAGCACGGAAAAATCCATTTCTGGACGTGTAATGAACGCTATTTTTTATTATAAAATGATTTTAATTATTTTTTCCGAAACATTGCTTCCGAGTTAGTTGCTGCAAAAACTCAAAATAATAATGAATTTACTTGCAACATACCGCATAATGAAAAATGTTTTGAAATAACACCAATATCTTCATTAGAAATTGTAAAAATAATAAGTAAAATGGACAATAAAAAAAGCAGTGGATTGGACGAAATACCAGTTTCACTAGTAAAAAAATGTATTTCAAAAATCATTGAACCTCTCACACACATTTTTAATCAATCAATCCAGACTGGTATATTTCCGGATAAATTAAAATACTCAGTTATAACTCCAATCTATAAAAAAGGGGACCCGGAGTTATATGAAAATTATAGACCTGTTAGTATATTAAATACATTTTCAAAAATATTTGAATCTCTAGTTGCTTCGCAAATAATTGATTTTTTTAATGTTAATAAACTTTTTAATACTACTCAACATGGTTTTTTAAAGGGAAAAAGTGTAAACACTGCACTCTATGATTTTCTAAATCCAATATATACAGCTATTGATAAAGGTGAATTGGCTTGTGGAATTTTCTTAGATCTCTCTAGAGCATTTGACACAATTGACTATTCCACCTTGCTAATTAAACTAGACAGCTATGGTATCCGTGGCACTGCAAACAAATGGATAGAATCATACCTACGCCATAGGAAGCAAATAGTCAAACTAAAAAGTGACAGAACAGAATCGGATGTTGTGTCGAATGCCCTAGAAACTAACATGGGGGTTCCACAGGGAAGTACTCTGGGACCACTGTTATTCCTTATATTTGTGAATGACATAAATAACCTCATTGAAAACTGTAAAATCATCAGCTACGCTGATGACACTAACATTTTACTTGTAGCAGCTACATTTCCTGATGTAGCCCACACAGGAAGCATAGTCATGAACAAACTTGCAAATTGGTTCAATAATAATGGTCTAATACTAAATCAGGACAAAACAAATTATATGTTTTTCAAATGCAACAATAACTTAGCAACACCTCAATCTATTAACCTGAATAATTGCAATTATAAATTCACCACCACTACAAAATTCTTAGGAATTACATTAGATGAAACATTAAGCTTTAAACAACACATTGAAATTGTAAGCAGTAAACTTAATAAAGCATGTTACGGCCTAAGGATTTTATCTAAAAACACAAACTTAAAAATTTCAAAAATATTTTACTACTCTTACTTTTACTCAAACTTAAAGTATGGGATTCTTTTTTGGGGTAGCAGTGTAAATTTTAAATCGATTTTTGTAATTCAAAAGAGAGCCATAAGAATCATGTTTAAACTTAAATATGACTTCAGTTGTAGAGGAATTTTTAAAAGAGCCAATATCTTAACGTGCTATGCACTATATATATACGAATGTATAAAACTGTCGTGGAGTAACAGACAATTATTTCAGCATAATACATTTCCGGGAAATTACAATACAAGACATGGCATTGAGTACAGTTTCCCAAAAC
Organism: Philonthus spinipes; assembly: GCA_963082785.1. NCBI lineage: Eukaryota > Metazoa > Arthropoda > Insecta > Coleoptera > Staphylinidae > Philonthus > Philonthus spinipes. Next base: position 24,896,583 of record OY720310.1, on the reverse strand, counting down.
ACAGGCTGCAATTCTTTGAAAGAAGTACGCAATACACATGTATTAAGTTATATAACAATATTCCATCACACATTAAAAAAGCTCGATCATATAGTCATATGAAAAAGATCTTGTTCCAATATCTGGTGGAACTTGAACCATATAGTATGGAGGATTTCTATAACAGAACATAATATACGGTCATTTATTTCATGATTGTCATTTATACATATATATGTTTTAATGTTTAGCAATGTACATTTATGTAATATTGTTGTTCCATTGAAAATAAATATTATTATTATTATTATTATTATACTTATCTGAAAACAACAATATAAAACTAAATATTTAAATTATTTGATTTATTTTCAAACAGTAACATCTATGGCAGTGAATAATTACACTAATTCTAAAGAAATTTAAATGCAATACCTGTTTTTCGGAATTTGATCTGGTAAGCACTTTATTTCAAAATACAATATCAGTATATTCTAAGTCTGTGTACATTTGAACAAATTTACGAATTTCACAGACGGAAAATAAAACGTCAGTGAAACACAGAAGTGAAAAATACATCGTTGCTATGGAAATCGGTTAGTGCACGGAATGATCGCACAAACAAACTTTTTGTGTGCGGTCGCCTGAAAAAGTGACGATTCCATCATTCTAGAGGCATATGGAATCAACGTGTTTTCAGATAAGTATAATAAAAATACATTTTTTTCTTATTTAAGGTAAGCCTATTCTGGGTGCACCGTTGATTTATACGCTCTAGGTTTGATTGCATATGGAATAAATTATCATAGCTATTAATTTAACCATAAATCTTCAGGTCATCAGCATAAACCAAGACGTGATAATCAATATTCATAATTAAATCATTAATAAAGATTGTAGATAACAAGGGACCCAGATTCGATCCTTGAGGTACATCTGATGTTGATACAAACTCATATGATTAGATATGTATTAGTATGGATACTAAAACCAAAGTTAGAAAGCTTGTTTAATAATAGGTGATAATCTATACTATCAAAGGCACGTGAAAAATATGTATAGATCACATCAGCATGACCTCTGTTTTCAATTGTATCACTAATGTACTGTGTAATGGTAAAAAGATTTGTCATGGTTGACCGACCTGGCATAAAGCCAGTGATAGTGATATAAAAGATTTGACGCTTGAAAAAATATCCTTATATAAAGCATGCTCAAAAACTTTAGCAAAATTTGACAGTATTGTGATTCGTCTGTAGTTGGTTAACACGCTCTGATCACCTTTCTTTGCTATAGGAATAATGCGTGCGCGTTTCCAAATATCAAGAAACATACATTTGCGAATTGATAGATTAAATATAACCAATAAAGATTTTACAAAGATATATTTACAATCACGTAATACAAAAAAAAACAGGAATTTGGTCATCACCACAACTAGAATTATTTTTTTAATTTATTGAGCCCTTGAATTACAAGCGATTCAGTTATCAAAAACATATTTTGCGGAATAGAGTAGTTAGTGAATTTGTTGTAAAGGGGAGAAGTTGAAGAAGAAAATACGCTTGAAAATGTGTCCGCAAACGCATTAACTATGTCTTTAGGATTAGAGTACTCCGCATAAACACTGCGAAGTACTCCAGGAATTCTGGATGATCCTTTTTCTTTCGAATAAAATTCCACAGCGATTTAAGCGCTTTAAGTGCACTTTAAATGCAACTACTTAATCTTAGCTTAAATAAAACACTGTAATTTTTTCTGCACTGGGTGGGCTTTTCTTTCTTTTTCTATTTCGCTGCCGGAAGAATTTATGATTTTATCACCACCTGTACATTGTTCCAAACGCGAGCGTCGAAACTCAATTTGTTACGGCGAGGAAAAATCGGAGAAAAGAAGTGAACTGCTGGGGGTCGGTGCGCGTTATCATCCCTCATTTCGGATTCCCTTTTACGTTCGAATATACACCTGACTTTATTCTCCCACGCTGAAAGCCCTCGCGTCATCCGATAAACCCATTTTGTGCTGAAAAGTCCGGGGCGCGTTTTCACCTGGCGCGCGCTAGTTGGGAGAAGTCGGGAAATGTCATTTGCCGTAATTAGATTAGGAGTGGAAGAAGAACGGGACACTTTCCACTGGGTAGTGTGAGGGGGAAATGTCGTTAAATACTAAATTTAGAGTGTTTTACTAAAGGTTTTTATTTGTTTTATTTTATATAGGTAGATAGCATCATCCCATGCTTTTGGAAGACTGAAATTATATAACTCGAAAAATTAATTCTCTCATTGCATAAATTATTTGTTAAAGCTCCTATTTTGTTTATTAGTTTTTTTATTTTTTGAAAATTGTTTCAAATAAATGTCGGTCGGAATTAAATTCTGAACGAACTTTTTGTAACATTTTTTTATTTCTGTTGAAATAAAAAAAAATGGACTAATGTTGAATATAGTTAGTATTGTCTATTAGTAGAGAACGTTAATTTTGAAAATTACGAAAAGTTGTTTCAAATGAAAGTTAATCAACATTTGATTCTAAACAAATTTTCATTAAATAAAAAACAATTTTAGTTTCACTGTTTTTTTTTTATTGTAGAAACACTGCTACAAATGTTTCGCCCTCATAGTGGAATTATCAGGCAGATGATTAATGGTTTCTACAAAAACAAAAATCGTGATTCTGTTAACCAATATTCACTAGAATTGATAAAAAACAGCTGTAAAAAATATTTAATAGAATTTGTCGTTTATAAAAATTATTGAAATTTCCAATTGATTGAATTATATCATATAATTTATAATAAGTTCCAATTTTGAGCAAGACACCGTCGAGAACGGACACATTCGTCAAGTGAATTATAAAAAAAACAAACATTCAGCAATTAAGTGTGTTTTTACGTTATTGCATATCATGAATATTGTGAAGAGGGCGACACAATCATATACAAAAGGGCTAAAATGTTTTCTGATTCTGATAAATCTGTAGATCTACCTTCCGCATACACGACGCACTCAGAGGGGAATTCAGCATTGATCACGATATCTTATTCTTAACGCTAGCCCTCCTCGACCACCACCTGAAAACGATGTTTGTGATCGAATTTTCGGCACCCGCCGAAACAGACATCGTTTTGAGAGAGAAGGAAAAACGGACTAAATATCATGACCACTCGTACGAAATGAGCAGTTTATACGCAAGCCACAGTGTCAAGCTAGTGGTCTTAATCGTCGGTGCTGTAGGCGGCTCATTTTTAGCAACTTAATGTTAATCCCAGCCTGCCGCGGCACTTTAGTCGGTAGCATGCAAAAGGCTGTGATACTGGGCTCATTGCGACTACTGAGATCCCACACGATAAGACAGTTGGATGTAAATAACAATTAGTAATAGACAGTGTTATAATTAAGCATACAGAAAAACAGCAAAGAAATTTACTGACATGTTACATACACTATAAAAAGGCATACGACTCTGTTCCTCATGATTGGCTTATTAATGTCTTAAAAAATTACTAGATAAATCTAAAAATATGTAATTTCCTTAAATTTGTTATGCAAAATTGGAATACATGAAATATGTTTAAAACCAACTCCAAAATTATTAAAACGGATCCAACAAATAAATAATTGTGGAATATTCCAAGTATATACGTTAAGTCCTTTATAGTTCTGTCTAGCACTTAATCCCTTATCACATACCCTAAATACAACAAATTTAGCATTTAATATGTTACCAGGGGTACAGTGGGACGAAATCATGAATAAACTAACACGTTTAGTAGCGTAGAATCAAATTTCGACGCTATTTGAGAAAAAAATTAAAGGGATTTTTATTTCATGCTTCCTTAAAAAGTAGAAATACGGTCTTATATGCATATGAATGTAGTTACCTAGGCATCTTGCTCACTGAAGAATATGTTTCTTAAAATCCATACAGCAATTATGATGAAAATGAAGCTATTTAGGCTCGCCTGCACACGCAAGATATATCGATTTGAATACGCACATAAAAATTGGTTAAGTACAGGTTTGTACACAGCATCATTCTGGATAGCGAATGATCAATAATTTTGATTCTTTGAGTACTGCACAAAAAAAACGAAGAATTACTGGTATGGTATTTGTCAAATTATCCGGGATACAAAATGTATAATATTAAATATTTTTTTGGATAATCATGTCGCTATATATTTTCTAATCATAGAACTGCGCAAAGAAGAGAGTAGTGCGTTGTTATATGCAGCATCTTTCAATCTGAAAAAGGAGGGTAAATCAAGTGTAGCTATAAAAACATTACAAGAACAACCCAGAAGCCAATTGAAAAATAATGACAGCAAAGAAATTAGTCCCCAAAAAGCATTTGCAATTTGTCTCGATTGTGAATTGTTTAAATCCCAATGCATTCGATTCAGACAAATTGCGTCAGATTGTGAAGACAGTGATGATGAATTAATATGAAAAATCAGACCTTGTTAGGATTTAATTATTCTATTTTTGTTATATCAAATATATTCTTTTTGTTTTATTCTTCTGGGAATATTTATTTCATTAATCTTCTACTTCACATTTTCCAAATAATATATGAAAAATTAATATTAGTTTTCTCTGCATATTATGTGTATATAAATTATCCACAGGATAATATTATTTCTTGAGTAAAAATTATTATCTTAATTTCAAATGTGAAAAAATAATTTCTTAATTCTCGAACAAATTATTTTTGCATATATGTTTAAAATTGCAGCCTACAATAATGAAAATCATATCTATTTAAGTAACTGTGATAATATGTATAACTAAAATTTATATAAGCATGACATTTAAAATTAACAAGATTTATAACAATAATAATATATTGATAATATAACACCCTGTATAATTCAAAATAATTTTATATTATTATTTTTTTCAAACTATTTACTTTTGGTGCAGACATTTTTTTCCTACTTCTGATAATAACTGATATATATTGCGAGAAGCTTGTAATAGAACACCCTATATAATAATTACATAACCCATAAAATGATTAACGTTTATTATTATTATGACATTAACTCCGTATGAATATGTACCGCTTTTGGCGACATGAAAAATTTCGATGATCACTTTTTCGATCGATCTGTCCCACTGTGCGGCGTTTCACCGGAAACGCTGCGACATTGATTATTTCGGCGATCTTTTCATTTCCATTTTTATCTCGCGATAACAACGGACCCCTCCTTTATTCATATTTTACCTTCATTATTATTATAAAACGAACTAAGTTCGTCTACACATATTGATGTTTCGGTATTGTAAATATTATTTGTTAATATAGGATTAGTTTACCTTCGTTCATTTATTAGGGTTTAGGTTTAAGTTTTATTATAAATAGAAAACAGTATTCATTCACTTGGTCACAGTTATTTAAATATATTAAATAAAAATGATTTGAAAATAATTAATAAATTATTTTCACATTTAGCTCTGTGACTATTGACTTACCTACGTAAGTACGTTAAGCAAATGCACATTAAAACAACTACTTCCCGGGCAAATACCCACGCCTGACATTGAATTACATAATGTACACCTGCTGTTGCACATCAATAAAATATTGCATAATGCAACAAATTTTGATTCGAGAAAAAATTAATGTAAAAACAACAAAAGGAACGTTACATAATATAAGGCCATCTGCAGACACGTGTTTCGGGATCTATCCCTCAAGTTTTATTGTCTTACGCGGCAAATACATTTAGCGTCATAAAACGCAAAATTTCCATGAAGCTGCCTTAATCCGCGAAAAATTTACCATTACGGCATTTCGTGACCAAAACAAAAGCATGACAGCTTTTGTTTCCGAAATGCACACCGCCAGGTACCGAATTTTGTTACTCGCGGAGACGCACGACTTTTTTTTTAAACGGTTTATTGATACACTTAGCAAGATACAATCGTAATTAATTTACAACTACGTTTTACATGTTTTTATATTATCGATTACTACTGACTAATTAAATTATAAGCGCTGATTAATAACAAAAATATATATTGAGCTGTGTGAATGTACGGGGATCGCTGACGTATCGTCTAGGCGTCCATATGTGTCTCATATGACATTAACACATAACTCCTCCCCTCTTAAATGGGAAGATCGAGTAGGCGAGATCTTCACCTCTTCGGTGTTGTTTGTGGATTGTGTCCTTCTTCTTCTTTGATTTAGGAAAATGTATCCTTTGTAGAGTGCGAACGAGGTGGTCATGGTACCGATGATGATTAGTATGATCCATGGAACGAATTCCGTTGTTTTCGTTCTCTGTTCCTGTGGGTTGGCTTGGAGATTGTTGATTTGTTTACTAAGGTCATGTATGTCTCCCAGGTTAATTTTTTCCAAATGAAGGCTTGTATAACTGGTTTTGTGATGGTTGATCATGTCCAGTTTAAGTAGAGGCAAGATGTATGGCTCTCTGTCTTCAAGTTCTTTCTTGTTGTATATCGTCTGGTTTTCTACCAATATGCTACATGTTGGCGGGATTTTTATTTTAATGTATGCTAGGGGATTTTTCCCTAATTCATTATTAATTTCGATTACCTCGGGTTCGTATTGAGGCTCGGAATTTGAAAATTTGGGGTTTCTTCGCATTCGTCATCGTTTCGATATTCGACTTCATCGTTGTAAAATTCTTGGGGTAATTGCTGAGGCATTTCTTTCTCATGGTCATTAATATTGTAAAGTTCCTCGGAAATGACGTTAAGTTGTACGTTATTTACGGAATTATTTCGGTTTGGTCAATTGAACCTGTTTTGGGAAATGTTTGTATTTCTCGTGGTGATCGACATGGGTTGCGGATACTGATCTGAAGAAAATCTTGGTGCGGAAAACCGGGTAGTGGTAGACATTGGTGCCGGTTGATTAAATTGTTGGTTATTACCTTGGAGTTTAAAAACATTTCTTGGTGTACCGAAAACTTGTCTATTAGTTAAATATCTTTGTTGTGGCAACTGTCTGAGTTGCAAGTTTATTGCTTGGCTTGGGAAATGCTGTTGCGAATGCATATTATTTTGCTGACGTACGTTTTGTTGTTGAAACGAGTTCGACATTCATTGATTCTGATGTCTTGTGTTATATTGAGGCGGTTTAAAATCTGATCTACTGTTTATTGGAGATTCTAAAGTATATTGAAAATTTTCCTCTTCAATCACCAAATTAATTGCATCTTCTAAAGTGCCCGGGTTTCTGAGCCGGATCACGCTTTGTAAATTTCCTTTCAACCCCCGAATAAACGTTTTGAGGGCTGTAACATCGTATTGTCGGATGTGAATGATTTTAACTTGGTCAATCATTTGATTATCAGGTAGAGAATTTATTTTGGAAGTCAATTTGTTTCGAGCTATCTGTATTCGCTCGGCGAAATCTAACATTCTTTCATTTTTATAAGGTTTCAAATTTATCAAATCTTGGACAAGGCAATCGTAGTTTCTTAAGTCACCGAATCTTTGTCGAAGATTATTTTTTATTTCGTTCCACGTACCGAGATCGGTACGTGAACCGATAGCAATTAACGCACGGTCCTTTAGTTTACCTATGATTGCTTTTAAAAGATAATTATTAATTTGTTGATTATTAAACGGTCTGTATTCATTTAATACAGAATCACACCTAGTTATGAAAATTTCCGTCATCTCGGTGTTACCGTCGTATTGCGGAATGGTATCCACGTTCAATTTAAGCAATTGTAAATTTACTTCATTGTTATTAGCCATATCTTCTAAACGTAAATTATTAATTTCCTCAATTAAATTATTAATGGGATCGTTCATTAACCTAATATCAACTATCAAGTGAATGTGTAATTGGATACAGAGGATGGCACAATACCTTGAGAATTTCAGTCAACCTCTGGAATTATGATGAGCTTGCAATGTGTGTCGTTCCGTATGTACGTGATCGATTTTTTTCGAAGGACGTCTCCACGCTGATTCTTTTGGATTCGTGTTAATCGTTGAAACGAAGATTCGATGTTCAGAAACTGCGGTCTCGATGCCGTGAACTCGTGAAAAGGAACCACGAATATCTTACCGACTGCGCCAATTTTGTTACTCGCGGAGACGCACGACTTTTTTTTAAACGGTTTATTGATACACTTAACAAAATACAATCGTAATTAATTTACAACGACGTTTTACATGTTTTATATTATCGATTACTACTGACTAATTAAATTATAAGCGCTGATTAATAACTAAAATATATATTGAGCTGTGTGAATGTACGGGGATCGCTGACGTATCGTCTAGGCGTCCATATGTGTCTCATATGACATTAACACATAACTACCGTCCTATGGATTAATGGAGTTTGTTTGTCACCCGGCTTCTTGGAATTTGCATTAGCGAAAAACACGCGCATTAAATTAATTAAATTACAGTAGGTTGATCCCTTGCGTCGAGGTTGCGCGAGGGATTGCGCACGTCAATCCCAGTCTGTGGACCAATCAAAAACAGGACCCTTAAGCACCCCTCAGCTCTGACATCCCTCCCGAAGATGGGAACGGAAAGGGATGTTGCTAGTAAACAAAACTGATGATTGAAATGGTAAAAAGATCAATTCGGGTGTAAGTGAAGAAAGCGTGTGAAATTAATTTTACCAGTGTCGTCATGTCAATCCGTGAAATCAGTAGTCGCGTCGCGTAACGTGATAGTTAGTACTTTATATATATATATCTTGATGGTTTAGTTGTGTTTTTCTTTTATTATAATTTTTTAATAAACATCAAGTGACATATTTTTTTGAACGTATGTATGTTATTTAACAAACAATTCAATCATTTCTAATATATACATATATATATATACAAGTGAGCTGTGCCCAGGCTGCTATCCAGAACATTGTGTATTCTGTGGGGTAAGTTTAACCTATCTTTTATTTTTCTGACTGTGATGTATCTGCCTACGAGCTGCTAGGTAATCAAGGACGATCCGTGAAGAGTAGGTCAATATATTTAATATTTTACTTCAAATCGGGGTGCTTGTCTCCCAAAGTCAACACCGTAAATTCTCCTTTGATAAATATTAAGCAGGCAATTATTATAAAATACAAAATTAATCATTTATTATATATGGATGATATTAAACTTTATGATGCTCCTACCACACAACAAATGAAATCTCTCCTTAAATGTACTGAAATATACAAAATACAAAATGCTCCACATTGAAAAAGGAAAATGGAAAGAAAGGAATTCAGAAGACATATAAAATAATGAAATAAATGGGAATATGGGTAAAGATGATTTATTTAAACATCAAGGATTTCAACAAAATACAAAAATAGGCCATAGAAATATAAAGCACATTTTTCAAATGCAATATGTTAATCGTTTAAAACAAATTTTGAAGTCAAAACTAAATTCAAAAAATATATGTAAAGCTATTAATACATATGCGATTCCTATTTTAACCTTCTCTTTTTGTATAATTAAATGGTCGAAAACGGATTTAGAAGGTTTGAATAGATTAACAAGGACAACTCTATCAAAAAATCCAAATGTCTGTACTGAAAGATTATATTTACCACGAAGTTTGGGAGGAAGAGGTTTAAAAGACATTACACAGCTCCACAACACACAAATAAAAAAAATAAGGGAATATTTTCATTCAAAAACTGACAGTCACCTACACGCAGCTATTTCTTCTGTTGATAATAATTATACACCATTATCTCCGAGTAAAGAAATTTAGATCAAGAATATCATACAAATCAAAAGTTATCTGAAAAATGGGCATCGAAATTGTTAAAATATCTACCTACAAATGGTTGGCGAATGGACAGTTATTCCCAGAATAAGAAGGTTTTACTCTAGCTATACAGGACCAAGTTATAAATACACTTAATTATGAAAAGTATATCATAAAACAAACAGTAGAAAATGATTCCTGTCGAAAATGCCACCTGTTCCCGGAAACCACATCACAAGCGGATGCATTCTTTTAGCGAATACGGACAACAAATAAAGACACAACACGGTTGCTAAAATTATACACTAAACAATTAAAAATAACTATAATATTTCTCAAAATTTAGACGCCAATTATAAATTTAATCCATCGCAAATTTTATAAACAGATACACATAAATTATATTGGGACACTATACTACTGACAGATTTGGCAATAACGGCTAACCGACCAGATATTACATTAATTGAGAAAGCTTCCAAATTTACATATATCATAGATATTACAGTACCAAGTGATAACAATATTTCGAAAAAATATAAAGAAAAATTTGATAAATACGAACCACTTGCACTTGAAATTAAACATATATGGAAACAAGAGAAGGTTATTATTGTACCTTTCATAATTTCTGTAACCAGTATTACACCAAAAACATTCCAAAAAAATTAAAACTATTAAATTTGCCCGCTCAAATACACAACACAATACAAAAAGCCACAATTCTTGCAACACTATCTACAGTGAGCAGATTTTTACAATAATTAAGATTAAATTGTAAAAATACCGTTGATTCTTAAAATAAAGAATCGAGAGTATAAACTGAGAAATTAATAAATAATAATAATTGGGTAGGAGAGTCACACAACTGGTGAGCAGCGACACCATCCTTCCGATGTTAACGGTGCAAAATTGGACCGGCAGCTCAGGTGCACCCGGGCAGGAATTGATTTCGGCCAAGGGCTGATAACCCCCGAATCAGCTCTAATTACGATTGTGAGACACCTGAAAATCGACATCATTCGGATAGAAATCAAGGGCAAGATGGCGGGGTGGAAGATATGCCCCAACAGGATGACAACCCTCGCAATTTATAAACACGTTCTCTGTAGACAGACGAGCTAAGAGATAGCCTTCTGGAGTGCTATTACAACAGCAAGCAAGCCAAGGAGAAGAGGATATATGGCACCAATTAAAGGTCTATGGACCGACAAACATCCTGAGCACTCGGAGCGAACCGCGCAATATCTGCGGGACTATGTATCGTATCTTCTCCGATCCGAATATACAAGTACTCCAGAACAACAACAGCACGAAAAAGTTCCTCCGCAGCAAACCTTACGGAGAGTACCTCTACCGCCAGAGATAAATTTTAAGCGATAAACGCGAGCCCTTGCACCACATTAGACCACCTAAACAACAACACATTGCTCAAGGAAACACAGAAGTAGATGAAGAACTTCAAGGAGATGTTGACATCTGTTTTATCAAAGCAGCGGAGCAGGAAATTCAAGACAGATAATCAGTGCGCTTTTGGACGTATTGTGGATAACACATTGCTATCGCCATCGCATAATTATAAAAGTTGATAATGTTCCCACACGCATGATCAGTGGAATTACGCCATCGTTAGATTCTTTCTTTAAACTGTTACACGAACCATTTTTGATTTTTATGTAAATTCTACAATGAAGTTGAGAACAAAACATTAACTACATTGCATCTCCCTTACAGCAGATATAACAAGTTTGATCATACCACCGCAAACTGCAAGGAAGACATCAGTTGTATTAAATGCGGACAACACCCTACTACAGCTTGTGAATCCACACTCCCAGCCAAGTGCAATGGATGTGGGGAGCGTGGTCAAGAAAATGCACCAAAAGACAACTGAGACTCATTGAAGGCATACTAAATGTCAAAATTGTATGTCAAAAAGAAAAACAAGAATGCTGTGGACATCGACGAAGACCTGACAAAAATTTAATAATACATCAGCCAATCACAACGGATGACTACATAATCGACAATTTCACGACAATGATCAATAACTCAATGATAACTGAAGGGACGCACTCATTAAAAACTTAAAAAATCGCATCACTGCATCTTATAATATAAAAACACATGTTAACTTTTCAGGCAAAATGATGTTTATCGTCATGTTTAACCTCTAATCCCCAAATGTCATCTCTTCAGTAGCCCCTCAATTCGGAATCCAAAACAGTTTCGCCCATATATCAAACAAGAATGGGGACCTTTAATTTTTTATATGGTAACGTCAACTTCCTCTCCAGAAAAGCCTACCGATTATCCAACTACCTTTCAAATAACCCAACTGACGCTGTGTTAGTAGAAACTAAAACCAACAAACCATTAAAATTCCATAATTGGCCCTTCCTCTACTCTATTATCGCGGTCAGGCAGGAATTACAACTGTTGAAGGCAAATCCTCCAAAAATTAGTAAGTGTTTGAATGAATGTCTGCACTGCATAATCGAGTTTTCTCTTCTCACTTTATATCTTCCTAGCATATACCCTTTCCACTTTCCTCATTGCGACTTTTATTCTCACAAAAGCTTCAATTTATGATCATCTTTTCGTAATCAGAGATTTCAATGTTAATAAGATTAAATCTAGACAGCTTTTTTCCTTTATCTAAAACTCTAACATTGTCCGTATCTTCATAAAACCCACATGTCATGTCTCCTTACCAATCCACTACCTCTGATATCCTTTTCTGTATCAGTAATACACATAATCCACAATGACAAACTTATCCCCGCTTTATACTCGGACCACTTACCCATACAATTTTCCCTCAATATCGATGCGCCACTCTCACCTCCTCCTAAAACAATAATGCATTTTAAGAACTGTGACGTTGCAAAAGTGTCCGAAGAAAAGTCAGCATTTATCTCCTCAAACCCAAATATCGCTCCCAACACCATATCAAATTTCACAGATACATTATCAAAATACATCCAAATTCACTCCTTAATCATCACAAAAACTTTACAGATATCCGACTGATCAAATATAAAAGACAACTGTATAGAGATATAAGACTAACGGAAGATACAATTCTCAAAATGATTTAATAAAATCAACAAAGATATCTATAATCTCATATTCCAATATTAAACACATAAACAGTCTGCATGGTAGATAATACTGGCAGGAAATAAAACAAATTTAGCCAATATAGAAAGACTGACTTTATCCAGAGGATCACATACCCTAAAAGAAAGAAAACGGTATTCGATGACAAGGAGATTACAAAAATATTTGCTACCCATTTCCAAAATTTCACCTCCTTCACTAATATCCCCTTTACATCTAACCAAAATTCCTACATCCCTAATGATGACATAAAGGAGGACAAATATTTTGAAAACCTCATAAAAGAAAAAAACACTACCCCGGTTACGATAACATTCCCAGACTGGTCCTGAAATCCCTTCCAAACAGTATCCACAAATATTTTATCCAAATATTCAACCACATTTTCCCGAGTGAATGTAAGAAGGGTATTATCACTTGTATCCCCAAACCTGGCAATAACCCATTAGATCCTAACAACTTTCGACCTATCACCCTACTCCTTGTCCTGGGAAAACTATTTGAATCCATAATTAAAAATAAACTCGTTTCTTTAGTAACGGACATTATCCCTTCCTACCCGTTTGAATTCCTTGAGCACAGATCCACAATCAAACCCTAATCTATCCCTACACCGTCACAGCAAGCCTGGACGGCAGACGATCTGCCATTTTATTTTTAGACATAAAAAAGCGTTTGATTCTGTCTGTTATGGAGGTTTGCTGTACAAATGTTAGTCCCTAAAAATCCCGCCACACCTTATTAACCTTCTCGGCAATTTCCTTAAAAATAGGTCCCTCCCTAGGTAAAATTACGTTAGACTTTATCCAGCTCCTTTATCCTCGAAAGCAACAAATTTAAATAACTAACTAATTAACCCACTTAAAAACTGTGAAAAAAACACCAAACGATTGATAAAAAACCAACCAAGCGATAAATTGAGGTGACAAAGTTCGTTCACACACGCGTGCTCGACTTTAGCGCGATTCATAAATAGAACAGAACCGTTCTATGAATGAATAAAAATCAATCGACAAAAAAAACACAAACCATAAATTTAAATAAAAACCCCCAACACTTCCAATAAAATGCCACAAAAGAATGCAAAAAAGAATAAGAAAAGGAAGTCGTCGATACCGAATATGAAGTTGCAAATGATACATGACTCAAAAGTATAACGGAAATCAAGGAATCTGTAAACTTCATGAATAAAAATTTGAAAAGACGAGAGACCTTAAAAAATCACTAGAAAACAGTAAACAGCTTAATGAAAAGCTAGAAGAACGCGTTCAATTATTAAAACTGCAAGTGGAAAAAAAATGGAAAAAGAAATAAGTAAAAATAACATAATTATAGTAGGTGTAAAAAAACAACATAAAAGTGAAATAACCGAGGAAATAGCCACAGAAGTAATAAATATCTTAAACATAGATCTAGACTCACAAGATGTTAGAGAAGCATATACAAGGTGTTTAAGCATGCGCGTCGAGTAGCTTTAGCTTTTTTTCAAAATCTAACCTCAAACCTAACAATTTTTGAAATATTTAAATATATTTGGAAATATTTGGTCGAATTTCGTGCTTATTTTAAATGGCACACCCTACATCTAATAGCCCTATCTCATAGGAAATTGTAGGCATGTGAACATATTATGAAAGGTAACCTTAATTTTGATGTAGAATATGAAAAAATTAAATATGGGGTATTCCATTAGAAACAATTTAACCATGATACGCCATGCTTTTATGGAACACCTTGTATATTTGAAACTAATTTTAAAATGTGGTCTTAATAGACCTACATACGCTTGCGAAAGCCGACTTTGAAAAAAAAAAACATTTAGCCCTAAAGCTACTCTGCTCGGCGCGCACGCTGATACATCCTGCAGAATGAACACCTATACACACTACATAACTACAATGCAGAATATAACTCACGTGACACAAAAGGAGGAGGCATAGCAATGTTTATCAAAAAAGATACAAATTACAAAATATTAAACAAAGAAACTGTAAAAAATTCAGATGTTAACAATGAAATTAAAAAAAAAGATAAGCTAATAATATGGCTAATATACAAACCGTCTGAAATCACATTTAGAGAACTAAAAGAAGAATTAATAAATAATGTTATAAATAAAAAACCACACAGATAATAATAGGTGATATAAACATAAACCCATTGGAACAAAACAACCCGACTAAAAACTACAGAAAAATACTCAAGGATAACAACTATAAAATAATAAATAAAGTATAAAAAACATACACACGAATAAATATAAACGGAAACAATTCAATAGTAGACCACGTCATTACAAATAAAAAATAACTAATAGATGAAATAAAAAATAGAAAATACAAGTATATCTGATCACTACGCGATAATAATAAGTGCAAAAGAAGAAACAAAACAAAAAAAAAAAACAATTTAGTACGATTTTAAAACAAAGAAAATAGATTATTTACAAATAACAAAGGATCTAAAAAATATGCAATCAAACTCAATACAGAATTTTTAACACTTATCAATAAAATACAAAAAATTATAGGAAACAATGAAACTGTATGTAAGATAAAAAGAAAATAATAAAACCCATGGATCACCGATAAAATAATAAAAGAAATAAATGACAAATAAATTGCTGCAAAAAATATATAAGGCACCCCACCAATACAATAAAAAAGGATGCATACTGCAATCAAAAGGCAAAAATAGCGAAACTAATAAAACAATCTAAAACACTACTACAAAAATGAATGAATAAAAACTATCCCAGTGGCTTGTGGAAGGTGACTCACGAGCATATTAGAAGTAAGAACAAAAGTGATCACTACATAGAGACTATACGCAAAGAAGACGATACTCTAACGAACAACAGCCAAGAGATAGTGAATGATCTAAACGAAGATTTCACAAATCTAGGTAAAATCCTTGCCGAACAACAAATAAAACATTCTAAGATAAAACCGGAAACGACAATTACTAGAACAAAAGTAGAGAACATGCAATTAAAACATATAAAACGCCCAGAATTAGACAAAATAATAACACAACTAAAGGATAATAGCCGCCGGAATTAATAAAATCACAAATAAAATCATTAAGGAAAATAAAAATATACTAATTCCAATCTTGACTAATGTAATCAACAACGTGATTGAAGATGAAAGTAACCCAGAATATCTTAAAAAAATAAAAACATTGTAAAGCCAATACATAAACAAGGGGACAAAACAGTTGCAGACCAATATCGCAACTATCAACACTAAAACAAATATTGGAAAAGGCTATACAAATACAAATCATCGACCACCTAACTACACACAATATAATCCACAAAAATCAATATGCATTCCAAAAAAACTGCCGAAAAACATGGGCCGCAAACGATTTAATTAATTTTATTAAAACAAATCTATAAAATAAAAATAGTTATAGCTTTATTCATCGATATGAAAAAGGCGTTCGAAGCTATCTCAAAAGAACAAGTCCCAGAAAAACTCGACTCTATAGGAATAAAGAACAAAAATTAATAACAACATACTTATCAAAAAAGCCACATGAAACTCAAATAAATAAAACAGAAAGTAAGCCAGCAGAAGCCGAATATGGCATACCACAAGGCGATAACCTACCCCCGATACTATTCATAACATATAGCAACGACATATTCGAACTGGATCTGAAGGGAAACTCATTCATCTATGCAGATGATACCTGTGTAGTTTACACAGAAAACACATATGAGAAATAACGGACAAATATAAATCTTGGGCTGAAAGACCTCCGGTCGATAGCCGATTCATCATCTACAGAATATAATTTTAATTTTTGTATATTATTGTACACACATATACACATTTGAATAAAGATGGTTAGTTAGTTATAAATCTTGATTTACAAAAATTAGAAAAATGGTACTATAAAATCTTACTAACCTTAAACGAGCCAAAAACAGAATATATGATTTTTAATAATAATCACAAAGTAAAATTAAACATACAAATAAAAGGAACAATAACCTAATAAATCAATCAAGTAAACTATTTTAACAATACCAGATAATCTGAAATGGGATGAACAAATCATATTTTATTTTATATTCTCTTGAGATTTACAATAGTCGAAACAATGTGTAATGAAAATGTTAATATCAATTTTATTTCTTCAAATTTCGAGAGCTACTAATAATTTATTATATTTTGTTTTTAATGGCCACCGTCAATAAAGGATTATTATCCTTATATATAATTGTAACTCGCGTAATAATCCAAGTAGGCTGAAAAATTATTCCTGTCTTTATAGAAAGCGACGGGTTACATTTTTTCATTTTTTTTTTTCTTTGAGAATATAGTTCTTTTTGAGCACTAGTTATTATTAAAATTGTAGATTTTGTGTTACATAAAATTAGCGAATAAATGTTATTACTGTTTTGAATCTTTGGTCGATTAAGGATTAATAATATATGCATTCATGATGAATTTACCAATTGTAAGCACTTGAAAAGAAAGTGAATACAATAATGATTAAATTTAAAAAAGGGCGTTTTTTTATGTATAAAAATATTGTAATGTAAAGTAAACAAAAAATAATTGATTAGTTTTTAAGAAAATGCTTTTATTTCACACAATATTTTTTTAGATTTACTTCCCCTTCCCCTACATTTTATATATATATATGTATATATATATATATATATTAAGTTCTCTCGTATTTTGTACGTTACGTTTATTTCCTCCCTCTTTAGTTTTTTTTTTAATTGTTTTATTTTGATTTTGTTGCGGAAGAAAACGGAAGAGGACGATCGAGTGAAACCGGACAAAAATAAGATAATAAAAAATAAAGCAAAAACCATAACAGCAATATCAAAAATCAGGAAATACATCGCAGAAAACAACAGAAAACAAATATATAAAGCTCTATTCACATCAAGAAACTTATATTTGAACAATATTTGGGGTGACACAACAAAGAAAAACATAAACAAACTACAAAATAAAGTATTAAAAATAATACATAACCTACACAAAAGAAGACACACCGAACAGTTATACAAACAAACCCAAGAACTAAATGTACAAAAGATGAACAAACACAGCAACTTATTACTAATATATCAAATAAAAAAACAATCTTATCAAATCAAATATTCATATAACATTAAACCTGAAAAATTCACAACTCAAACAATACAAGAATACAATAAACTTGAAGAATACATAAAAACACTAAATCACACAGCCTACAAACTGAAAAAAAAACATCTTATATTAAACAACAAAATTAAATAAAACTTTAGAAATAAACAACGAATACATACAGAGTAGCACAATTCCGAGGTGACGACGAACGGAAGAAGAACTGCAGCAACCACTTTTGATTTACAATAAAATTAGACTGTATTAATATATGTACATAATATTGTTGTAAATAAAGAATTTATTTTAAAAAAACAAGGACTTACCAAATCATCATACCTCTTTCACGATAATGACATAAACACGAAAAAACAGGCGGAACGACCATTGGCCGATGGCCAATTAATAGATATAAATGATACATTTGATTTTGGAATTTTTATTATTTATATTGTATTTTTTGCTGTACATATTGTCATCCAAAATATCGAGCGTATAACAAAAATCGACGACGAAGTTGGCGTTGAAAGTGTCGAGTCATGTCTGTACTAAGATCACACGCGTGAAATGCTGGTTGCGGTTAAACATAACAACCAGTAGTTTACGCGTACGCGTGTGATTTTAGTTCAGACATGACTTTAGATTTCCAATGCCAACTTCGTCGTCGATTTTTGTTATACGCTCGATGTATAAAGAATAATATGAATATCCAGGCACATGTTTAATACTTCATCGGTCTCATTAAACGTTATGAAGAATTCAATATTTTTTATATTTAAAGTATTTATCCAAAATTCATGAATGAATCACCTCGCCTGAAAATTGCCAAATAAATTTAATTAATTATTTTCGAAGTGATTTTTTTATTTGCTATTTCAATGCAAACAAAATAAAAGAAGAATTTATCGTAAGGCCAATTTATACAAATCAGTATAACTGAATTCCAAGAAAAACAGATTTCTATATTTCAAAGACATCTATCGGTTAAATTACAGAAAACTGTTGAATTAAGGAATGTGTTTCATTGATTTAATGAAGTTGAAATGTAGAAAAGTGTACAGTTAAAAAGTAGATAAATTTCAGAAATCTGTAAATTTGCTAAATTGAAAACTTTATAGCTGAATTACATAAAATATCAATAGCTGAATTTTATAAATCTGTATAGTTGTAAAAAAGTGTATTTAAAACATTTAAAGAAATCGGCATTACCGAATGACAGTAATCTTCATTAGGAATCTTCAAATATTGCATTAAAATACTTGAGTCATAGATTACTATAGATAGATAATGTTAACATAGGAGTTATTCTTATGTTAACATTTTATACCGCGTTTCGATTATTATTCATAATGGAAGGTAAAATAAAAATACTCGTAACATTTAACACATTTATTTAAGAAACTGTTGAACAATTTTCTTTAAAATATTCACAAGTGTTACTATTTTGTTTTAGTCTGTTTGGGCTATCGATCGACGGTATTTCCGCTGTATTTGAATCTACTATATGTTATTAAAATGAAAATTATATTTAGAATTAATGTAACTGTCTTGATGAATTGATGAAGAGTTGCTACTGGATATGCATATTTGGGAATAATGTTTGGATTTCGATGGATGCTGAATTGATTGATAATTTCAAAATTTTTGAGAATTTTGAAGATAGGATCTATCGGGACTACTTTTGTGGATTCATGGATAGATTATAAAAAATTTCTGGGATGTCTTAATTTAGTGATGGTTCTGGGTACTGACCTTTTGGCTACTTGTATATGGTATCTAGTGGAGGGAAGGATTTGGTTAAAAAGGATACAAGCATAGTCCAACAAGAGCCGACAAATGGATATATATGTATGATTTATATATGTAAGTCCCCTAAAGTGCTGTACCCTTGCCTTTATTTTGGATTTTTGTGTAAGTATATGTGGTTTATAGAATAGTTTTGTGTTGAACAGGATACTTATGTATTTGCAGGAATATACTGGGTAGATTGGAGTGTTATTAAAGGACAAGTGTTGTGAATTGGGAGTGGTTTTATGGTAGGGAATGAAGAGTTGAAATTTTATTGGGTTAATTTTCATGCGTAACTTGGAACCACATTTTTATATTTCTTCGAGGGATCTTTAAAGGGATAATTGTGGTTTTTTAAGAGTAATGGGAAACATTACTGTATCATCAGCGAACAGTAGGAAAAATCATGAAAGATTAAAATATATTGGGTTACTCAAGAAGAAATTTATATAGTTTTACAAAGTAAATACATTGTAGCTATATTGATTTTAGATAGTAAAACTATATAGTGTTTCTATATTGTTCCAACATAGAATATATATGGTAATATTTTATTCGAGTATAGTAAAAACGTTGTGAATTAATAGTTTTTTCTATATTGCATTTAAGTAGTTTTGAAATGTAGTGACAACATATATTAACTATATTTATTCATAAAATAATTTCACTTCATAGTTACTATATAAAATTACAATGGTAGTGTCGAGTACCCAAGGAGAGTTCAATTAATAAGTCGAAAA
Organism: Philonthus spinipes; assembly: GCA_963082785.1. Classification (NCBI taxonomy): domain Eukaryota; kingdom Metazoa; phylum Arthropoda; class Insecta; order Coleoptera; family Staphylinidae; genus Philonthus; species Philonthus spinipes. Next base: position 24,876,123 of record OY720310.1, on the reverse strand, counting down.
ACACACTTAATTCAAATTTATTCTTGATAAGAAATTTTGATAACAGTTTGAACAACTTAATATATTTAAAATGAGATTGGAGTTCGAATATTCGTGTTACGTTTTTAAGATTTGACAAAAGACTGATTTTGGATTTAGAAAATGGAATTAAAAGAAAATATTAGACTCCGTCTTCAAAGAAGAGGGAGTATTAAGTTAGCCAATCATATTCGAACGCCCTTCTCCAAATACACATAAAACTACAAATAGGGCGTGCCTGAAATAAAAGAATTATGCTTACAAACTAGACTAATAAAATACAATTGAAAAATTATACTTGACGTGTGAACGCGACACATAAGTCGGGTCACACACCAGACACATTAATAACAAATTTTAAATGGTAATTTAAGGAATCTAATAAAACGTGATTTTTCTAAAAAGCAATGAATCCTACAAATCAAACTAATCCTAGACATAACTTAATTTCAATTAGACACGTCTTGAATAAAACAGGGTGTATTTGGAATGCATACGTGCACGTGGTATCGAATGTCATACGCGCACTTTATTCTTGGGGCGAACGCGATAGAAAAAATGGTGATGTGTCCATCATGGTACTTTCCCCAGTACCATAAGTTTCTGATTGAAAATTTAATAGGAAAGCAAAATGATTAATAGAAAAAATTGATTGTTGTCTTTCAAAATTAAAACCGAGTATTTAGAAGAATATTATAATTAAGTGTGTTATTTCTTACCTTACAATGGGTTTAAATAATTACTCCACACTCTTCTTCATTTTTTCTAAGTGGAGGCGTTTGCGAATGTGTTGAATATGACGGCATTTTGACGTTTTATTTGTCATTAAAATAATTATTTCAAAAATTTATAAAAAGAAAACCGGAGGTCCTGCAATAAAAGTTTTATAACAGAAATTATTTATTTTCCAAGATCTAAAACTTTTATTTGAAACATTTTTCTATCCGAATTAAAAAATGAAAATTGCTAAGAGTAAAGTTGCACTTAATGAGTTTTGATTCTAACCAAAAGCTTTTCAGATTATTACACTGTTATGAAAAGCTTAGATATAAAGTTTGGGCTTAATCCATTTAGCCGTTTTTACGCTATCGCGGAAACACACAGACAATTTTCAAAACTCGATGGAATGGACTCAGGGGACCTCAAAACGTGCATATTTGTTGAAATTGGCGGTTCGAAAATTTTCACGATCACAATACTTTCCCTTGGACAGGGGTCCGGGGAAAGTAAAAAGGAAAGGGGCTGAAAACACGTGGGAACACAACAGTAGAACTATGTATTTTTACTATATAGTTTAAATATAGCTTCAACGTAGATTTAATGTAATCATTAATAGTTTTACTATATAGCCACTACATATAAATATTGCATTGTATGTATATAATTTTATTACATAATCCCTACGTAATTTTACTATATTATTTTTTCATTATTTTTTCTGATTAATAGTAGACAGTTAATGACACTACCACTATTCTTCCACACTTATATTTAAAAATTACTTATTGAGTTCAAATTATTACAAATACTGTTTAAAAATAATTATTACTACATAGTCACTATATATCATTAAATAGGTATAAATATTGAATCATATTACGATCCTTTTTTAAATTTATATTTATAGATTTCATACATATATATATATATATATATATATATATATATTATAAGAACTTTGACTGTTTTTCTCTTCATTATATCTGTTCCAAATTGATCCAAGGTGCTGTGTAGTTAATATATTATTAGATTCATAAACATTTTAAATTAAAGGATTTATTAATTACTTTAATTCATTTATCAGAAATTAGATTAAAGAAAACTAATTCAAAATGAATAAAAATTACCTAAAAATTCTATTACACAATTTCACAGATCGTTTGTTTTTTATGAATTGTCCGCATTCGCAAAATTGGCATTTGGCTGTACAAATTGCTGAGCATAGATTTAGGGGATTTACGCACTTGTATCATTCGAACTTAAGGTTAGCATTTACTAGAAAAGGAATGAAGCGATGACAGAGATGGTTGCGAATCGTCAAGGAGGTGATGCCTCTCGATTTTAATAGCGAACTAGTTGAGAAATATGTAGAACACTGTATTTTGGTTTTCTTATTTGATTTACATATGTGTATGTATGTGTATTCGATAACCGACGCTGACGCGTTCTATTTTTTTATTGAAATGAATGAATATTTTGTTTTTTATTTTTTAGTGTATAATGAGATGTGCATAAATATATTTGACGAATTTTGTCGTATCATCGAAATAATTACTTAATGGATGTTATGTTTTTATTCTCATTTTTAGAGGCAAATTTAGAAATCACAGAATTAATGCAAAGCACACAGCGACATATGTACATAGATTATTACATGTGGACGGTTCATTAAATTTGTATGCCCTTTAAACCTACTCGAACTTTGACTGTATATGTAATGGAGCTTGATTTTTCAAACTAAAATATTTTCATTCTTACATTTATTTTGATTTTACCTAAAGTTGTTATTAACTTCCCAATTTTAAATTTTCATTTCATATTATACAGGGTGTCCCAAATACCATCAAAATATAAAAGTTGTATTTTTTTAAATGGAACACCCTATATATTATTATATTTTTAGATTCTACGTTCAAAATAACTATCGTGTTTAAGGTTGTTAGTACCTAAACCTAACAGTTTTTGAAATAATTGGAATTTTGTTAAAATCTAACCTAATTTTCAAATGTCAAACATTTTAAAAGTATTTAGGTTATGTATATTAAATTTTCAGGTAATCTTCTAAGGGGAGATCACAATACTTAACCACTTTAGTTGCACAACTAGTATGAAATGTTGCGTCACATTTCACACACGATCCTCCACTTGTGGAAGTTTTTTTTTGCACTTTTTACAATTCTTTTTGGCGTTTTTATGAGGAGCATCTACTCATGCATCCATCTTGTTCGCCATCTTTAGCATAACCCAACAAGCCATTTTTTTTTCTTCATTTATTATTAAGTGTTCATTCAAAAACGTATTTAACCGAATTCACCGCGGAAATTACCATGATGGCCACACCACCATTTTTTATATATAATGAGCGCAAAAACAACATCTGATAATGAAACGGAAGTTACTTATGACTGGACCTAAAATACAGGGTGATTTCAATTTGTAGTTCCACCTCCTTCTATTTTTTTATTTATTTTGACAATAAACTATAACAAACCATACATTTGGTGTCGCCAAATTGATAATACACTGACAACTGACAATCGCTATAGTCAATTTTTTTTTTTTCAAATGTCACCGTATCTATTATTTTGTTCAATTCAGATAGGGGGCACTTTCCAATATCCATCATAACCACACGCTTAGCTAATAAAAAAATAATGAATAAAATAAGAATAATAATAATAATCTTTATTAACAGATATATACAGAGAGTATACAAAATAAGTAATAAACATTAACAAACTCAAATGTATAATTTATATCTGTTAATTGGCTATCGACCAGTGGTCTTTCAGCCTGGTTTTTCGTACTTATGTCCTACTCATGAAAGAAGTATGATGATATCTAACTGTCTTAGTCAAAAGCTATTGTCGGGTATTAAAATAAGAAATTATCCAAATCGGTTTAATTAATATAAAACCATATGTAGTCATTGGATTTGGAAACAAATGCATAACCAAATGTCACGTATCAATAACAGATTCATTCTTTCCATTAACCTGTTATAGTTGTCATTCAAAAATTATTTACCATTTAATGAAATTTACAATGGAAATTTAATACACAATAAGGCACATATATTTAAAAAAATATATAATTTTTAATTTAAATAGAGCTTTTTATAATTTTTAATAACCAATAAATTGCATTATAAGAAGCATATTCGTTAAGAAAAATGCAGCTTTGGGTATTTCTAAAGTATTACCAATATCTACATCCGGAGGTACATATTTATCCTCAGACATTGGTCTTATATCCCCACACAAATGTGGGTATTTGTCGTTTTTCTTGGCACACGATCCATCATCTACTGTTTTATATAAAGGTTGTGATCTTACATTTCCACCAGGCATGTAATTACAGTGAAAGTCATAAACGTGGTACCCTTTTATCCGGTGCGAATACAACTGCGCACAACCGACAAATGCAGTATCTGCCCAAATCATAGCCGTGAAATGTCCAATTTTTAAACCAGTTTTATAATAACCTTCCAGCAATTTCGCTCCTATATCAGGCGTAATGAGATTCACTTCATCAAACCAGTCTTTCATTCCTCTCTCCCGTCCATCATTCATTGATTTTTCCTGCGTACTCATAAGCATAAATAAATTTTGGCCCATTTCTTCACCGCCCGCCGTCAATCTGATTTTGTCGTGCTCGAAAACGCATGTTTTTATCATGCAAGAAATGACGAATTCGCATTCCTTGTCGTAGCTCAGCACTTTCATGTTCGTCGCCGCGTTCAAGTTCTTGTCTTCAAACTTTCCCGCGGCGACTTCTTCTCGGCGCTCGTTGTGGTAGTCCAACGCGTACTGCCGTTCCTCATCCGTAAGTGGCTTGTAAGGTTCGCCGCCGCCGCACGATGAAGAAGTTCTGCATTTCGTTATGCACGGGGTGTTTTCTTTATCATGTTTACAATAGTCGTCGATTGTGAGGGACTCGATTGAAACGCAGACAAATAAAATAACGAAAAATTTCAAAATATCCATTATGACATTTCATGTTTGACGTTATAGAAAATTCAAATATTGCATAAATAATAGAATATAATAATATCTAAGTGTACTATGCTTATAAATTTACAACCAAACTTACATTTTTACTTTCCCTGGACCCGTGTCAAAAAAAAAATATATTTTTGATTATACGAGGTGTCCCAAAAAAGAGTCACAGCATGATGATTTTTGTTTTAATTGCTTGATATACATTTTATTCATTATTTAGAAACGTTTTATGATTCCTAGATACCCCTAAAATTTTAATGAAACCGATTCAGAAATACCAACCAAAAAAAAAATTAAAAGTGTAAAAAATCGGTTTTACGGCATTGGTTTAAAAAATTAATAAACAATAAAGTAGGATCTTGTCAATTAAATTATACAGGGCATTTGTTAAATACGGTGTAACAATCTTAGCAGTAAATTTTTAAATTATTATTAAAAAGCAAAGAAAATATAATTATTAGACCTCCGGTCGATAGCCGATTCATCATCATCTACAGAATATAATTCTAATTTTTGTATATTATTGTACATACATATACATATTTGAATAAAGATGGTTAGTTAGTTATAATTATTAATTCAATTTGTCCCGTTACAAAAGACAAATCTTTAGGTGAATACAAAATAATTACATATACAGGCAGAGAGAGCGAAAGTCGCAAAAATGTTAAAAAAAACAATAATATTGATATTGCTTTTAAAACCAATAATTCGTTAGGAAATATTATTAAAAATAATAAAACACAACAGAGTGGTGTTTATTTGCTAACTTGCAAACTGCCCCAAAAATTACGTAGGACAAACAGGAAGGTCGTTTGGAAATAGAATAAAAGAGCATAACACTAGTTTCGAACAAAAGAAAACTAACTCTACATATGCTAACCACCTTATCGAAGAAAACCATCATTTCAATGAAGACTTCAAGATCCTACACAAGGAAGAAAAAGGCTTGAAATTAAAAATTATGGAGGGTATGGAAATAAACAAAAGAACACTCACCAGACATCTTCTTAACGATCAACTTTTTAACTACTTAATTTATAGTATCTAAAAAATCACGCCCCCTCATAAACTTATAAAAAATATGTATAAATTCCCGGACAGAACAGTGCTTTTGGATTCATTAGAGTTACTTTGAATTTGTCTTCTTCCAGAACTAAATATTTAAAATTTTTAATTACTTTTTTTGGTATAATTTTGAAATTTGTTGGAAGGGTCAGTTCTTAGAATACAAAAGTTGTCTCTTTTCAGTATTTCCTATGTTTTTTGAACATTCTCATTTTTATTCATTACTGTTACGGTGTTACCTTTATGAGCCTTACATACAATCCGGCTATTATTTTGCAATTTATTTCTAATACTATTTATTGTTTTTCTATCTGAATTTTGTTTTTTATATTTGAATTGTGATTTTTTTTTTATTTTTTTATGAATTTTGAAGTTTTATTTTTTATTTATCAATCGTTCTTCACTTAACGTTTTATTGCAAATTATTATATAATAATATTATAAAATTACTATGGTAAACACATACAAAATAAAATATAGCACATTTCATTCCTTATTACATAGATAAATTAACATTTTGCAGAGGATACAATTTGCATGGAAGAGCGAGCAGCCATATACGTAAAAAATCAACATAAATAGAAAATAAAAATTAAAATGTTTGTGTTCGAAATACGACCCAGCAATAAATTTGTTTATAGACAAACTATGAACGGGCACGCATTTCTGATTATTTATATTACTTCTAGAGACATTATTTAAACTATTTCTGAAAGAAATTAATTCAATTAATTAATTTAATTAATAAGTTTGCAATTATGTAAGGCACAGCTGTACTGACGAGGAATAAAACCCCGAAACACGTGTCTGCAGATAGCCTTATATTACGTAACTTTAATTTAATCAAAAAATGTTTTTGCATTAAATATTTTCGAATCAAAAATTGTTGCATTATACAATATGTTATTGTTATGCAACAGCAAATGTCTATTATTTGTTATAGTACTTATGTAACATTCTGTTTATAAATCTCTATTTTAATTGTCTGTCGTTGTTTGCTTAATGAACGATGAGCCCTCTCGCTCTCTTTTGATAATTTAGTCATAGACATGAGGGCATCTGCGAATCCTTGTGATGCTGCACGACGCGCGACTCCCAGGTACTGACAGATGGCTTGGCGATGACGATATTCTGTCTATGTTTGGTGATATATTTTGAGGGCGTTTGCAGATCCTCTTGATGCTGCACGACGCTGCAACTCCCAGGTACCGACACTTTATTGATGACGACGACGATGATGTTCAAGAGGCACCCACGGCTTCCTTGTGATGCTGCTGCGATGCTGCTACTTCGAAGCACGCGCGAAAATTTGTAAATTGGTGCTCTATTGTTAATTTTTTTCAATGGTTTGATTCAAAACTCTCTTGAATCATTCGGTTCGAAGGATCAAAAAATGTTACTATTTGCTTCCTTTCGAAGAACCATTGAATAATATAACTGATCTTTTCTTCTCCTTCGTTTTTTGTCATGAGGGTTACTCGCTGGAATTGCGGAAAACACCACTTGTCTATTGTTCCATATTTGGGCAGCGGTGGTCTATCCTCCAGATGATGGAATTGCGCGATGTCTTCTCTTCGTTCGCCGAAACCCGCTAAAACGATTTATTGCCGTATTTTTGGAAAGACGCACAAAGTCGCAACAGCAACCCCATTCTTAAGCTGATGAATTTTCCGTGTTCTGTAAGGTCTATATTGACGCATCTTCAAAATTTTATGATTTTTTTATGATTTATATAGGTCGAATTTTCTAAGATCTGTAAAGAAGTGTTTGAATGGTCTAATACCTTAAAAAAAATTAAAATGAAAAATAATTAAAGTCATAATGCTACTATTGAATTTTTTTATTAAGTTACCTCTCCTATCACGTTCAGCTCTTCAATTTCATTGATTTCTGAATTATATTTCCTTGATGTTGACTGCTTAAAAGTGCCATATTGAATTAAGTTATTTTTCAATCTTCTAAAATTTCGCTTATCAGGTTGACGACGTACAGGATACCTATTGAAGTACAGATCACTAGCAGCTTCGGTGTAGTAATTCTCCAAAGTATAAAATTTTGGCATGTTAAAGTATTGAAAATTTTTAAACATTATGTATAAACGCCACAAACAGAAATGGCAATAAACAATCTTGACAGAATATTTGTTCCTTTCTTTTTATTTTCCACAGCCAACTTAATTGAAATTAAAAAAGAAAACGCAATGTCTCCTATAATTTCAAACATTAATAGTTATAATAATATATTGTTGTAAACAGCGAAGAAAGAATATATATCCATATAAAAAATGTATAACTTTATGTTATTTCTCAAAAACCGCGATATCTAGAAAAATCTGAGTATACCATTGGATTTTCCTTAAAAAAGTGCCTTAAGAATGTTTTTAGAGCAATAAATTATTTTGATAAACAAAGAAGTTACAGCGGTTTTTAAAATGAAAAAAATTGAGAAACGCTATGCATCTCGGCAATTATTCAAGAGTTTGAAATGCAGTTTTTACCAATAAACGTTTCTCAAAGATCTCCTGACACCGATCGATTTTTATCCATCTAGTCTGAAAATAGGTTTCCCCCGTTAAAACTATCCAAATGGCACCCTCCTGTATATATAGAACTTATAAAATTAGATTAAGTGAACATAAAAAAGCAATATTAAATAATATTTTTTCCACTTCATAAAAATTAATCATTTTTTAAATAATACTAATTTAGATTAGAAACAAACAGAGCGATAAAAATGGAAAAACCACGCTCAACAATATCGAAGAAATTTGGCACTCCCCCATCGCGGCGGTCCTTATTACGTGAAATTAGTTGTAAAAATTCTATAAATATCGATACAATTCTAAATTTTATACATATCTCCTTGAGAGTGATCTAAGGTCGAAACTAGTCTGAGTAAATCAAAGTGTATTAATTAAATATGTAAGAAATTAATTCTTCATAAAGTTATTTAGTAATAAAATATTTTTTGGTTATTAAATTAACGTCACATTGTTTATTTGTGTAAATCCTAATATACGGGATACGCTCAAAACTTGATTTAAAGAAGAATTAATAATTACTCATTTACTATTAAATATTCATTCAAGAACCCATTTCACCGAATTCTCTGGGGAATGTAGCATGATGTATACAACACTATTTTTAAATTATCTAATATTAAAGAAATTCAAGGCAAACGTATCTTTAAAAACCACAAGCCCATAGTTGTTTGGTATAAAACGGTCAAGGTTCAACAATAATGAGATTTAAACAGTTCAATTAGCAATTTAATTAATGATAGCAGATAATGATTACTGGATGAGTTATAGTTTTTCCTATTAATGTACGAAAACAAATAAAAAATATCTGGTTTGATAGTGGGGAATGCAAAATATATTTATCAGAAGCGGAAAGCAACTCTGCTTTCAGTTTATGATTGAATGCGATATATATTTATAATAAACGCATTTCAAGAGTATTTTCTGTCAATCGCGAGCAATGTTTTCTGTTAAGGGTAAAGTGGTGCTATTAACCGGAGCCTTGGGGGGAATTGGAAAATGTTTTACCAAAATACTACTCGAGAATGGAGTAAAGGTAATTTTTGTTTTTATTTCCATACAAGTGTATATTTTTTTACTTTCCCCGGATTCCTGTCGAAGGGAAAGTATTGTGGTTTGACGTTCAATCACTATTTACGAGCATACCAATTGATGAAACTTTAATATTTTTAGAAACATTTTTAATCGAAAATTTAGTCCCTGAAAATAAAATCAAAATTTATGTATATTTGACTAAATTAGTTGTGGAATGTAACACCATCGAATTTAATGGCAATTTTTTTAAACAAACATTCGAAACAGCTATGGGAAATCCTTTGTCTCCTTTTTGGCAAATTTATTTATGAATAATTTAGAAAATTTAGCAAAATCAAAAATAGTTATTTTCACAAGAATATGGTACAGGTATGTAGACGATATTTTCGCTATCAATAACGAGAATTTTAAAATTGACCAATTTATTCACGAAATTAGTAATATTAATAAAAATATCAATTTTACATACGAACTTGAAATGAATGGAAAATTACCCTTTCTAGATCTATTAATTATTAGAAATTATTCAAAATTAGAATTTAACATATACAGAAAACCAACGCACTCTTTTAATTACATTGATTCAGATTCTAACACACATTATAAGCATAAATTAGCATTTAATTCAATGATTTATCGAGCCATTTTTTATCCAATTACAGAAGAAAATAGAAAAGCAGAAATTAATTTAATATATAATATAGCCAAAAAATTAAATTTTGAATCAAAAATAATAACAAAAATAATTAATAAATTTAAAAACAATTTTTTTATCAAAAATACTACAACTTTAACACGACTTTATGAACGAAATTCAAGTAAAAATTATGAAAAAAATTTATATAATCCATGTATAAATTTCAAATTAAATAATATTTTTAAAAAATTCAATTTAATACCTGCACCATATTCAAACACAAAATTAAAAATGTTATTAGGCAACACCTTTTTTAAAAATAATCCTTTAGAAAATTCTTGTATTTATTCAATAAAATGTAGCAATTGCACAAAATTATATGTGGGTCAAACTACTAGAAGTGTTTTAACATAATTACCATATTAAAAACTTTAATTCTGAAAAATCTGCTGTAGCTTTTCATTCAATAAATACGGGACATAATTTTTCGATTGAAAATGTTAAACTTCTTAAATTCACGTGAATCAAAATTAAAGATGTTGGAGTCTATTGAAATGAAAAAAAAAAAAAAACACATAGATAATCTTTTAAGTTTCGATACTAGTTCATTAAATAATCCCCCTTTTAGATCTTATTAATTCATAAATGTTAGCACATTATATATAATTATATTTAGATTGGTTTATAGTAAACATGATTTTTTAAATATTTTAGTTTTATCAATATTGCGTTGTATATCATAACAACATATTTATGTTTATAAAAACATCAACTACTGAAGATGGAAACATAGTTTCCGAAATATATCTAGTGAAATAAAAAATAAGTAGGAGAAAGGACAAGTATTTTTATTTAAATAAATGTTTTTAAGTTTTTTAAGTTATTAGAATATCTGAGGCGTTTGATTATTAATGGGTTAACACTATTTTATAAATAATTGTTTGAGATAATATCAAAATTTGATGTTTAGTCAGATGGCGGTGGCGCAGGATTCGTGGCTCATCGGTAAATGTTTTAAATGTTGTTGTATAGAATTTATGTTAAGTTTTCATGTGGGAAGAAAAGACTACAATTTAATTCAGGGTGAACAAAAAATACTCATAAAAATTCAATTACTTGTGGCCCACCGCCGTTTTTTAACACTCTATAACTCGGCGAGGTATAGACCGAATCAAGTGGTCAATAGCTCCTTATGGCAAGCGGTCCCAGGCATGTCGAATTTAGATGCGCAATGGTGGCTGTGGCAATCGCTGAAGTGTTGTTCCAATGCTATCCCATACATGTTCTAACGGCGATAAATCATTAAATCTTACAGGCCAATCTAAAACCTCTTTACCAGAATTTTGTATAAAATCCTTGGTTTGACGGGCCGTATGCGGCCTGGCATTGTTCTATGAAAATGGCGTTTGGAATAGACTCAATGTATGGCATTGCAACAGGTTGTAGAACTTCGACAATATACCGTTACTTACTCCCAAAACACCAAGGTACATAGATCCTTACACCATGATGCCAGGGGTATTGTCTGTGTGACGTTTTAAAGCAAACTCTACATTTTTCCTTTCACCGCGAAATGGACGTCCATCATGGACTCATAAGCATAATCTAGACTCATCGCTAAAGCAAATGAAATTCCACTCCACATCCCAGTCATATCTGGCTTAGCACCATTCCAAGCGACGAACTTTGTGCAGTGGTCATCGGAAGCACCCAAAACGCAAAACGAACGGAACGCAAAAAGGCCCAAGGCAAGAACTCTTCGATTAACTGTTTTCCTGGAAACCACACGCTCTGTTACTGTAACGAAGGCATCTCGAACTAGCCGCAAAGTGTTGTGACGATTATGTATCGGAAGCAGTCTTAGATTCCGTTCTTGACCACCCTGTATAATCCTAGGCCCACATGAACTTCTCTGTCGTTGATAGTCATTTCCTTCAGACCATCTTCTCCATTCTCGCATCAATGTTGAGAGTGTAGTTTCGAGTATTCGGATCCTCAAACTGAAGTCCGCCTCTTTCATACCTACAATGCGACTTTTTTTTAAATCATTTAAATGATGAAATTGACGGGGTGCACAAATTCTAGGCTTTTCAAGTTTTTTTAGTAAACTGAAGGGCTCAGAACGGATCACAGTAGAAGAGATGACTGGTTATTAACATTATTAAATTTGTTTTATTTTTCGGATAAGTGTAAAAATCATACACAAAAAAATGAGATGAAGCAGTAGAAACTTTTTTTAAGGTGAATAAAACGTGTGTATTTTTTGCTTTTGAATAAAACGAAAGTTCAAACGATGGGATCTCTTTATCAAACCGCGCCCAACTTTCTCGCTCGCTTACAATTCTCTCCCTGCGCCATGGAAATTAAACTAAACCGTCACGAAGTGCTTGTCCTGTCCCAATCTCCCGCGCAATTTACCATTATCAAAGCACTAAATTTAGAATAACTCAATTGTTACTGCATTAAACTGATTATTTAATTAAATTAAATTTTCAATTCTTCTCTTGTGCAAAATGAGTTCGAACCTGGAAATAAACTAATTACCGCGAGTACCTCAAACGCTCTAAATCGGCAAAATCACAGGATAATAGTTAACCACAATAGGCCATAAAACATTTCATGGTTGTCACCAGACGATTTATGACGGTGTTCCATTCCAGATGGGGATTGAAAGGTGAATGTGAACTTAGCAGATCAACTATTAACAGATCAAAATTTTATGGTAGTTCTACTGGCATGCAGTCGATTTCTATAGTTCCTGATAGGTTAAAATCATAGTTCCGGCGAATTAAGCCAAAAAAATTGAAAATCTACTCAAAACAATAAAAAATCGATTAATTAAAATTCTCGAAACAGTTCTCTAATGATTAAAAAATTAAATAATCAACTATTAAAAATATACTTTTCGCTATACTAATCAAAATATAACAGTTTTCGTTTAATTATTTAAATAATATCATTGTTAGTTATACTACTACAATACATTTAATCAAAGTTATTTGGTTTACATATATTTACAATAAATAATGGCATCTTTTTTTCTTTCTTGCTTGCTTGAACAGGCTATCAACCTATGGTCGATATATATATGATTAAGAAAGTTAACTATATTTTTGATGTAGAATCTAAAAAAAAATATGGGTTACTCCATCAGAAAAATATAACGATGATTTGTCATGCATTTATGGAAGACGCTTTATATTTGAAACTAATTTTAAAATGTGGTCCTAACGGAACTACATACGACTGCGAAAGAACGCTGAGATACCCTCTATATATATTATATATATATTTAGTTTTTCATTACTTATTAAATCGCAAAATTTACAATACTCATATTTAATCCCGAAATATTTCATTACTCCCAAAATGTAAAATTAATCTATATATTTTCAGGGCATAATGTTGGTGGATATAAATGACAGAGAGTCACACAGTTTCCAACAACAGCTAAGGAAAGACTTTGGAGACGGAAAGACGGCATTCCTAAAAGTCGATTTATCAGATCCATCACAGATCGAATGTAAGTGTTATTCTTTGAAATGCTGATCTAAACCAATGCCAACATTTAATTCGACTTCTTATATTTTTTTATATTTTACTTGTTAATTGTAGACTTTGGTTTCGACCACCTTAACGTCAGTATCAAAACAAAACTATTGTTTGTTAAAATATGGTTAGCAATAAAACAATCCGAGTTATGCAAAGTAAAATAAAATGTTTCATTTATTATTATGTAGATAATAAACAATCAGAAATAGTTTGTTAATTGTTGAGGCTTCCACTTTTGTTATATATTGTAATACAATTTTAATAAATGAAACACTTTTTTACTTTGTTTGTATAACTAGGATTGTTTTATTATTGACTATAGTTTTGATAACCTTAACGTGCCATTATCAAAACAAAATAAAATCAATTTTAAAAGAACTCAAATTAGCTATAGCTATACACAACAAATCGGGGATATACAAATTAACATGCAATAATTGTAAGGCAGTATATTTTGGACAATCAGGTCGTAATTTTAATATCAGACTCCAGGAACATATACACTCTTTTCGACATGATTTACCTAATTAGTCGTCCTTCGCTAAACATGTGATTGTAAACAATCACACCTTTGGCGAGGATGTACTGTAATTAACGACCAGCTTGATCTAATATATTCTCCCATATTTAAATCAATTATGTAATATTCATCCCAAAAATATCCCAATACATGAAATTATAATTCTTAAAATACTTTTGTTTTGATAATGACACGTTAAGGTTGTCGAAACTATAGTCAGCAATAAAACAATTCGAGTTATACAAACAAAGTAAAAAAGTGTTTCATTTAATAAAATTAGATTTACATAGAATATTACAATAATTCATGTTTAAATTTTTGTTCTTTGTTTGCATTTTAGTGGCTTACGAGAAAACAATAGCCTATTTCAAGCAACTGGACATTGTAATAAACAACGCGGGGGCATTATTGGAAAACAACTATTTGAAGGGTTTACAAATCAACTTTGTGAGTACAATCAGTTTTTGTGTTTGTAAAATATATTCCTTTAATTGCATATAATACACAAGCAATATAAAAACATCGATATGTTAAATGTTGTTTACAATTTTTAATTGAGAATTTATATACAAAATTAAAAACATGTAATTGATGTGTAAATCAATCAATAGTCGATTGGCATTAAGTATTATTAAATTAAATTACATAATTATATGTTATAAATCGCTTTGCATTTTCCACTTCGATTATTTAAAATTAGCTTTGAAAAATTACTGACTACGAAGGTAATTTAAAAAAGTAATATTATCATTTTTTATTCATATATACAGGGTGAGTTTTTTTCGATGTTCTCTATGGGGATCTCGGAAACTATAAGAGATAGAAAAACGGTTAAATGGGGAAAGAAGTGTAGTTTTATAAGACGAATAAAATGACACTTTCAAAATATTTGAAAAAGTCAAGGGTAACTAGATATTTTGAAAAAAGTAAAATGTGTCAATTTTTTGAAATCAATATATCTCTATTATTATCATAGATAGAAAAAAACTGTAAAGGACAAAGTTGTACAAAATTTTACACAGATTAATAACAAAAAATCAAAAAAAAAATTTCGCCCATATTTTGGGAGATATGACACAAACTTACCTTTTTTTAAATGGAAACAATAGTTGGCTATCACTTTATTAAAAGGGATATTTTTTTCCCTTTAATCCGATATAACATATGCCATAGTTATTTTTAAAATAAAATAAGTTACAGTCGTTTTTAATTTTACCATACACAAAAAAATAGTTAGCCATGAAAAACAATTGCGGTTGTCAATAGCAACGTAGCAAATCAATATTTAATTTATTATCTTTCTTTAGATTTGTCAAAAGTCAAGCAAATAATTCCGAAATTATCAAAATAATAATAGAAGAAAATTTTAAATATTACATAAGATGCTCAAAAAGTCCACCATTATTATTATGGCATAAAGTACATCTTTTTAAAATCGAATTTATGGCTTTTTTGACTTTTCTTCTGTCAATAGAATAAAATGTTTCAAGTACAGCTGGTCTAAGATCCTCCACGGATTGATATGATTGTTGATACACTTTGTTCTTCACATAACACCACAGAAAAAAGTCTAAAACGGATAGGTCGGGTGATCTAGGTGGCCATAGGATTGATCCATTTCTTCCCACCCATGAATTAGGAAGACCATCATTTAAATAGTTTCGCACAGTCAACGTGCTATGAGGTGAAGCTCCTTCGTGTTGAAACCACTTCAATCTTGCCCGTACTGATAAATTTAAATCATCGAACATATCTTCAAATGTTTCTTGAAGAACACGAAGGTAATCATTTCCATTCAATGTGTTATCAAAAATATATGGGCCGAGAATTCTCGATCCGAACACACCGCACCATACATTAAATCCAAATTTAATTTGTGGTCTCGTGGATTCTCCTGACTCCAAACATGTTCATTGTGCGGGTTAAAAATCCCACAATTAGTAAATCGCGTTTCATCTGTCCAAATTATTTTTGTAGGGAACGTATTATCTTGCCTCTTGGCACATGTTTTTGTATCACATACAGAAGACCATTCTCTTATTGGTATCACCGTCATGTAAATTTTGTGAAATTGATACCTTATATGGGTGATATTTATGTTTATGCTTCTGTTGCAATTTGTCTGGTCGATGTGGATGGATCTATCATCGCCAATGCTAATACGTTCATTTCCGAAACATCATTTATTTCGTTGTTTTTTTTTTCAAGTTTCGGCTTTGTAAAGGATCCGTACTCACCCAAATTGTGGAAAAATCCTTCTGAATGTTGGTAAAGATGGCTGCCGACGATCGATATATTGATTATAATATTGTTCTGCAGCATCCGCAGCGTTTTTATTACACTGAATGTAACAAACAAGCATATCACGCTTTTCTTCGTTGGAAAAATTCATTATCACTTTAAAAAACTTACAATACCAAAAAAATACAAAACAAACTTATCGAAACAAACCAAATATGGAAATGAATTAATGTGTGTTTAGAATAAACAATTGCAATTGTTTTACTTTTGTCTTTTTCATGGCTAACTATTTATGGAAATGAATTAATGTGTGTTTAGAATAAACAATTGCAATTGTTTTACTTTTGTCTTTTTCATGGCTAACTATTTTTTGGTGTATGGTAAAATTAAAAACGACTGTAACTTATTTTATTTTAAAAATAACTATGGCATATGTTATATCGGATTAAAGGGAAAAAAATATCCCTTTTAATAAAGTCATAGCCAACTATTGTTTCCATTTAAAAATAGGTAAGTTTGTGTCATATCTCCCAAAATATGGGCGAAAAAATTTTTTTGATTTTTGTTATTAATCTGTGTAAAATTTTGTACAACTTTGTCCTTTACAGTTTTTTTCTATCTATGATAATAATAGAGATATATTGATTTCAAAAAATTGACACATTTTACTTTTTTCAAAATATCTAGTTACCCTTGACTTTTTCAAATATTTTGAAAGTGTCATTTTATTCGTCTTATAAAACTACACTTCTTTCCCCATTTAACCGTTTTTCTATCTCTTATAGTTTCCGAGATCCCCATAGAGAACATCGAAAAAAACTCACCCTGTATATATATATATATATATATATCTTTATTCCCAAAAGTAACCAACACATTCATAATTTTATACAGAATATTCGGTCTATTGGGACATCTAAAATACCAGGCCCCATGGTCTTTCTCTCCACAGGCTTTACATCTGGGTGGTGAAGTGATGTTGCATAGCGAGGTGGGGTGGTTTCCACTGCATTTCGAGCATTAAATGTTTTCTTTGCAGTTTTGGGTGGTGTGATCAAAGCCATTGAATCTGTTACGTGGGGTGGGAATAGGTATGGGCGGCTTATTCTTTTCTACATTGTATACTCTACATAGAAATGGAAAATGTTTATGAAGTAATTTCTTATATGTGTCACGAGATCCCGTGATTATCCCTAAATAACTAGTCCTTGAGTTGTGTATTCTTGATATAATGCGGTGGCAATATCTATGTTAGTCCCATCTGATGTAGTCGCGCACTAATCACCTCGTCGGTTACCTCTAACTCGACTAACTCGACAGATTTGATAATGCAGGAATAAGACGGTTCGCGTACTGTGCGCTGTGTGGAGGGGGTACTGGGATCTGGCTGAGTTGAGTGCGCTCCGCATGATTGGGTTCATGGATTATCCCTTCGGCTTGCAGGTTTTTCAGTCGGCTCTCTGTGATGTGATTGTCCATTTTCGATTTTAGTACAAAACCATAATTCGTGTTAACGACTAGAGCATTATAATCGTACTTTTGATTTATTCATATGTCAACCATTGTAATTATGGATAAATCGTTAACTGTAGTAAATGAAAGTTGAATTGAGTGTGCTGTTGTTTGTATGATGTGGTTGTTTATGTGGCTTGGTATAGCATCTCTGGGTGATAACCTGGGGGCCTTTTTTGTGGTAGATTTAGTGTGTGAGCTATTTCTGTATGTATATGTTTTGATTATGTGTCACTGTTTAATTGTGTATTATGTGTTTGGTTTTGTGACGTGATTAGTTTTAGCACTTTCTGGAGCGTTTTGTTTGTGGTTTTAGGATTACTACTTGTGAGGTTGGGTGGCCAGATCTGTCACCGTACAATTTGCATCTAAAGTATATTTTCTGCTGGTGCAAAAATCCGTAAACACTTTCCATATATAACATTTACACTTCTTGGTATTTTGAGGTGTGTTGTCTTCAATCATCTTATCGATGGAATTATTATCTTATTAACGGTGGGGTTGGTTAACCGTTCGTTAATTTACCCAGAAAACTAGCTCAAAAAAAAATGAATAAATTTATTTACACAAAAAAAATACCATAACAAAAAACAATTATAAATATAAAAAAAAAGAAATTGACAAAGAAACAATGCAAAAAAAAATACAAAAAAAGTGCAAAAAAAAGAAATAATAACAATAATAAATAATATATATAAAAAATATTAAGAAGCAGAAATATCAGACTTACTCATTTAGTGTAGCGGCGAGGTTGGTGTCGTTTTTCGTTCTCCCGTGTGGTCGGAGGGGTACGTCTTTTATACCCGAGGATTAACCCTCGTCCCCGCCGACCATCTCAGGTACCCACCGTTTCGCGTTGATTAAGAAAATAAGCAAAAAAAAGGCAAATTATTTTTAATTTGATTCAATCGTGGAGTAGATCAACGTGTGTGAATTCAAAATCCGCGTAGGTACATATATCACACACGTTGATCTCTTGCGAAACGGTGGAGTAATTAGTAGAAATGTTCTTATTTCCAAATGAGTAAGTCCGATAATAATGTGACACATATCAAAAGATTGGTAATTTAATATTGCTTCTATTGATATGTGTCTTACAGTTGTATATGTTTGTTTTCTAGTTGTTATTAAAAAAAAAACAATTCTGACAATGAGCAGGTGTCATAAATCATTGTGTCTGGATGAAGAAAGTTGTGATTTACGAATACTAGTTTGATGAAAATTCATCCAGACACAATACATAAAACAAATGGTAATATCACCATTTGTTTTATGTATGGTGCAGATGAAAATCTCGTTGAATAAAGCGAGAAAATCGCTTTTCACGTCATGACTACTCATTTCCTCGAACATATTGGGCATACTTATGGTGTGTTGCATATCGGTGTGTAGGTCTTTCTCTCAGCTAAATTTTGGTGTTTTCCTCATGTTCGTTGGATTCGCGGTTTTTCATTAAACCGCGAAAAACTCTGGGTTTTTTCCTGTTTGGGCGCTTTCTATTGTTTAATCCGCGTGGTTTTCGGTCCTAAACCTGACGTCACGGAAAACCCGGGATTAAACGTGCAGCCCTCTTGCTGACCTTCGTTCGTCGATGCGGTCCTTCGCAGGTAGCCGAAATCGGGTGGTACGGATAGTACTTTTTTTTTCCCAGACAGGCCGCGTAAAAATCACTTCGCTGAGCTGAGAGAAAGTACCGCTTTTCACCACAAGATGCTGCGCCATAACGTGAATGGTGTGAGATTTCATCTGCAACCATACAAACATGATTTTGGATTGGCGCGAAGGTCACTCATTTGAAAATGTGTATGTGTTGACGGGGCTTATAATAAGTGCCGGTAACAATCTTAATTGCCGGACCGTGAACGTAACATTTCTATAGAACGATTACTTATAGCTATATTGAGTTATTACGTGCAGGTGTTTATTTTGCTTAGCAACGTTATCAATGGATGGGATTACTATTTTTATTGCCAAACTGTGAACGTGAGTGACATTTCTATATATTGCATTTTTTTTATCTAGGCCTCATAGGGATTTACATAGGAAAATCTTTTCGTCGTGTTAATGGTTTTTCTATGGTATGGATTTTGATCAAATTAAACACACATTTAATTTAGAGTAATATCTACAAAATTCAGTAGTTTTTAAACTATTTTAAATGCGTTCTATGTTTTTAAAATTGATTTTAAATGATAATAATTTTGAATATTTTTTTAAATAGTAGGCTTAGGTCACTGACCTCAATCGTAATTGTCAAATTTATTTGTACTCCTTTTATTGAATGAATGTCGGTTTATACCACCCAAGAAAAGGTTAAAATGGTGATGGAATACATAAAAGGGCCATCAAGTAGACAAGTGCGTGATCATTTCTCCGTGGAGTATCCAGGACGGCCAATTCTAAAATTTTACAACAACTTTGTTAAATTTGGTTGTGTTAATGCGGAACATAGTGGAGGAAGAAAACGTGCAAATCGGGTTGTGACAGAAGACTTGAGGGAAAATGTGTCTTTGGCAATTGAAGAAAATCCATTAATAAGTGTGACAAAATTATCCAGCCAATTTCAAGTTACACGAAGCAGTTACTACCAAGCTTGGAAAAGTTTAAAAGTTAATAAATTCACAATAGCCACCATCTGTTAGAAAGTGATTAATTTCCAAGAATAGAATTCTGCGAGTATTGGATTAATAAAATTAATGAAAATCCAAATGCAATGAATAGAATTCTTTTTACTGATGAAAAAACTTTCATATTGAATGGGTCAGTAAATAATCAAAACAAAAGGTCAACGTATTTGCAGGAATGGTAGGTAACCATATAATAGGTCCATTTTTTATAGAGGGATCGCTAAATAGTGAAAAATATCAAAGATTATTGATGGAAAATATTTTTCCTGCCATTGAACAAGTGCCAGGAAATGGTGAAATAATTTTCCAGCACGACGATGCTGCTCCACATAGCACGCGACAAATTACTGAGTATTTAAATACTCAATTTCCGCATGGATGGATTGGGCGATTTGGACCTCTGAAATGGCCAGCAAGGAGTCGCGAAATAAAACCGCTCGACTTCTTTTACTGGGGTTATTTGGCAAGCAATGTTTTTGACGATGTCCGTAGCAGACCAAAGGATTTAGAAGAATTAAAAGGAAGAATTCTCGAAGAATCTGCTAAAATAACTCTCCGGCAGCTTCAAAATGTGAAAAGACATTTTAAAGATAGGCTAGGTCATTGTTTAGCTGCTAATGGGCAACAGTTTGAACTTTTACTTTAATGTTATGGTTTTTTTTTTAAGCTATTGTATTGCCTAGTTTAAGTTAATTAATTAATGTTTATTGAATATTGAAAACTAATTTGAAATAATTAACTAAACCTTAATATCTTTTCAAAATAAGCTCTTTTGTGTAATCCATCACTATTTAAATCTTTTCTTGGTCTACACCGTGATCAACATTCTTGCAGTAAAAAATGTACAATAAATTGGAACACTTCGACAATTACGATTGATGTCAGTGAACTAAGCCTACTATTTAAAAAAATATTCAAAATTATTATGATTTAAAATCAATTTTAACAACATAAAACGCATTTAAAATAGTTTAAAAACTACTGAATTTTGTACATATTACTCTAAATTAAATGTGTGTTTAATTTGATCAAAATCCATACCATAGAAAAACCATTAACACGACGAAAAGATTTTCCTATGTAAATCCCTATGAGGCCTGGATAAAAATGCCTGTATAACGATTACTGCACGTGTTTATATTGCTTAGCAACATCATAGGGATAAGCTCCCATAAGGTGATTTCAGTGTAAGTTTATGTTGATTGCTTATTTTTGCACACATGACTGAGAATTAAGCGATTGGATGCTTATTTCAGCAAGAAATGTTCACATTAAGCATTTTGACGAGGATTCAATTAGCAGAAATATCCCATAAGTAATAGCCACGTCCCTGTCAGAATCATTAATCTTTTTTATTCAAATTGCGCACGAGAATTCATATTTTTGCCTTTTGGATTTTTATTACTCCCTTCTATTGTTGTTGAGTTTTTATTTAATTATAGGAACAATTACTTATAAATATTTCTGCTACGTATGCCAAACGATGCGAAGTGCCATCCCACATCGTATTAATTTTAAGCCATATTAAGCTACCTGCGCCTGCCACAGGCAATAAAATACGATAAACGCGTTAACAGCAAACGCAACGCACAGGTGGGTGCATTTAGGGATTGTGCATCTGATGCCGTTACATTTATTTTGATTTGATTTTAAAATTTAGAACATTTTTTTAACATTATCTCGGTAGTTGCCAGAGGGGTAAGAGAGGGGTGGAGAGATGACCACCAACCATTCATATATCCCGAGCTTTTCCTTACTCATCTATTCGGTCGTCAACGCTCATTATATTCGCTCATTACTATTCGTTCGTCATCTATTCGGTCGTGAACACTCATTCCTATTCGGTCATTTATTCGTTGTCGCCAATTCGCCCAGACCTCATTCACATCGACACATTCGTTCAACGCCAATTCGTCTGTCACAGTCGTTAGTCATACTCATTTTCGTCGTCGTCATTCGTGCAGATACTTACGTTCGTGTCGCCATTTATAGTAGTCATTAATAACGTTCATTCAATAATCAACCCAACCATTCTTCTTTAATAAATAAAAAAAAACGTTAATAAAAATTTTAAGTGGCGAGCCCCCACCTGAGGGTGTCCCTTCAACCAATAGCAGCCACAGCACTGAGACGACTATCAATGCTAGAAGGACGTTCGCCCTCAAAACGCTTCGAGCCACCCCTTTTCTTGCACTCTCTGCGAACGAACATTTCCTAATAAATCCAGCCTAACACTAAACAGCAAATCTTGTAAAGCAGGGGTTTGGCTGAAATGCAGCTTCTGTTTGCAATCATTTGACACCCAGAATGGGCGTCGATTGCAAGAATCCCGAATCCATCCGCTCGAGCTCAACTGCAAGAGAGAACGAAAACTCGGTGCCTCGGAAGCAGAAATTTTGACTTCCAGCGCTAACATCGAAGCAAGAACTAAGGCGAGTGGGGAATTTTTCAATGCCATGGTGGAAGCCACTGGCATTACAAAACATCAAATTCGACATCGAAGAAAAACCCCCGCTACAAGGCCTATCTTCAGGCTGCTCGTGATAAAGTAGCGGCCGAAGCCAGGGCACTATTTGACAGAAAAACCACAGAAACCTCCAACTCTGTTTCTGCATCTCAGCCTGCCCTCCTCCCCTCTTCTCATCAGGCGGGCCCTCCATTAACTACGTTATCAGTCAGCCACCCCACCATGGCCTCGACATCTGAGGCCGCAACCCCCCAACTCCAAGTAACGACAATTCCCAGCTCGAACAAGAAGCTGCTACATTTCCAATTAAAAGGAAACGCTCCAGACCATCTACGTATTCTCCGTCTTCCCCCAACAGAGAGCCTCACCTCACCTCCGGCATCCCCACCGGCTTCGATAACTATCAGGGGTCTTCTGCCAGCTTTCCGAGGCTGTCCCATTCCCGCCTCCCTCAGAGGCAGATTTCCGTTGGCGCCACTTCCCGGCGACCTCATACTCTTCCAGAACGACATTATCGCTCTCATAAACCAGCTTCCCTGATCTTTTGGACAAAGCGCTGCACTCAAAAAAAAAAATCACAAATCAATTCGGCAGCACTTACCCCGCAAAATTTACATAACCTTATAAACAGCACGAAAAAAGAAAACATTCGAATACTGTTCATAACCAGGTCTATCGGAAAATCCTTACTAGCTTTTCTAATACACGTCGCATGCATAAGATAGATATAACGTTTTAAAATGTTCTTTCCGAGAGTATAAAATTTAAAAGTTTATTATATTACTGATTTTGTCGCCACGAGCGTTTGATTTTCGATTAATATTATGAATAACCTCAGCATTTTCATGATGAATTCACAAAGTAATCATTTAGATGCCTTCAATTAATTAATTATGTACGCCAACTGGGCTCGTAATAAATTATTTTTTATTTATAATTGATTTGGGAAAGTTATAAGGGATTTCTTTTTGGGGTTTAAAATTGAAAAATTTGCTACGCCACTGTCTTTCTGGAGCTCCTTCAATGCGTCTGTAAAAGTGTTTTATTAAGTTATAATAAATTATGTACAACGAAGTGGAAGTCTTTATTTTTGTGTTTGAGTTCATAAATTTGGCTGCACGATTTAAATCTTTTTGTATATTTCAGGTTTCTGTTCTATACAGCACACATCTTGCTTTCGAAAAATATTTACAACAGAACAGAATTTCTGAAGAAGCCGTTGTCATCAACATCGCTTCAGTTGCAGGGCTGACTCCATTTCCCGCCGTGCCTGGTTACAGTCCGTGCAAACACGGAATCGTCCAACTAGGCCGCTGTTATGGGCACGATGTCCATTATAACACTACGAAAATCAGGATCCTGACAATATGTCCGGGAACGACAAACACTCCCATTCTCGAACAGATTTCTGGATTGCGAGACGACTTAAAACAGATGTCAATTGATATCATGAATTCTACAGTTGTTCAAAAGTTAGTAAAGTTTACAAAAATGCTATAAATGATTTTAGTTTTAAATTAATTTATTAAATTTTGTTTGTTTAATGTAGAATTCAAATTTATTTTTATTATATGCACAACCGGTTTAAAATTTTAAAAATATATTAATAAAGTTAAAAATATTCTCCACAATTATTAAAAACTATAGTTAATTATTTCTTACAGTATAAGTCATAAAATTATTGTTTTCTTGACACTACTTTATACGTTATATGCGAATAGTATATCTGTATGAAATAAGGAGAGTTTATTATTATTATTATTATGTATTGAACAAACAAAAATTGAAAGACTATCAAAAAAATACAAAAAGGGTATTGTGGGAAACAAGAATGGAAGTTTGCGTGGACCACAGAAGGAAAAATACTAGCAGGAAAGAGGAAAGTTCGAAAATAATCGCGATAAAGATGAGAACACTGAAGAACAATACAATGGAGAAAAAAACGACCAAAATGAATATGAGATAGTTATCAAAGAAAATGTACATTGTAACTTAATAAATCAGATTGGACCATGAATACAAGAAAAAAGAATCACACAGAACCTGACAGCATTGCATTTAAATATAAACTCAATAAATAAAATTTATGATATTTTTTTACTAAAAGGGGAAATCATTTGTATTTATTTGATATAATTATCTTATCAGAAGTAAAGATTAAAAACGTGAGTATTTAAAAGATTCAGTTATTAAGGCAGAAAAATTTAGGGGGCGGACTATTAGTGCATATTAATAAAATATTGCATAATGCAACAAATTTTTGATCCGAGAAAAACTCATGCAAAAACAACAAAAAGAACTGTTGTCTGAGTGTTGAGGGCAATTTGCATCCTGTCGCAAATTATATCCGCATGTTTACCATTTACTTGGATTGCTAGATCGTCGGCGTAGGTCGTTACGAAGAAATTCCTTTTGAGCAGTTGCTCTAGAAGGCTGTCCAGTACTAGGTTCCAAAGTAATGGAGATAATACACCTCCCAGTGGACAGCCTCTGTTTATCACGCAGGTTAATTGTTGATGACCTGGGTCAACTTTAACTGTTCTGTTGGCTAGTGCGTCACTGATCCAGTCACATAATCTAGATGGTATTCCACGTTTATTAAGCGCGTTCCTTATCTTTATATTGGTCGTTTTATTAATTATCCACGAAAACATCTAGGATGAGCTCATTGGAGTCAATTGATCTTTCGATTCCACTCACTACTTCATGTAGGGCTGAATCGGTTGATCTTCCCTACGAGCGAAGTAGCTCTTTTGAATTTTTCACACAGTTAAATGATCATATGGGATATAAATATTAATATTTTGTCAGAGTCGAAAGAAGCAAACACACAAAAGAACAAAGACATGCTATTTGGACATGGCTTTAATAGACATATTGATAAAGACACAAGAGAAGATAATCGAAATGGTCAGTTATATATATAATGCCTAGATCATATATACACACGAGGGATAACTAGAAACATCGATAATAACCACAGAGATCAGCGACCACTATATAGTAAATGGTTCAGTAAAATGGTAGCAAAATTACAGAGAAAAAGAAATTCAGCAAGACGAAGTACTATCAATTAATAGAAAGAAATATATTAGCATTGTTAAAGACAGATTATCTAGTAGAAACTGGGATGGAAAACAATAAGCTGATGAAATGATTAAAGACATTCAAAATATATTTAATGAAGAGAAAACAACAGCCTCGGAAATTATAAAAAAGACAAAAAAAAACAGACTGAATAACAACTTATGTAACTTATCAAATTAAAGAAAGGGATAGATTATTTCGGAAATGGAAAAGAGCTACAGAAGGAGACCATGAGAAAGATGAGTTAAGAGAACGATATAGGAAACAGAGAAATGCTGATACTGAAAAAATTAAACGCGCAAAAGGTATGATGAGAAAACATTAAAAAAAATAGAAAATGACATGAAAAAGGCTTGGAAAATAATAAATAACATCTTAGGTAAAACAAAGGAATGTGACAATGGCGACAAAAACCAATACGAGCAAATCACACATAAGTGTAACATACGACTATCTCTTAATAGGACAACGTCACATACACAGACTATATATATACCGTCAACCACGGAAAAGATATTTTAGAAATAGTTAAAAGCGATCACAAAATAAACCGGCAAGCCACGATAGTATCTAACCATATCCTTCGGTTAGATACCATCGTGGCTTGCCGGTTTATTTTATGATCGTTTTTAGCATAGGTGGTAAAGGAGGTTAGTAAGCCCAAATCCAAAAGAATAAATTTGACTTGAGAAAGCGGGAATATACCAAAAACTCTTAAGAAAGCAATAATCCGACCCATCCACAAATCTGGAAAAATAATAACTTAGGAAATTATAGGCATATATATATATATATATATATTGCCAGCGATTTCAAAAATCATGGAAAACCAGATTGATACAGCTTTGATAAACTACCTAAAAAAATACAACATAATAGACAACAAACAATATGCTTGCCAAGAAGGAAAAGGGACAATAAAACTGTCTGAGGACTTTTTAAATCTGGTTAGTGCGAAATTAGATAAGAACATGCATGTCATGTGCTTATTTGTTGACTTCTCAAATGCGTTCGATACGATAAACCGAATAAACTAAATAAAAATAATCCAAAGATACAGAGTTCGTGGATAGCTTTATGATTGGTTTGTTAACTATCTACAAAATAGAGCGTTTAGTATAAAAATTGGAGGATCAACAAGGAGCGACGCACAAGGCAGTATTTTGGGATCAAAACTGTTTCTTCTGTATGTCAACGATTTGGGTCAGTCCTGTATAAACACAGAATACTTCATGTTTGCTGACGATCTCTTATTAATATCGATTCACAAAAATGCCCATAATGGAATAAGAAACCTACAGCAGAATTTTAAATAAGTTCAGAAATGGGCTTAAGACAAACAGTTAACAACAAATAAGGACAAGACAAAACTATTACATATAACCATGCCTAAAACCACAAGAACATTAGAAAAAGACATAATTTTCCACTCATCAGAACGCCTATATACACAGCGACAAGATATGTTAAATAATCTATTTTGATTACTAATTACTATTCTATTCATAATAAAATTCTTATAAAGACAAGATTTCCTAATAAACGAGTTTTCATAATTCACATCTACTTTTTCATAAATAAGTTTAATAGTCTCTTTAAAATGGCCGATGTAGAATTACTTCTTTAGCAAAATTATATGTATTATTTCAGTTGGTTAATGTTATCAAGAGACCTTTTTCATAACATTATTCAAACATTACAAATATATCAATACCCTTCTATTTTGAAAAATATTTTTAATAAGTGTTACGGTACCTGCATTCAAATAATAATGATACAAATATTCATAAAAATTCAAAATAATACAATGACAGCAAAAAACGAGTTTTGAAAATTGAAGTGACAGATTAGATAAACTATTTTACATTTCGTAAATCTACAGCCAGCTAGAAATAATTTTTTGCATTTTCCGCAAATTCATCTAGACTTAGAAATTTATGGTATAGGAAACTTTTAATAAATAATTATAATATTCATTTAATAGAATGTTAAAAAAATATAGCATTCAATTAAAAAAATAATAATAATAAGTTTGATCAACTATTTCCTATATTCCTATTTAATAAATTTTATTTTTTAGGCTACTCTATACAAATTTAAAGGTTTTTGTAATTGAGAAATGAAATAGGATCTATTGCTAAATGTACCGGAAAATTTCGTATACATAAAATACTTCTCAAATGGTTGACATTTGAAAATTAGGTTAGATTTTAACAAAATTCCTATTATTTAAAAAACAGATAGGTTAGGTACTAACAAAACCTTAATAAAAAACGAATAGTTATTCTTCACGTAGAATCTAAAAATTTAATAATACATAAGGTATTTCATTTAAAAAATACAACTCTGATATTTTTATGGTATTTGAGACATCCTGTATAATATGAAAATAATTTTAGAAAGTAGCCCGTATAGGCTCCTATACATCCCTGAAATCAAAATTTTAAAAAGTGGTGTACTTTGGCCTCAATACTCCGTTTTGTATAGCGTGAATAGCCCGGTATATAATAAAATGTTTGCCAAGAAAGTGGGGGAAAGGAACATGTTTTTATTCGCATCAATCTTATTTAATTTCTTTATATTTATT
Organism: Philonthus spinipes; assembly: GCA_963082785.1. NCBI lineage: Eukaryota > Metazoa > Arthropoda > Insecta > Coleoptera > Staphylinidae > Philonthus > Philonthus spinipes. Next base: position 24,847,512 of record OY720310.1, on the reverse strand, counting down.
GCCAATATCATATTTTGTGTAATTAATTAATTTCAATTTTATTTTATCCTGTTTATATTTATTAATAATCTAATTTTCTATTCATCATATTTATTTGTAGACCCGAAAATGTCGCAACTGCATTGATGCACTTAATCGGATGTGGAAAAACTGGCTCCGTTTGGTCGGTGAGAAACGATAATCCGGCTGAGGAAATCGATTGGACCGTGATCGACAAAGAATGTCAAAAATACGTATATTAAAATTTAACAAGACGTTATTTGTACATTTTTTCTATTCATTATATGGTGTGCATGCTTACTTAAGGAAAGGGACATAAATAAAATATTTGTTACTAGAGTTATATTTTTGTTAGAAATAATTCATGAATTGTAATGTTTCCGTTATAGTTGATATTAAATCCACTTATTAAGACGGCGATCCATTCAATATGTTTCGTTTTATAAGATATTGGGACGGTTGTATAAAGCTTTATCCGTGATTAGGTAGAATGTGTAGTCTTCGTTGGGAGCTCGAAGGGAGCATTAGTCGCGCAATAAAATAAAGGGACGGTCCCTCCCGCGAATTTACTGAATCAAAATCGCATTCTTATTAAGCAGTTTAATAAAGAATATATTAAGAAAAGGGGAATTTATTCACTTGATCCCAGTTATTTAAATAAAAAGAATTTGAAAATAATTGACAAATTATTTCATCTTTAGCTACTGTGTTTGACTTATAACGCCTCCCGATAATTTATCGCTACTCCCTTATTAGCTGCGAATTTTATTATTGCGTTATTTGAGGAAAAATTGGTGTTCAATGTTTCGAAAATCCAGTGGACTGTTTCTTATTGTTAATGTCTTTTGTATGTTCTTTCATTATTGTGTCAAAAGATCGTCCGGTTTGTTACAGTCATCACAGTTAATCTCATAAACACCACTTTTATTCAAAGTATTATTTTCGGGTCCTGTTTTGTTATCTCTCAAACAACGGACAAATAAAATTCGCATATAATAAGCGAGTAACAATGAATTATCGGGAGGCGCTAGAAATCACAAAAACTATTAAAGCGGGAAAACAAACATAGTAAATGACAAAAACATAGTAAATTCCCCTATATTAAGCGCTCTTATTACCTGACGGAGTAATCATAAAAAACAATTTGTATAATAGTGTGTAAATCCATTTATTTATTCAGTGTTGAAATTGGCATCTAACCGAAACTAGTCGTTAATATAATAAAATGTTGGTAAAACAAAACCAAGTGATTTCATTATAACAAACGGTTATTAGAGATGTTTTACAAAGAGATAAATGAGGAAAAGGTATACAATCTATTTAATGTGGTTCATAGGGATATTATAATGGAAAATAAATCAAGTAAAATATAATAAAAAAAATAAAATGAAATGAATATATTTTTATGAAATCCTTTTAAATATTACTTCACGACACAATAATTATTTTTTATCAATTATATTGGTTATAGGTTCGGTAACTTTTTATTATATACGATAGAAAAAAAATTGAAAGACCTATAGCGGTTTTGATTACTGCACACCTGAAAATCTGGATTTTTGATACACTCTATTGTACAGGTTTAAGTTTATAATTTGTTAAATTATTTCCGTAAAACATAATTACGGTTATTTTTAATAATAATATTCTGTATTTTCTACAATAAAAAAATATTACAGATTCTAATACTTTTACAAACTATTGATATTGTAGAAAACCTATTGGCGAAGTACAGAAAATAGCTTATACAAGCAAATCGGCTTTCAACTCAACCCAACTCAAATTAAATTAAGAATAATATTATGGTTTAAACTTAGTAAGTTAACAACATAACAATATCAGTAAAACTAAAAATACCATCACTATGATTCACGTGAAAACATTAAAAACTTTACAGATTTTTTGAATGCTAGCAGTGATTGTGTTTTGTACTTAGTAGGAATACTACTGTACATTTTTACTGCGTTCTAAGAAAAACTCCGCCCAAAATGGGTTGTTCGGTGAATTGGTGGTGTTAACACAAGCAATTAGTGAGATGTGACGATTCGTTCCCCTTATCTAACCCATGAACGCTTTGGGTGCGCTGCACCTGACCGACACTATATTTTTCCTCAGTTCGGGGTAAGGGGGGTGCATTTCTTCTTCTTCACGCCCCCTTCCTTAAACCAACCAGGCCTTTGCGACACGGCGGTGTCAACTTACAAAGATGATCACCGCACGGTCGCTCTCCGCCCGGTCGCTCTCCGTCCAGTCGGCACCGCATTATCTTTCGCACTAAAATTAAAGCAAATAATTATAAATAAAAACAAGTTCACGTTTCTTAATCCTGCAAACAGCTGGCTCTTAATCCTTATAACACATAAAATGTAACTGTAATCATTACATTTTGAAAATATTACAGAGTTAACATTTTTTTTTGGTTTACATTCGATTTCACATTGAAATAAAAATCTGTATACAATAAGTAATCAAACTCCAGTCATAATACCATAACAAGGAAAATATTGTAGGAGCTATTTGCACTTCACAGATTTGTTACAATACTAAATGAAAAAATAAGTGTTTTTGTTCCATTTTTTACCTCAATGATTACAGTAAAAATGAATGATATAAAATGTGTTGTATACCAAAATCTTCGAGCTTATCAGTCTTAATAAGATTTTTTTATAAAAAGCTATTCAACACCTGTGAGGGTATTAACTAAGATCTAAATAATTATATAAATATATTAAATAAAATTAATTTGAAGATAATTAATAAATTATTTTGACTTACGTTACGTAAGTACTTTAAACAAATGCACATCAAAACAACTACTTCCCGGGCATTTACCCCGCCGGACATTAAATTACATAATGTACACTTACTGTTGCTTATGAATAAAATATTACATAATGCAACATTTTTTTTGATCCGAGAAAATAATTTATTAATTATTTTCAAATTAATTTTATTTAATATATTTAAGTAACTGTGACCGTGTGAAAGAATAAATACTCTTTTCTATTGATAATTATATAAAGCTGAATATATTTGAAATTTACTTAAATTTTGCATAAAGCATACTCATTAATTTATTTTCTGTTTTCTGAAATTTAATTTAATTTCATCAACAAGAAAGAAAATATATTGGAAGAGTGATTATTAAAATTACTCCGTGAATTATTAAAATAAATTTATTTTAAATAAACTGAAAATGTGTACTTATTTAGTTTATTACTGGTTTTTAGTATTCTATTACATTTATTTTTTACTTATTTTGATATTAATTTTATAAATCCGGTTTTAAATATTAATTGTATGATTTTAAATGTTACCCTATACTTTTCAATTTTTATCTTGAATGGCCAACCATTTAATTAACTTAAAATGTCTTAAGAACAGTATAAAATGTGAAATATTTTTAAAACTACGAAAGATAAGCATATAGCATGCTATATAAAAAATGTACCTCCTTTTATGACAAGTTAAGAAAATAATTGAAAAGTATAGGGTGCCATTTAAAAAAATAAAATTACACCAGTTTGAAAAGTAACACATTTAATATTATTTTTCAAACACCCTGTATAAAAACATTTTACATTCTCAACTCTGTCCGTAGATATCGGTAATAACTTCCACAATGAAAATTATAAAATACAATATAATATATTGCGTTCAAAGTTTGTCAATAGACTAACAACTTTCATTTTTGAAATCTGTATTTATGCAAACTTTACTACTGTCTTGACCAATCAAGATGTGCATTTTTTGTTTTTTCCTAATTACTACGCTCGAGCCCTTTCTCAAAAATAGGTAAAAGAGGTGCGGCAATATCTTCCGAAAAAAAAAAACAATATCGCCCAACAAAATGTTAATATGTCTACTAATATTTAAAATAAATAATAGTCGACATTTTGATCAATGTGATTGTGTTTATATAAAAGTTATAAATAAAAAGTAATATAAACAAACGAAATCGGAGTATCGAACACGGGTCTGTGGGTTGCTGAGCCACGACATTGGGCCTTACGTTATCAACTGCACTGTAAGTTAATCTCCATTGCATTACTTTATTGTAAATTTGGCAAAAATTTAGAAAATTTAAAAAAAGGATAAAATCAATTAAACGTAAATACAAAGGAATGATTAAATAATTACTATAATTCGAATTAAATATGTATAAGGCTTGATATATAATTTTAACACATTATAATGGAATTATGCTTATAATAGCTATTTATTAAAATAAATTTTAAAATATTTAGTAAATTATTTCCACATTTAGTAAATACCCCGTCAGACAATTATATAATGTACACCTGCTGTTGCATATCAATAACATATTGCATATTGCATCATGCAACATGTTTTTGATCCAAGATATGATGTGATACATAACAAAGTAAGCAGCTCTACAATTATTATTATTTAATAATAAGAATTTATAATCGCAAACTAAAGACGTATTTATTCCTTTATTGTGTGTTACAAAAATAATAAACAAAAATACACATAAATTAAATAAAAGAATTTCGAAATAATTAATTCAAGCATTAACACAATTTGTGTTAATTTGTCATTGTTTGCAATAAATCGTCAATGATATGTATATCATTGAACTGCATTTTTCGCCATGATTTCAATGATATGCAACACGTGTACGTTTATTGATTTTAAATCTTCAATTGTTTTCAAACCATTTATTTTAATAATGTATATACACAACAAAGCAAAAAAAACAGCGTTTTATTAGTCAATAATTATACACAACACAGTAATAAACAGCGGTTCATTTGTTTTTGTTTATACATAACACTGTTTACTAAATTGTTAATGTAATAAACATTCGGGGCTATTCTGTAAGAGATATGTTAAGTTTAAGGTGTACGTTGTATTGTATTTTTTAATGGATATATATATATACATAGAATGTGAAAACAATTAATTACATACACGTTAAACTTAACATTTCTCTTACAGAATAGCCCCGATTGTCTTATTTGTCAGTGTTTATACTAGCCTTGGGCAAAATAGAGTAACATTAGTAATTGAAGATAAATAATACTGAACAAGTTAAATTTCACATTTCACGTACGCAATAGCCCCAATTAATTTGAATTAAACTCAAAATCGATAAATTCATAAAAATAAATGCACAATAATCTGTGAATTACCCTCGGTCAAAGGCCGTCAAGTTACCTGGAGTTTTGAACACCTTTCTCGGATTATTTTAATCCAGCGGCCAGGTAACCGACAAAGGTCGGTGTGGGTTTCAAACTTCTCCACTTGAATTACGCAGAAAAGAGTAAATTATTTAATTTTGTTCGGATTCCATAATAATTATTATTTTGATTTAAACATTTTGTAAAAAGAATCAGAAAGATTTAATTAGTCATGCCTGGAATGAACCGAGCGGGCCCTTACTGAAAAGGGATGGCTACCTCCTCTAGACCTCGCAGTTATTGGCCCGTCGCTAGATCTTTATTTTGAAATATATTTTGGAGTGGGGATGGGCTGCATCTCCATCTTTCATGAAAGTGTCGGTTAGGCGAGTACGACGTGTCAACGTTGTCAGAGGAAGATAGTTACGGAATGGGCGCGTTCAGTCACCCCTCTAAGATGTTTTTATTTTCTGTACAAATAAACGCGTATTCGTCCTATTTATTTGGTGTTTTCGTTATAGACTGCATTTTTTAGATAGATCTTTTATATTGAAACGATTTCAAATTATCTTTTATAAAATATGTTAGATCGTAATTATTGTTTATAATTGTGATATTAATAATTAGCTATCAAAAATTAAATATATCAGCATTTTGATCAATTGTTGCTAAAATTCGTTTGTTTCACTAATAGCACATATGAAGATTTAAGAAATCCTTCACCTTACCGTTTATATTTTCCTTTCTAATTTTTTTATTATTTACATACATTTTGAGAAATTTTGTTGGCACGAAAAATATATATTATATTTTTTTACACATAAAGAATTCTTCAAATATTTAATATATTTATATAATTTAATAGAATTGAATATAAAATCTTCAATTTGGTGCTCATGCAATATTCATTTAATTCTTTTCGTAGATTAATGAGTAACTAATTTATAATTATTAAATTTAGTACAAATAAAAAAAATGATTTGCAGTCATTATTACCTGATATTGTTTACATATTATGAACATTTACATTTTTTTGTATAATTGATATAAATCCTTTTCAAATTAAGTCTAAATTTATTATTTTTTCAATATTTAATGCAATGGAGAAACATTTAAATATTTATAAAGAGGTTTTTACCACATACATTTTTGATATTTGCCTTATTGTACTCTACACCTGTACACACGTATATTTCGTATGCTCTGCTAGAGTAGATCTGTACTAGGCTATAAAATCAACACTAGAGCTTTTAATAAGTGCCAAAGAATACAAGATACGGAAAAAAAAAATCAGGAACCCGGCTTGTCCGCTGAGTTTGAAAATAAACTTATTGATAAAATAATGTCGATTATTACATCTCAAATTACCGATGCAATTAAAACCGCATTGGGAAAATATGAAGCAAGGATTATGGAACTTGAAGAAGAAAATTGTTAACTAATAGACCGCTTGGATTCCATGGAACTACACGCAAAAAGAAATTGCTTAAGGATTTATGGGGATCCATCGCAAATCGCCACATGTCAACGAATTGTTCGTAGGACATAAGATAAAAAATCATCAACGGACAACAAAGAACCTCGAGGCATATTTATTTATTTTTTTTAGCACAAAACAACGCGATGAAATATATAATAATAAAAATGGTGATGTGTCCATCATGGTACTTTCCCCGGTGATTACGGTCAAATAAGTTTCTAATTGAAAATTTAATAGGAAAGCAAAATGATTAATAGAAAAAATTGATTGTTGTCTTTTAAAGTTAAAGCCGAGTTTTTAGAAGAATATTAGGCTACTTTGTCGATGGGAATACCCCGATTTTTGTATTTTTTTTTATAGAATTAGGTGTAAACGTGTATGCTATGCACGAAAATGAAGTTCGTTTTAACAGGAAACTTACGGTTTTTCCGCAAATCGCATTCAAAGTTGCAATTTTGAGGTTATCGGTGTTCGTAATTTCGGCAAAATAAGCATATTTCGAATGTAATTTGCGTCAATGGTGAAACTTTCTCCAACAATTCGAAATAATTAATAACGATTATAGTAGTATTTTCATCTTTACGGCCAATAACACGATATTAAATTTACTTCAAATTTGACGTCTATTGACGTTTATTTAAAATAATCGATATTTAATTTTAGATTTTTTTAATAAATTACAGCCATTTTAAATCTTGGTATTAAATATAGATGGCGCTAATTTAATCCAGTATCTATGATTACACGAATTGTAATACATATATATTTTACTTTTTTTTTTGTTGGGAACGAATTGTAATATTATAATAATTTAAACATGCATGTGAACTAATTAACAAAACGGCGGCAAATTGAAATCTTCGTCATACATAATTGTATTTATTTCATTTTTTCCCACTATAAAAATGTTGTTATTTGTTGTGTACAGTGATATTTTCTCTTGTTGCACAATTTTTCATTTTGAAGTGGTTTTTGAGCGTAATTACTATTATCGGAGAAATTTAAATCAATACTTTTTAGTGCTAGTTACTGTGTATTTGTTAATTCAAAGTAAGTATATAACAATAAATTAATTTTCAATTATATTTTAATATCATTAGAATTCAAAGCAAATTAAATGAATTTATTATTCATTAACAATTATGTAATTGATTATTTTTTCTAACACTTTCAGTAATAAAATGTGGAATAAGAGAGCATTTTTGGAGAATTTTGGGGATAATGAAAGTGCATTCCGGTGGTGTCAGGCTAATGGCTTATTACCACGAAAAAAAAAAAAAAAAATGCACAAGACATAGAAACCATATGAATTATAACGCTTCTCAATCTGGACTAGGTGTTTTCCGTTGCAACAAAGGAAAACATAATTTTAATGTTAGTGTTGCAAAAGGAACTTGGTTTGAGGGAGCAAAACTTTCATTGCAGAAAGTGTTCAGGTATTAATTTAATATAATTGATAATAACATATAAATTTAAATTAATAATATTTTAATAGCATAATGTTTTCGTTCTGTGAAGACGACTCATATGAAAAATGAATGAGTGAGGCAAAGCTACCAGGAGAAGAGGAATGCTTTTCTAGTCATACAACCTGCGATTGGTAATACAATATAAAATAGTTTTACAAGTTGAATATTAAACCATATTAATTGTTTCTTAAGGTACAACTTTTGTCGCGAGGTTGTGATTGATAATTTTTTAATCAGTCAACAAAACCGTGGCAAAATTGGTGGTCCAGGAAAGATTGTACAAATCGACGAATCAAAGTTTGGAAAGAGAAAATACAATCGAGGAAGACAAGTTGAAGGTCACTGGGTTCTGGGTATGATAGAGGATGGACATCTGAAGGATGGTTGTTTGTCCGGAAAATTTGAGAAATGCGGAGACACTCATTCCTATCATTAGAGAACATGTTTCAGAAGGAACAGAAATTAGAACGGATATGTGGCGAGCATATAATGGGCTCGAAGAGCATGGATACCAGCATAAAATTATTAACCACAGCGATCCCAATCATCCATTTGTGTCTGGGAGCGGAATCAATACACAGCGGATCGAATCTTGTTGGAGACCCGCAAAAGATTGGTTCCGTACAAGGAGAATTCCCGACAACAGGTTTGTTGAAGTACTCGTAGAATACCAGTGGAGACGAGAGTGTCTGAAAAATGGGATAGACAAGTTCTCCAGTCTACTCGATTCAGTACGTCTGGCTTATCCTCTTTGGTAAGGAAACAAATTTAATCCAATTAAATAAATATAAATAACTATAAATATGTAATTACAATTTTATTATCATTCTAAGAAACTTATTATCTGATGCAAGATTACTATTTTCCACCTACAATATGTTAATGATAATACTAATTTATTTATCATAATCTATATTCTTAGGATTATCCTGTAGTAAAACATAATCATTTTTTTTTTCAGATTTTGTAATTATTAATTGATTAATAATTAGAGTTTCCAACGTCGATCTTTTTGTCACTGCAAAATGAAGTGTACGACAGTTTTCTTAATGTTTTATTTTATAATATTAATATTGGGAAGTGTCACTTATTTATTAATAAACTAAAATGTATTGTTCTTTATTTACTACTAGCATCTATAATTTTCTTTTGCAAGTTCCAAACAAAAGGTATTTCCACGCCATTTTATTTTAAAAGAAAGACAACAAAACCTTCTTCTACTTCATCTCCTACACTGCCTTATATCCATTGGGCCCCAAAATATTTTCAGTATCAAAATAAAATGATTACATTAAAACAAAACCTGTAGTAATTAAAAAAACTAATCACCTACTTCTTTAATTAGTACTTGGCTTCCTTTATTTACTGCCTTATTGAACTTATAAATACTGCGCATGCTTCCATCTCATATTATTTTGAAAAGGAGGAAATTATCTAAACCTCTTAAACTGCCTAGTATTTGCTGGAGCCTGAAAATTTTTTGGGTTTAAGGAGGAATATTTTAAATTTTGCGCGCGCAAAATTTAAAATATTCCTCCTTAAACCTAAAAAAATTTCGGCGTGAAAAAAAAATTAACAGTAAAAGAAAACTTGCAGTAGTAATTAAAAAAAAAAATATTAACCTATGTTAATTACAAATCAACTTTCTTTATTTACAGCTGTTTAAACTTATAAAGGCTCGGACTCCTTCCATCATGCCATTACATATTTCTTTGAAAAGAACAATTTTTACACCTTTAAACTTTATAATTCTACTGCAAATGATGGATACAGAAACAAATTTTGTTTGTCAATAGTTACTAAAGACAATGTGACAATTATTTTAATTAATTTTAAACCTTCACAATATGGTCCCCAATGCATGGAAACAAACAATAATAACTCCAATACCCAAAATAAATAATCCATCTGTAATTAATTATCTACGTCCCATTAGCATTATTCCCGTGTTATCGAAAGTGTATGACAAAATATTAAAAAAAAAACAAATTCAAAGTCATCTACAGTCGTTTAATATTTTACCTGAATTACAATCAGAATTTCTTTCTTCTCATGGCTGCTCCACTGCATTGTTAAACATTACTGATGACATTATTCAAGCTACTAATGATAACAAAATAAAATAATATCATAAATAAATATAAACTTCTTGGGACAATTCCTAAATTTATTGGGTCATATCTAACAAGTCGACAACAAACGGTTAAAAGCAATCAAAGTGTATCTTCGGCAACAAATATTTTATCGAAGGTACCTCAAGGCTCAGTCCTGGGGTCCCTTTTGTTTTTAATTTATATCTGTATGCTAAATTCATATATCGATTATTGTTATTACCATTAATACGCCGATGATACACAGTTGTACTCTCATTTGATGATGCTGATGTCTTAAATGCTGAATTTAAAATAAATCATAATCTTGAGTAAATTTCTGAATATTCATCATTGCATTTTCTAAAAATAAACCCTAATAAAACAACGGCTATAGTTTTCGGTTCCGATCAAAGAAAACAATCAATATTGCAATCTCTCAACATTCATCTTGACGGAACTCCTATAACGTTTTCAGACTGCGTAAAAAATTAGGTTTACTCATAAATTACAAGCTCCGTTTTAGAGAATATGTAACGAAAATAACTAGGCGAGCACATATTGCACTCAAGTCAATTTACATGAATAATGATATCCTGAGCAAACAAAGCAAAATAATCATAAGCGAGGCACTATTGCTATCAAATTCTATCTTTGGCGAGTCGGTATATGGTCCCTGTATAGACGAGGTGTTGCAGATTCGTATTCAGAAAATTCAAAACTCATGTGCGAGGTTAATTTTTGGAATACGTAAAAGGCAACCAATTCGTCACAAAATCAACAAATTTAATTGGCTAATAATGAAAAACCGCAGAATCTTGCATACTGCCTGTCAGTTTTTCAAAATAATTTTAACTAAATCTCCTAAATATCTATATAAGAAATTAATATTCAGATGTTCATAATATTAATATGCATCGAAAGGACGCCATAACTCTACCTTCGCATCGAGTGGAGTTGTATAAAAGGAGCTTCAGTTATAATATCTCAAACTATTATAATAAATATATTTTGGACAGGGCACTTTCCACTCTTTAAGGTTAAATTAAAGAAGTTGTTGTTTTGCCAGCAAATTAAATTAATTTTTATTTATGATACGTCTCCATTTCAATAATTATTTGAGAAATATTGTATTATTTATTTACTAATCGTTAGCCTACTGTAAACTAACAAATATTATTTTTTAAATACACAACTGAACACGACTAAAATGCAATAAATTAAAAATAAATATACAATAAAATAATAACAATGAAATAAAAAAATAAATGCAAGACAGACAGAAAGGTGCCCAGTATTCGGTTTTTTCTCCTTGACACACCCTTCTGCCAATCTGACTTTCTTTACCTTACTCGTCTCGGGCGGCCATTCTCGTCCATTTGCACCTCCTCTACATCCAACTAGGACAGGCACGCTGCACCAGCTTCTCTTTTAATGGACGTGTCACTTGGGCTCGAATTAGAATCCATATCAAGTGACTTCGTGACTATGGCTGATGCCGTAGCCAGGACTCTTCCTACAACAGGAGACAAAATATTTGTCTCCTGCTGAGTGACACTTGTCCTTTTAGTGGAGACTGCTGCTGCAGCCGCCAGGATGTTTGCCACTGTATTTTGTTAAAAGCTGTTTCTGTTTTCGACGTTGGCTTTCGCTGCAGCCAAGAGAAGTTCACCAACAGCAGGAGGCAATACAATTGTCTCCTGCTGAGGGTTTTGTTTAGGTGCTACAGTAGCACCCACTTGATCGACGGCGCTGACTTGCGACCTCACGACTTCTGTTATGGTAGCTTGAATTTGAGGCATAATTTCTTTCAAAATTTGCTCCACGCTAATTCCTTTAGTCGTTGCCTTTGAGTAAGAAACTGCGGCAGATGGGAACTTCAGATACACTCTTTTCTTTGCTTCCAGGTATATATTAAATTAAAATTTACCTAATTAAAAAATATTGGGTAAATTTTAACTAAGAGAATTAACATGACCAACTACAAATTAATCGACAATCCAATGAACCGGAGGACTATGATTATAAATTAATTCACAAAATGTTTATTTGCCAAACATCAAATCACCAAATCCATAAAAATAATTCTAAAGTAAATGCCTTTTCTCTGTACTTTTGATGAAACGACATGTTAACATACTTTGTATTGTAATTAGAACACTTGTTATGTATCATATTGTACAGGGTGGCCAGAAAAGGTGTGATAATCTTCAGTGATCCGTTAGTCAATTTTAATTGAAAAAAAAAAGTTTTTAAAATAAAAAAATAAATAAAAAATTAGATGAGATTAAATACAAAAAAATATTGGGTAATTATTAAATAAGCTTTATGAGGCCATTAATATCCTAAATATGCGACTAGAATTTGTTTTTAACATTATTGTATAATTATTGCCAATAATAATCGACTTGTCATTAAATAAACATTTTCAATATTTAGCTGGATGTAAATAAAACTAATTTTAATCAAAATATTTAAATATTACCGATTTCTTGTCAAATATTTATTATATCAATGGCCTCGTGAGTTTTAATGAAGAACCGTACAATATTTTTTATTTAAATTTTCTACTTGAAATTAATCAACGAACCACTTTACCTGAAGATTATCATACCTTTTCTAGTCACCTTGTATAATCAGTTACGTAGTAGTGTTTCGGTCTTCCGTGAAATTCTGAGAATGGTCGTAAATGAGCGAAACACGTGTTAGGAAATTCATATTAATAATATGAGCGAAACACGTGTTAGGAAATTCATATTAATAATATGAAATATTAGAAGTGATCTAATCACGACGCAGAAAATATTAAAATTTATTATTTTACTTATTTATATGATCTATTGTACTGCTTTTTACTAATGCTTGTCATTATAATTCATTGTAATTTATAGAATTTTTAGAATGAGCTTTCGTGAGTTTTATTTAATTCAAATATAATTTTAAACTTTTCTGTATTTATCATTATTAATTAAATACGACGTTAGCGCCACCTTTTGCCTAATTTCAAGTGGCATCGTCAATGATTTGGGTCTACAAGGTAGACGACCGAGAATCATTGTTTCGTCCACTAAAGGAAGGCGAACTTGTCCTGTTTATGTTTTCTGTATTTATTCAAATATAAATTATTATTATTATTATTTTAATATAGAAACAAAAGTTACATTTTAATTACTTTCCTATTGTAATTAATCATATGAACAGTAACAGTGTTCCAAAATGAGCATATACTTTTCGTATGAAACAAGGACAAAATTAGAAATATAAGAAAAATAAAAAAAAATATTAAATTTTAAATAAAAATTGGCAAATAAATGATACAATATTTTAAACAATTGTATTACTTTATTAAAAAATTAAAGGATCCAGAAATTAATATATCCCAACAAGAGAGAATTATAGCACACAAATAAGCAACATCATTTCATGTGCCCATTTTATGAATGATCAGTAAATAAGAGCCTTACATGAATTTAAATATATATGTATATATTTGGTATATCTTGTGCATGAGTAAATTTATTTTTAAATAGTATTCAAAATAACCAAGTGTATCGATGTTGTAAAGTGTCAAATAATTTTCTGAAATCATAGTAGAAGATGATCTATTTGGAAGAGAAAGATACATGTAGGAGAATATGCGAGCACACGTATCGGGTTTAGTAGAAGGGGAACAAAATCGGTGTAAAATTTCACCTCGATTCTCTGCGTGTTTCATGGCCGCGTATCGTGAAACTTCCTCTTAGTAAGTTTGTATTAATATATAATTTTTTATAGAAATCTCCCATACATATAATTTCATCATTAAACGGTAAACGTTCAGATAATGTTATATCAAATTCATCCAAAAACGTATTTTGATTAAAATTTGGAGGTCGATATATAACGCGAAAAGCATATTTATTGCCATGAACGGTAATCCTAACCCCCAAGTTGTTCTATATTACTGGAAGTTGTTATATTGTTGCATTTGAATATGCGTCCCTTCAATATAAATATTTTCAGTCTGCATGTCTTTACATAATCATGTCTCAGACAAACCTACATCATATGATGCATTCAAGATTAGATCTTTTAAGGAACTAAAATTTGCAGTTAATGACCTAATATTAATGTGTACTAGTTCGATTGAACCAGAAATTATTAATTAATATATTGTATATATGTATAATTATAGTTATACTCTATATAAATAGTAGCAATTCAAAAAATGTATTGTATCTATGCAGTCAGATGAAACAGTCATTTTTAACTAATCGACAAGTGTGCGCAACACCAGTTCTTCTGTACACTCATTCTTCTCTTCCTTGATGCCAAATATACGTATATTTTTTTCTGCGGAGTTGTTCGATGGAGTCTTGCTTCGCATTACATTCAATCTTGAGTGCACGATTGTTCGATTTTAATGATTTTATATTATCTTCCAGTTCACTTGTCTTGGTTTGATAAAACCCAATAATATCCTTCATTTCCTCTTGGATTATACTCTTTATCGAATCGGAGATGGTTTTAACGAATGCGTTGATGAATGATTTATTTTTAAGTGTCGGTGATAACTTCTTTGAACTCTAATATTTGTGCACGCGACAACACCAATTTTTGTATACATAGTGTGTTATTAGTAATTTCAGGTTGAACAATTAATTAAATTTATTATTTTATACGAATATTAATAGAGTTGTGCTGACAGTAAATCTCACGCGTGCTACTCGGTCGCCATTCGACAATACAAAAATTGTTATTAATAAAATTAATTATTATTTATAAATCAGCTATTCTCTTAAATGTCAATCTAATGACTGTAACTATAGTCGTAAAAACAGTAATTATCAAAAAAATCCCGATCATATTTTCAAGAGCAACTATGTTTACTGTATATTCATTTCCCCGGCATTCTTCGGATTCCTCATTGGTTTTCCACCACTTATTCCTGATTTCATCGAACTTTGGAGTATTCAGTAAATTAATCATTCTAAAATTTTAAATAGAAAACACAATAAATATATTTTCTTAAAATTCTAAAATATGTACATTAATAGGGAATCGCGCTTGTTAAATTTTTATTGTTTTATGCAGTGTTAGTAAACTTTAGGGAGGGTGGCGATGTAAAAAATGAATATATATGATAATATTAAAACACTTAAATTTGTTTTACCACTTTTACCACTTTTACACTGACTATATTTTCGACTAAAAGTTAGTCATTATCAAATTGAGTAACTTGTAGTCCGAACTATAGTTACTGTAAAAGTTAAATAAAAGTGATACAATAAAATTTAGTGTTTTAATATTATTTATGACGATATACCACAAAGTGAACGCCAACTAAACCAAAGATTTGAATATATGTGAGTTAAAAGACGGAAGGTTGGCAAAGCAAGTGTGGAAAACATATTGTAACGAAAGTAAAAAAAGCAACTTTCTGAAATTTCCACCGAGTGCGCGTGGCGTCATGTAAAGTGTGTTTTAGACACAAACGCAGCAACATTTGGATTGGAGGAGTGCTGTTTCAGTGCAAGAGGGAGACGAAAAAATTATCGGATACTTCAGCAAAATTCTTTCAAAATCCGAAAGTAACTATTGTGTGATTCGATGGGAATTGTTAGCGATAACCAAATCCATAGAGCACTATCACAAGTATTTATAAGGGAGAAAATTCCTTTTGAGGATGGACCACGCTGCATTACAATGGTTGTTACAATTTAAAAATCCAAACGGATAAGTAACTAGATGGATTGAAAGACTACAACATATTCAACATTGAACACCTGGGAGGTAGAATACATTGTGTTGTCTAGGAGGCCCTGTCAGCTAGATTGTAGTCATTGTCAGTAATTGGAGGAACAATCTGGAGTTACAAATAGAACTACAATGACGGATGAATATTGGTTTAATAAAAAGAGGACCAAGGAACAGACCCAGATTTGGGACTCCTGCAAGTCTGGAAATTAGAAGGAACCCGCGCCAATGAGAAGATATGGCTAGTAAGACACCAACTTTGAAATCATATTGGTCTCAATGGGACTCGATTGAGATGATGGATGAGGTCTTGTTGAAAAACTTATAGAGCGCTGATGGTAGAACATCCATATGGCTGATAATTATTCCAAGGAAAAACTTCTAGAAGTTGCTTCCGGATGACAAAGCTGAAAAGGTCCGGGAGCGGTTTTATTGGTCGGTATATCAGAAAGATGTGAAGTAGCGGTGTTGGAAATGCAAAGTATGTGCAGAAACTAAAGTTCCCTATAGATAGAGCACTTCGAACCCCAATGATAAAGTATAATGCGGGGAGCCATTTCGAAAGTAAATATATATATATATATATATAACTAATATGTTTGTTTGCAGTTCCATTGGAAATACATTCAGACCAGCGCAGGAATTTTGAAAGTGACCTATTCCAGAATTTATATAGATTCCTGGGTATCCAGAAAACCAGGACAGCCATTTAGCGTCGACATTCTGGCGGCATGGTGGACAGAATGAATAGGACTATAGGAAAGTATCTATCTAAAGTATTGGCCGATCATCAGAAGGACCGGGACCAACATCTGCAGTTATTTTTGCTTGCCAATAGATCTTCGGTTTCTACAAGCATTTTATTTGGATAGGAAGTCAGGCTACCATGAGATTTTAAATTTGAACGCAAGCCTCGAAAAGACTTAACCAGAGACTATTATGTTTCGAAGCTAAGAAGAAAACTGGAGGAGACTCACCAACAAGTGAAAATGAATATTCAGTATGTGAGCGATAGAATGAAGGACCGTTATGAAATTAAAGCTACTAAACGAGGATATCAAGTCAGAAACTTAATATGGTTATATAACCCATACGAAGGAAGAAAGGTCTAGCTCCGAAACTACAACGGAATTGGGAAAGACCTTAGGAAGTTTTAAAACGTTTAAATAATGTCATATATCGCATCAAGAAGTATCCATCTGGAAAATCGATTGTCGTTCATTTCAACCGATTAAGCCCTTATGAAACTAATGATGTAGATGAATGACAGGTGTGAGAAATTTCTAAGGAGTATGCGAACCCGGACAGCTTTATGAACCAGTTGGCAGGAAATCGGATGTCGTGACCAATTATGAAAATAGAGATCTGTTCACAGTGCTCTCTGACTATGCCCTGGCACATTGTGTAGAAAAGGATTTACTTATGACGAAAGGGATAGCTGCATTATATTGGAGGAAGTTTGATGGTATAGAATACCTTAGGCAGCAGAATCCTGTGGTTAGAAAAGCACTGGAATTAGAGAGGGATAGTCAGAAGATGTTCTACTTGGTTACAAAAGAAACAACCTATGGAAAACCATCATACCAGTCCATATGGTATGTGTTATATTATTTAAAGATTTGTTTGATAGACCACGGAGTCAACAAACTGGGTATGTCGAAGATAGGATGTGGCCTGAATAAGCTAAATTGGCGAGTGGTAGGAAATATTTTGAAGACCATTTTTCTATGGGTCTGGTATTGAAGTCATAATGTGCTGTTTTAATCTCTGGGCAAAACCTGCTACAAAAAATACTTTGCGTGTTACTTCTACAATAGAGGGATGTGTACCAAAGGAGCTGACTGGAAGTACCTTCATCGGGAATATATTCCGAGACGGAATAGTTTAATGGGACAGCAGTGTAACGAAAATGAAAGAAGCAACAGAAAAGAATACGCTGGAATTTTCCACCGGGTGCGCGACTCTAAACTTGGCGTCATGAAAAGTTCTGGAAAATTCGAGAAATAAGCACGCTATATAAACGCGCGTTGGCGGCCAGGCGGGCAGTCTATCACGAACGTCCGAGTGCTCAACATCTCGTTATAAATAAATAGTGATAGTGTGATGTTATTAAATGTATTAAGTATACTGTAAATAAATAAATAAACATTGTATTATTTATTTCCGAGTCTGACTAAACCCGATTTCGTAACAATATGTATGTATTAATGTAGGTAAGTGGAACATATAACGAAAAAAAAATGCAAGAGGCGGGAATATCAGACCAAATAATGGATAAGTGGTTGAGGAGGGGGTGAATATGGAAGCATGAATGAGAGGTAGAGCTGCAAGGAAGGCAGTATCAAATTGCCGGCAGTAGTTATAACCCACTGTAAAGAGATGGTAAGTATTTGAGACACTTCCGGGAAATTTAAGTAGAGATCTGAATCTCTTTCGAAAAATTACTTTGACAAGGGCTTGGTGTGGTTCTGTGGAGATAGAGGTTAGACAAATCATATGGGAGAAAGATATGGTAACTGTGTGTTCTGTATAAGCGGAAAGGATTCATGAATACATTTTGGAGATGAATGTGCATGGAATGGGTTAATGTTAACAAAAATATAGAAGATTGGATCAGGGAGTCCCAATCTTACTAAAGGGTGGGCCATTAATTAGAACGATTTTGAAAATGCGATAAAATGAGCTAGCATTGATATTTTTTATTTGTTTTTTTTTTTCACATTGTGAAGCTAAAACTCTCCCATTTATGAATGGAAAACGATTTCGTTCGTGACTTCCCCTGCTAGCTTCACAGAATTCGGTCGGAAAAATTATTGATGACATTTTCGATCACCCCGGCTCCTATCTCCCTCAAAGCAGTTGTAATATTGTGTATCAAAGCTGGAATTGTCTCTAGATTGTTCGCATAGCATCGGTCTTTAACGGCACCCGAAAGAAAAAAGTCCAACGGTGTCAAATCTCAGCTGCGCGGCGGCTAATTGACATCTCCAAAACGGTTGATTATACGGTTATCGAACTTTGCTGAAACCAAAGGTCGTTCACATTCATAGCGTTGATTTGAGGCAATAAACAGTTGAGCAACATGGCTCTGTAGCGGTCGCTATTGACGGTGACGGTTTTTCCAACATCATTTTCGAAGAATAATAGAAAAATTATGCCACCACTCCAAAATCCACACCAACCTGTGACTCTTGATGGATGCGTTGGCCTCTGTGCGATTACGTGTGGTGTGTTCTGAGCTTTAAATCCAGCAGTTCTGCTTCTTTACATATCCACCGAGGTTGAAATGCGCTTCGTCCCAAAAGATGATTTTTTGAGCAAAATCGTCGTTATTATTAAGTTGGTCTAAGGCCCACACAGCGAACTGATATCGAAGCGGATGGTCGTTTGCTTTCAATTCATGACTTATCTGGACTTTGTAGGCGAATAATCCGAGGTCTTTGTGCAATATTCTCCGCAGGTTGGTTCAGTTACTGCGACCGTCGTCGAGTTGAGGTCGATGGGTTTACTGCTACACTATGGGCCACAGCCTCAATATTCTCGGTTATACACAATGTTGGAGTTCTATAACCACTTCTGCTATCCACCAACATCCCTGTCTCCCGAACTTTCTTTACTAATTTTCGTATAGCACCTTCGGTGGTCGCTTTATTACGGCCCATTTTTCTTTTTAAAATTTGCACGGTTTGGGCCGCACAAACACTCACTTTGAAAATTTGTTCGCAATATTTTAAAACGCTTCTCAAGCGAAAACATGTTTGTTTCATAAATGGGGGACTGACTGAACTGTCAAAATTTGAGGTCTGTAGCTCGCTCAGTGTTACCATATGACGAAATTCAAAAACGTACCAATAGATGGCCAACCTTTTAAAATGAGGGTGGAACCCATTTTAGTAAGATTGTGATGGGAGAGGTTAAGAATATGGAAGAACATCTAATAAAGAATAAAGTGGTAATCAATGATTTTAAAAATATAAGCGAATTTACCCGTTATCAAACAAATTCTTCTCAGAAATGTTTGCAAATGCGAATCCATAAAATATATTTCCGAATTTGTAATTAGTACTGTACAAATTGCAATCGGAGAGAAGGTTATAATTAGCATCATTCGCATCAGAAATCAGGGCAAATCGGTCATCGTTGGTGGAGGATTTAAGCTTATTTGCAGCTTCTTTAAAATTCGCGAAAATCAATTTGTTGTCTTTTATGTATTTAATGATTCTTGTTAAAGTAGCATCTCGAAGGAAACTGATGGTGTTGAACGATGATTCAAAATTTTCGAAAATAATATCAGCCAGTATTTTCCTAGAAATAAGTTCATATAAATAAATTGTAAAATAAAATGATTAGAAATAGTGATAGAACGTGATAGTCAATTATTCAAATTTGGTATTCACTATACATGCTTAATTGTATTTATTTTTTATCAATGCATTTAAAGCTATAAACCCTAATGAAATTTAAGTTCATGGAGAAGGGTAATGCCTTATAGGTGGTTCTAAATTAAGTGCAGTATTTTGTTTTTTACAGTAATTTAATTTTATTGAAAACAGAATATTAGAATTATGTTTAGTTTGCTTCATGAGTTATGTGAAGTGTGTTTGATAAAATGAAAAAAAAAAAAAAAAAAGATTCGTTCCTCACTTTACTTTTTTATTTACTATAGATAAATGTACCGGGTGTCCGAATAAGAAAGGTCACCGGCTATATCTTAGGAACTATGAGTGCTAGAGCTTTCAAATAAAAAAAATGTTAATAAAAGAGAAAATGAGAAAATGCTGGAAATAAATTTCAAGTTCGTAACTCTTCCGGTAGGGGGTGCAACGAACAGTCGAAAAGTAATATTGCGATTATCTCAAAAAAATGTTTAATAAAGACATCATAAAACTATACTTTTTGAAATCATAATAAGTTCGTGAAACAAAAATGTTACAGACATTTTTTTCTTACTCTTGAAATAAAGGGTGGGGGAAGGTTAGAATTTATAAAGAGCTAATGTCAAATAACTCTTTTGTTTTTTAACCGATCTTAATGGTTTTAATGTGATGCGAAAGAACTTATCATACTGATTAAAATTATTGACCCCTACTGGAAGAGATACGAACTTGAAATATATTTCCAACATTTTCTCATGGTCATTTTCATTAACATATTTTTTATTTGAAAGCTCTAGGAGTCTTAGTTCCTGAGATTTAGCCGGTGACCTTTCTTATCTGGACACCCGGTACATTTCGAGTACCGTTTAGTCATTATTAATGGCGAATATTAGAATGTCAACAACTTCGTTATTTGTATTTTCAATGATCTACTATAACTTTTTTGTTAAAAACAAAACAAATGGTGATAAAATATTGTGGTGTATTTGTATTAGAATATTTAAATGGTCTATGGTAGAGGCTGTTACTTGATGAAACTCCATTATACAAGTAAAATACACGGTTTTGTTTTTAACTTTCACAGATTTATTGTAGAAAACACTGCTACAATTGTTTCGATAAACAGTGTCATCAACAGGCAGCTGAAGGTTAAATAAATTAACACAGAGAGTATTTATATGGGGTTGGGGTTATCAGGTAGCAAAAATTATAAATAAAGTTACGGGTAATTAAATATAGTTATAAGTAGAAGCAGTCATACACACTAAGTACAAATATACATACAAGTACATATTATAAACACACACACATGAGCACACAAAAACATACAAACCGAAAACATCAAATGTGATTACAGGTTGAGGAGTGGTGAGTGGTTCATTGTTATACCTGAAAAATATATAAATACCCTCCGTATTAATTTATTTAACCTTCATATCATCTGCTTAATGATAATACTGTGTATCGAAGCAGCAGTGGTTTCTAAAATAAATCTGTGAAACTTAAAAACAAACCCGAGTGTTTTACTTGTATAATCAATATTTAAATAGATTTTTATGTTGCCTTTTTTGTATCTGTGTTTTTTTTTGTGTGAAAAAAAAAGCGCGACGAGCGCAGAGGACAGTGTTAATTTGATTAGCTACTATTACAATTCTATTCCAAAATATTATATTTTATTTGTACGTTTACGGTTGATTGGAGTACAATATAAATATATAGCGTCTTACATTAGAAATGACTCAACGGACGTTCCCACAAAATTAAAAACGGCGCACATTTTGTCCGGTTGAAAGCAAGAATCGTCATTTTGGATGTATTTATGTTCTCTAAAAATTCGGATTTTCTTGAGAGAGTGTGCGACTTAAAACAGATCCACAAATATGCAGTAAAACCCCATTTATTTCCTTTATTGCGCTCTGCTGCTCTTTCAATTATCCATAGCAACAAACTGAAAATTAAATAATATATAACTGTATAGGTTTTAATTAAATTTGAAATATAATTATTTGTATTTACACTAAAGAATATATGAATAGCTTCAACTTCAATAAAATAACAAGAAAAATAACTCACAGCTATAAAGTAATAAAAAGGGGCAAATAAATAAATTCTGTGAAGTGGAGTGGTTCAGTCGTGAATTAGAATACTACTGGAATCTTAGAGGTTCGAATGGTGGCGATATCTAGCGACTAATACTGTCACTTGCACCACCGAAAACGGCGGAGGAGTGGCATGGCGACGAGCGCGTGTATTTCGTTTTAACTGTTGATTTGGTAAAAATGAATTAGATGTGTTAATAAAGCCACCTACATGATTCAAGTCGGATGTTAGCGGTGTGGATTGGACTATACTTTTTCCTTTGCATGTTTTTTCGATTTTCTGTGCCAGTTGCATTTAATACTTTTAATTTGAAGCTCTTCTAAGGTATCTTTACTCTTTTCCAATGTTTGTGGATCCTGTTTTCCTGTTTATTTCTTTTATAACTTCGTCCATGTATATTATGAATATCCCTGATAGTGGCTATAGGACAGTGACACGGTTCAGGGCCTTGATGCGGAACTGTTTTCTGAAGCGATGGAGAAGGTGAATGAATGGATGTCCTGGTTGAATGTGTGAATGAAGGGCAGCTCTATAAATCGGACTAGCTCACGAATAAATAAAGGGTAACCCCTATAAACGAGTTAGGCCAACGAAAGTGATATGATAGGCTTCGACATCGTGCGTAGATTAGGTATCCTATCCGATCCCCAACCAAGGTGGGACAGCCATTCCGAGGGATGCATGAATGAAGATAGTTCAGTCTCAAATGGCGAACTCCGAATACCGGACGACCTTCCTGTCGTTTCACTTTAGCCTTCTTGTGCCAATGCAGTGCTCTACCACAGGTGACCTTCCCTCACAGCTACTTGTGAGAACAATTACAGAAAAAAACGAATAACAAACATTTTTTTAAACAATGAACATCCTAACTTACCAAAACAGGGTGAAGAGGCTATTTTAAGGTCTCCGCCCAACAGGAAACCGGCTGCAAGCTCGGAGGTGGAGATAGAGGTCTCACAAACCTCAACTCCAAAACCAAGCAACTCCGGTACTAACAATCCTGAGACCAAGTCGAAAGAAACTAAACAACGTCTCTGTGAATCTAAAAAGATGAGATTCAAGTACTTGTTGGGCAAAGGGCTCAATGAGGAAACTAATTCTAGGGTGGATGAAGAAATATCCCTAAACAAAAAGAACTTTGAGGGACTCAAAAAGAAAATCCTGGAGACAAATGTGCGAGGAAGATGCAAAGTAATTATGGCCGCGTGGGAAGGGGCTTCACTGAAAATAATGGAGGCCAACGAGGTACTTTGTCCGACGACCATGGTGGTCTATTTCAAAGATAGCATCAAGTATCCAACGGAAAAGGTTACTAGGTTTTCGAGAACTAGAGGGCATGAAGAGAGCGGAGACCAGCATGCAGCTGTGCTTACGCTCTGCGTGGACCCCTCTACGAAGGAGAGAGAGAGAGAGGAGAGAGTGTCTATTCGTCCTTCCGGTCCACACGTGGGTTAGCCTTCGGCGGATAGTAGTTTCGGTGATATGACATCGAAACTATCACGATCGAGCGGCGTTCAACATGGTCATAAACCGAAAGGTAAAAGACTGGAGCAGGACATGATCTAGCAATAGATCTTGAAAAAGAAATCCAGAAAAGAGTTAAAGAAAGCCGAAAGAAGTGAGACCGTTACCGCGAGGCCCTCACAAAATACAATAAGTCTTTGGGGGACTCAAAAAGAAAATCCTGGGAAAATGTGTGAATGGATAGAACAGCTCCCTACAGCAGCAAGACTATAGAGGATTCTTAAGAGTGAATACTCTGTGGTCCTTGGATATATGCAGAACACTAAGGGAAAATTAACGACAAGTCCAGAGGAGACTCTGGAGATGCTGCTAAGCATATGAAGTCCCTGACTGTCAAATTAAATGGCCGGACTTTAAAATTGAAGTAAACTACGTGCATTTGCTCTAAGTCTACCTATTTAGATAGACCTAGAAGTTGCTCAAACATAATCTTTACCGAGAAGAGAATTGTTTGGGCAATGAATAGCTTTAAACCATACAAGACATCGGGAGGTGATGGTATAGATAAAATCATGATCCAGAAGTGTCTGGGTTTGATTAAAACAAACGTAAGGAGAATCTTCAGAAGAAGCCATGCCCTAGGACATATTCCAAAGAAGTGGTGATGGACTGAAGTAATCTTTATTAGCCTAAAGCTTATAGTCTATCTTCATTCCTTTTAAACGGCATGATACTTCCCCAGAGGCCTCTGCATGCAAATCAGCATTCATATAATAAAGGAAAATCAACCGTCACAGCACGGGGTTATGAAGAGAGCCCTAGATGACAGGGAAACGGCTATTAGTGCCTTCCTTGGCATTGATGGGACTTTTGATAACACCTCCTTTGAAGCCATGTTTACATATTACGGGGGCAATAAGGACAACTCCAACAGTGGCGATGGAGGTGATACTTGATGTAACACCTCTACACATCACCAGCAAAAAGTCGCTTTCGACGAAATTCTTAGAATACACAACAGTATGTCACTAAAGCATCCTAAATAAAGCTCGTTATTTAATAGGTCTTCCCAGGGATAAACATTTTAAGAAAATACATACAAGATCATGATGCCTGAAACGGATGCCTGGTCCGGAGGAAATGTCCCCACACAGGCAGGTTCGGGAGTTACTGGACCAAGGGCTGAAATTCAGATGTCTCTGAGAACTGGCTGCTCCATCTTCCAAACAGAAATCATGGTAATCCTACAATGTTCCAGACATAAAATTTCAATATAGCTAGTGACAGCAAGGCTGCACATATAGCCCTTCAGAATACGGCAAAGAACTCGAGCCTAGTTCTGGAGTGGCATAACTCGGCGATATATAGGCAAAAGACAACAGATTAAGTGAGTGCCAGGGCAATGAAATAGCAGATGCTCTTGTGAAAAAAGTGGTTGAGCTACTTCGTATAGGCTCTGAACTCATCTGCCCCTTGCCAAACAATTCTTAAAGGCGAAAATAAGAGAGATTGAGGCTAGAGGGAAAGAATGCTATTTGGGGGAGTATAGAGTAACTGAGACAGAAAAAAAATCCTCACAGGGTGGTCATATTCCACTACCAATAGAGATTTCTGGCTAATCAACAAGAAAGACCATAAACTACTAACAGGAATTATAATAGGACATGTCCCAGTACCTGAAAAATACATGGGAATAGTCACTGATATGACTGAAACATATAGATTCTGTTTTGCGAAAAGGGAAACAGTTATCGAACAGAATACGAATCTTTAGCTCGTGTAAGACAAAGGTTCTTGGGGAACTACTTCCCCATTCTTGACAAACTAAAATATTTCAGCTAGATTAGAAACCATTTAGGGTACTTCAAAAGGATAGGTGTATCCTGTGAGGTAATAAATTAAATTATTTTACATAAGGGGAGGCACAAAAGATTTTTAGGTCGAAGTGCCGGTAAAGCCCCACAAATCAAATAATGATATGAATAACAATGGGCTCAGTCTTCCTTCTTTTCTCACACTTTGTTTCGTTGTAAACTGTTTTGATATTTTATTTTTGGCAATTATTGCTTTTTTTGTCTTTCGATAAATACTGTTGGTAACTCTTATTAATTGGTCGATTACTTCTCAGAGTTTTCCACTTTTAAAAAGATTTCTCTACATCGATGTGTTGTTTTTTTGCATTTCTAGCATCCTGCTAATTATTATTTTTTTTTAGTGTAAAAAATGTGATCGTGTATACTTCTCTTTCGTTTTAATCCACTCGGTGTATCCGCTATTTTCTTTTCTATTATTTTGCTTATCCTCTTTTCAATAGTTTTTCAATAGTTTCTTTTTTTAATGCTTCTGATTGGGATTATTCCTCTATAATCACAGCATTCTGTTTTATCTCTAGGTGTATAAATAAACATTATCATCGCCACTGAATGGGAAGTGGAGGTGATAATACTTGGTACTTTTTCTTCTTCCCACATTCTCTTAAACAGTTTTTGTAGCTTGTTTTTTTTTTAGATTTGCCTATATTTGTGTGTATTGGTCCACCTGTTATTTTGTATATGTCTATTCTTGTAACTGAGCCCACGCGGTTTTTATTATTATTATTATTATATTTTAGATATATATATAATTCTATTTCCTTAATTGTAACGAAAATTATGAATTCTATCGTCGTTTGAAGTAAGGATCTGACTTCTCCAATTGTTTTTGAATTAGAATTAAAAATGTTCAACATATTTCAGCCCGTACTAATAGCCATGCATTGATTCAAAATTGAGAATTAATTCTTGGATCGCATCAAAATATATAAAATTGTCAACATATTTATAGATTATTTTTCAAACAATCCTTAGATCAACCAATGGCAATCGCGAATCCGGGATTCATCAATCAATTAAGCTGCGTCTATTAGTAAGGCTATTACACTTTTCTTTTATAATTTAATAAAATTTACAAAAAGAAACACTCACCTCGTTAAAATCAATATTAAAACCCCACAACAATAAACATCAATATGAATAATTTCAACCAACTTAAAAATCGACTTTGATATCTCCGGCCTTTTCATTATTATTGCCACAGCAGCCGTTTGATAGTAGGCCATCGAGAATGAAATGTTTCCTTTGAATTTAGTTAAAGATGAGAACGAACCCATGGCGACGTCGGCCGAACCGCGATCGAGTTCATCGAGAATCATATCCAAACCAGTGCTGAACTCCTCCACGTCCGGTTTGTAGAGCTTGAAAGAGAATCTCGCCGTTTTCGAGAGCTCGACGAGTATATCGACGGAGAACCCGGAGTAGCCGTAAACGGAGGTGTTGTTGGGATAGATGAATGGTTTTTGCTGAAATACATTTTTAAAATTTATTCATTTAAATTAAGAGAAAAGACTGTTATTCCTTACTTCACAATTTATTTTTAAGTTAGATGTACATTTCGAGAACAATGTTATAGATATTGAGCACATTGTGTCTCGAAATTTATATATCTAACATAAAAATAAATATCTTTCACTATATTCCCATTGCACCCACGTATAAGTTGTGCAAATACCTAAATAGCGAAATTCCATCCTTCATAAATTTTGAATCCCGTTATGCAATAAAAAACACAATTGAATTAGTCAATAAATTAAAGAAAATAAAAATACCACCAAATGCAAAACTAGTATCATTTGATGTCAAAAGTTTGTTTACCTTAATTCCGGTCATTGAACTTAAGTCTATTTTAGACAGCAACATTAATAACACTGACCACCCTCAAGATTTAAAACACCAATTGAAATCATTAATTAATATTTGTATTGACCAAAGTTATTTCGAATTCAATAACATCATTTATACGCAGGTCGATGGACTGCCAATGGGTTCTCCTTTGTCGCCTCTTTTATCGGAAATTTTCCTATCAGTATTAGAAAAAACTTTGTTCAATAAACAGGAGACAAAGTTAGTACATTTTTGGGCAAGATATGTAGATGATGTTTTTTGCATTTGGACGGGTACTAAAAGACAACTCGACATATTTACTAATTTCTTAAATTCAATTAATCCTAAAATACAGTTTACAGTAGAATTGGAAAGTAACAACTATTTAAACTTTTTAGATCTTACAATATCAAAATCAACAAATGAAGAATTAGTTTACAAAATTTATAGAAAAAATACGTTTTCAGAATCAAACACAACACATTCCATCCTTAATACATAGATTACTAAATATTCCATTAACTCCTGATAATTACAAAATTGAATTAAATACTATAAAAACTATAGCAAGTAATAACGGTTACTCAGAAGAAGTAATAGAAAATTTATTAAAAAAGAAAAAACATAATAAATTATTAAAATATTTTTATGCAACCATTGAAAAGCCAAAAACTACCTGGCATAAGATAGATTATGTGGCAGATCTCTCATTAAAAATAAAAAAATAAAACAATTTTAGAAAGCAATTTGATATCATACTGACAAACCCCATCAATTTAAGAAATCTATTAGTCAACAATAAATTCAAAACAAATAAAATTGAAAAATCGGGTATTTACGAATTAAGGTGTGGCGACTGTGATGCATTGTATATAGGGCAAACAGGTTGATCTTTTAAAATTCGTCTAGAAGAACACAAGAAAGATGTGTTAAATAATAAACAATCGACGGGTATGTCCAAACACTGTATCACAGCCGGTCACGTTTTTAACAATAACGATTTCAAAAATTTCTATACAGGCAATAAGGGTTGTTTACTTAATCTTAGAGAAGGTTTGGAAATACATAAAGCAATAAAAGCGGGAAAGCATGTAGTTAATGACAACGACGAACTTTGGTTTTCCCCGATATTAAACGCCTTTACTACCTGATTATGTATATATATTTTGTAAAAATGTAATTTCTGCACATTCCTTGATATAATGGCTTAAAGCCGAAACTAGTCGGAATAAATCAAATATTTAGTGAAACAAACCAAGTGATTTTTATTTAAATTAACAGTTTTTTATCACTTCACGTAAATTCAAAAACTATATAGTGAAGAGAAAAGAATTTGAAAATAATTAATGAATTAATTATTCTCTTTCAATTACTGTGTTACATATATACTTAATAAAGAAAACAGCAAAACTGTATTGCACCCTAAACCAAAAATTCATCTAAAAAAGAGTAATTACATATTTTCTTTTTTTGTCAGCTAAGCGTATAGTTGTGAACAAAAAATAGATATGATGTCATTTAAATAAATTGACAATCGCTAATTCGACAGTTGTCATCATATTATAAATTTGATGATACCATTAATTAGAGACTTTCCTGCCGTTTCCAAATATATATGGTTTGTTATAGTTTTCTATCAAAATAAATAACTTAGAAGGGGGTGGAACACCAAACTGAATCACCCTTTATATAGAAAGAGGTTTTTTTAACAGTATACATATCCCCTATGTATACATGTAAAATACCCAAGTCAAACGCATTGATGTATGTGTTTAGTTGCCTATAATACGCAACCAGAACGATCAATTCCTTCAACTAGGATAATTAAAAAAAAAAACAATTAAACAATTTTCTATTTCTGTTTATGACAATATCGAAATGCACAATGTGGAAGAATTTTCACTATCGATTGAGTTAATAACTTGCAGTTTCTGGAGGTCATTTCTAGCACTTATTCTAATTATTTATTTCAAGTTTATTGTTCTTCACTGTTACTTTTCTTTCAAATTGTCTTAATAAAATATCTTAATATTGTTTACCTGTAATTTCTCCATAATAATAATTGACGTATTTTTGAAAAAAAAAAAAAAAAGAAATTGCTGGTGACGGTAACGCATGCAGTGTTAGTCATGATTTATTTCGTTGCGAAAATGTTTTAGTTTAATTATTTTTAGAATTATCCTAACTGGGGTATTCGGCCACTTTGGATTCATTTAAAACATATCTTATCCTCATCTAGTACTGGATTTGCAATACACGCTTGAAATTCGACTTTTTCTCCATTTGTATACATTTTCGATCAAATATTTCAGACATTTTGAAGTTTAGCGTTTGACGTTTAGTAGTGTGTTATAGGCAACACACATTAATCGGCTCAATACGTTTGACTTGTTTTTTTGCAGGTATACAGTTCGCCTAATGTATACTGATTAAAAAACCACTCTGTATAAGAAAAACACATACCTGTTGAAACAACTACGTTCTAGGGAAATACCCACGCCGGATATTAATTGAATTAAACGATAGATTTTTTCCATTGCATCTCAGTGATTAAGAATTTAGGGCTGGGACAGAAGCTAATATACCACGCTCACTTACGCCATGACTTCAGACCCATTGTATTTCCTACCATCATTGTGGCTAGACCCACCCCTAATGTCTATTCTTGAGTGTGGCTTCCGAAAGGCGGAGTGGACTATAATATATCATTGAAATTCTGGCGATCGTTTGATCGCACGTTGTTAATTTCCTCAAAAAGTACACATCCTAAGGTACATTTTAAGCAAAAAATTCTACACTGTAATTTTTAAAAAGTCGAATTTTTTTGCTTAAAATCCAGATTCTCTGAGCTCGCTCGGTTATTTACTGTTTTTCACTATTACTGGTATTGTCACCGGTATATTAATGCCCAAGTCGGGTTTTAATACATTGTAAATGGCACCACTGTCGTACAATTATTTTTTCCGATCGTAGATGTCATAGCTGTCGTACAATTGTTTTTTACTGTCACGCAGCATACGCATGGGGTGTTTGAAATACGTGAAGTATGAGTCCGAACAAAAGAACAAATCTTATAAGAGATGTGCCTAAAATAAAATTTCTGGAGACTAGTGTTAGAGGATTGGGGTTTAAACTCTACGTTTGTTGTTCCAAGTGTGAACCCCCATACATAAATTCGTGATCTCTAATCGGCAACGGATAGGAAATCAATATACGTATAGTACTAGGTATGCCGATTCTTGGAGTTAAAAGGAGTATTCAAGTTTTGCGCCTTTGTGTGTTTGCCTAGTTCAAATTTCAAATCATATAACACCAAACTACTCAAACTGATTTCCATCACCACATCTTCCGTACGAGAAATGTCAATGATGAATACAGCTGTCAAAGAGAAAGATTTGTCGGAGAAGGACGAGCACCCTGACGGTACATGGAAGAAGAGAGGCTTTTCTTCCTTTCTGGGAGACTCTCATCGGCTAGCGCACGGAAAAGTTATCGACCTGCACGTAAAATCCAAAATCTGAAAATCCTTTGAAGTCTGAAAAAAGAAGGAGGGAACCGCAGAGTACGGGGAATGGAAGGAGACTCACCAAGAGATCAATAAGGATCATCTGGGAAAATATAGCAGAGATGTTACAGCGTTCCCAAAGTTTGCATGGCAGGAAATATTGCAAATGCACTTAGGACGGCGATAGAAAGACTTTCATAGGTGTTCTTCTTCTTATTATTATTCTTCAAAAGTTTTCTTGAGATCAACTCAATATGAAGACTTGGTCGTATAAAAAAAGGAGCGTATCGAAAATGTGCAGAAGCGTACGGGGAATACCTTCGGTCACTCGTGAAATAAACCAAAGGGCTTGGCGGAAAGGGAAAATTGACGGTCAAACTCATTAACAAACTGTCGATGTACTATGGACTAGCCATTCGAAGAAATTTATCATCACTTGAGAATATAAAACGAGAAATTTGGACAACAATGCTCTTGAAAGAAGGCGAAAGCCACCGGTGAGCTGAAGAGTTTTCATCATAAGCCAGCTATGAAGAAAGAATGCTTCGACGCTCTCAAGCGGGTCTATACAGAATTGTTCCGATATGATCATGAACAAGTCTTTCGACGCAACTTTATGAGAAATGGCGCCGAAAAATGTTCATTGTGGGAAGACGGTGGTGGATATCGCTGCTAATATTGCTGCGTGTTATTTCAATGATGGGGTAATAAGTATCATGAAATTAATACAGTTTTTACATCTGGAAATCGGCCCGACTTGCTACAACTTCTACCTGATTGCTGACGCCAAACGGACTAACAAGTGGGGGAAACGCCTCACAGATGCAGCAAAAGAAGTCCGGAAGTCCAGTTTGATGGGAAGAAAACAAAAGGAATACATAAATACCAACGCAGAAAGCCAACTATATAGCGCCGGCATCGCAGATTGAAAGTAAATATCACTTTTACACGTGAAACAAGAAAATTTGCATTTAAACGCTTTTATCTCGAAACGTGCTTTTTCAAATTGGTGTAGGAAATAATTAGAATAATTTACATCCGATTTTGATATGCTTATTACTATAGTGTTCAGAATTGAATTTTGCTTAGGAACACGTTGCCATATTTTCGATTTTTTCAAAAATAAATTGTTAATCCACGATTTTCTACTTTAAAATAAAATCAATATTTTAAAATTGGGCTACGTGTTTCTAACCAAAATATTACTAGTTAGGTTTTGATTTAATTTTTTTTTTTCAAGGATGATATGAAAAGGCATGATTTCTTTCGCCGATTTGGAATTTCCAAGTGAGGACGTCAGCGCGACCCGGTGTAGCTGCCAAGAATCTCGGCCAATACAGTTGACAAAAAATCTCAATTGCAGATAAAAACCGATGTGTTGATGCGATTTACGTGAAGAGATTCGAACAATTAAAATAGTCTTGATGCCTTTGGGCTAGGAGGAGGTTCGAAATTTATAATAAGAACATTAGCGAGCCAAAAGCAGAACTGAGACGAAAGGAAGAAAAACGGGAATAAGAGAAAACATTATTTCATAGAAGAATAGATAGATTGGAGAAGGCGGAGGTAGCTAAAGAGGAAAAAAGAATAAGAAATAATATCATTATTAATGGGTTGGAGGAATGGTGGACGTAAAAAGACAAGTACAAAAGTTGGCGAAGGAGTTAACATAGCCTTTCAGTTTGATGATAAATATGAAGGAGAAAAATAAAATAATGGGAAAGAAGCTAGTTTTAAAATTGCAGAAAAATGTGGTATATATATAGATGATGATCTAACAAAAGAAGACAGATTGAAACAAATGAAGATAAATGCGAGGACAAATGAGGAGAGGATAAATGGACATCGAGTGCATCTGCTATATCAAAAATTACGCATAGGATTCGAATGGTGTAACTGGAATAAAGAAAAAAATCTGTTAATGAACGACACGGATTTGAAGATGTTGGGGTTTAGAAAAAGGAGGGAAAGGAAAAAGGGAAAACAGGGAATAACATTGTCATTTTGGAAAATTGTGGGGTTGAGAAAAAAAAAAAGATAATCAATGGAATAAAGAATTAGAAGACTGGGTAAAAGATAAAGACTTTGTGAGCATAATAAAGACGTGGGTTATGGCAGAAGAATGGGATAATTTCAAACTAAAATTGCCAGATGGATTTATCGAACTGCGTAGGAGCGAAACGAGACAAAACGAGGGGTAGAGCAAAGGGAGGGATTATTGCGGGGTATCGAAAAGAATATGAGAAGGTGGAAGAATCATACGGAAAAGAGACACTGGAAAAAGCAAATGGAGGTAGTAACAGTATAACCAAAAAAAAAGAGAACGATATTAGAGTTTTTATATCACGAATGCAGCAAGATGAAGATAAGCCGGGGCAGGTTATTGTGGGAGAAGATTTTAACATTAGAACAAGTAGCTTAGAGACGCAACATATAGGCAAAGGGGGCAAGGTGGTAAAAATTAGGAATTTGGAGGACAGTACCTAAAGAACTAAAGAAGGAGAGGATTGGATCGAGTGGGCAAACGAACAAGGCTTAGAATTATTGAGTGGGTGTAAAGCAGGCGACTGACTGGAAAAGAGAAATAACGTATGTTGGACCACGGGGCAACTCTGTAATCGACTATGTACTGGTAGGGAAAGATATAAGACCGGAGGTAGTATATTTCAAAGTAGAGGACTGCTATGACTCGGATCACTTTCCAATACTAGTAAGGATGTCATGTAACGGAAAGGAAGCAGATGTAGGAACGCGAGAAGAATAGAGTTAATCGAGCAGGGCAATAAGAAATTACAAAGCGACAGTTAAGGAGATAGATTTTTAGGAGAGAACAACAGTGTATCAGCTTAGGGCAGGAGTGAAGCTAGCGATTACTAGACGGAAGAACAGTTTGCGGGCCAATTAACACAGATTGGTTTAATGAGGAATGTCAAGACCCGAAAAAAAAGGCAAGGTAGCAGAACTGAAGAAGAAATGAAGGACGCAAAACTATACTTTGAAAAAGCAAGAGTGAAGAAGATCAATGGCAGTGCATAAAGGGGAAGAATGCGGGTAAACCGAAAGTAAAGGGGGAGAAGATAGACATAAATGGGTGGAAAAATTACTTTCAAACATATTATTTCAGGCGGAAGAGATTGTGGGGGTACGCTAATGACGAGGAACCATTTTGAGGAAACAGAGGATTTTGGGAAGGGCGAATTGGAAAAGGCTCAGAGAATAGTGAAGAACAGGAAAGCAGCTGGCTCAGATGGGATAAAAGTAGAAGCATGGAAATGGTATTGTGAAAAAGGAAAGCAGATAATGTTGAATATATTAAATAAAATATGACGAGGTAAGGAACACTTCCCAGAAGAATGAACAATACCAGTTTACAAAGGAGGCGAGGAGAACGACCCGACTAATTACCTAGAGATTCCCCTGATGGATACCCTATACAAAATAATATGGTCAATGAGAGATTGGAAGCCGAGGTGAAAGGACGAAGACTTCTGCCAGAAGTTTAAGCTTACTTAAGATTTACTTGATGTTCGTGGATCTGAAAGCGGTGCATGATTCGGTTGAGAGAACGATGTTGATTGAGTGTCTGAAAGAAATAGGTGTGTCCTGACACATGGTGTAAGATGAGAGTAGGAGAGAATGAATACGAAAGATTTAGGGTAGTGCGTCGTGTCAAACAAGGGTTTCCATTAAGCTCACCAATGTTCAACCTATATGTTGCGGATATGGAAGAGGTTTTAAAAAAGGGACAGGCAGGTGTAATAGTAGTGGGAAGAAAAAAGGTATGGAGCCTTTCTAATGCTGATGATGTGATGATGGCAAGAACGTTGGTTGAATTGAAGGATATGAATGGGAGGTTTGATAGGTACTTTAAGAAAAGAAAATTGAAAATAAATGTAAAGAAAACAAAATGGATGGTGTGTAAAAATGTGGGGAGAAGAAGAAAGGAAGTGGAGCTAGTGTGGATGGGAGAGAAGCTTGAACAGGTAAGGGAGTTTAAGTACTTAGGATACATTTTCTTAGAAACTGGAGGCGCATCCAAACATATCGAGTGCGTGTGTAAGAATGCGAGAATGGCAATGGGAAGAATGCGAAATGCTGAAAGGGAATATAAATATTAAGTTGTCATGATGGGATGCGTGAATAACAGCAATAGTTTTGTTTGCGTCGGACGTACAGGGAGTGACTGGGTATGAGCAAGTGGACAGGATACACCTGCAATACTTAAAGAGTATATTAGGATTAGAGAGAACAACCCCAAGGTACATAGTATTGCAAGAGTGCCAAAGAATGTCAGTGTAATGGGCAGCAGCGAAGAGAGTTGTAAAATTTGAAAAAAAGATGGGTGAGTTAGGAGATTAAAGGTTAGTAAAAGAGGTGTAGTTAAGGAATAGAAGGGAGTTGCAAAGACATAGTAAAGGGATAAGATGGATGAATGAAAGATAGAAAATGAATCATAAAGTGGGTTAGTCGTGACTAGTAGATGAGGAGGAAATAGCGCGGGGGAGAAGTTGGAACGTGAATTTGGGGAAAAAAATAAATCAGTGGAGTTGCAGCAGCGATAAGATAACATCCATAACAGTAGATATAACCCTGAGTATGAGATCCAGGTACATGCAGGCCCGTCGCGCTATTTTGGTGTACTAACTAACGAAGAGGTGCGTCTGCTAGCTTGGCTTATATGTGGGAATGAGGAGAGACGAAGAAAGATATGAATGGGTGAAGAATAACGAGATGCGTGTTCTGTGGAGATGAGAGTACGGGATGTATGATTGTAAGAAGATAAAAATGGGTGGAATTTAAAAGAAAAAGCGTCGAGTGAATCTATGTGATAGTGGTAACGGGATTAAGGTTGTAAGCTGTAAATGGGCAACAAAAAAAAACGGGCGATAGTATTTATTTAGTGTATTTTGTTAAATTTCCATTTTCATATTAATTTAGTTTATATATTATTTTGTTTTGGTTAATTTTTATTTTCCAGAAACAAATATATAGACGGTCTTGTTTATGAACGTGTAAAATATAAATCAATGCCAAATAAATATTTGTTTGTAGTACATATTCAGACTCTTCTGACTGGAACTTGATGGGGAAATCATAATTGAGTTTTCAGTAAATTCTTAAGTATAATTGGTCTATGGAAAAGTGGCTGAAAGAAACAACTATCCACTTTATTTGTACTTACAACAGACACAGCGATGCGATACTCATGCTTAGAGATGAATTTCGTCAAATCGTTAATATCGGAAAAGCCCTTGTCACTTGTCCAACTGCCCACGTATGATGAATCCATGAAAAGTTCACTAACCTCTATTCCATAAATTAACAACTGAAAAATGGGGATGTTGTTGTGTCCGACCGTTTTATATTGTAACTTGAGTCCATTAAAATCATCAATTGTCTGAAATGAATTTACAATTATTTAAGTGATAATATTAATAATAAAATAAATTGGGATAAAGAAAATACTTAGTAACTTTTTTAAGTGGTATAAAAAATTAATAAGTGTACTATGAAGTAAAAGCCTCAAAGATTCTAGAATAAAATATATTGCTTTTAATGTTTCCCCTTGTCCAGATAAAAATGTTGTGATCGTAAAAATTTTAAAATCGAAAATGGGATATATCCTTGTTGAGGTAATTTTTTTAAAATATCTATGTCCGTGCGTTTCCGCTCGTAAATGTTACACTTTAATAATTTATCATTGTAAATGACATATACAGGTATAAAAAGAAATAAATTTATTGTGTATGTTATTGTAGAGTATATTTTAAGCACGAGTATTCAAGAATAAAAGCTAATTTTATAATCTTCGTAATCTTTTAATTAAGGTCTAATTTTCATCTTAAATTGATAATTATTACCAAGAAATTATTTTTAATGTTCAGTTATTAAAAATCTAATTATTCGTTACTTTTATAATATTCTGCTTTGTTTTAATTGAGTGTGCTTTAAATGATTTTTATTTAAATAATTGTGAACCCTAAATGATTTGCAATGGTGTAAGAATCAAACGATACTTACCTCGAAAAACAGTTCATATAAGTTTCTTTTTTTGTTCCCCTCTTTTCTATTTTTATCCATTGATCTAAAAAAATCGAATCATGTTAGAAAATGTACAAAAAAATATTTTTTATGCAGCAATTAACATAGCGAAGCCCTTCGAATTATAAGAATATATAGGACGGTGTCTTTGGTTCCGGCTGATCTCTTTCTGGAGAAGAGGACGAAAGTACACAAAAAACTGAAGTCTACACTTTTTGAAATAATGATAAATTCATAAAACAAAAATGTTACAGACTTTTTTGATTTACTCTTGAAACATTTTCTTTTATTTATAACTTGTGATAGAATAAAGCTATTGAGATGCGGTTTTCACCAAGTTTCTTACATTCTTTCAATTTTTTCTAAGAAAATATATCATTTCATTTGAAATTTTGAGGAAAAATGGGAAAATTATATTCTTTTAACTTGGCGCCACCTAGTGGCGACTGAATTACTGTTTTTGTGTTGGTTGTCAATTATTTTAATCAATATGAGAAGTGTTCTTTCGTATTAAATTAAAATCATTAAGATCAGTTAAAAAAACGACAGAGTTATTTGATATTTGCTCTTTACAAATTCCGACTTTCCCCCACACTTTATTTCAAGAGTGAGACAAAATAGTCTATAACATTTTTGTTTTATGAAAAGTGTAGTTTTATGATGCCTTTATTTGAACTTTTTTGAAATAATCGCAGTGTAAATAATACTGCGATTATCCGACTGTTTATTGCGCCCCCTATGAGTTGAAATTTATTTCCAACATTTTCTCATGGTCACTTTTATTCACATATTTTTTATTTGAAAGTTCTAGGAGTCTTAGTTCCTGAGATTTAGCCAGTGATCTTTCTTATTTGGACATCTGGTACAGTTAACGACATCAAGAGTACAGAACAATTAAAAATAAAACACTTTGAATTCCTTTCTTTACTTGTATATTTGTACGCTATATGTACATTTCGGACACTATGTGTCCAATATCAATAGCTAAGTATGATCCTAAATCAAACAAATTGTTAGATATATAAAATGTAAAATTATATGTAAAAACATAATTAACAAACAAGATTATTTCAACAATGTCAAGGATTTGTTAAAATCAGGATCATTCGTCGAATTACCTAAAAAATCCATTACCAAATTATGTTACGAAAGTTAACAATTTACTTAAAAAATCGAGTTACTTAATAGACAAAAAAACTAGCATACCAATTAAAAATATCAAATCCTGTATTACCGAGAATGTATTGCCCACCTAAAATTCATAAACAGGGAAATAAATTTAGACCAATAATTTCAAACATAAATAGCCCTACATATCAAATTGCAAAATGGTTGGTAAGAGAATTTCAAAATTTAAAAATAAATAACGACATGTCAATTAAAAATTCAATAGAAGCAGCCAACAAACTAAGAGGACTTAATTTAAAAGAAAACGACAAACTAATTTCATTTGACATGGAATCATTATTCCCAAACATTCCCATAGACGACACATTAAAAATCCTAGAGACACTCCTAATAATAAATGATATTCTGAAAGAAAAAATAGATTTATACATAACATAAAACAGTAATGATCCTAAATGCATTCGCATTTAAAGGCAAATATTATAGCTAGACGTTTGGGACAGCAATGGGTAACCCGCATTCCCCATTCCTCGCAAACATCGCAAAAAAGTTTTTAAATGATTTCCCTAAAATATGGATGAGGTATGTAGATTATATTTTCGCCGTAATAGACGTAGAATTAGATATTAAAGAATTTATAAATAAATTAAATAATATACACGACTCTATAAACTTTACTTATGAACTGGAAATAAATTGTCAACTTCCTTTCTTAGATTTATTAATCATTAGAAATAATAATAAATTAGAATTTGATATTTTTTTGCAAACCAATACAAACATTTAATTATATACATGCACAATCCCACAGCCCACTTAAACACAAGTTATCGACCTTCAATAGCATGATACACAGATCATTCAATATTCCATTATCAAATATAAATAGAGAAAAGTAATTTATTAAATATTTCAGAACTATTAAATTATAATAAAAACACCATATATATAATCATTAATAAATACAAAAGACAATTATACAGGGTCCTGCAACAGTGTGTCGGGGTTTCCTAGCGCCATTCCCGTGAAAAAACAAAAAAATGTTTCGTACAAAAAATTATTGATTTGAAAATCTTAATGGCGTAAAATTATTTTCAAACATACAGGGTATCCCAATTTTGCAGTATAACAAAAATATTTGTTTTTTTTAATGGATCACCCTGTATTTATTCAACTTTTCTAATGACATTTTTCAACCTCTACATTGTTGTCCATTTAGTTTTTTATTATGTTACAGTGTTGCCAATTTACAATTTTTTTCTTCAAGTATCATGCATAAGCAAGCTCAACTTTAAAAAATCGTAGCGACCTCGTTTTTTGAAGGTAAGAATACGTTTTAGCAAATATCTCAGTGAGGTTAATAAGCAACGTTTTATTAATTCAATTTGATGGGGCATATCTTATGTCTAAACCCCATAGTTGTTGAGATATTCAATATTTTTCACAAAAGTATCCATTTAATTACATTTCTATGCACTCTAGTAGGCCATGCTGAGACGAAACATCAGTCAAAATGTAATGTAAGTGTAATGTAAGTTGTCAATGTGTAGAGTGATTCTTCGTTTGTTGGTAAAAGTAGACAGCATGTAATTACGATGAATTTCGAAAAAGACGAACTAGTCGATATAATTTTTGTATTAGGGAAGACTGATAGAAATTGTTTATTGGCGGCTAGAATTTACGCGACACGTTATCCCGACAGAAAAGTCGGAAAAGTTTTATGAACCTGTTCAATAGATTTATTGAAACGAGAAGTGTACATTACAGAAAACAAGAAAGAACAAAACCTATCACCAATGAGCAAAACCAATTTTCAGTGCTCTTAACAGCAACTGAGCATCCCAACTTGAGCCAAAAAGACATCTGTGAAGCAACCAGCATAAGCGAGAGGTCAGTACCACGCATTCTGAAAAAAAAATCGATTTAACGCATATCATATTCAGTTACATCAAGAACTGAGTAATACTGATTTTCTGTTTCATTTCGAATTCTGTATCTTAGCAAGACTAAAAATACAGGAGGATCCTGCGCTTTTCCAGAATGTTTTATTCACGGATGAGGCGACGTTCCATAACAGCGGATCTGTCAACAGGTACAATTTTCATTATAATTCAACTGAAAATCCGCATGTTATGAGACGAGTTGATCATCAGCATCGATGGTCATTGAATGTCTGGGGAGGAATTATTGGAAACCATGTGGTAGGTCCACATTTCTTCGAAGGCCATCTAAATGGGCATATGTATTTGCACTTTATGCGAAATGTATTACCCGGGTTATTAGCTCATATACCTCAACATTCAAGAAACAGGCTGTGGTTTCACAAGACGGGGCACCTGCGCACTTCTCGCGAGATGTGAAGACAATTCTTGATGGTATTTTCCCCAACCAATGGATTGGTAGGAATGGACCCACTAGATGACCTGCTAGATCTCTGGATCTAACAAAAATTGATTTTTTCTTGTGAGGAAATGCAAAAGAAATTGTTTATAAGGAAGCACCAAGAACCCGAATGAATATGCAGTAACGAATTGTTAATGCTTTTGCAAGTACTTCACCTGAAAAGTTAGGAAGAGTGAATAGATCCTTTCAGCGGCGAATTAATTTGTGCCTAAATGAAAAATGAAAACATTTTGAACATTTACTGTAGTATCGTTTCTCTTTTGTATTAATAATTTTTAAAGTATTATCTGTATTTATTCATCTCACATTGACTTTTACTTACATTTTGACAGTTGTTTCGTCTCAGCATGGCCTACTAAAGTGCATAGAAATGTAATTAAATGGATACTTTCGTGAAAAATATTGAATATCTCAACAACTGTGGGGTTTAGACATAAGATATGCTCCATCAAATTGAAGAGAAGAAGCATTCCATTTAAAAAAGGGGTTATACCGCTTTGAAATTTGCAAAGTTTGGCATGTTTCTCTGAACACCCTGTATTACTAAATTTAAATTGCTCATTAATACACTGAGATATTTGCTTAAACTTATTCTTACTTTCAAAAAACGAGGTCGCTACGATTTTTTAAAGATGAGCTTACTTATGCATGATACTTGAATAAAAAAAATTGTAAATTGGCAACACTGTAACATAATAAAAAACTAAATGGACAACAATGTAGAGGTTGAAAAATGTCATTAGAAAAGTTGAATAAATACAGGGTGATCCATTAAAAAAAACAAATATATTTGTTATACTGCAAAATTGGGACACCCTGTATGTTTGAAAATAATTTTACGCCATAAAGACTTTTAAATCAATAATTTTTGTAAGAAACATTTTTTTTTTTTCACGGGAAAGGCGCTAGGAATGCCCGACGCACTGTTGCAGGACCCTGTATATCCAGTTGCTAGCAAGTTTAAAAAACACTACGGAATTAAATAATAATAAAAAAATATGTAACGTTAATTTATGAGCCAAAATCAATAACCAACTGAATAAACTATTTAAGAAATGCAATCTAACACCAGAATTTTATTCACAAAATAAATTTAAAACATTATTGGGTAACACGAATGAAAAACGCGAGCCACTACTGAATTCCGGAATTTATGCAGTTAATTGTAATATATGCAACAAAGTTTATATAGGTCAAACTAAAAGAAACGTAAAAATTAGATTTAGAGAGCATTTATATCACACAAAAAATCTCAATTCCGAAAAATCAGCAGTGGCAGATCACACAATAACCACCGGCCATAAATTTTCTATAGATGATGTAAAGTTGTTGCGGAAATCCAGTAATTATAATTTAAATTTTTAAGATGCAATAAAAATCAAAATTGTTAAACTTCGACCTAAGCCCGATAAATAATCCTCTATTAAGCCTATTACCTGCACCATAGTTAATCCTGTTATCAACCCACCCCGAAAAGAGACCACCGAAATCTTGATCTCTTAAATTCCCAATTCACCATTATATCCCGGTTTTTACGTATAATTTTACATTTTATATATACAACAATTTGTTTGATTTAGGATTATTGTTAGCTATTGATAACGCACACATAGTATCCAAAATGTACATATAGGGTACAAATAAACAAGTGAAGAAAGGAATTCAAAGTGTTGTTCGAATCTCTTCACGTAACTCACAACAACACATTAGTACAGAACAGGACAGCAAGCGTTTGCAGTAGGACCATAATCGTTTTAAGGTGGAAGACAATCCCACTTAAAAGGACAATTGCACTGAGGACAACATTCACACTCAGTTGGGCAAAACAAAGAATGTTCAAGATGTGGAAAATATGTAAATATTAACAAAATAAATTATTTTGCGAGTGTATACAAAATAAAATATTCGAATAGTTTAATTAAGGGGCCGAAATAGAAGCCAAAATTCGCGATTTTTTCCTCGAAAACGTAAAATAAAATTACACCAGCTTATTCCGCATACATTTGTTGTCAATTTAGATTTTTTTGACTTTTCCAAAGGTCTTGAGGATCCGAGAAAATTGTGTCGTAGATTCCGAAGAACCTCCAACAAAATAATTGTACCGTACCAACAAGTGTGACGTTTGCGTTGATGTTTTTATTTACTTTCACTGACTGTCTTGTTCGCTTCATCGAGAACCGGAAAAATGGACGACCGTGGTCACTAGAGGCAAAAGGAGGAACGAGAGTACCCAAGTAATGGCCGCCCCGAAGACCAAACAATCAATACCAGAGCTCACAATTTCGATCGCATAAAACCGACTAGAATCTTCGTTAGAGCAACGACATGGGGATACATTTGCCGCCGTTGTAATAGACGCATGGGTCGTCGATGTTCCACAGTCCAAGCTTTTCCATAAGGTCGGCTATCTTTTCGTTCCATTTCCGTAGAATCTGCTTCAGGCCATACAGGCTCTTCTGAAGCTTTAAGACTCGATCAATGCCATTTTCGAATCCTTCAGGTTGGTACATGTAGAGGTCTTCTTGCAGGTCGCCCTATAGAAACACAAACGTTACGTCAAATGGTACAAGGATAAGGTTTTGGGATAGTGCATGATTGAGAATTAGCCTGATGGATGCGTGGTGAGCTACAGAGCTGAATGGCATAATCGAAGCCACGTTCTTGCTCGATGCCACGAGCGACGAGTCTCGCTTTAAATCTGTCATGAGACTTCTCCTTCACCATCCAGCGACAGGTAAGTGGTCTGATGTAGTCAGGGCATTTGATCAGCTTCCAGAGATGCATGTGCTTCAAGGACTCGATTTCTGCTGATATGGCTTTGCGCTCTTTCGGATCCTTTAGTGCGTCACCTATTCAACCTCCTTGGCTACGGCTGCATTTGTGTTTCCTCCTCCACGAAAATATCCTAGTAGATAGTCGGAATACCTGTTTGGGCGATGGCTCCTCCAGTCTTTTTAGTCTTCTAGGATGCAGCTCTTCCG
Organism: Philonthus spinipes; assembly: GCA_963082785.1. Lineage (NCBI taxonomy): Eukaryota > Metazoa > Arthropoda > Insecta > Coleoptera > Staphylinidae > Philonthus > Philonthus spinipes. Next base: position 24,803,896 of record OY720310.1, on the reverse strand, counting down.
AGTCGATCTCCTCCTCTGCTCTGACATCTTCTTGGGTGACCATCTCGAATACTGGGCGTCGCAGCTTATCAAAGATCACGCCTACGGAGTTGACGACTTCGTTGGTGTCCTTCAGATATAAACGATATGATTGTCTTAATCATATCGAACCAAAATTCCCTTACGAGTTTTCCGAGTCAGGTTTTCCGAAGGATTGTAGTTTCTTTGGATCTACCTGTTGTCCAAACTATAGCTCGGCCTGACACTGTCTCCCATGTGTGCTGGTGCCTCCTGAGTTAATCGTGAATGTCACGTATCACAGGATCTAGTCCAAGTTTCGTGCGTGAATGGTGGAGCGGGCAGCTTCCACAACCGTCTGCATTTCTCCTGCCATTTTGCTCTGGCGTGTATACTGTAGAGAAAGAGTGGAGAATCCCCAAGTCCTCCAATTGTTTTGCCTATTGGTGTTCTAATACCTAAGACACTTTATCTGTCTCATGAGCTAGTATTTCGATCAGCCTTCTGTCTAGAATATCGCGTACGTCCGCCAGACGATCATGCCAAATCTTGATTGACTCTGTAGCCAGGCACTTGACGGGGTTGTCCCTTCACAGCATCATTTTTAAAAGATTTCCCTCTTGTTCTGCCATGACGACTATTTTCTGCTCATCCGCCGTCCTGAAAATTAATTTATTCCTTGGCTAATTCGCTCGAGTGACGCGAGTTATCTTTCGCGGACCGAGGATTACGTTTTTAAAAAGGATTTGTTTTGGTGGGAGTGGAAACCGACTGTACCTGCTCAACGTCGCAGCGTAATTGCCTTATCTTAGTGCGATAAAATGTATTTATAATACTGGACATCTTCTCTCAGCATAATTCCAGTGTAGGTGGTGCGATAACTCCTCCATCCGTAGAAGTGACATCATCTAATAAGGTCCAGATGGAACGTTAATAGGATTTGTTTTAATTATAAAGGATTTCAATTTTTGTTTATTCTTAATACAATATTTAAACAAATACAATATTATTATCAAAATCAGTATGCATGAGATTGCGATTAGCATCCAATTAATTTTGTAATTATGGATTTCAAACATTTGCTGAGATTCAACGTGTTTTTCCAAAGTGTTTATTTGTTGTTTTAGAGTTGAAAATTTCGATATATCAATTCCAGTTATATTTATTGTTTTTAAATTGAATGTATTTATTTCACTTTGTTTAACATGAATATTAGGCATTGTAATTAACGATGGAGAATATTCTGTTTTAAATTTTGGTATTATTGTTTTTGAATTAAATTTTCCTTTACATCCATGGGGTAATTGTATTAAATAATTTCCAAGGAGTGATTTTCGTTGTATCAATTTTGTTGAACAATGAATTTCGATGGTGGATTCTTTTTCTGCAATAATGATCCATAAATTGCTATTATCAACTTTTATTATTTGGTTTCCAAAATTAGAAATTTTTTGAGTTAAACAATTTCTTTCTGTGGAGTAAGTTATTAATTGTACTGCACACGTTTTTTCATTTAGATTTCGTAAAACTTTTGCTTCGCATATATATTCCGAATTTTCGAGGTGAAAGCAGTGATCATCTTCTTCGATAAACGAATTTTCGTTTAAGAGTATGAATTTAGAATCTGGTATTTTTAATTCATTATTTTTATTTGGAATAGGGTAGAGTTGATAATATTCATATTTGGATTTTTCAATTAGTGGAATCTTTATTATAAAATATATTACCGTTTCTTTATAGTATGTTTTTACTTTTATTATTTCTTCGTATTTAGGAATATTTTCCAATGTTGGTTCGAATAAAAGGGATGTATCTTGCAAATGTTCTTGAATTTCTTTCAATTCATTTTGTAGTTTGAGAGAATTGATAATGCTTGGATGCATTTCTAAAAGTCTTGCAAAACTTTGAGCTGTTATCAATGTACTTAAATAATCATTGATTTCATTGATTGATTCGATTAAGGCTAGTTGGGTATTGATTGTCATTTGAATCCATGCACAATCTGATAATTTTGAGATTGACATTTTTAAAATGTATATGTCGTTTACAATGGTGTTTTGATTTTTAATTAATGTTGAAATGCTTTTATTAGTTTCATCGATTAATTCTTTTGTGATTGAAACTTGATTGGTTATATCTGATTTTAAGTTTTCCTGATTACGAAATAAATTTTTAAAGTTACTTTCGTATATTTCGCCATCTTCTGCATCTAAGTTTCCAGTAAGAGTTTTTTGAATTGTTCCAATAAAGTTGAATAAACCTCTTTTAGTTCTTTTGTGTGAAGGTAAAATTTCATTAATTAAGTTGTTTGTACGTTTCGTTTCTTGCTTTAAAATATCAAGTAATTGTTTAGTTATGTCTGTGTCGGTATGACAAGATTTTTCTTTTGATTTAATTTGGCGTTGAAATTCCTCTTGGTGTTCTTCAGATATTTTTAAATTTTCGATTAATGATGTAATGTCGATTGAATGTATTAAATCCCATTCTGATATTATATTGCTTGCTGTTCCCATTCTAAATGTTATTAATCCTGGATGATCTGGTATTTGATTAATCATCTCGGTTTTGCTCCTCAATCTGAAATGTTGATTTTAAATTAGTTAAATGTACCTTTTTAATTATGTTTTCTTTTATTTGTATTTTAGCTATATTATCTGGGTCAATAGATATTATTGTATAAGGACCGTGATATTTTGCGACGGTTTTATGACCTCTTTTATTTTTTTCTTTTATGTAAACCTTTTGATTAGGCCTAAAATGTTGAACATTTTTTATTCTGTCATTATGGTATTTTATGTATTTTTCCTTTTGCCTTATATTCGTGTTTTTTACTATATCATGTAAAATTTTCATTTGTTTCTGATGTTCGTCGATAATATTTTCATTTGTTGTGATTTCATTTACATTATTTGTTTCAGTTCCGTATAATTTTTCTTGGGGTGATTTTCCTGTATTTGTGTGAATTGTATTGTTGTACGTCAATAATGCTAGTTTGACAAGTTCTTCAATATTTAATGATTTTGTTTCTTCTTTGAGTCGAAATATTCTAATATGTTCTAATAATGTAGAATGAAGTCTTTCTATTGGTCCATTAGAATTTGGGTGATCCGGTGTAATAAAATGAACGTTTACAGCATGAACTTCTAAAAGGTCTCGTACTAATGTGTTTTTAAATTCTGAACCATTATCTGTGGTAATTTTTTCAGGTATTTTATATAATGAAAAATATTCGATTAGTTCTTTTCCAATAACGGCTGCTTCTTTACATAAAATCTTTTTTGCGTATCCAAATTTTGAAAAGGAATCTATTATAGTTAGATAAATTGTTTGTTCGATCTGAACAACATCCATAAATAAATGTTCAAATGGTTTTCGTGAACATGGTGTTAAGTTTAACGGTATTTTCGGTGGGTGTCTATCATATTTTGCTTTTTGGCAAATTTCGCAATTATTTATATAATTTTGGATTGTTCTTATCATGTTTTCAAAATAATAATGCTGTTTTAATTTATTGTAGGTTTCAATTGCACCTCTGTGATTTGTTTTTCCTTCATGGTACATTTTTATTACACTTTTTACTTTTTCCTGTGTTTTCAAATTTTTATTCTGTTTCGTATGCCATTTTATTTTTGGTCCATTGTTATTGAATATTTCTGAATATAATTTTGAAAGTTCTGTATACAATTCTTTTCTGGGAGAGAACATGTGAAATGTTTCGTTTTCCATTGTATAATTTTTTAAGATGTTTATTAAATCTTGTCTTGAATAATTAACGTCTATATAGATTTTTGTTATTTTTCTTTGTCCTAGTTTTTCGGATTTCGATTGTTTTGGGTTTTCTGATATTTTTATTATTATTTGACGTCTTTATTAATCGGTTCTTCACTGATTTTTATTGTTTCTGTGGGTTCATCTGTTTGTGTTGAATGAACGGTGTTCATAGTTTCGTCTTATATTAGAATTTCGCCGTAATTATCGATCATAGGTTGTGTTAAATTTGGTTGTTGATTTAATTCGGGTGTTCTCAATGTTCCTCTTTCTCTAATAATGTCATCTAGTAGTTTATTAATTTCTTCGTCTACATTTCCATTTGTAGAAAAATTATCTGTTGGGTGAATTTCAATTGGTGTGCGAGATAATGCATCAGCATTTGTATTTAATTTTCCTTTTTTGTATACTACTTTATAATCGAATTCTTCGAGTTTAATTTTCCATCTCATTAATTTGCTGTTTGGTTCTTTTAAATTATTTAGCCATTGTAAAGGTCGATGATCGGTGTAGATTGTGAATTTTCGTCGGTATAGGTATGGTCTGAAATATTTTGTTGCCCAAACGATTGATAATAATTCTTTTTCAATCGTCGAATAATTTCTTTCGGTATCATTTAATGTTCTTGATGCGTATGATATGGGTCTATCTTGTCCTACAGATCCTTGACATAAAACTGCTCATAATGCTTCATTGGAGGCATCCGTTGTTAATATGAATGGTTTGATAAAATCAGGGAATTGAAGTATTGGACTATTTGTTAAAAGATGTTTACAAGTTTCGAATGATTTAATAAATTCTGGTGAATGTTTTATTTCAGCTCCTTTTTTAAGGCACGATGTTAAAGGTTTCGTTAATTTCGCATAATTTTTTATAAATTTTCGGTAATATCCTGTTAATCCTAAAAAAGCTTTAATCTGTTTTGTTGTCTTTGGAATTGGGTAATCTAAAACTGCTCGAATTTTGTCTGGGTTAGGTGAAATTCCATTTTCAGTGATGATATGTCCTAAATATTTAACTTCTGTTTGTAAAAAATCCGATTTGTCAAGTTGTACTTTGAAATTTGTTTTTCTAAGTCTTTCAAATACTTTCTTTAAACTTTGAATGTGTTCTTGAAGTGATGTCGAGAAAATAATTACATCGTCTAGGTAAACCATTGATATATCTCTAAGTCCTGTTAATACATTGTCCATTGCTCTTTGAAAGGTCGCTGGAGCATTTTAAGTCCAAATGGCATCCTAAGGTATTCATAATGTCCTTTGTCTGTCGAGAACGCTGTTTTTTCTATATCTTCTTTATTCATTTCTATTTGGTGAAATCCACTTGCAAGGTCTAAAGTGGTGAAATATTGGCACTTTCCTAATTTGTCAAATATATCCGTTATGTTGGGTAATGAGTATTTATCATCGATAGTCTTATCATTTAATTTTCTGTAGTCTATGACTATTCTCCATTTCTTTTTTCCGCTTGCGTCAATCTTTTTCGGAACTATCCATTAGGGTAATGACCATGGTGATTTTGAGTGTCTAATTATACCTTGTTTCGTCATTGATTCTATTTGATTTTCTATTTCTGTTTTGTGAATTAGTGGATATCTATAAGATCTGGTATGTATTGGTAAATTATCTGTTGTTCTTATTGAGTGTTTAACTTGATTGGTAAATGATAAAGGTATTCCTGGACGTACTGTCCAGGAATACCTTTATATCTCTAATATTCATAACATAAATTTCTGATTGCTTTATATTCTTCTTTATTTAAATGTTCTAAACGTAAGTTTTTTAAATTTTGTTTTTGAAGTGAGTTATAATTTATTTCGGTTTTTAATTCATTTTCTTTAAAATTAATGTTGTTAATTTCTAAAGGTCCTGAGTGAATATTTAGTTCTGGAAGTGTATATATAATATCTTCTTGAGTTGGATTTATTATTAGAATATTTGTTGAATTATTTTCTATTTTACATATTCCTGCTGGTATTTCTAACTCGTTGTTAAATTTATAATTTTCAATCATTCCTTCTTTATTCTCACAATTATGTGTTATTAAGTTAATCTGAATTTGTGTTAAAGATGGTACTTTAATTTGTTTTCTTCGTGTTAAAATAATCTTGTTGCATTTAATTTCAGGTAAGTGAAGTTGAATTTGGGCATGTGGTGTAACAATTTTATTATTCTTAAAATCAATTACTGCGTGTAATTTCTGAAGTAAGTCAGTTCCAATTAATCCGTGATAATCTTTATGAAAATTGAAAATATAATGTTTGTGTAAAATGTCTGGTCTATTAAAAATCTCTGATAATCCTATATTGATTGAATAATTATGGTTTGAAATTTGATGGGGGGTTTTAATTTGGAATGGATCTATATCAATTATATCTGGAAAATATGTTTGTGCAATTTCTTCGTTAATTAAGGTTCTGGTTGAACCGGTGTCTATCATGAATTTAGCGTTAATTTCAGGAATCTCTATATAGGGTAGTTTGTGAAAATTAGAATTATTAAGTTCTAGGTATTGGGGTTGTCTGAGGCTGGTGTCGTAAAATTTTCTTCTGGTGGTTCATTAAAATTGTCTTCATGTTGTTCTTCATATAATTCTTCTTGTTCAAATTCTTGAAATTGTTCGTATTGTTCATATTGTTCATTAAACTGTTCGGTATCCTCTTGATGATACAATTCTTGTTGATATCTAGGTTGTTGCGGATAAGTCATCGCGGTATTTCCTGATGAAACTTCCATTGGTGTTGGTTTGGGAAATTTTAGAGTTCTTGAAGTATTAGTTACTCCAGAAAATTGTCTTTTATTTTGATTTGGTCTGAATTGTCGTTGAAATTGTTGTTGTGGATGAAATTGTCTTGGTTGAGATTGTTGTTGTGGTTGAAATTGTCTTTGTTGAAATTGTTGTTGTTGTGGTTGAAATTGTCTTTGTTGATAATTTTGAATATTTCGCATTGGTAGTGGTTGAATTCTTAAATTATGATTTGGTGTTTTATTTTGTTTTAATTGATGTTGATTTGAATGTAACTGAGTTCGATGGTAATTCATGTTTTCTTCTTCTATTGCCATTCGCATTGCGTCTTCAATTGTTGCGGGTGATTTACAACGTAATAGGTGACTCATATGACTGTTTAGTCCTGCTAGGTAAGCTTTCAGGGTAGTGGCGTTATACAAATTTCTTTTAGCTACTTTTATATTTTGATGAATATGTTGAAGTTCTAATTTATTTAATAAAAGGCATCTAATATCTATGCATTTGTCTGCAAATTGTAAAGGGGTTTCATTTGATTTTTGTTTTAACATTACAAGATCTCTTAATAATGATTCTTCATCTCTTTGGTCTCCAAATAATGCAATTAATATGTCTTTCAATTCTTGCAAAGTGTTAAAAGGTCTGGCTGCTAACATGATTGCTGCTTTCCCTACTAATTTAGATCTTATATGACAAAGTGTAAATGCGGTTCTTCCGGCATCGTTATTTGGCGTCATCATCTGCATTACAGATTCACATGAACTAATAAAAGTTGATAATTTTGAAGGTTCGCCATCAAATTTAGGAATAATGTCTAAAATATCTTTAACTGAGATTTGTGGTAAAGCCATGTTGTTTATTTGGTGATTATTTATTTGTGGAATGTCCGGGTTTATGTCAATGGTTTGAAAATGTTCTATTAATTCGTTTAAATCGTTTAAATTATTTAAATTGTTATTCATTTACTTACACGAGGAGTAAAATGATGATTCCGTTGAAGATGTTCATTTAAATTGTTCAAATGTTTCTTGTTTTAAATTTAATTAGAATAATACGTTGCGAGTTTTGAAAAGAATGTTTTTGTAAATTTTGAATTTATTGAATGAATTTTGAAATGGTATTGTTTTTTTTTTAAAAAAATGCTATTGTTTTCCTTTGAAAAATGTTATTGTGTTTTGAAAATTGCTATTGTCGTCGATATCGTTTAATTTGACGTTTTATAACCAAACAATGATTTCGGCATTTTAAGGTGAGGATGGGAATTTTGGGTAGTCTCGATGGTTTCTTTAAAGATGGTTTCTTTCTTCTGTGTCAGATTTCTACATAGGTATTACGTTTTCCTATGGTCTTTGAAAAATGACGACTGTCTTCTTTTCTTCAAGGGCCTGTAATAAATTTGACACTTCGACGTCAAATTATTACGTGCAAAGCCTCACGATGGGGACTTCTTCTTTTCTTCTTTCTTCTCCTCTTCTTCTGGGGGACTGGGATCCGTCGGAGAGTCTGAGCGATTCAGATGTTGAACACGATGTTCCTCTTCCGTGGTTGACTCCAATAGTCAGGGGGAATTGACTCCGATGGTCAGGAATTTGAATTACGTTACTAATCGGACACGGATTCGTCGATTTCGCGTTTTTTCGATGTTTTTGGTGAATCGTTGAAACGAAAGAATTTTGAATTCTCCAAAAATCCGAACGACTGCGCCAGTTATCTTTCGCGGACCGAAGATTACGTTTTTAAAAAGGATTTGTTTTGTTGGGAGTGAAAACCGACTGTACCTGCTCAACGTCGCAGCGTAATTGCCTTATCTTAGTGCGATAAAATGTATTTATAATACTGGACATCTTCTCTCAGCATAATTCCAGTGTAGGTGGTGCGATAACTCGCGCTAGACATTTGTCGGTCGATTATATAGTAAATAATAATCATGATATCTTAACAACCGCACAAAATACATGACGGGAGGATTGATATAATTGTATAATTAAACAAATTAATAATAAACTATACTTACAAAATCATTGAATAAGTGATGTGAATCAAATCTCTGTGTACCACCGCTTCTATAGAGCGGAAAAATTCGATATAATCAGGCGGCGGAGCAGCTGTCACGTATCTAGCATTGCTTTCACATTCTGCGTAGTAATTGCCCCTATCCATCGTTATGAAATAAATGTTATAATGGGGCTTGAATTTTTGTTTCGTGCAAATCTCGACTATTAGCCTGCGCAGTGTGTTGACTGATCCATAATGAAAAAATTATTGATGTTATTTCTCAGCATTCGGTGCAAGTTTTCCACAGTGCCTTCGGCCACCATGTGACGGATATTAAGGTTGATCAGGATTGTCTTCAGCGGGTTGCCGGCCACTTAAAATATTGAGAAATTATTTATTTTCTACACATAATAAGCAAAAATGTAAACAACGCAATAAATATTTTATTAAATTATGAGAGCAGCGTTACGAGGTATCCATAATAAAAAATGGCGAGTGTGACGTATCGATAGCAAAGAAAGCGAATGCTGTGATATTGGTAAAGGTTGGAGGAGTGAAAGAAAAAATGATAGAGACAAATGGTGTCGTGGGTGTGAGAGTAGATCGAAATTTAGTGAGAACGATAGGAGAGAACTATGGCGAATGCAAAAGGAGGACGGTGTCGTTTAGAGGTTATGTCGGAAAGAAACGGGTCAACTGCCAAAGTGCGCGTATATGTGCACGGGGCGCAATGTATGTATGGACTCGAAAAGCCAAGTGCGCGGAGGTTATGTACGTGGGTTCGATTCTAGGACAATACCTCTTACATTCGTTTTAAATAAAAATAAGAATAATATAATACATTAATATTTGTTTATTTGCTGATGAAAAGAAGAGACGGACCCAGCAGCTGTGGTGATTTCAAGCAATATTTTGAGCAACTAAATAATAAATCTGGAGAAGAAACTAGACGCATTATTAAACAAGCTAGAGTGAATGGAAAATCAAATGAAACGGTTCAAAGAAGAGTTGAAAGAGGAGCTAAGGCAGAAGGAAAAGCAATGGGAATAGGAATGAAGTATGCTGAGGTCTAGTATAGAGGTATTAGAAGAAAAGAGAAAGCCAGAGAAATAGAGAGAAAAAAGTGTAACATTGTAATAAATTGAGCGTAAGAGGGAGGGAATATCACGACGGCAGTAAAGAAATTAGAAACGACAATAAAATTCGAAGAAGGGGTAACATTGGATGAGGGGTAAGCATTGGGAGCCTAAGAGGAGTATTGTGGCAAAGGAAGGCAGCCTAAAGGGGAAAAGAATTCCTGCTTTAATTTGGTTCTCATTAATCACTTGATGACACATTTTAACTAATATTGAATTTGAAATTAAAGGCACTATCATTTCCTTAATAATGACGATAAGTCGAAACTAGTTGAAAAATAATAAAAATAAGTGAAACAAACCAAGTGCCTTTCAAATTCAATATAATAGCGGTATCTAGAAAGGAAAGAGAAAACAGATTAAAGTAGCATATAGAACATTGAAGATTGATAACGAATGGTTGGAGTGGAATAATGATAAGGGTATGTTAATGATAGGAGGATATACGATAAAAAAACAGCAAATATAAGAAATATACAGAACCTTAATAAAAGTTCGAATAATAGGATGATAGTATTTTGGAATATAGCGCGAATAAAATCGAAATGCAAAAGGAAATTGTATATTACATTTTGCCAATATTGCGAAACCGCAATGTTATTTTTCGGAAATGCTTCTCAGAGAATTAAAAAAAATGTATCTCTATTTGTATGCCAACAAACACGTTACATAATGAAAACATATATATTTTTTTAATATTTCTGGTAGTGTAAAAGATGGGTTACATTTTGAAGTTCGCGTAAAATTAATGAATTTCTTTCTTCGCAACCTTTACGACACTTATATTTATTCATCATAAGACATTGCGTTACATGGGTATAGCAATATAACCAGTTACATCAGTCAACTTCATAGTAAATCGAAAACAAGTAAAAAAAAAGATGAGGTGGAAAGGGCACTTGTCAATAGCCAATTGGCAGACTTTTACAATTTACATTGTAATATTTTATGTTATATGTAGATGTTTTATTAAGTTTGACAATAAAGATTATGTCGGACACTACTCACTTGGTAAAACATTGTTAATATTGAATTAAACTTGTAAATTAAATTCACTTGGTTTTGTCTTACTTATGTTTATTTTAACTTCAACTTGTTTCGGCTTAAAGCCATTATCAAGAATGATGTATAACTGGATATCTGTGTGAATATATACTTTTTACAATAATTATATTTATATATGATTTATAAGCCTTATATATACAGGGTGAGTTTTTTTCGATGTTCTCTATGGGGATCTCGAAAACTATAAGAGATAGAAAAACGGTTAAATGGGGAAAGAAGTGTAGTTTTATAAGACAAATAAGTTGACACTTTCAAAATATTTGAAAAAGTCAAGGGTAACTAGATATTTTGAAAAAAGTAAAATGTGTCAATTTTTTGAAATCAATATATCTCTATTATTATCATAGATAGAAAAAAACTGTAAAGGACAAAGTTGTAAAATATTTTACACAGATTAATAACAAAATATCAAAATAAAATGTCGCCCATATTTTGGGAGATATGACACAAACTTACCTTTTTTAAATGGAAACAATAGTTGGCTATGACTTTATTAAAAGGGCTATGTTTTTCCCTTTAATCCGATATGACATATGCCATAGTTATTTTTAAAATAAAATAAGTTACAGTCGTTTTTACTTTTACCATACACCAAAAAATAGTTAGCCATGAAAAAGACAAAAGTAAAACAACTGCGGTTGTTTATTCTAAACACACATTAATTCATTTCCATATTTGATTTGTTTCGATAAGTTTGTTTTGTATTTTTTTGGTGTTGTAAGTTAATATAAACGCTGCAGATGCTGCAGAACAATATTATAATCAATATATCGATCGTCGGCAGCCATCTTTACCAACAGTCAGAAAAATTTACCACAATTTGGGTGAGTACGGATCCTTTACAAAGCCGAAACTTGAAAAAAAAAACGAAATTAATGATCCATCCACATCGACCAGACAAATTGCAACAGAAACAAGCATATATCAACGGACTGTAGTACGAGTTTTGAAAAAAATAAAAACATAAATATCACAAATATAAGGTATTAATTTCACAAAAATTACATGACGGTGATACCAATAAGAGAATGGTCTTCTGTATGTGGTACAAAAACATGTGCCAAGAGGCAAGATAATACGTTCCCTACAAAAATAATTTGGACAGATGAAACGCGATTTACTAATTGTGGGATTTTTAACCGGCACAATGAACATGTTTGGAGTCAGAAGAATCCACGAGAAGTTGCACAACGTAGACCACAAATTAAATTTGGATTTAATGTATGGTGCGGTATGTTCGCATCGAGAATTCTATGGAAATGATTACCTTCGTTTTCTTCGAGAAACATTTGAAGATATGCTCGATGATTTAAATTTATCAGTACGGGCAAGATTGAAGTGGTTTCAACACGACGGAGCTCCACCTCATAGCACGTTGGCTGTGCGAAACTATTTAAATGATGCTTTTCCTAATTCATGGGTGGGAAGAAATGGACCAATCCTATGGCCACCTAGATCACCTGAGCTATCCGGTTTAGACTTTTTTCTGTGGGGTTATGTGAAGAACAAAGTGTCTCAATCATATCAATCCGTGGAGGATCTTAGACTAAACATTTTATTCTATTGACAGAAGAAAAGTCAAAAAAACCACAAATTCGATTTTAAAAAGATGTACTTTATGCCATTATAATAATGGTGGACTTTTTGAGCATCTTATGTAATATTTAAAATTTTCTTATATTATTATTTTGATAATTTCGGAATTATTTTACTTTATGTTGCTTTCGACAAATCTAAAGAAAGATAATAAATTAAATATTGATTTAGTTGCTATAAACAACCGCAATTGTTTTACTTTTGTCTTTTTCATGGCTAACTATTTTTTGGTGTATGGTAAAATTAAAAACGACTGTAACTTATTTTATTTTAAAAATAACTGTAGCATATATTATATCGGATTAAAGGGAAAAAATAGCCCTTTTAATAAAGTCATAGCCAACTATTGTTTCCATTTAAAAAAAGGTAAGTTTGTGTCATATCTCCCAGAATATGGGCGAATTTTTTTTTATTTTTTTGTTATTAATCTATGTAAAAATTTCTACAACTTTGTCCTTTATAGTTTTTTATCTATGATAATAATAGAGATATATTTATTTTTAAAAAAGTGACACATTTTAGTTTTTTCAAAATATCTAGTTACCCTTGACTTTTTCAAATATTTTGAAAGTGTCATTTTATTCGTCTTATAAAACTACACTTCTTCCCCATTTAACCGTTTTTCTATATCTTATAGTTTCCGAGATCCCCATAGAGAACATCGAAAAAAACTCACCCTGTATATCACTTCATCAGCATGGTTTCATTTCTGATATGTCTACTGTTACCAACTTAACAGTTATAACACAACACTTAAGATAAGCTCTTGACTCGCGTAAACAAGTTGACATTATTTATACAGACTTTACACGTGCATTTGAAATTATTAATCATGAAATTTTATTGAAGAAATTAGATATCTGGGGACTATCTTCCAACATCCTTCAATTTATCTCGTCATAAATAGAAAAGAGTATTATTCATTATTTAAATATATTAAATAAAAATGGTTTGAAAATAAGTAATAAATTATTTTCACATTTATTTTGAATTACGCTACGTAAGTACGTTAAACAAATGCACATTAAAACAACTACTTCCCGGGCAAATACCCACGCCGGATATTGAATTACATAATGTACACCTGCTGTTGCATAATGCAACAAATTTTGATCCGGATCAAACAACAATCCAAGAACGCACGTCCTCCTCTGCCCGTCATTGCTATCACAGCGCGCGGCAGTTGAGGGTCGCTCTTTTTAATTAATTTGATTCAATTATTTTCGTTTAATTTTATTCGGTTTTGATTTAAATTGAATTAATTTAGTTTAATTTAATTTGAATTGATTTAGTTTAATTTGATTTAATATAATTGATTAAATTTTGCTGATTGTGTTTGAATTAATTTAATTAATTTATTTTAACATCTTTAAATTATGTAAGGCATAGCTGTACTGACGAGGGATAGATCCCGAAACACGTGTCTGCAGATGGCCTTAAATTAAGTAACGTTCCTTTTGTGGTTTTTACATTAAATTTTTCTTGGAACAAAATTGTGTTTGCACATTAACACTACCAATACTCGGAATATATTCAAAGTCTTTGTCTTCAGGAAAATTCCCTAGTAAATAGAAGGATAGTTTTATTAAGCCAATTTGCAAATCCGGCGATCGTCATATAATTGAAAACTATAGAGGGGTATGCGTACAATCAGTTATTCCCAAATTATTAGACGCAATGGTGGCTAAACAGTGATCATGGATGTTACGTCAAGTCATTTCCCCACATCAACACGGTTTTGTAGAAAGACGTTCAACGGTATCAAATTTACTCCTTTACAAGCAATTTCTGTCGGATGCTTTGGAACAAAACCATCAGGTCTATGCTCTGTATACGGATTTTACCAAAGCATTCGATACAGTGAATCAATCCATTCTTTTACATAAATTTAAAATGTTTAGGATTTAATGATTTGACGATGTCCTGGATCGAATCGTTCTTGTTAGGACGTCGTCTCAGTGTGAAAATAAATTCGTATTAACTTCTGCGGTTCCACAGGGATCTCACTGTGGCCCTTTACTTTTTTTTGATGTTTATAAACGACATTCAGTATTGCTTTTCTATTGTTATCGGCGATTAATTTTAATCATCGTCAACGAAATTAAAATTTTCAATTTTAATTTTACTTTTATAAAATGAGTTTTTGGCCAGCACTTTACCTGCCGACCGCCGCGGATTAACCTACGGGTCAACATTTACTTGACCCGAGGTTGGAAGATCACCGCCCGGCCCTCCGGATTATCGTGCAGCAATTAGGTCCCGAGCAGCAGATTAAGACGCCCAGGGAGAGGACACGGGCCGCCGTTGCAATTTGAAAGAAGAGAGATTACAGATTAAGGTAATTCTTTCAAATTGCATTTTAACAGTTGGATTTAAGAATTCGCTGGAAATAATTATCTTATTTACAATAGTTATTTTCCAGTGAATTCTTTGCCAACGGCCACGTGGTCCTCGAAAATCATCCCTACTCCAGACGATTTTCGGTGATTAAATACGGGATGCATCCACCCAGATCTTCAGTCCACTCTGGTGCTGTACAGGGGACAGCATGTGGATTCAAGAGGAACTGTTGTTCCTCGAAATTTTACCTTCTCTCTGAGACAGGAAACTCTGACCGACGCAGACGCCAGATGTTCCAGACGTCGTTCCTGCCAGAAGAAGTCGACTCCAGGACCAGTGCTTCCTGAAGTCCACCAACGCCGAGCTTCACGGTTACCAGTGTAACCGTCTCGACGCCACATCGACACTACCAGTGTAGTGTCCTGCTGTTGCCGGATCCAGTCCAATCCAGAAACCTGCCGACTCCAGGAAACTCAGCCCGACGCCGACGTTAGCCGTTCCGCCGTCGTTCCTGCAGTCAACACCGACGCCAAGCACCTAGGTTGCCAGTACAACTACTTCGACGTCAACACTACGAGGGTAGTGTTTGTTTCTGCCCCTGGATCCAACCCCGACGCAATAACCCACGGACTCAGACGCCGAATTCCGACGCCGATCACAGGACGCCGAGCTGCCGCCTGAACGCCGCCTCTATTCAGATGACGACGCCACCTCAGGTCTACCCGTTATCCCACTGTACACTGTGTGACTACTCTCTCTGTTTTTTTTTTGTTTGTTTTTTTTTTTGCTTAATTTTGTAAATAAACTATTTAAAAACCCATTGTGTTTTAAAGGTTAGTTGCTTCGTTTTTAAATCAACCTGAGCTAGTTGATAATCAGCGTGAGGTACCTTCCCTCACGTTGACACTATGTCACAGTATTTACTGTTTGCAGACGACCTAAAGATATTTAAAATAATTACGTCCACCAATGACTGTTTGGAGTTACAAAGGGATTTAATAAATGTGAATGAATGGTGTAAAAACAATCTATTGTTTCTTAATATTAAGAAATGTAATTCAATATCTTTTTATAGAGGTAAAAACCCTATTGATTATCCCTATCACCTTAATAACAATGTTTAAATAAACTAAATATAATAAACGGTTTAGGTGTACTCTTTGATTTAAAATTAAACTTTAAAAATCACATTTCATCTATCTGTAACAAAGCAAATCTAATGTGGGGATTTGTTTATCATACTTGTAAAGACTTCAACAGTGATTGTTTAAAAATATTGTCTGTTCCCTGGTCAGATGCCATCTAGAATACGCTTCACCAATTTGGACACCTCATTCACAAGCAGATATTAATTCAATCGAGAGGATTCAAAATAGATTTTTTCGGCATATGGAGAGGAGAAATGACAGACAGCATGTAATCGGATCTTATACTAATATTAACGAAGACCTCAGTATGAATCCCTTGGAAGACAGACGAATGTTTGCGGATCTGTGTCTGTTATATAAGCTGATTAACTACAGAATTGACTGTCCGGAGCTACTATCTAAAATCGATTTTTACATATCACCTTCTGGTCGTTCACGTAGACATACGCCGGTATTCAGGATTCTGACGCATCTTACCAACTTCGCCCGCAACAACGGCTTATCAAGAATCATGAAAACTGCGAATGATTTCAGCAATTACAGTTGGTTCCAGTTATTCTCTGGCTCCCTGCAATCCTTCAAAAATAATTTAAAAATTCATTCAACAGCAACTTAATTCTTCTTTTGTTGTTTCTGATATTTTTATTATATTTATATATATATTAATTCATATAAATAATATTAATTATAGTTTATTTTTTGTGATTATATTGTTCATTGTATTATTTTTGTACAAAAGGGGGTCTCCCGTAAATAAATGTATTATTATTATTATAAAATTTGTTGCATTATGCAATATTTTATTGATATGCAACAGCAGGTGTACATTATGTAATTCAATGTCCGGCGTGGGTATTTTCCCGGGAAGTAGTTGTTTTAATGTGCATTTGTTTAACGTACTTACGTAACGTAAGTCAAAGGTCACAGAGCTAAATGTGAAAATAATTTATTAATTATTTTCAAATCATTTTTATTTAATTTATCTCGTCATATCTAACAAAGCGTTAGAGTAACGTTTACTTCAACGGTTGTAAATCTAATGAATTTTGGTCCCTTTCTATCGTACCACAGGGATCCAACTTTGGTTCTTTGTTTAACATATTTATTAATGACTTAAGTGAGGCAATATCATATCCAATACTAGCGTATGCGGATAATATAATAATTCTTGATGTGTTTCAATTTAGTTATACTAAATTGAAACACATCAAGACTGCATTACATTGCAACAAAACCTGTGCACTATAAGAGATTGGTACAATAGAAAGAAACTGTACCTTGACGCTAATAAATGTATCATTGTTACTTATACGCGCAAAATTAAACCTTTATTATTTCCATATTCTATACATGACAGTATCCTAATTCGTAACAGTACAGTTAAAGACCTTGGTGTTACCTTTGATGCTTGCTTAAACTTCTCTGAACACATTAATAGCATCTCTTTTCAAGCATTCAAGATGTTTGGTTTCCTAATGCGCACGTCCAAGTATTTTTCTAATACGGATTTACTAAAGATTTTGAATTTCGCATTAGTTAGAAGCCGCCTTGAATATGCGTCTGTAATATTCCGTCCATATTATACATATCAATCAATACTTTTAGAGCGTATCCAAAAACGTTTTTTTTTTTTGTTTAATTCCGTTCCTACAAAGTGTCTGGTATTTATCCTGAAAGTTCGGTTGATTATAGCAATTTATTAAATGCGTATAACTTTGTATCTCTGTCTGATCGTCGCGAACACATTTGGAGTTTATAGTTTATTTATGTACAAACTCGATAATTACATTATTGATTCGCCTCAAATACTATGATGAATTTTATTGTCCCGCGTCTGTCATCACAGCAAGATTTTACTTTTTGTACGCCAATAGCTAAAACTAATGTATTGTTAAAAGCGCCTCTCACTAGAATGAGAAATTGGGGAAAATTTAAGTCCAATTGAGATCGGTGCTGAAATTAAATCTATAAGCCAAACAGAGTCAGGGAAAGTTCTTATCAAAATTGGAAACAAAACAATAAATAAAGATGTTCTTGGGGAGACAATCCAAAATAAATTGGGAGAAAGCGCAAAAGTATGCTGTTTGGAAGAAACATTAGAAATCAAAGACCTCGATGGTTCGACAACTAAAGAGGAAGTCACTTATACGATTAAGCAAAATCTACGTGAACTTGCTAACGATATAAGTGTGACTATCATAAATGTTGGAAAAAAGAGAACAGAAAATGGCCATTGTTACTATTAAGGCAAAAAGAGCGACAAAATTAATTAAAGATGAACGGATATTAATCGGAGTAGTTAACTGTCGAATCAGACTAAGACCGATAGTTACTAGATGCTACCGATGTCTTAATTACGGTCACTTCGCCAAGAACTGCAAAGGAATAGATAAAAAAATCTTTGCTTTAAATGTGGCAAAGCAGGACACAAAGGAAAAGAGTGTAGAAATCCTGAACATTGCATACTCTGCGTTGAGAAGGGATGTAATGAAAAATTAACAAAACATCAAACTGGATCCAGTAGATGCCCTGTATTCAAGGAAGCCCTCAAAGAAGCGAGAAGACGTAACAATGACTAATATACTACAAGAAAATTTAAATAGGAGTTGGGTAGCGAACCAACTACTTCACCAGATTGTACGGGAGAAAGAAATAGACAATTTGCTAATCAGCGAGCAATATCGCAATCTTAAATCTCAAAATTGTCATCAAGATGAATTAGGAACGTCCGTTATTTGGATTAGAGAACAAAACAAAATGCTAGTAACATCTCATGGAAGTGAACGTGGTTTTGTATGGGTCAGGAGTAAAGACATCACTATTTTCAGCTGTTATTTTACACCAAACGATCCAAAACAAGCATTCAGAGAAAAAAATAGATGCACTGGAAGATAAAATTCTACAAACAAATGGAAAAATATTAGTTTCGGGAGATTTCAACGAAAGAGGAATTGAATGGGGTATGACCAACACAAACTCAAGAGGAAAATACCTTCTTGAAATGAGTGCTAGAACAAGCGTTATTGTTCTGAATTCAGGGAACGTAACAAAGTATATGGCGAGTCGATACCAGATATTTCATTTGCTTCGGAACAGCTGGTGCCAACAATAGATGGCTGGAGAGTTATTGTAGATTTTACTAGTAGTGACCACCAGTACATAACATTCAATATCCGCAATGACCTAAGAACCATATCACGTGAACCACTAGGACTAAAACGGTGGAACATGAACAAAATCGACAAAGAAAGGTTCGCTGTAACTATTTATTCCGACCTGCCAAATTCAACGTCTCCAAACGAAAACCTCAACGTAGCCGAACGCTCTACGGAATACACTATGAACATTATACGCAGAGCCTGCGACGCATCTATGACTTATGTGAGGCCCAGGCACAATAAACAACCAGTTTATTGGTGGACGCCAGAAATAAGCAACATGCTGAAAACCTGCCACTACCTAAGGCGAAGATCACAAAGAGCTAGAACCAGAGAGGAAACAAACCTACTCTTCGCAGAATACAAAGCTGCAAAAAAGAATCTCTGAAAAATGATCAATCAGAGCAAGGCTAGACTATGGAAAATTCTAGGAGAGGAAGTTAACTATGATCCATGGGGTCTTGGCTACAAAATAGTTACCAAGAAGTTACAAATATGCCCACCTGGCGTGGTCAAGGAAGCGGAAACTATAAATAAAATCGTTTATACATTGTTCCCAAATCACCAAATACGTAAGGAGACAAATCAGTCTGAAGAAATCGACAACATTCCTCCATTTACAGACAAAAACTGCGACTGGCTGGATCTCTTGGTAATAAGAAAGCCCCAGGGCCAGATGGCATTCCCAGCGAGGTACTGAAAAGAGAGAGAAACCTGAGCTATATTTGAATATGTACAACGCCTACTTGAAAACAGGGATTTTCCCTTCCCGATGGTAAGTGGCACGTCTCGTACTGATCAGAAAGGACGAGGGCGACCCATTAGCACCCTCTTCTATAATGCCTATGATGGTCGTAGGTGAGTAGGTGCATACAAAACAAGTCGCGCGGTACCTGGGTATTATGATAGATAATAAACTGACCTTCGGTGAACATATCCGTCGTATATAAAGCTGAGACACAGACCACGTCGCTCAGTAGGATCATGACAAACACCTATGGTCCGAAATCTAGCAAGCGCCGTCTTTTAATGACAACGGTCCAATCTATGCTTTTGTACGGATCAGAAATATGGGGTGATAAAATGAAAATTGAATGCTATCGCAAGCGTTTAGCATCGATACAAAGAAAGGCCGCTCTCAGAGTATCATGCGCACACCGCACGGTATCTGAGGCAGCGATCCTGATAATTGCCGGTGTAATCCTCATTAGGCTGCTGGCTATAGAGAGAAAAGCAATATACGAGAAAAAGGCAGAGATAGGACGGAAGCGTGCCAACAGAGAGGAAAGGGCACGGACCCTAGAAGAGTGGCAGAATACATGGTCCAGTATTGATAAGTGCAGATGGACGGCTAGATTGTTGCCCTTCATCAAACCATGACTCGAGCGCGGTCACGGAGAGGTTACCTAATTTCTCACCCAGTTTCTAAGCGGACACGGATGTTTCTGTTATTATCTCCATCGGATGGAAAAATGTAGAAAACCCGTGTGCAATTAATGTGGTAACGAGCGAGATGACGCAGAACACACATTGTTTTTTTGCTAGAGATGGACAAATAAGAGAGAAGCATTGGAAGCAGAAATAGGACATCTGTCCCCAGAAACAATTGTCAACAAATATGCTGAAATGCGAAGAGATATGGAATAAAGTAGCGATATTCGTGGAAGATGTTGTCCGCGAAAAAACATACAGAAGACGACCAAGATGGCCAGGAAAAGGCCCAACACGAAGTAATGTGGTAAACGGTTCCTTGTTGGTGTCCTTTGTAAATAACTTTTAGTCTTAGGAAATAAGATAGAGTTGTTTTAAGTACAAACTTTTGTATAATTAATTAATTTGTTAAGTAATTATGTAACAAACATTTAAAATAAAATAAAATAAAATAAAATAAAATAAAATAAAATAAAATAAAATAAAATAAAATAAAATAAAATAAAATAAAATAAAATAAAATAAAATAAAATAAAATAAAATAAAATAAAATAAAATAAAATAAAATAAAATAAAATAAAATAAAATAAAATAAAATAAAATAAAATAAAATAAAATAAAATAAAATAAAATAAAATAAAATAAAATAAAATAAAATAAAATAAAATAAAATAAAATAAAATAAAATAAAATAAAATAAAATAAAATAAAATAAAATAAAATAAAATAAAATAAAATATTATTATTATTATTTTTTATCTAAACAATTGTGGAAAAAAAAATAAGAATAGAGGTGCACTTAATGAGTTTTAATTCTGACCAAAAGTTTTTCAGATCTCCGATCTAAATAGACTTTTAGGTATATTTAGGAGCGTTTTTCGACCTTAGCAGTCAATACGTCAAAATTGATATTGTAACAAAGTTGAAGGAAGCAAATGGAAAGAACACTCTGGAATGTTTCGCCGAGCGCGCGAAAGTAAACATGACGTCGTGGAAACTTCTAGAATATTCGCGAAACGAGCGTCTACACGCTATATAAGCACGCGTTAGCGGCAAGCCG
This sequence comes from Philonthus spinipes, assembly GCA_963082785.1. NCBI lineage: Eukaryota > Metazoa > Arthropoda > Insecta > Coleoptera > Staphylinidae > Philonthus > Philonthus spinipes. Next base: position 24,782,457 of record OY720310.1, on the reverse strand, counting down.
AGCAGTCTATAACGAATGTCCGAGTGCTTAAAGGTCGCATTTTAATAGAAGGAGATAGCTAAATAATCGTTTTAAAAAGGCGCCATTATATTGGATTTAATAATAGGAATATGCATTTACATTTTTTATCTACCAAATATAAAGTATCAGTCTAAATAAAAAATAAATCGTTGATTTTCTTGTATTACGTCAATTTGCAAGTTCAAGTTAGAAAATAAAATTGTAAGATATAATGAAATTAATAGTTAATGATTGTTAAGTTATTTTAATGCAGAATTTAGTGACATCCTTGAAATTTTCATTACAAAAGATTTTATTAGCGAAAATATAATTTAAAATTTGCTATAAATTTGATCAATTTTCATTGTTTTTTCGTAATTGTTTTTTTTTTTACACAAAGTAAACATTAAAATAATTTTTAATTCATCTGGTGAAATTCCTGCTTATTTTAAGATTACTTTAATTTATGATACAATATTTTTGATTGATCATAACAGCAATCTAACTCGAGTTAGTGGTTGTCAATATTTATATGTATAGCTATCTCTTTCGTCTAAACCGCACCCCTAAATAAATAGTGACAGTGTAATACCCGATTACGTAATAATATAATGACAGGTACAACCTTGCGTCCTGCAATATTAAGAATCAGTTGTTGTTTTTTTTTTGATTGAAATGATGCCGGAGTTCTTGAGAATTTTGCACTACTAGAATTGCTTAGAATCACCCTATATAAAATCGTGTAATATAAACTTACATCTATCCTCGTCATAAAAAAATCCGGCATTGTCATAGTTGAACATCTTTACCAGCATCAAAGTAATGTCAAACGCTAAATGATTTACGTTTTTGATGAGAATGAGATACTTTTTCTCTTCCTCGGATAAATCCCTCCACGCGTCAAAGTCTTCCAGCGTTCCTTCCGTCGTGGTTATTGTTGGAATTTTCATTTTTCTAGCGTACGTTTTGGCAACATTCGAAGCCTCCATGTCGTTGGTGAAATCAAGGAGTATATTCGGTACAACTTCAGATGATACTAAAAAAACATAATTAGTGAGTTTCTCTTAATTGTGCCTTATAGGGTTTTAGATCGTAAAAACATTAACTTCGTGAGTGAATAAATAAGATTGTTTTCTTAATTGTGCCTTACACGGTTTTACATTATAAAATCTTTAACTGCATGTAAGAATTATAAAGCGCTATAGATGGAATAAAGTCACTGTTTACACAGTGACATTTTTTTAAAAACTTTGTTTTCAGTAAAAAAATTTTAACGTTTAATAATTAAGTCCACGTAATAGAAACATACGTTTATCCAGAGTAGCCGTTTTATCAAGTGGAACAAATACAATGTTAATTTCCGTTTTATATGTCAATTCTCGGTCCAGAACTAGTTCATATTTACTGTCGAAAACAATCACTGAAAATATACACACATTTTAAATCACAACCCACTTATAATTGGAACAAAGCACTAAATGTTTTCTTTTACGCAATTGGAAAAAAAATAGCATAAAACGCATTTTTTTACTTAATACCTTATCAATATTAATATATATATATATATATATCTTTATTCAGGATATGCAGATAATTTCAACAATATAAATAATTACAATATACGTAGGTGTTAGTCTGTTTTGGCTATCGATCTGAGGTCTTTCTGTCCTGTCAAGAATTTATGATGAAGTTAAAGAAAAATCAATGCTAGCTTGCTGAAGTGTCCCGATGATTTGTGCAAATAATTTGATGAATGGTAATTTTAGAATGTTTGTATTTTTAAAATTATATTAAATGTGAACGTAATATTGATGCAACGTTTTTGTATGTTCATTTTACTAGTTATTAAAACAATATTTACGTAAATTTAATGATTCGTCGCAATTAATATTTATTATTAAACTAACGAAAATCAGGAATCGATACATTGTGTTTTGGTGGTAGTATGTTCAGTTAGTAAATAATTTCATGAAAACAAGGCGTTTTTATTCCGTAGTAATTTATATAAAAATGGGTAAAAAAATTATGATCATCACTGTGAAGGTTGTAATTTATAGAAAGCGATCGACGGTAATGTTCTTTTATTGTCTTGTATTAAGGAGCAATTTGAAAATACGCATTTTCTTTAGCATCAATTTCATTCATAATTTGATCTGTTAAAGTAATGCTTTTTAATAGCATACATTTTCAGCTTAAAATATAAATTAATAAAATTTGAATTTTTACGAAATACCCAAAACAATACATGATGCTTATCTCTTTATTGGAGATACCGGTGTCGGGATGTACCTGTTTCAGTACTTTGTAAATGTAGATTGCGTAGCTCTCCTTCCTCCTGCGCTTCTTCTTCTTATTCCCCTTGGAGATATTCTTTTGGACCTTGCCCGCCTTTTTCGCTGCTTTACCGCTTGTCTTCGGTGGCATTGTTGTTGACACGACGGTGTCTGATGCTGATCTGGACCTATATATTTTTTGGAAGAAAATGTTTTTTCTTTTTCATTTTAATAATCGAATTTGTGTAGTGTTGGAAAATGATTAATAAATTATTTCCGCTTTAGTTACTGTGGCATTATGTAATTCTGTGTCTGGAAGGGTTTAAGCCCGAGAAGTAGTTGTTTTAACGGATGTTTTTAAAGTACTTACGTAACGTAAGTAGTAGCTAAAGAGAAAATAATTTGTTAATTATTTCAAATTATTTTTATTTAATTTACATATGAATTCAATAAAATTATCTACCGAATACAATACGTTCCTAATTTTCGTGCGATTCGCCTAGAATCTTCGAAGAAGTTTGTGATGCAAAAGACAAACGTTTTTTTTTTATTTTCTGGGCTTTTTATTTTTACTTTCTATCGGCAAAACGAAATTTTGTTAATTTTTGAGGTCTCTTATTAAGAACTTGGAAGTGTGTCTTATATAAATGTGTGTTTCATTAATATTACCCTATGGATTATATAATAATAAAATATATTCACACTTTACAAACAAACATGAAAATATTTGTACATGGAAACGTCATGAAATATATATATATATGTAGATATATTTAAATAAACATATGTGATAACATATAAATTAAACCGTTTGAAAATCCAGGACGCAACATGAAATTTGGTGTCAGAAGTGGGATGAATGGGATATATAAGGATTAAAAGGAATTAACCAAATCAGTGAAATTTAACTAGATTAATCAACTGGATTTCAAGAAAAAGTGATACTGGAATACATCAGAATATAACTGAATACTCCAGGAATAAGTCCACTATATCTTCGAGGATTTGGAAACATTATCCACCTGTGCTGAGATTGGATGCTTGGAACTGCGAAATAACAGAACTTCTAAGTAGTAAGTCCACATTTACTTGGCTATATCCAATTTTTCGTTTTAATGATTAATCAGAAAATTTCGTTCCTACAAAAACACCCATCCTTGACAATGGCTTCTAAATAATTGCTAGTTCAAGAAGACCAAAAGCTACACGTGACTATTGTCAACACAGGCAACACAGGTATTTGTGTAACTCCTTTTATTATTATTATTATTATTGAGCCAAGCCGGAGGCTAACAGGAAGCACCACATTTTTGTTTTATTTTAATATTTCGGCAAGCGTGGTGTCCCCCCCCCCCCCTGTTACAAACTTACAGTGTAAGTATTTTTTGCAGTTAGAAAAAGGGATTGATCGAATTTTATTGATCACTGCCAACAAAATTTCCTTGTTTAATTTCATTGTAAAAGGAACGTTACTTGATATAAGGCCATCTGCAGACACGTGTATTCGGAATCTTTCCCTCGTCAGTACAGCTATGCCTTAGATAATTTAAAGATGTTAAAATAAATCAATTAAATTAATTCAACCATACTCAGCGAAATTAAATAAATTATATTAAATAAAATTAAACTAAATCGATTTAAATTAAATTAAACCAAATTAATTACAACTTAAATCAAAACCGAATAAAATTAAACGAACGAATTAAATTAATTAAATTGAGCGATCCTTACCACCAGTGCGCTCTGAAAGTAAAGACGAACAAAGGACAGCGGTCGCCCGAGCAATGAATGCGTTTTTTTTTTTCGCAAATTCACAAAACACTCCTTTCGAGAAACAATTTTATGTTTATATGTAATGATCGTTAAACTTATTCAATTATTTTTCGGTCTGCTCATCCAACAGAAATCCATAATCTTTTGTTTTTCTCCCTTAATTCTTACTCTTTTATTTTCTTAAATAATATTTTTGTCGGTGGTGTTAATATCACCGACGATGGTGGCGCGAGTATCACAGTGGGAAGCGGCGTTGGAAACACCACTGCGGGAGCGTTTTGGCTCTTCTTTTGGAGGTGTTGCGCTTTTTCTTCCGCTTGCAAGATCTCGTTGGGTTCATGGGATGCCACTTTCATTGTCGATTGGGGGTAGTCCGCTTCGGAATCAGCGGTTGGCTCAGGTGTGGTTGAGCCGGAATCATATTCGTCTGATGAGATTTCAAACGGCGATTCGATTTCGGAGGACCTTCGTAGACGGGCCACAGGCAAAAAAAAGAACATCAATGTTTACCCCAAAACGCAGTAGGAGGTGTCATTTAAGCTGTCATCGCGAAGCAAGCCTGCGAAATTTATGACTTTCGGAATAGACCGTTAGTATGTACCTGCGTTCGACCTTTTTTCGTTTACGTTTGTCCCTTGAAATGCATTATTGAATTAAAAGTGCCTATTTTTATAAAATTATTCGCATTTATATTAGCAGTATTGAAAACACATAAATATTTATATTAATTTTTAATTGTATTATATACATTTGAATATTTAATATTAAAAAATGGAATTTCCGAACTCAATTTGTTAGTATAATACATCAATAAAAAAGATTTATATATATATTAACTGACATATAGAGAAAATAAATTCTCATTATTTTTTATAATAACTAGATTATACTCAAAACTAAACATTTACATGCGAATAACTATTTTATTTCTATTTTTTGTGATAGCGTATAATAATTATTAAAAATTATCTTCTTTGTCAAATTACGATAAAATATATAGGGTGTTTCAATTAAAATGTAAAATGTTTTTATAAATATCTGAAATCTAATTGATAATTGGAAAAGTAATGGTTGCTTCAAAACAAATATTTCAAAATTTGTTTTGTTTTGTGCATTTCAAAAGAACAAAAATTTATCTTCTTTTAACACTCATTCGTAAGTGTTTTTTAAAGAAATAATTTAATTCGATATTCTGTTATCTCTCTTAAACGAATTTCAGTTCAAATGAAATAAAATTAATATTATGCAGGTTGGGTTTTCGGAAGCTTTTCATATTAAATATTTTAAATTGAGTCGAGTATAATTTTTTGTTTAAAATATATAAATTGTTCCTTTTAAATGAAAATTATAAATAACACCACCACCAAAATAAAATTTCAAAAATGCACACGGACGGAAAAGGCACGAGGTATGTAATAACACATCTGGCATTAAGGAGGTAGCGATGCAAGTTCGTTTGGTGACATCTGGTTTATTTCTGACCATTTCGGAAAGCCATAAATCTTATCTAAATTGAGTGTAAACTATTTATTTTGACGTATTTGCATGTCCCGTTGATGTTCTTTTTTTTGTCGGTTTTTCCTTAGTGGCCGGAACCCGGCGGTCGCAAAAATGGTTTAGTAGTATCTCAGTGATATGTGTCACACACAAAAGTGAACTGAGTGTGAAGTAAGTGAGGTACAAAAAAATTTATATTTCGTGCACAAATCACGTAAAGAGAGCTAAAAAATGGTTTACGAGTCTGTAAGTGTTATGTATCAGACAACGTTGTCTAAAAGTGAACAGAGTGTGAGATACAAAAAAATGATTTTTTGAAATCGTGGACAAATCACGTAAAGAGAGTTAAAAAATGGTTTAGTAGTAACTCAGTGATATGTGTCACACACAAAAGTGAACAAAATGTGAAGTGAGGTACAAAAAAATTAATATTTGAAATCGTGCACAAATCACGTAAAGAGAACTAAAAAATGGTTTACGAGTCTGTAAGTGTTATGTGTCAGACAACATTGTGTAAAAGTGAACAGAGTGTGAAATACAAAAAAATGATTTTTTTATATGGTGGACAAATCACGTAGAGTTAAAAAATGGTTTAGTAGTCTCTCAGTGATATGTGTCAGACACAAAAGTAAACAGAGTGTGAAGTAAGTGAGGTACAAAAAAATTATAATTTGAAATCGTGCACAAATCACGTAAAGAGAGCTAAAAAATGGTTTACGAGTCTGTAAGTGTTATGTGTCAGACAACATTGTGTAAAAGTGAACAGAGTGTGAGATACAAAAAAAATGATTTTTTGAAATCGTGCACAAATCACCTAAAGAGAGCTAAAAAATGGTTTAGTAGTCTCTCAGTGATATGTGTCAGACACAAAAGTGAACAGAGTGTGAAGTAAGTAAGGTACAAAAAAATTAATATTTGAAATCGTGCACAAATCACGTAAAGAGAGCTTAAAAATGGTTTACGAGTCTGTAAGTGTTATGTGTCAGACAACATTGTGTAAAAGTGAACAGAGTGTGAGATACAAAAAAATGAATTTTTTATATTGTGGACAAGTCACGTAAAGAGAATTAAAAAATGGTTTAGTAGTCTCTCAGTGACATACGTCAGACACAAAAGTGAACAGTGTGTGAAGTAAGTGAGGTACAAAAAAATTAATATTTGAAATCGTGCACAAATAACGTAAAGAGAGATAAAAAATGGTTTACGAGTCTGTAGGTGTTATGTGTCAGACAACGTTGTGTAAAAGTGAACAGAGTGTGAGATACAAAAAAATGATTTTTTTATATAGTGGACAAATCTCGTAAAGAGAGTTAAAAAATGGTTTAGTAGTCTCTCAGTGATATGTGTCAGACACAAAAGTGAACAGAGTGTGAAGTAAGTGAGGTACAAAAAAATTAATATTTGAAATCGTGCACAAATCACGTAAGGAGAGCTAAAAAATGGTTTACGAGTCTATAAGTGTTATGTGTCAGACAACATTGTGTAAAAGTGAACAGAGTGTGAGATACAAAAAAATGATTTTTTGAAATCGTGGACAAATCACGTAAAGAGAGTTAAAAAATGGTTTAGTAGTATCTCAGTGATATTTGTCACACACTAAAGTGAACAGTGTGTGAAGTGAGGTACAAAAAAATTAATATTTGAAATCGTGCACAAATCACGTAAAGAGAGCTAAAATATTGTTTACGAGTCTGTAAGTGTTATGTGTCAGACAACATTGTGTAAAAGTGAACAGTGTGAGATACAAAAAAATGATTTTTTGAAATCGTGGACAAATCACGTAAAGAGAATAAAAAAATGGTTTAGTAGTATCTCAGTGATATGTGTCAGACACAAAAGTGAACAGAGTGTGAAGTAAGTGAGGTACAAAAAAATTATAATTTGAAATCGTGCACAAATCACGTAAAGAGAGCTAAAAAATGGTTTACGAGTCTGTAAGTGTTATGTGTCAGACAACATTGTGTAAAAGTGAACAGAGTGTGAGATACAAAAAAATGATTTTTTGAAATCGTGCACAAATCACCTAAAGAGAGTTAAAAAATGGTTTAGTAGTCTCTCAGTGATATGTGTCAGACACAAAAGTGAACAGAGTGTGAAGTAAATAAGGTACAAAAAAATTAATATTTGAAATCGTGCACAAATCACGTAAAGAGAGCTTAAAAATGGTTTACGAGTCTGTAAGTGTTATGTGTCAGACAACATTGTGTAAAAGTGAACAGAGTGTGAAATACAAAAAAATGATTTTTTTATATAGTGGACAAATCACGTAGAGTTAAAAAATGGTTTAGTAGTCTCTCAGTGATATGTGTCAGACACAAAAGTGAACAGAGTGTGAAGTAAGTGAGGTAGGTATGGGGTCACTTTAGACAGACAGCCTTGAGACTGCCCGTCCAAAGATGGCCGCCATGACGTCATCAAGGTCACCGGATGTGATGACCGTGCCCACCGGAAGTGGTGACGTGTCATCACATACGGTTGATAAGCCACGCCCACCGGAAGTCCTTATCAGTAACATCCGGTGGTGTGTGCACTTTTGAACCGAAGTCCCATAAGAGCCAATGTGTTAGAGTGAGACTGAAGTGAATGAAAGAGTGGAATGCAAGATCCAGTGCTGCCAACCTAAAATTCCACCGATATAAGAATGAATGTTATTGGTCGGTGATAAGACACCGTTTCCGTTTTGGACAGACAGACAGACAGACAGACAGACAACACTTCCAGTGTCAGATTACTGCGTTGATGTATGCAGCCTGTTATTAATTATTTATGTTGTCGGATTTGAATTATTGTGTGAATATATATATATATATATATATTTGTGGGGAGGAAGTGTAGGCAACCTGCTGAACTTTTTTTTATTTCATAATTAATTCATCGTGATTTGAACACGGGACTGTTGGATTGTTAAGCGGACGTGTTACCACTCGGCTATCACGTCGTACTGATAAGAAAAAATGTTGTATATATGAAAAAGGAAACGTGACGTTCATCGAGCGCCCGAGCGCCCTTTTGGTGATAAGGACGGACGATTAATTGATGAGTGTGAAGAATGGTGCCTCTGATGGAATGTGTCCATCCGGAGTAATTTAAGAAAGTCTTGCGTTAATAAGATAATGTGTGTGTGTGTGTGTGTGTGTGTGTGTGTGTGTGTGTGTGGAATATTAAACGTTAAATTAATATCTAAGATCGAAATGTAACAATGACCAGAAGCTAAAGATTACAAAAAAATATAAGAAATTGGAATATAATTACCAGAAGCTGAAGAATGGTGCCTCTGATGGAATGTGTTCATCCAGAGTAATTTCAAAATAGATGCACTTCACAAACACATCCGATCACTACAAGAGTCGTCACTTTACAAACTGATAAGAAACACATCCGAACACTACGAGAGACAGGCACTGACTGATTAATTTTGTATAAGACACTATCATATAAGAGTATTAGTCTACGGAGCATGCGCAGTATATTGAGATTCTGCCAGAGTTAATTGTGCCAGATTTAAGTCACGTGATAAGTCTAGTAAATTAACGGCAGGAAAATTTAAATTCATCAATGGGTTTGTATAATTCAGAATAAGAAAATAAAAATGTTACTCACTCAATCGTGAATGAAATACGTTAGTCTCTCAATGGTTCCATTATACACTACATCCATTTCGTCATCTTCCATTTCTTCAGGGTCTCTTGGGAAATCACAGTAAAAACTAAGACACTTAAGTTCACCTCCACGTAAATATGTATGTATATATCACATTCACGCGTCTCGCGTCCGGTGTAAGTTTCGGTTTTAAATTTGTTATTTCTTTATCCGTAATAATTTCTAATAAATATTTAACCGACATGGTCAAGGAACCCCGTGAACTGATTACAATTCGTCAACACCTGACCGTGTTCTTCCGGTGTGTGTGATTGATAAGATAAATTAATGGCTGAACCTAGCGAAACAGACGCTATTTTTACGCGCAATGTTTTTATGCTTTGTGAGATAATCAAATGTGAATTCCTAACTACAAGAAGAAGAAGAAGGAAGAGCAAAGGGTTTACAGTATAGTTCATGTGTTGGCTAAGGTAGCTGTATAAAATCATTACAGTGTTCAATGACAGAAATAAACTAAGTGTCTCATACTTATAGGTGAAAATAATGTTTGAAGAGATTGAAATCAGAGGAGATGTGACAAAAGACATAAGATTAATACGCGGTAAGTTGTGAAAATAAAAATATTAAATAAAATAATAATAATAATTTGTTAATTGTTATAGCTACGGTGGAGCCATCTAGTGAATGCAGTTTAGATCAATGACAGAAATAGATTAATTATGAAGAAATGGACGAGTGGAATGAGAAGAAATTGTGTGTACGACAATATAAACATGTGTAACTTTAAAAATAATTTAGGTTTAATGAAAGTACTAATCATTTTAAAATAAAATGTAATTCATTAATCACCTCACGCTAAATGTTTTATCAGTTGTATATTGGGTTGCCTATGCTCCATCGCTTAATTGTTTACATATGTTATTTAATATATTTGTGTGGAAATTAATTGCATACGTAATAAACCTATCAGATAGTAAATTAAAATTTGGAGTTACATGTTAATGGTATTTACCTGTTATATTTCTAAAATTATTAATTAACATTAATGTGTTAAGTAAATAAAATACAAATAATTTTAAAATCTATTTATTAGAATATATTATAAAACGTAGAGATTGCATTAGCTTACACACAATAATTAAATATTTATTTACATCGTAATAAAACTAAAATTTATGTTTCTTATAGCCATAAGGTACAGAGTTATAGTCTTCAAATTTCCGTTTGGTAGAAAGTGGTTTATACATTTTTGTTTCAGTCCGAGTCACTAATTGATGTTCAGCTGTTCTGCGAATTTTTGTTGTTACCACGGGTATGGGGTCACTTCTTTTTAAAACCATTTCAGCAATCTTTTCAAATTTTATTAATTTAGAAGTAGTATAGTTGAGTGTTATACCTTTAACCTTCACTGAAGCATTTATACCTTTTTGTCCAAACACCTCATATCCGTAATTTTTCGGACCACCAGACACAAACTTTAAAATAAAACTTCCCTTGCCGTACAAGGGTTCCAACTCGTCCGTCATCTCACCTATGAAATTTCCTGTAGGTACATCGTATTCTCCTTCACGTCCAATATAAATTACAGAGTCTGTGTCGTAATAGAGTACTCGATCTCCTAATTTTTCCAAATAACTATAAAGTTTAAGTCGTGCTTGAGCAGTTGTGTATGCAGCAAGTGTTACATTTACTGTACTGAGAGGATCGTATGCCTCTTCGATAAACTCGTAGTTTACAATCACCGCTTCCTCATTTACCGGCAAAATTCCGCAAACTTCTATTGACGGGTTTGTTAATAATCCAAAAAGTTCTTCGGGTTTATTAATAATGGATGTTTTCGGTTGATTTTCCTTCTGTCCTAATTTTCCCCAGAAAGAATTCAGAATGAGTTTTGCTAAGGAACGTAGACCGGGGTTTTCCAAAATTTTTGAAAATTCCAAACGTACACCTTCGGCTTGGAAAAATTCTTCAATATACTTGTCCTTTTCTTCTTGAGTATTTAAATTTTTAGGCCACCCAGAAGCTTGTTGTTTATATTTAATAAAGGTGTTCATCATTTCAGTGAACAAACCTTCGGAATTTAATTTAGAGTCATACTGCATTGATTTGTACTTCCAAATTTCTTGAATTTCAATCATTTTATAGCCTTTTTGTAGTGCCTTATGAACTTCTTCAATAACCCATGTTCCGTGTAAAGTCCTATCCTCGTTGTAGTGATTACATTCAGCATTTTGGTCCATATCTTCTCCACATTTTCGACAAAGTACAAACATTAATTTGTTATTCATTTTAAGAGGTAGCACAGGGTGATAGAGATCTGCAGGTGGTAGGATTGAACATTTAATTAACCCGCAACTAGTACCAAGGTCAATTTTCAAACACTCTTCATTGCCAATTATCACTTCAGGGTGGTCAATTGGAAATCTTCCGTACTTGCAAGCCCACGGGTAAAGGGAGCAAACATCAACGTATTTGATTTTCTCACTTGGCAAAGCCTCATAGTACTCCTTGCAATTGCCCGTCCTTCCTCCGTAAAAGGCATCGCGAGGATTAAGGGGTAGAGAAGCCAAAAGATGATGGTTTTCTGTATATTGCATAATCTCAGGTGATTCTCTCAATTGCTGTCTGAATTCACATTCCCACATTTCGACAACTTCGTGTCCGAGTTCCCTGAGTCTTGCGGATTTGGACAGAGTAGATTCATATCTTGTATTTAGGGATTCATTGGGGTTGTCGTGTAAAGGTGTGTCACGGTTATGTGTGTAACATCGAATACAGCCGTGGTAATAACATCCGTGGAATTCAAACACTTGGTGTGTTTCTTCACAATATCCGTCCACCTCTACACCTTTTACAATTGCCTCTCTCTGTTTTGCAGAATGTACAATATTTATGTCTCTTTGTTTTTCTTCCCACACCAACCACTGTGTACCTATTTTGGACTGATTGTTACGCCACCTGTATCCACCTTTCGGAATTATTCCTATGGTGTTTGACTTAAGGAAATTACGACGATACACTTTATTACATGCAGAGGCAATCGTACAGGATTCTGTAAAGGGACAAACATTTCCAACATCCAGAAGTAGACTTCGAAATTTAATACATGCAGCTGTTAAAATCTCCACATCACTAATACAATATTCAACTAGCTCTTTCTTAAAATCAAATTCGGTATCTTTATTAGCTTCGTACCACTCAAGAAATGCGTCTCGAGCCTCTGTCTTCATTAAATCGGGGCTATAGTAGTCTTTGGAAGGAAGAGGGCCTACGTAATCATCATTTTCTGTTCTGTTAAATAAATGGGGAAAATATCCTTTCTTGAAATTATCACCAAGGCCGAAAGCTTTAGGAAGAGCACTGAGAGCCATAGGGAAAAAGTTTAAACTGTCAATAAACTTTACATTATCATTAGCCATCTGTATAATTTTAGTACCACGCATAATCAAATCAGGTTTCAAATCAGTTTTTGTTAAAATATAATTTAGGATAAATTGATGATCATACGCTTGGCCATTATGGGCAATAACCACAACATTTTTAAATATCTTTCGCTGATTAAGAACATATTCCAGGAATCTCTCAATAGGATTCGTTTTCAAAATATTTAATCGATGTCCACACTTATTGCAGAGTTTGACATCACTATCGATACAGTTTTCGCAGCATGTCTTAAATACACACAAATTTGGTTCATGTAGCAAGTCTCCATTTTCTAGATGATTTTCTTGTCTTGACTCTAGATCGTAGAACACATATAAAAAGTCTTTTAATTTCGGTTTTCCTGTGTCTGGCTGCATATAACACAGGTGATTACTGGGTAAATGTTTCTGACAAATCTTGCAGTAAATTTCACCACATGTATGTTGTCTATCACTTTTAACAGTTTTTAAACAACTAATACACAATCGTATTTGGTCGCACACTGTTCCTTTATTGAGTGAATTAGGTTTCTTGTGATTATTAAAGCATTCTTGACTTCTAAATGTTCTATTACAATCAGAGCACTTTACTTTTTGCTGATGTTGACAAGCCGGCGAATGTCGACAAAATTGACATGTTCCTCCACACCTATGTTTATTTTTAGTATTGTAAGGTATATGACATTCTTCACAGTAATAAATACAACAAAATGCAGCAGTGAGAGATGTTATTACATTGTAGTGCCCATCATGATACAATAAATTTAGTTTCTTAACACTTTCATTCGCACCCTCGAACACCAAGTCTCTACCTTTACTTCCGTACTGATAAACAGTAATTTTATATTCGCTCAAGTACTGCTGGAATTTACGTAATTCTTCAACACCCGCGCCTTCTTCAGGAACTTGTACTTCGGAGGATTCAAGTAATGTTTTAGCTCTAGATGTTTGCAATTTGCCTATATCCCTACGCACTTTTATGTATTGAGAGTCTTTATCTAGATGAGCAATTGCAACCACTAACGCACGAGGTAAACATAAATTATCTTTATTTTCAATAGTCACTATCCCTTTACGTATCGCGCACTCTTCGTTAAAAGTGTTATACCTCTTTCCGCGTCCACGTCCTTCAGGCATGCGCACAGAGGTAATACTCAAACAGAATGTATCTGTATTAAGCCCCGTCGAATTAGACTGGAAAATCCCATTGATAATGGACCATACATCTTCAGTAGATATTTGGGATGCGTTTCTGAATTTCATGTAGCCCGATCCATGTTGAAATTCCTTTGAGCAAAAGGTAACTCCCACCTTGTCATTTGGCCTTAAATGATCAGTTGATTTCTTTACGATCTGTGTGATAGCGTCCTTCACCCATCCAACAGGCTCAATATTCTCGGGAATTGGTTTAATTTTGAATTCCATAGTACGCCCATGTACTTTGAACCTCCTGTTCGTCTTAATGAAATCTTTCGCAATAGTAAACTTTTCCATTTTCAACTGTAAGAATTGAGAAGAAAATTTAATAAAACGTCTGTACAGTTTGACGTCTAGTCAGCAAATAAGTAAAAGATAGATCATGACTCAGCTTAAATACCTTCAATTATTTTTATCAACCAATAAGAAACATCGTTATTTTGACCAATCAGCGTTAAGATAAAAATAAATGGAAAATTTGTCGCCTCTAGACAACGATTTTGTGCGTGTTTTCCATAAGAATCAATGTTAATTTGTAATTTTGCATTGATTTGCAACATTTCTCCATTTAATTACATGTAATTCGAGGCACACAAAATAAACAAATTCAATTACAAAATCATTCATGAGAACCTTATCTCTTTACCACAAACGCTAAGTTGCATTCTTAAAGAATTATAAAACACAAAACCTATTGTAGACTTATCAAAAGCAAAGATGAGAAATTACACAATATTAAATAATAGTGAGCATGCACACTAAATTAGCAAAAAATCATCCTTTAATTAAATTATGGTTGTGAGTAATTTAAATCAGTATTTAAAATGGTCTCAAAGGAGAATATTCTCTCTTTGATAAATTTAATAATAGCTCAAGAACCAATAAAACAAAAATATAAGTGGGGATGCCTACCTAGCGCACTATTTTTATGAACAAGCAAAAAGATTTGCAGTTAAAGTCAACATTATATGCGGATCCCTCTATTTTGGAACAGTATTAATCATTCCCATTCATTTTTGGAGTGTATTAGATAGAAAGATGGAACCTCTTACGATCCTGCATCGATTGTTACCAAGAAAACTCTACAATTCGATTTAGAATATCTAACGTGCATTCTCCATTCTACAATCCATTCAGACGAAGATAAACTTATGTTATATTTCTACGAGAATTTTAAGAAGACTGGGTCAACCAAGAAGTAGTTTGATGAATTTCATAAACGTGTTACCAAATTGTTAAAGCGATATAATTTGTAATATATTTCATCTAATTGTTAATAAATAATATTAGAATTGTAAAACAGATTTTCTATAGATAGATATATACCACCAAACCATCACTACTACCACCACCAAAATTAGAGGCTCATTCAAAAAATAGGTTAAAAGCCTGATTAGAAAAGAGGCTCATTTAGAAAAAGAGCACAAAAAGAGGAAAAAAGAGGCTGATTAGAAAAGAGGCTCATTTAGAAAAAGAGCACAAAAAGAGGAAAAAAGAGGCTGATTGGAAAAAGAGGCTCATTTAGAAAACAGGATATATGCTACAGTATGCTATAGCTATGCTACAGAATGCTATACGGGGACGCTACAGTATGCTATAGCTATGCTATAGCTATGCTATAGCTATGCTATAGCTATGCTATAGCTATGCTATAGCTATGCTACAGAATGCTATACGGGGATGCTACAGTATGCTATGCGGTAATGGGGAGAGTAATAAGAGGGTAATGCTATAGGCTATGCTATAGCTATGCTAATGCTATGTAATGCTATAGCTATGCTATAGCTATGCTATACGGGGATGCTACAGTATGCTATGCGGTAATGGGGAGAGTAATAAGAGGGTAATGATATAGGCTATGCTATAGCTATGCTAATGCTATGTAATGCTATAGCTATGCTATAGCTATGCTATACGGGGATGCTACAGTATGCTATGCGGTAATGGGGAGAGTAATAAGAGGGTAATGCTATAGGCTATGCTATAGCTATGCTAATGCTATGTAATGCTATAGCTATGCTATACGGGAATGCTATAGGAATGCTACAGGTATCCTACAGGTCATATGAGGATATAAATAGACCATACGGTTAAGGCCTATGTCAGTATTAGAATAACTATAGTCAGCTGAGGGTATAAATAGAACACGCGGTAATCAGTATCATAACAACTGAAATATGTACACATGTGTAGAATGCGGTCTCTCCTATAGACACTATTCGAGTCTGTTTAGGCATAAGAAAAATCATCACTCGGAGTTTTCTCAGAACAACGAACCGTTTTCTGAATTAGGAGACCTGATTACGAACACCAATTTACCTAATACTAATTACATTATCGATAATAAAATAAAACTAAGTACAACACCAAAAGGTATAGACGAAGAAAAATCTAATGACAATTATATAGAATCAAACAGAAAACGACGACTCGTTGATTGTGATGAAAAATCTTCAAAGTTATTTCATTTAGTAAAGGGTCCAATGAATGAAGATCAATCAATAGTGACACTCGACAATAAAACTCAATTCTTGGAAAATAATGATAATCTCTTAAATAACGGCGCAAAATTGTTAAATGATGGCGACGATATGGATAATAAATTGTTACAAAAAGAAGGTATTACAACCTTGAAACGGATACAAAATAATATTCGTGAAAAAGTATTACAATTACAAAGAAGTAAAAATGATCATGAATGTAATAATTCAAAATTTTATGAGGTAATTGATGAATTTAAAAGATTTTACAGAAATGAACTTTCATCCTTTAAAAATTCTATACTGAAAGAAATTCAAAGAGCTCATAAATACAATAACAGCAGCAATGCCTGCTCGGTAGAGAATTTAACTGAAAACATCAGCGAAGACTCAGACAAAGAATTGCGACCGAGGGTAAGTGAAATTAAAAATGATTTCTCAAATTGGAACGATCCTAATGAATTGATTGAAAGACTATGGTTGCTTCATACACCCAAACAGGCCGAAAATAATTCTCACATCAATGAAATTTCATTGATCGAAAACGAACTACGACGGCAAGATATTATTGAATAACATCATGACGTTATCTAAGTAAATCAATAAATATGCGAGTTATGTCTTTTGATTCTCATTCAATCTTTAGTCTATGAAGAGTAAATATCAATTATGGACTACCTGTGTAACTTGTGTGAGAAGAAATACAAAAGGAAAGGAAATTTTTCTCATCATTACCAAATGTGTACTAAAAAAAATAAAAAGGGGTATGAAAGAAGAGATATTAAATATCTTGAAATACCTGCATTCATGATACAATTTAGTCCGATGATGGATAATATGCGTCTTGTTCTTAAAGGATTCCGCTCTTTAAATCCTGATGCTTTTAAATGTTTATTAGAACAATATGCAGATACATTTAATTCACTACTCTGTAAAGCGATAAATAAAGAAGAAAACATTAGAGTAGAAACAAGAATAAACTTTACATTGATGGACGGGATAAATTTGTATAGAACGGTGGAAACAAAAGAAAAAATGTCATTACCAAAAACAAGACAGTGGTTTACGGAAAATTGTACAAAGATGTCAGTAAAGAACTAAAAGAAATTATTGCGAGCGGAGGACAAATACAGAATTTTTGTTATATAAAAGTGTTTACGGAGAACGAACCGAGGGAGTACCAAGAGCCTCTAAGCTATCAAGTTATCTTAATCAAGTATATAAAATGGACGAAGATTGTAATCTAACCTTTGTGAGAGAGATTGAAGAATCCTGGATACAGATAAATGTATTATAAATAATATTATAATATAATAAAGAATTTCAATATTTTACAGTTGATTTATTACTCACTGCCATACGCCTATGGTTTTGATACAAAATTATACCTTTCTGTTTAGGAATAATGTAATAAATTTCTTTTCTATTTTTAATATATATATGATCAGCCCTTGATAATAATAGGATAGGCAGAATTGAGTTTTAAGTAATAGCAATTAAAGTTTATAGAGTGATTATTTCACATTTGAATAAATTCATTGAGATAACCATCAAATATAAATCAATCCAATCAGATAATAAACACACACAATATAATTTATATCATCTCTAAGATACCCTAATCCTACTCATTAGCAAACCTCATATCTTTTTCCTCAAACTTATTTTAATTGCTTGGTTTACCTCAATACAATACAATTTTATGTTTATTATAAATACATAGTTGGTAAACCTCATATCTTATTTCTATACCCTTTGAATGTGGTACATCCGATATGATATTTTTAACTAATTAAAATTAAAAATTTGTCGAAATTTCTATTCTTTTATTCCTTAAAATATAAAATAATAATTTTGAATTTGCATAAAAACTCACACAAACTACTTTATTCTACGCACACTTAACACCTTTTACCAGCAATTTTTAATTATTATCAGTGTAGTGGAGTGCATTGGCACATAATCCATGACCGCCAAAAATGCATTGCAAGCACGCGCCAATGTCAATACGTGAGTGTGAGCAATTATTTCCTACGTGATGTGTCATCACTTATCACTTTCGACTCCTTATCAAGATTAGACCGCAGAATATTTAACAGTATTCTTTATTATTAAGGACCTAACATTGCATTTTTATAATTTCATATTCGACACCTTCATTGAATTACCTTTAAAATGACACCCCATAAGCCTATTTTTATTCGAATTAATTATTAATTATACAAACACTTGATTTATTTTTGTTATCAAACACACCGGAAGAACAAAAACCGCGCGCCGAACTGCTTCGATTATTTAACTGATCCAATTCAATTTTATTCTTTAACATGTCCATCGAATATTTATTAGAAATTGTTACAAATATTGAAATTTTAAATTTAAAACCGAAACTTACACCGGACGCGAGACATCTTCAAGTGTGCTGTGAAGGTGATAATAAAACGTATAGGATTGTTTTTAATTCCATTCCGGGTAGTGGTGACGTACTTCAAATACATATTTTACGTGGAGGTGAACTTAAGTGTCTTAGTTTTTACTGTGATTTCCCAAGAGACCCTGAAGAAATGGAAGATGACGAAATGGATGTAGTGTATAATGGAACCATTGAGAGACTAACGTATTTCATTCACGATTGAGTGAGTAACATTTTTATTTTCTTATTCTGAATTATACAAACCCATTGATGAATTTAAATTTTCCTGCCGTTAATTTACTAGACTTATCACGTGACTTAAATCTGGCACAATTAACTCTGGCAGAATCTCAATATACTGCGCATGCTCCGTAGACTAATACTCTTATATGATAGTGTCTTATACAAAATTAATCAGTCAGTGCCTGTCTCTCGTAGTGTTCGGATGTGTTTCTTATCAGTTTGTAAAGTGACGACTCTTGTAGTGATCGGATGTGTTTGTGAAGTGCATCTATTTTGAAATTACTCTGGATGAACACATTCCATCAGAGGCACCATTCTTCAGCTTCTGGTAATTATATTCCAATTTCTTATATTTTCTTGTAATCTTTAGCTTCTGGTCATTGTTACATTTCGTTCTTAGATATTAATTTAACGTTTAATATTCCACACACACACACACACACACACACACACACACACACACACACACACACACACACACACACACACACACACACACACACACACACACACACACACACACACACATTATCTTATTAACGCAAGACTTTCTTAAATTACTCCGGATGGACACATTCCATCAGAGGCACCATTCTTCACACTCATCAATTAATCGTCCGTCCTTATCACCAAAAGGGCGCTCGGGCGCTCGATGAACGTCACGTTTCCTTTTTCATATATACAACATTTTTTCTTATCAGTACGACGTGATAGCCGAGTGGTAACACGTCCGCTTAACAATCCAACAGTCCCGTGTTCAAATCACGATGAATTAATTATGAAATAAAAAAAAGTTCAGCAGGTTGCCTACACTTCCTCCCCACAAATATATATATATATATATATATATTCACACAATAATTCAAATCCGACAACATAAATAATTAATAACAGGCTGCATACATCAACGCAGTAATCTGACACTGGAAGTGTTGTCTGTCTGTCTGTCTGTCCAAAACGGAAACGGTGTCTTATCACCGACCAATAACATTCATTCTTATATCGGTGGAATTTTAGGTTGGCAGCACTGGATCTTGCATTCCACTCTTTCATTCACTTCAGTCTCACTCTAACACATTGGCTCTTATGGGACTTCGGTTCAAAAGTGCACACACCACCGGATGTTACTGATAAGGACTTCCGGTGGGCGTGGCTTATCAACCGTATGTGATGACACGTCACCACTTCCGGTGGGCACGGTCATCACATCCGGTGACCTTGATGACGTCATGGCGGCCATCTTTGGACGGGCAGTCTCAAGGCTGTCTGTCTAAAGTGACCCCATACCTACTCAAAAAAATTATAATTTGAAATCGTGCACAAATCACGTAAAGAGAGCTAAAAAATGGTTTACGAGTCTGTAAGTGTTATGTGTCAGACAACATTGTGTAAAAGTGAACAGAGTGTGAGATACAAAAAAATGAATTTTTTATATTGTGGACAAGTCACGTAAAGAGAATTAAAAAATGGTTTAGTAGTCTCTCAGTGACATACGTCAGACACAAAAGTGAACAGAGTGTGAAGTAAGTGAGGTACAAAAAAATTAATATTTGAAATCGTGCACAAATAACGTAAAGAGAGATAAAAAATGGTTTACGAGTATGTAGGTGTTATGTGTCAGACAACGTTGTGTAAAAGTGAACAGAGTGTGAGATACAAAAAAATGATTTTTTTATATAGTGGACAAATCTCGTAAAGAGAGTTAAAAAATGGTTTATTAGTCTCTCAGTGATATGTGTCAGACACAAAAGTGAACAGAGTGTGAAGTAAGTGAGGTACAAAAAAATTAATATTTGAAATCGTGCACAAATCACGTAAGGAGAGCTAAAAAATGGTTTACGAGTCTGTAAGTGTTATGTGTCAGACAACATTGTGTAAAAGTGAACAGAGTGTGAGATACAAAAAAATGATTTTTTGAAATCGTGGACAAATCACGTAAAGAGAGTTAAAAAATGGTTTAGTAGTATCTCAGTGATATTTGTCACACACAAAAGTGAACAGTGTGTGAAGTGAGGTACAAAAAAATTAATATTTGAAATCGTGCACAAATCACGTAAAGAGAGCTAAAATATTGTTTACGAGTCTGTAAGTGTTATGTGTCAGACAACATTGTGTAAAAGTGAACAGAGTGTGCGATACAAAAAAATGATTTTTTGAAATCGTGGACAAATCACGTAAAGAGAATAAAAAAATGGTTTAGTAGTATCTCAGTGATATGTGTCACACACAAAAGAGAACAGAGTGTGAAGTAAGTGAGGTACAAAAAAATTAATATTTGAAATCGTGCACAAATCACGTAAAGAGAGCTAAAAAATGGTTTACGAGTCTGTAAGTGTTATGTGTCAGACAACATTGTGTAAAAGTGAACAGAGTGTGAAATACAAAAAAATGATTTTTTTATATAGTGGACAAATCACGTAGAGTTAAAAAATGGTTTAGTAGTCTCTCAGTGATACGTGTCAGACACAAAAGTGAACAGAGTGTGAAGTAAGTGAGGTACAAAAAAATTATAATTTGAAATCGTGCACAAATCACGTAAAGAGAGCTAAAAAATGGTTTACGAGTCTGTAAGTGTTATGTGTCAGACAACATTGTGTAAAAGTGAACACAGTGTGAGATACAAAAAAATGATTTTTTTATATCGTGGACAAATCACGTAAAGAGAGTTAAAACATGGTTTAGTAGTCTCTCAGTGATATGTGTCAGACACAAAAGTGAACAGAGTGTGAAGTAAGTGAGGTACAAAAAAATTATTATTTGAAATCGTGCACAAATCACGTAAAGAGAGCTAAAAAATGGTTTACGGGTCTGTAAGAGTTATATGTCAGACAAAATTGTGTAAAAGTGAACAGAGTGTGCGATACAAAAAAATGATTTTTTGAAATCGTGGACAAATCACGTAAAGAGAATTAAAAAATGGTTTAGTAGTATCTCAGTGATATGTGTCACACACAAAAGTGAACAGAGTGTGAAGTAAGTGAGGTACAAAAAAATTAATATTTGAAATCGTGCACAAATCACGTAAAGAGAGTTAAAAAATGGTTTACGAGTCTGTAAGTGTTATGTATCAGACAACGTTGTCTAAAAGTGAACAGAGTGTGAGATACAAAAAAATGATTTCTTGAAATCGTGGACAAATCACGTAAAGAGAGTTAAAAAATGGTTTAGTAGTAACTCAGTGATATGTGTCACACACAAAAGTGAACAGAGTGTGAAGTAAGTGAGGTACAAAAAAATTAATATTTGAAATCGTGCACAAATCACGTAAAGGGAGCTAAAAAATGGTTTACGAGTCTGTAAGTGTTATGTGTCAGACAACATTGTGTAAAAGTGAACTGAGTGTGAAATACAAAAATATGATTTTTTTATATAGTGGACAAATCACGTAGAGTTAAAAAATGGTTTAGTAGTCTCTCAGTGATATGTGTCAGACATAAAAGTGAACAGAGTGTGAAGTAAGTGAGGTACAAAAAATTATAATTTGAAATCGTGCACAAAACACGTAAAGAGAGCTAAAAAATGTTTTACGAGTCTGTAAGTGTTATGTGTCAGACAACATTGTGTAAAAGTAAACAGAGTGTGAGATACAAAAAAATGATTTTTTGAAATCGTGCACAAATCACCTAAAGAGAGTTAAAAAATGGTTTAGTAGTCTCTCAGTGATATGTGTCAGACACAAAAGTGAACAGAGTGTGAAGTAAGTAAGGTACAAAAAAATTAATATTTGAAATCGTGCACAAATCACGTAAAGAGAGCTAAAAAATGGTTTACGAGTCTGTAAGTGTTATGTGTCAGACAACATTGTGTAAAAGTGAACACAGTGTGAGATACAAAAAAATGATTTTTTTATATCGTGGACAAATCACGTAAAGAGAGTTAAAACATGGTTTAGTAGTCTCTCAGTGATATGTGTCAGACACAAAAGTGAACAGAGTGTGAAGTAAGTGAGGTACAAAAAAATTATTATTTGAAATCGTGCACAAATCACGTAAAGAGAGCTAAAAAATGGTTTACGAGTCTGTAAGTGTTATGTGTCAGACAACATTGTGTAAAAGTGAACACAGTGTGAGATACAAAAAAATGATTTTTTTATATCGTGGACAAATCACGTAAAGAGAGTTAAAACATGGTTTAGTAGTCTCTCAGTGATATGTGTCAGACACAAAAGTGAACAGAGTGTGAAGTAAGTGAGGTACAAAAAAATTAATATTTGAAATCGTGCACAAATCACGTAAGGAGAGCTAAAAAATGGTTTACGAGTCTATAAGTGTTATGTGTCAGACAACATTGTGTAAAAGTGAACAGAGTGTGAGATACAAAAAAATGATTTTTTGAAATCGTGGACAAATCACGTAAAGAGAGTTAAAAAATGGTTTAGTAGTATCTCAGTGATATTTGTCACACACTAAAGTGAACAGTGTGTGAAGTGAGGTACAAAAAAATTAATATTTGAAATCGTGCACAAATCACGTAAAGAGAGCTAAAATATTGTTTACGAGTCTGTAAGTGTTATGTGTCAGACAACATTGTGTAAAAGTGAACAGTGTGAGATACAAAAAAATGATTTTTTGAAATCGTGGACAAATCACGTAAAGAGAATAAAAAAATGGTTTAGTAGTATCTCAGTGATATTTGTCACACACAAAAGTGAACAGTGTGTGAAGTGAGGTACAAAAAAATTAATATTTGAAATCGTGCACAAATCACGTAAAGAGTGCTAAAATATTGTTTACGAGTCTGTAAGTGTTATGTGTCAGACAACATTGTGTAAAAGTGAACAGTGTGAGATACAAAAAAATGATTTTTTGAAATCGTGGACAAATCACGTAAAGAAAGTTAAAAAATGGTTTAGTAGTATCTCAGTGATATGTGTCACACACAAAAGTGAACTGAGTGTGAAGTAAGTGAGGTACAAAAAAATTAATATTTGAAATCGTGCACAAATCACGTAAAGAGAGTTAAAAAATGGTTTACGGGTCTGTAAGAGTTATGTGTCAGACAACATTGTGTAAAAGTGAACAGAGTGTGCGATACAAAAAAATGATTTTTTGAAATCGTGGACAAATCACGTAAAGAGAATAAAAAAATGGTTTAGTAGTATCTCAGTGATATGTGTCACACACAAAAGTGAACAGAGTGTGAAGTAAGTGAGGTACAAAAAAATTAATATTTGAAATCGTGCACAAATCCCGTAAAGAAAGCTAAAAAATGGTTTACGAGTCTGTAAGTGTTATGTGTCAGACAACATTGTGTAAAAGTGAACAGAGTGTGAAATACAAAAAAATGATTTTTTTATATAGTGGACAAATCACGTAGAGTTAAAAAATGGTTTAGTAGTCTCTCAGTGATATGTGTCAGACACAAAAGTGAACAGAGTGTGAAGTAAGTGAGGTACAAAAAAATTATAATTTGAAATCGTGCACAAATCACGTAAAGAGAGCTAAAAAATGGTTTACGAGTCTGTAAGTGTTATGTGTCAGACAACATTGTGTAAAAGTGAAGAGAGTGTGAGATACAAAAAAATGATTTTTTGAAATCGTGCACAAATCACCTAAAGAGAGTTAAAAAATGGTTTAGTAGTCTCTCAGTGATATGTGTCAGACACAAAAGTGAACAGAGTGTGAAGTAAGTAAGGTACAAAAAAATTAATATTTGAAATCGTGCACAAATCACGTAAAGAGAGCTAAAAAATGGTTTACGAGTCTGTAAGTGTTATGCATCAGACAACGTTGTCTAAAAGTGAACAGAGTGTGAGATACAAAAAAATGATTTTTTGAAATCGTGGACAAATCACGTAAAGAGACTTAAAAAATGGTTTAGTAGTAACTCAGTGATATGTGTCACACACAAAAGTGAACAGAGTGTGAAGTAAGTGAGGTACAAAAAAATTAATATTTGAAATCGTGCACAAATCACGTAAAGAGAGCTAAAAAATGGTTTACGAGTCTGTAAGTGTTATGTGTCAGACAACATTGTGTAAAAGTGAACAGAGTGTGAAATACAAAAAAATGATTTTTTTATATAGTGGACAAATCACGTAGAGTTAAAAAATGGTTTAGTAGTCTCTCAGTGATATGTGTCAGACACAAAAGTGAACAGAGTGTGAAGTAAGTGAGGTACAAAAAAATTATAATTTGAAATCGTGCACAAATCACGTAAAGAGAGCTAAAAAATGGTTTACGAGTCTGTTAGTGTTATGTGTCAGACAACATTGTGTAAAAGTGAACAGAGTGTGAGATACAAAAAAATGATTTTTTTATATCGTGGACAAATCACGTAAAGAGAGTTAAAACATGGTTTAGTAGTCTCTCAGTGATATGTGTCAGACACAAAAGTGAACAGAGTGTGAAGTAAGTGAGGTACAAAAAAATTAATATTTGAAATCGTGCACAAATCACGTAAGGAGAGCTAAAAAATGGTTTACGAGTCTATAAGTGTTATGTGTCAGACAACATTGTGTAAAAGTGAACAGAGTGTGAGATACAAAAAAATGATTTTTTGAAATCGTGGACAAATCACGTAAAGAGAGTTAAAAAATGGTTTAGTAGTATCTCAGTGATATTTGTCACACACTAAAGTGAACAGTGTGTGAAGTGAGGTACAAAAAAATTAATATTTGAAATCGTGCACAAATCACGTAAAGAGAGCTAAAATATTGTTTACGAGTCTGTAAGTGTTATGTGTCAGACAACATTGTGTAAAAGTGAACAGTGTGAGATACAAAAAAATGATTTTTTGAAATCGTGGACAAATCACGTAAAGAGAATAAAAAAATGGTTTAGTAGTATCTCAGTGATATGTGTCAGACACAAAAGTGAACAGAGTGTGAAGTAAGTGAGGTACAAAAAAATTATAATTTGAAATCGTGCACAAATCACGTAAAGAGAGCTAAAAAATGGTTTACGAGTCTGTAAGTGTTATGTGTCAGACAACATTGTGTAAAAGTGAACAGAGTGTGAGATACAAAAAAATGATTTTTTGAAATCGTGCACAAATCACCTAAAGAGAGTTAAAAAATGGTTTAGTAGTCTCTCAGTGATATGTGTCAGACACAAAAGTGAACAGAGTGTGAAGTAAATAAGGTACAAAAAAATTAATATTTGAAATCGTGCACAAATCACGTAAAGAGAGCTTAAAAATGGTTTACGAGTCTGTAAGTGTTATGTGTCAGACAACATTGTGTAAAAGTGAACAGAGTGTGAAATACAAAAAAATGATTTTTTTATATAGTGGACAAATCACGTAGAGTTAAAAAATGGTTTAGTAGTCTCTCAGTGATATGTGTCAGACACAAAAGTGAACAGAGTGTGAAGTAAGTGAGGTACAAAAAAATTATAATTTGAAATCGTGCACAAATCACGTAAAGAGAGCTAAAAAATGGTTTACGAGTCTGTAAGTGTTATGTGTCAGACAACATTGTGTAAAAGTGAACAGAGTGTGAGATACAAAAAAATGAATTTTTTATATTGTGGACAAGTCACGTAAAGAGAATTAAAAAATGGTTTAGTAGTCTCTCAGTGACATACGTCAGACACAAAAGTGAACAGAGTGTGAAGTAAGTGAGGTACAAAAAAATTAATATTTGAAATCGTGCACAAATAACGTAAAGAGAGATAAAAAATGGTTTACGAGTGTGTAGGTGTTATGTGTCAGACAACGTTGTGTAAAAGTGAACAGAGTGTGAGATACAAAAAAATGATTTTTTTATATAGTGGACAAATCTCGTAAAGAGAGTTAAAAAATGGTTTATTAGTCTCTCAGTGATATGTGTCAGACACAAAAGTGAACAGAGTGTGAAGTAAGTGAGGTACAAAAAAATTAATATTTGAAATCGTGCACAAATCACGTAAGGAGAGCTAAAAAATGGTTTACGAGTCTGTAAGTGTTATGTGTCAGACAACATTGTGTAAAAGTGAACAGAGTGTGAGATACAAAAAAATGATTTTTTGAAATCGTGGACAAATCACGTAAAGAGAGTTAAAAAATGGTTTAGTAGTATCTCAGTGATATTTGTCACACACAAAAGTGAACAGTGTGTGAAGTGAGGTACAAAAAAATTAATATTTGAAATCGTGCACAAATCACGTAAAGAGAGCTAAAATATTGTTTACGAGTCTGTAAGTGTTATGTGTCAGACAACATTGTGTAAAAGTGAACAGTGTGAGATACAAAAAAATGATTTTTTGAAATCGTGGACAAATCACGTAAAGAAAGTTAAAAAATGGTTTAGTAGTATCTCAGTGATATGTGTCACACACAAAAGTGAACTGAGTGTGAAGTAAGTGAGGTACAAAAAAATTAATATTTGAAATCGTGCACAAATCACGTAAAGAGAGCTAAAAAATGGTTTACGGGTCTGTAAGAGTTATGTGTCAGACAACATTGTGTAAAAGTGAACAGAGTGTGCGATACAAAAAAATGATTTTTTGAAATCGTGGACAAATCACGTAAAGAGAATAAAAAAATGGTTTAGTAGTATCTCAGTGATATGTGTGACACACAAAAGTGAACAGAGTGTGAAGTAAGTGAGGTACAAAAAAATTAATATTTGAAATCGTGCACAAATCACGTAAAGAGAGCTAAAAAATGGTTTACGCGTCTGTAAGTGTTATGTGTCAGACAACATTGTGTAAAAGTGAACAGAGTGTGAGATACAAAAAAATGATTTTTTGAAATCGTGGACAAATCACGTAAAGAGAGTTAAAAAATGGTTTAGTAGTAACTCAGTGATATGTGTGACACACAAAAGTGAACAGAGTGTGAAGTAAGTGAGGTACAAAAAAATTAATATTTGAAATCGTGCACAAATCACGTAAAGAGAGCTAAAAAATGGTTTACGCGTCTGTAAGTGTTATGTGTCAGACAACATTGTGTAAAAGTGAACAGAGTGTGAAATACAAAAAAATGATTTTTTTATATATTGGACAAATCACGTAGAGTTAAAAAATGGTTTAGTAGTCTCTCAGTGATATGTGTCAGACACAAAAGTGAACAGAGTGTGAAGTAAGTGAGGTACAAAAAAATTATAATTTGAAATCGTGCACAAATCACGTAAAGAGAGCTAAAAAATGGTTTACGAGTCTGTAAGTGTTATGTGTCAGACAACATTGTGTAAAAGTGAACAGAGTGTGAGATACAAAAAAATGATTTTTTGAAGTCGTGCACAAATCACCTAAAGAGAGTTAAAAAATGGTTTAGTAGTCTCTCAGTGATATGTGTCAGACACAAAAGTGAACAGAGTGTGAAGTAAGTAAGGTACAAAAAAATTAATATTTGAAATCGTGCACAAATCACGTAAAGAGAGCTTAAAAATGGTTTACGAGTCTGTAAGTGTTATGTGTCAGACAACATTGTGTAAAAGTGAACAGAGTGTGAGATACAAAAAAATGAATTTTTTATATTGTGGACAAGTCACGTAAAGAGAATTAAAAAATGGTTTAGTAGTCTCTCAGTGACATACGTCAGACACAAAAGTGAACAGAGTGTGAAGTAAGTGAGGTACAAAAAAATTAATATTTGAAATCGTGCACAAATGACGTAAAGAGAGATAAAAAATGGTTTACGAGTCTGTAGGTGTTATGTGTCAGACAACGTTGTGTAAAAGTGAACAGAGTGTGAGATACAAAAAAATGATTTTTTTATATAGTGGACAAATCTCGTAAAGAGAGTTAAAAAATGGTTTAGTAGTCTCTCAGTGACATACGTCAGACACAAAAGTGAACAGAGTGTGAAGTAAGTGAGGTACAAAAAAATTAATATTTGAAATCGTGCACAAATAACGTAAAGAGAGATAAAAAATGGTTTACGAGTCTGTAAGTGTTATGTGTCAGACAACGTTGTGTAAAAGTGAACAGAGTGTGAGATACAAAAAAATGATTTTTTTATTTCGTGGACAAATCACGTAAAGAGAGTTAAAACATGGTTTAGTAGTCTCTCAGTGATATGTGTCAGACACAAAAGTGAACAGAGTGTGAAGTAAGTGAGGTACAAAAAAATTATAATTTGAAATCGTGCACAAATCACGTAAAGAGAGCTAAAAAATGGTTTACGAGTCAGTAAGTGTTATGTGTCAGACAACATTGTGTAAAAGTGAACAGAGTGTGAGATACAAAAAAATGATTTTTTGAAATCGTGCACAAATCACCTAAAGAGAGTTAAAAAATGGTTTAGTAGTCTCTCAGTGATATGTGTCAGACACAAAAGTGAACAGAGTGTGAAGTAAGTAAGGTACAAAAAAATTAATATTTGAAATCGTGCACAAATCACGTAAAGAGAGCTTAAAAGTGGTTTACGAGTCTGTAAGTGTTATGTGTCAGACAACATTGTGTAAAAGTGAACAGAGTGTGAGATACAAAAAAATGAATTTTTTATATTGTGGACAAGTCACGTAAAGAGAATTAAAAAATGGTTTAGTAGTCTCTCAGTGACATACGTCAGACACAAAAGTGAACAGAGTGTGAAGGAAGTGAGGTACAAAAAAATTAATA
Source organism: Philonthus spinipes (assembly GCA_963082785.1). NCBI lineage: Eukaryota > Metazoa > Arthropoda > Insecta > Coleoptera > Staphylinidae > Philonthus > Philonthus spinipes. The sequence goes on along the minus strand of OY720310.1, from coordinate 24,753,072 downwards.
TTTGAAATCGTGCACAAATAACGTAAAGAGAGATAAAAAATGGTTTACGAGTCTGTAGGTGTTATGTGTCAGACAACGTTGTGTAAAAGTGAACACAGTGTGAGATACAAAAAAATGATTTTTTTATATAGTGGACAAATCTCGTAAAGAGAGTTAAAAAATGGTTTAGTAGTCTCTCAGTGATATGTGTCAGACACAAAAGTGAACAGAGTGTGAAGTAAGTGAGGTACAAAAAAATTAATATTTGAAATCGTGCACAAATCACGTAAGGAGAGCTAAAAAATGGTTTACGAGTCTGTAAGTGTTATGTGTCAGACAACATTGTGTAAAAGTGAACAGTGTGAGATACAAAAAAATGATTTTTTGAAATCGTGGACAAATCACGTAAAGAGAGTTAAAAAATGGTTTAGTAGTATCTCAGTGATATTTGTCACACACAAAAGTGAACAGTGTGTGAAGTGAGGTACAAAAAAATTAATATTTGAAATCGTGCACAAATCACGTAAAGAGTGCTAAAATATTGTTTACGAGTCTGTAAGTGTTATGTGTCAGACAACATTGTGTAAAAGTGAACAGTGTGAGATACAAAAAAATGATTTTTTGAAATCGTGGACAAATCACGTAAAGAAAGTTAAAAAATGGTTTAGTAGTATCTCAGTGATATGTGTCACACACAAAAGTGAACTGAGTGTGAAGTAAGTGAGGTACAAAAAAATTAATATTTGAAATCGTGCACAAATCACGTAAAGAGAGTTAAAAAATGGTTTACGGGTCTGTAAGAGTTATGTGTCAGACAACATTGTGTAAAAGTGAACAGAGTGTGCGATACAAAAAAATGATTTTTTGAAATCGTGGACAAATCACGTAAAGAGAATAAAAAAATGGTTTAGTAGTATCTCAGTGATATGTGTCACACACAAAAGTGAACAGAGTGTGAAGTAAGTGAGGTACAAAAAAATTAATATTTGAAATCGTGCACAAATCACGTAAAGAGAGCTAAAAAATGGTTTACGAGTCTGTAAGAGTTATGTATCAGACAACGTTGTCTAAAAGTGAACAGAGTGTGAGATACAAAAAAATGATTTTTTGAAATCGTGGACAAATCACGTAGAGAGAGTTAAAAAATGGTTTAGTAGTAACTCAGTGATATGTGTCACACACAAAAGTGAACAGAGTGTGAAGTAAGTGAGGTACAAAAAAATTAATATTTGAAATCGTGCACAAATCCCGTAAAGAAAGCTAAAAAATGGTTTACGAGTCTGTAAGTGTTATGTGTCAGAAAACATTGTGTAAAAGTGAACAGAGTGTGAAATACAAAAAAATGATTTTTTTATATAGTGGACAAATCACGTAGAGTTAAAAAATGGTTTAGTAGTCTCTCAGTGATATGTGTCAGACACAAAAGTGAACAGAGTGTGAAGTAAGTGAGGTACAAAAAAATTATAATTTGAAATCGTGCACAAATCACGTAAAGAGAGCTAAAAAATGGTTTACGAGTCTGTAAGTGTTATGTGTCAGACAACATTGTGTAAAAGTGAAGAGAGTGTGAGATACAAAAAAATGATTTTTTGAAATCGTGCACAAATCACCTAAAGAGAGTTAAAAAATGGTTTAGTAGTCTCTCAGTGATATGTGTCAGATACAAAAGTGAACAGAGTGTGAAGTAAGTAAGGTACAAAAAAATTAATATTTGAAATCGTGCACAAATCACGTAAAGAGAGCTAAAAAATGGTTTACGAGTCTGTAAGTGTTATGCATCAGACAACGTTGTCTAAAAGTGAACAGAGTGTGAGATACAAAAAAATGATTTTTTGAAATCGTGGACAAATCACGTAAAGAGACTTAAAAAATGGTTTAGTAGTAACTCAGTGATATGTGTCACACACAAAAGTGAACAGAGTGTGAAGTAAGTGAGGTACAAAAAAATTAATATTTGAAATCGTGCACAAATCACGTAAAGAGAGCTAAAAAATGGTTTACGAGTCTGTAAGTGTTATGTGTCAGACAACATTGTGTAAAAGTGAACAGAGTGTGAAATACAAAAAAATGATTTTTTTATATAGTGGACAAATCACGTAGAGTTAAAAAATGGTTTAGTAGTCTCTCAGTGATATGTGTCAGACACAAAAGTGAACAGAGTGTGAAGTAAGTGAGGTACAAAAAAATTATAATTTGAAATCGTGCACAAATCACGTAAAGAGAGCTAAAAAATGGTTTACGAGTCTGTAAGTGTTATGTGTCAGACAACATTGTGTAAAAGTGAACAGAGTGTGAGATACAAAAAAATGATTTTTTGAAATCGTGCACAAATCACCTAAAGAGAGTTAAAAAATGGTTTAGTAGTCTCTCAGTGATATGTGTCAGACACAAAAGTGAACAGAGTGTGAAGTAAATAAGGTACAAAAAAATTAATATTTGAAATCGTGCACAAATCACGTAAAGAGAGCTTAAAAATGGTTTACGAGTCTGTAAGTGTTATGTGTCAGACAACATTGTGTAAAAGTGAACAGAGTGTGAAATACAAAAAAATGATTTTTTTATATAGTGGACAAATCACGTAGAGTTAAAAAATGGTTTAGTAGTCTCTCAGTGATATGTGTCAGACACAAAAGTGAACAGAGTGTGAAGTAAGTGAGGTACAAAAAAATTATAATTTGAAATCGTGCACAAATCACGTAAAGAGAGCTAAAAAATGGTTTACGAGTCTGTAAGTGTTATGTGTCAGACAACATTGTGTAAAAGTGAACAGAGTGTGAGATACAAAAAAATGAATTTTTTATATTGTGGACAAGTCACGTAAAGAGAATTAAAAAATGGTTTAGTAGTCTCTCAGTGACATACGTCAGACACAAAAGTGAACAGAGTGTGAAGTAAGTGAGGTACAAAAAAATTAATATTTGAAATCGTGCACAAATAACGTAAAGAGAGATAAAAAATGGTTTACGAGTGTGTAGGTGTTATGTGTCAGACAACGTTGTGTAAAAGTGAACAGAGTGTGAGATACAAAAAAATGATTTTTTTATATAGTGGACAAATCTCGTAAAGAGAGTTAAAAAATGGTTTATTAGTCTCTCAGTGATATGTGTCAGACACAAAAGTGAACAGAGTGTGAAGTAAGTGAGGTACAAAAAAATTAATATTTGAAATCGTGCACAAATCACGTAAGGAGAGCTAAAAAATGGTTTACGAGTCTGTAAGTGTTATGTGTCAGACAACATTGTGTAAAAGTGAACAGAGTGTGAGATACAAAAAAATGATTTTTTGAAATCGTGGACAAATCACGTAAAGAGAGTTAAAAAATGGTTTAGTAGTATCTCAGTGATATTTGTCACACACAAAAGTGAACAGTGTGTGAAGTGAGGTACAAAAAAATTAATATTTGAAATCGTGCACAAATCACGTAAAGAGAGCTAAAATATTGTTTACGAGTCTGTAAGTGTTATGTGTCAGACAACATTGTGTAAAAGTGAACAGTGTGAGATACAAAAAAATGATTTTTTGAAATCGTGGACAAATCACGTAAAGAAAGTTAAAAAATGGTTTAGTAGTATCTCAGTGATATGTGTCACACACAAAAGTGAACTGAGTGTGAAGTAAGTGAGGTACAAAAAAATTAATATTTGAAATCGTGCACAAATCACGTAAAGAGAGCTAAAAAATGGTTTACGGGTCTGTAAGAGTTATGTGTCAGACAACATTGTGTAAAAGTGAACAGAGTGTGCGATACAAAAAAATGATTTTTTGAAATCGTGGACAAATCACGTAAAGAGAATAAAAAAATGGTTTAGTAGTATCTCAGTGATATGTGTCACACACAAAAGAGAACAGAGTGTGAAGTAAGTGAGGTACAAAAAAATTAATATTTGAAATCGTGCACAAATCACGTAAAGAGAGCTAAAAAATGGTTTACGAGTCTGTAAGTGTTATGTGTCAGACAACATTGTGTAAAAGTGAACAGAGTGTGAAATACAAAAAAATGATTTTTTTATATAGTGGACAAATCACGTAGAGTTAAAAAATGGTTTAGTAGTCTCTCAGTGATACGTGTCAGACACAAAAGTGAACAGAGTGTGAAGTAAGTGAGGTACAAAAAAATTATAATTTGAAATCGTGCACAAATCACGTAAAGAGAGCTAAAAAATGGTTTACGAGTCTGTAAGTGTTATGTGTCAGACAACATTGTGTAAAAGTGAACACAGTGTGAGATACAAAAAAATGATTTTTTTATATCGTGGACAAATCACGTAAAGAGAGTTAAAACATGGTTTAGTAGTCTCTCAGTGATATGTGTCAGACACAAAAGTGAACAGAGTGTGAAGTAAGTGAGGTACAAAAAAATTATTATTTGAAATCGTGCACAAATCACGTAAAGAGAGCTAAAAAATGGTTTACGGGTCTGTAAGAGTTATATGTCAGACAAAATTGTGTAAAAGTGAACAGAGTGTGCGATACAAAAAAATGATTTTTTGAAATCGTGGACAAATCACGTAAAGAGAATTAAAAAATGGTTTAGTAGTATCTCAGTGATATGTGTCACACACAAAAGTGAACAGAGTGTGAAGTAAGTGAGGTACAAAAAAATTAATATTTGAAATCGTGCACAAATCACGTAAAGAGAGTTAAAAAATGGTTTACGAGTCTGTAAGTGTTATGTATCAGACAACGTTGTCTAAAAGTGAACAGAGTGTGAGATACAAAAAAATGATTTTTTGAAATCGTGGACAAATCACGTAAAGAGAGTTAAAAAATGGTTTAGTAGTAACTCAGTGATATGTGTCACACACAAAAGTGAACAGAGTGTGAAGTAAGTGAGGTACAAAAAAAATAATATTTGAAATCGTGCACAAATCACGTAAAGGGAGCTAAAAAATGGTTTACGAGTCTGTAAGAGTTATGTGTCAGACAACATTGTGTAAAAGTGAACAGAGTGTGAAATACAAAAATATGATTTTTTTATATAGTGGACAAATCACGTAGAGTTAAAAAATGGTTTAGTAGTCTCTCAGTGATATGTGTCAGACACAAAAGTGAACAGAGTGTGAAGTAAGTGAGGTACAAAAAAATTATAATTTGAAATCGTGCACAAAACACGTAAAGAGAGCTAAAAAATGTTTTACGAGTCTGTAAGTGTTATGTGTCAGACAACATTGTGTAAAAGTAAACAGAGTGTGAGATACAAAAAAATGATTTTTTGAAATCGTGCACAAATCACCTAAAGAGAGTTAAAAAATGGTTTAGTAGTCTCTCAGTGATATGTGTCAGACACAAAAGTGAACAGAGTGTGAAGTAAGTAAGGTACAAAAAAATTAATATTTGAAATCGTGCACAAATCACGTAAAGAGAGCTAAAAAATGGTTTACGAGTCTGTAAGTGTTATGTATCAGACAACGTTGTCTAAAAGTGAACAGAGTGTGAGATACAAAAAAATGAATTTTTTATATTATGGACAAGTCACGTAAAGAGAATTAAAAAATGGTTTAGTAGTCTCTCAGTGACATACGTCAGACACAAAAGTGAACAGAGTGTGAAGTAAGTGAGGTACAAAAAAATTAATATTTGAAATCGTGCACAAATGACGTAAAGAGAGATAAAAAATGGTTTACGAGTCTGTAGGTGTTATGTGTCAGACAACGTTGTGTAAAAGTGAACAGAGTGTGAGATACAAAAAAATGATTTTTTTATATAGTGGACAAATCTCGTAAAGAGAGTTAAAAAATGGTTTAGTAGTCTCTCAGTGATATGTGTCAGACACAAAAGTGAACAGAGTGTGAAGTAAGTGAGGTACAAAAAAATTAATATTTGAAATCGTGCACAAATCACGTAAGGAGAGCTAAAAAATGGTTTACGAGTCTGTAAGTGTTATGTGTCAGACAACATTGTGTAAAAGTGAAGAGAGTGTGAGATACAAAAAAATGATTTTTTGAAATCGTGGACAAATCACGTAAAGAGAGTTAAAAAATGGTTTAGTAGTATCTCAGTGATATTTGTCACACACAAAAGTGAACAGTGTGTGAAGTGAGGTACAAAAAAATTAATATTTGAAATCGTGCACAAATCACGTAAAGAGTGCTAAAATATTGTTTACGAGTCTGTAAGTGTTATGTGTCAGACAACATTGTGTAAAAGTGAACAGTGTGAGATACAAAAAAATGATTTTTTGAAATCGTGGACAAAACACGTAAAGAAAGTTAAAAAATGGTTTAGTAGTATCTCAGTGATATGTGTCAGACACAAAAGTGAACTGAGTGTGAAGTAAGTGAGGTACAAAAAAATTAATATTTGAAATCGTGCACAAATCACGTAAAGAGAGTTAAAAAATGGTTTACGGGTCTGTAAGAGTTATGTGTCAGACAACATTGTGTAAAAGTGAACAGAGTGTGCGATACAAAAAAATGATTTTTTGAAATCGTGGACAAATCACGTAAAGAGAATAAAAAAATGGTTTAGTAGTCTCTCAGTGATATGTGTCAGACACAAAAGTGAACAGAGTGTGAAGTAAGTGAGGTACAAAAAAATTATAATTTGAAATCGTGCACAAATCACGTAAAGAGAGCTAAAAAATGGTTTACGAGTCTGTAAGTGTTATGTGTCAGACAACATTGTGTAAAAGTGAACAAAGTGTGAGATACAAAAAAATGATTTTTTTGAAATCGTGCACAAATCACCTAAAGAGAGTTAAAAAATGGTTTAGTAGTCTCTCAGTGATATGTGTCAGACACAAAAGTGAACAGAGTGTGAAGTAAGTAAGGTACAAAAAAATTAATATTTGAAATCGTGCACAAATCACGTAAAGAGAGCTTAAAAATGGTTTACGAGTCTGTAAGTGTTATGTGTCAGACAACATTGTGTAAAAGTGAACAGAGTGTGAGATACAAAAAAATGAATTTTTTATATTGTGGACAAGTCACGTAAAGAGAATTAAAAAATGGTTTAGTAGTCTCTCAGTGACATACGTCAGACACAAAAGTGAACAGAGTGTGAAGGAAGTGAGGTACAAAAAAATTAATATTTGAAATCGTGCACAAATCACGTAAGGAGAGCTAAAAAATGGTTTACGAGTCTGTAAGTGTTATGTGTCAGACAACATTGTGTAAAAGTGAACAGAGTGTGAGATACAAAAAAATGATTTTTTGAAATCGTGGACAAATCACGTAAAGAGAGTTAAAAAATGGTTTAGTAGTATCTCAGTGATATTTGTCACACACAAAAGTGAACAGTGTGTGAAGTGAGGTACAAAAAAATTAATATTTGAAATCGTGCACAAATCACGTAAAGAGTGCTAAAATATTGTTTACGAGTCTGTAAGTGTTATGTGTCAGACAACATTGTGTAAAAGTGAACAGTGTGAGATACAAAAAAATGATTTTTTGAAATCGTGGACAAATCACGTAAAGAAAGTTAAAAAATGGTTTAGTAGTATCTCAGTGATATGTGTCACACACAAAAGTGAACTGAGTGTGAAGTAAGTGAGGTACAAAAAAATTAATATTTGAAATCGTGCACAAATCACGTAAAGAGAGTTAAAAAATGGTTTACGGGTCTGTAAGAGTTATCTGTCAGACAACATTGTGTAAAAGTGAACAGAGTGTGCGATACAAAAAAATGATTTTTTGAAATCGTGGACAAATCACGTAAAGAGAATAAAAAAATGGTTTAGTAGTATCTCAGTGATATGTGTCACACACAAAAGTGAACAGAGTGTGAAGTAAGTGAGGTACAAAAAAATTAATATTTGAAATCGTGCACAAATCACGTAAAGAGAGCTAAAAAATGGTTTACGAGTCTGTAAGTGTTATGTATCAGACAACGTTGTCTAAAAGTGAACAGAGTGTGAGATACAAAAAAATGATTTTTTGAAATCGTGGACAAATCACGTAAAGAGAGTTAAAAAATGGTTTAGTAGTAACTCAGTGATATGTGTCACACACAAAAGTGAACAGAGTGTGAAGTAAGTGAGGTACAAAAAAATTAATATTTGAAATCGTGCACAAATCCCGTAAAGAGAGCTAAAAAATGGTTTACGAGTCTGTAAGTGTTATGTGTCAGACAACATTGTGTAAAAGTGAACAGAGTGTGAAATACAAAAAAATGATTTTTTTATATAGTGGACAAATCACGTAGAGTTAAAAAATGGTTTAGTAGTCTCTCAGTGATATGTGTCAGACACAAAAGTGAACAGAGTGTGAAGTAAGTGAGGTACAAAAAAATTATAATTTGAAATCGTGCACAAATCACGTAAAGAGAGCTAAAAAATGGTTTACGAGTCTGTAAGTGTTATGTGTCAGACAACATTGTGTAAAAGTGAACAGAGTGTGAGATACAAAAAAATGATTTTTTGAAATCGTGCACAAATCACCTAAAGAGAGTTAAAAAATGGTTTAGTAGTCTCTCAGTGATATGTGTCAGACACAAAAGTGAACAGAGTGTGAAGTAAGTGAGGTACAAAAAAAAATAATATTTGAAATCGTGCACAAATCACGTAAAGAGAGCTAAAAAATGGTTTACGAGTCTGTAAGTGTTATGTGTCAGACAACATTGTGTAAAAGTGAACAGAGTGTGAAATACAAAAAAATGATTTTTTTATATAGTGGACAAATCACGTAGAGTTAAAAAATGGTTTAGTAGTCTCTCAGTGATATGTGTCAGACACAAAAGTGAACAGAGTGTGAAGTAAGTGAGGTACAAAAAAATTATAATTTGAAATCGTGCACAAATCACGTAAAGAGAGCTAAAAAATGGTTTACGAGTCTGTAAGTGTTATGTGTCAGACAACATTGTGTAAAAGTGAACAGAGTGTGAGATACAAAAAAATGATTTTTTGAAATCGTGCACAAATCACCTAAAGAGAGTTAAAAAATGGTTTAGTAGTCTCTCAGTGATATGTGTCAGACACAAAAGTGAACAGAGTGTGAAGTAAGTGAGGTACAAAAAAAAAATAATATTTGAAATCGTGCACAAATCACGTAAAGAGAGCTTAAAAATGGTTTACGAGTCTGTAAGTGTTATGTGTCAGACAACATTGTGTAAAAGTGAACAGAGTGTGAGATACAAAAAAATGAATTTTTTATATTGTGGACAAGTCACGTAAATAGAATTAAAAAATGGTTTAGTAGTCTCTCAGTGACATACGTCAGACACAAAAGTGAACAGAGTGTGAAGTAAGTGAGGTACAAAAAAATTAATATTTGAAATCGTGCACAAATAACGTAAAGAGAGATAAAAAATGGTTTACGAGTCTGTAAGTGTTATGTGTCAGACAACGTTGTGTAAAAGTGAACAGAGTGTGAGATACAAAAAAATGATTTTTTTATATCGTGGACAAATCACGTAAAGAGAGTTAAAACATGGTTTAGTAGTCTCTCAGTGATATGTGTCAGACACAAAAGTGAACAGAGTGTGAAGTAAGTGAGGTACAAAAAAATTATAATTTGAAATCGTGCACAAATCACGTAAAGAGAGCTAAAAAATGGTTTACGAGTCAGTAAGTGTTATGTGTCAGACAACATTGTGTAAAAGTGAACAGAGTGTGAGATACAAAAAAATGATTTTTTGAAATCGTGCACAAATCACCTAAAGAGAGTTAAAAAATGGTTTAGTAGTCTCTCAGTGATATGTGTCAGACACAAAAGTGAACAGAGTGTGAAGTAAGTAAGGTACAAAAAAATTAATATTTGAAATCGTGCACAAATCACGTAAAGAGAGCTTAAAAGTGGTTTACGAGTCTGTAAGTGTTATGTGTCAGACAACATTGTGTAAAAGTGAACAGAGTGTGAGATACAAAAAAATGAATTTTTTATATTGTGGACAAGTCACGTAAAGAGAATTAAAAAATGGTTTAGTAGTCTCTCAGTGACATACGTCAGACACAAAAGTGAACAGAGTGTGAAGGAAGTGAGGTACAAAAAAATTAATATTTGAAATCGTGCACAAATAACGTAAAGAGAGATAAAAAATGGTTTACGAGTCTGTAGGTGTTATGTGTCAGACAACGTTGTGTAAAAGTGAACACAGTGTGAGATACAAAAAAATGATTTTTTTATATAGTGGACAAATCTCGTAAAGAGAGTTAAAAAATGGTTTAGTAGTCTCTCAGTGATATGTGTCAGACACAAAAGTGAACAGAGTGTGAAGTAAGTGAGGTACAAAAAAATTAATATTTGAAATCGTGCACAAATCACGTAAGGAGAGCTAAAAAATGGTTTACGAGTCTGTAAGTGTTTTGTGTCAGACAACATTGTGTAAAAGTGAACAGAGTGTGAGATACAAAAAAATGATTTTTTGAAATCGTGGACAAATCACGTAAAGAGAGTTAAAAAATGGTTTAGTAGTATCTCAGTGATATTTGTCACACACAAAAGTGAACAGTGTGTGAAGTGAGGTACAAAAAAATTAATATTTGAAATCGTGCACAAATCACGTAAAGAGTGCTAAAATATTGTTTACGAGTCTGTAAGTGTTATGTGTCAGACAACATTGTGTAAAAGTGAACAGTGTGAGATACAAAAAAATGATTTTTTGAAATCGTGGACAAATCACGTAAAGAAAGTTAAAAAATGGTTTAGTAGTATCTCAGTGATATGTGTCACACACAAAAGTGAACTGAGTGTGAAGTAAGTGAGGTACAAAAAAATTAATATTTGAAATCGTGCACAAATCACGTAAAGAGAGTTAAAAAATGGTTTACGGGTCTGTAAGAGTTATGTGTCAGACAACATTGTGTAAAAGTGAACAGAGTGTGCGATACAAAAAAATGATTTTTTGAAATCGTGGACAAATCACGTAAAGAGAATAAAAAAATGGTTTAGTAGTATCTCAGTGATATGTGTCACACACAAAAGTGAACAGAGTGTGAAGTAAGTGAGGTACAAAAAAATTAATATTTGAAATCGTGCACAAATCACGTAAAGAGAGCTAAAAAATGGTTTACGAGTCTGTAAGTGTTATGTATCAGACAACGTTGTCTAAAAGTGAACAGAGTGTGAGATACAAAAAAATGATTTTTTGAAATCGTGGACAAATCACGTAAAGAGAGTTAAAAAATGGTTTAGTAGTAACTCAGTGATATGTGTCACACACAAAAGTGAACAGAGTGTGAAGTAAGTGAGGTACAAAAAAATTAATATTTGAAATCGTGCACAAATCTCGTAAAGAAAGCTAAAAAATGGTTTACGAGTCTGTAAGTGTTATGTGTCAGACAACATTGTGTAAAAGTGAACAGAGTGTGAAATACAAAAAAATGATTTTTTTATATAGTGGACAAATCACGTAGAGTTAAAAAATGGTTTAGTAGTCTCTCAGTGATATGTGTCAGACACAAAAGTGAACAGAGTGTGAAGTAAGTGAGGTACAAAAAAATTATAATTTGAAATCGTGCACAAATCACGTAAAGAGAGCTAAAAAATGGTTTACGAGTCTGTAAGTGTTATGTGTCAGACAACATTGTGTAAAAGTGAAGAGAGTGTGAGATACAAAAAAATGATTTTTTGAAATCGTGCACAAATCACCTAAAGAGAGTTAAAAAATGGTTTAGTAGTCTCTCAGTGATATGTGTCAGACACAAAAGTGAACAGAGTGTGAAGTAAGTAAGGTACAAAAAAATTAATATTTGAAATCGTGCACAAATCACGTAAAGAGAGCTTAAAAATGGTTTACGAGTCTGTAAGTGTTATGCATCAGACAACGTTGTCTAAAAGTGAACAGAGTGTGAGATACAAAAAAATGATTTTTTGAAATCGTGGACAAATCACGTAAAGAGACTTAAAAAATGGTTTAGTAGTAACTCAGTGATATGTGTCACACACAAAAGTGAACAGAGTGTGAAGTAAGTGAGGTACAAAAAAATTAATATTTGAAATCGTGCACAAATCACGTAAAGAGAGCTAAAAAATGGTTTACGAGTCTGTAAGTGTTATGTGTCAGACAACATTGTGTAAAAGTGAACAGATTGTGAAATACAAAAAAATGATTTTTTTATATAGTGGACAAATCACGTAGAGTTAAAAAATGGTTTAGTAGTCTCTCAGTGATATGTGTCAGACACAAAAGTGAACAGAGTGTGAAGTAAGTGAGGTACAAAAAAATTATAATTTGAAATCGTGCACAAATCACGTAAAGAGAGCTAAAAAATGGTTTACGAGTCTGTTAGTGTTATGTGTCAGACAACATTGTGTAAAAGTGAACAGAGTGTGAGATACAAAAAAATGATTTTTTGAAATCGTGCACAAATCACCTAAAGAGAGTTAAAAAATGGTTTAGTAGTCTCTCAGTGATATGTGTCAGACACAAAAGTGAACAGAGTGTGAAGTAAATAAGGTACAAAAAAATTAATATTTGAAATCGTGCACAAATCACGTAAAGAGAGCTTAAAAATGGTTTACGAGTCTGTAAGTGTTATGTGTCAGACAACATTGTGTAAAAGTGAACAGAGTGTGAGATACAAAAAAATGAATTTTTTATATTGTGGACAAGTCACGTAAAGAGAATTAAAAAATGGTTTAGTAGTCTCTCAGTGACATACGTCAGACACAAAAGTGAACAGAGTGTGAAGTAAGTGAGGTACAAAAAAATTAATATTTGAAATCGTGCACAAATAACGTAAAGAGAGATAAAAAATGGTTTACGAGTATGTAGGTGTTATGTGTCAGACAACGTTGTGTAAAAGTGAACAGAGTGTGAGATACAAAAAAATGATTTTTTTATATAGTGGACAAATCTCGTAAAGAGAGTTAAAAAATGGTTTATTAGTCTCTCAGTGATATGTGTCAGACACAAAAGTGAACAGAGTGTGAAGTAAGTGAGGTACAAAAAAATTAATATTTGAAATCGTGCACAAATCACGTAAGGAGAGCTAAAAAATGGTTTACGAGTCTGTAAGTGTTTTGTGTCAGACAACATTGTGTAAAAGTGAACAGAGTGTGAGATACAAAAAAATGATTTTTTGAAATCGTGGACAAATCACGTAAAGAGAGTTAAAAAATGGTTTAGTAGTATCTCAGTGATATTTGTCACACACAAAAGTGAACAGTGTGTGAAGTGAGGTACAAAAAAATTAATATTTGAAATCGTGCACAAATCACGTAAAGAGTGCTAAAATATTGTTTACGAGTCTGTAAGTGTTATGTGTCAGACAACATTGTGTAAAAGTGAACAGTGTGAGATACAAAAAAATGATTTTTTGAAATCGTGGACAAATCACGTAAAGAAAGTTAAAAAATGGTTTAGTAGTATCTCAGTGATATGTGTCACACACAAAAGTGAACTGAGTGTGAAGTAAGTGAGGTACAAAAAAATTAATATTTGAAATCGTGCACAAATCACGTAAAGAGAGTTAAAAAATGGTTTACGGGTCTGTAAGAGTTATGTGTCAGACAACATTGTGTAAAAGTGAACAGAGTGTGCGATACAAAAAAATGATTTTTTGAAATCGTGGACAAATCACGTAAAGAGAATAAAAAAATGGTTTAGTAGTATCTCAGTGATATGTGTCACACACAAAAGTGAACAGAGTGTGAAGTAAGTGAGGTACAAAAAAATTAATATTTGAAATCGTGCACAAATCACGTAAAGAGAGCTAAAAAATGGTTTACGAGTCTGTAAGTGTTATGTATCAGACAACGTTGTCTAAAAGTGAACAGAGTGTGAGATACAAAAAAATGATTTTTTGAAATCGTGGACAAATCACGTAAAGAGAGTTAAAAAATGGTTTAGTAGTAACTCAGTGATATGTGTCACACACAAAAGTGAACAGAGTGTGAAGTAAGTGAGGTACAAAAAAATTAATATTTGAAATCGTGCACAAATCTCGTAAAGAAAGCTAAAAAATGGTTTACGAGTCTGTAAGTGTTATGTGTCAGACAACATTGTGTAAAAGTGAACAGAGTGTGAAATACAAAAAAATGATTTTTTTATATAGTGGACAAATCACGTAGAGTTAAAAAATGGTTTAGTAGTCTCTCAGTGATATGTGTCAGACACAAAAGTGAACAGAGTGTGAAGTAAGTGAGGTACAAAAAAATTATAATTTGAAATCGTGCACAAATCACGTAAAGAGAGCTAAAAAATGGTTTACGAGTCTGTAAGTGTTATGTGTCAGACAACATTGTGTAAAAGTGAAGAGAGTGTGAGATACAAAAAAATGATTTTTTGAAATCGTTCACAAATCACCTAAAGAGAGTTAAAAAATGGTTTAGTAGTCTCTCAGTGATATGTGTCAGACACAAAAGTGAACAGAGTGTGAAGTAAGTAAGGTACAAAAAAATTAATATTTGAAATCGTGCACAAATCACGTAAAGAGAGCTTAAAAATGGTTTACGAGTCTGTAAGTGTTATGCATCAGACAACGTTGTCTAAAAGTGAACAGAGTGTGAGATACAAAAAAATGATTTTTTGAAATCGTGGACAAATCACGTAAAGAGACTTAAAAAATGGTTTAGTAGTAACTCAGTGATATGTGTCACACACAAAAGTGAACAGAGTGTGAAGTAAGTGAGGTACAAAAAAATTAATATTTGAAATCGTGCACAAATCACGTAAAGAGAGCTAAAAAATGGTTTACGAGTCTGTAAGTGTTATGTGTCAGACAACATTGTGTAAAAGTGAACAGATTGTGAAATACAAAAAAATGATTTTTTTATATAGTGGACAAATCACGTAGAGTTAAAAAATGGTTTAGTAGTCTCTCAGTGATATGTGTCAGACACAAAAGTGAACAGAGTGTGAAGTAAGTGAGGTACAAAAAAATTATAATTTGAAATCGTGCACAAATCACGTAAAGAGAGCTAAAAAATGGTTTACGAGTCTGTTAGTGTTATGTGTCAGACAACATTGTGTAAAAGTGAACAGAGTGTGAGATACAAAAAAATGATTTTTTGAAATCGTGCACAAATCACCTAAAGAGAGTTAAAAAATGGTTTAGTAGTCTCTCAGTGATATGTGTCAGACACAAAAGTGAACAGAGTGTGAAGTAAATAAGGTACAAAAAAATTAATATTTGAAATCGTGCACAAATCACGTAAAGAGAGCTTAAAAATGGTTTACGAGTCTGTAAGTGTTATGTGTCAGACAACATTGTGTAAAAGTGAACAGAGTGTGAGATACAAAAAAATGAATTTTTTATATTGTGGACAAGTCACGTAAAGAGAATTAAAAAATGGTTTAGTAGTCTCTCAGTGACATACGTCAGACACAAAAGTGAACAGAGTGTGAAGTAAGTGAGGTACAAAAAAATTAATATTTGAAATCGTGCACAAATAACGTAAAGAGAGATAAAAAATGGTTTACGAGTATGTAGGTGTTATGTGTCAGACAACGTTGTGTAAAAGTGAACAGAGTGTGAGATACAAAAAAATGATTTTTTTATATAGTGGACAAATCTCGTAAAGAGAGTTAAAAAATGGTTTATTAGTCTCTCAGTGATATGTGTCAGACACAAAAGTGAACAGAGTGTGAAGTAAGTGAGGTACAAAAAAATTAATATTTGAAATCGTGCACAAATCACGTAAAGAGAGCTAAAAAATGGTTTACGAGTCTGTAAGTGTTATGTGTCAGACAACATTGTGTAAAAGTGAACAGAGTGTGAAATACAAAAAAATGATTTTTTTATATAGTGGACAAATCACGTAGAGTTAAAAAATGGTTTAGTAGTCTCTCAGTGATATGTGTCAGACACAAAAGTGAACAGAGTGTGAAGTAAGTGAGGTACAAAAAAATTATAATTTGAAATCGTGCACAAATCACGTAAAGAGAGCTAAAAAATGGTTTACGGGTCTGTAAGAGTTATATGTCAGACAAAATTGTGTAAAAGTGAACAGAGTGTGCGATACAAAAAAAATGATTTTTTGAAATCGTGGACAAATCACGTAAAGAGAATTAAAAAATGGTTTAGTAGTATCTCAGTGATATGTGTCACACACAAAAGTGAACAGAGTGTGAAGTAAGTGAGGTACAAAAAAATTAATATTTGAAATCGTGCACAAATCACGTAAAGAGAGTTAAAAAATGGTTTACGAGTCTGTAAGTGTTATGTATCAGACAACGTTGTCTAAAAGTGAACAGAGTGTGAGATACAAAAAAATGATTTTTTGAAATCGTGGACAAATCACGTAAAGAGAGTTAAAAAATGGTTTAGTAGTAACTCAGTGATATGTGTCACACACAAAAGTGAACAGAGTGTGAAGTAAGTGAGGTACAAAAAAATTAATATTTGAAATCGTGCACAAATCACGTAAAGGGAGCTAAAAAATGGTTTACGAGTCTGTAAGTGTTATGTGTCAGACAACATTGTGTAAAAGTGAACAGAGTGTGAAATACAAAAATATGATTTTTTTATATAGTGGACAAATCACGTAGAGTTAAAAAATGGTTTAGTAGTCTCTCAGTGATATGTGTCAGACAC
Organism: Philonthus spinipes; assembly: GCA_963082785.1. NCBI lineage: Eukaryota > Metazoa > Arthropoda > Insecta > Coleoptera > Staphylinidae > Philonthus > Philonthus spinipes. Next base: position 24,736,679 of record OY720310.1, on the reverse strand, counting down.
AAAAGTGAACAGAGTGTGAAGTAAGTGAGGTACAAAAAAATTATAATTTGAAATCGTGCACAAAACACGTAAAGAGAGCTAAAAAATGTTTTACGAGTCTGTAAGTGTTATGTGTCAGACAACATTGTGTAAAAGTAAACAGAGTGTGAGATACAAAAAAATGATTTTTTGAAATCGTGCACAAATCACCTAAAGAGAGTTAAAAAATGGTTTAGTAGTCTCTCAGTGATATGTGTCAGACACAAAAGTGAACAGAGTGTGAAGTAAGTGAGGTACAAAAAAATTATTATTTGAAATCGTGCACAAATCACGTAAAGAGAGCTAAAAAATGGTTTACGAGTCTGTAAGTGTTATGTGTCAGACAACATTGTGTAAAAGTGAACACAGTGTGAGATACAAAAAAATGATTTTTTTATATCGTGGACAAATCACGTAAAGAGAGTTAAAACATGGTTTAGTAGTCTCTCAGTGATATGTGTCAGACACAAAAGTGAACAGAGTGTGAAGTAAGTGAGGTACACAAAAATTATTATTTGAAATCGTGCACAAATCACGTAAAGAGAGCTAAAAAATGGTTTACGTGTCTGTAAGTGCTATGTGTCAGACAACATTGTGTAAAAGTGAACAGAGTGTGAGATACAAAAAAATGATTTTTTGAAATCGTGGACAAATCACGTAAAGAGAGTTAAAAAATGGTTTAGTAGTAACTCAGTGATATGTGTCACACACAAAAGTGAACAGAGTGTGAAGTAAGTGAGGTACAAAAAAATTAATATTTGAAATCGTGCACAAATCACGTAAAGAGAGCTAAAAAATGGTTTACGAGTCTGTAAGTGTTATGTGTCAGACAACATTGTGTAAAAGTGAACAGAGTGTGAAATACAAAAAAATGATTTTTTTATATAGTGGACAAATCACGTAGAGTTAAAAAATGGTTTAGTAGTCTCTCAGTGATATGTGTCAGACACAAAAGTGAACAGAGTGTGAAGTAAGTGAGGTACAAAAAAATTATAATTTGAAATCGTGCACAAATCACGTAAAGAGAGCTAAAAAATGGTTTACGAGTCTGTAAGTGTTATGTGTCAGACAACATTGTGTAAAAGTGAACAGAGTGTGAGATACAAAAAAATGAATTTTTTATATTGTGGACAAGTCACGTAAAGAGAATTAAAAAATGGTTTAGTAGTCTCTCAGTGACATACGTCAGACACAAAAGTGAACAGAGTGTGAAGTAAGTGAGGTACAAAAAAATTAATATTTGAAATCGTGCACAAATAACGTAAAGAGAGATAAAAAATGGTTTACGAGTCTGTAGGTGTTATGTGTCAGACAACGTTGTGTAAAAGTGAACAGAGTGTGAGATACAAAAAAATGATTTTTTTATATAGTGGACAAATCTCGTAAAGAGAGTTAAAAAATGGTTTAGTAGTCTCTCAGTGATATGTGTCAGACACAAAAGTGAACAGAGTGTGAAGTAAGTGAGGTACAAAAAAATTAATATTTGAAATCGTGCACAAATCACGTAAGGAGAGCTAAAAAATGGTTTACGAGTCTGTAAGTGTTATGTGTCAGACAACATTGTGTAAAAGTGAACAGAGTGTGAGATACAAAAAAATGATTTTTTGAAATCGTGGACAAATCACGTAAAGAGAGTTAAAAAATGGTTTAGTAGTATCTCAGTGATATTTGTCACACACAAAAGTGAACAGTGTGTAAAGTGAGGTACAAAAAAATTAATATTTGAAATCGTGCACAAATCACGTAAAGAGTGCTAAAATATTGTTTACGAGTCTGTAAGTGTTATGTGTCAGACAACATTGTGTAAAAGTGAACAGTGTGAGATACAAAAAAATTATTTTTTGAAATCGTGGACAAATCACGTAAAGAAAGTTAAAAAATGGTTTAGTAGTATCTCAGTGATATGTGTCACACACAAAAGTGAACTGAGTGTGAAGTAAGTGAGGTACAAAAAAATTAATATTTGAAATCGTGCACAAATCACGTAAAGAGAGTTAAAAAATGGTTTACGGGTCTGTAAGAGTTATGTGTCAGACAACATTGTGTAAAAGTGAACATAGTGTGCGATACAAAAAAATGATTTTTTGAAATCGTGGACAAATCACGTAAAGAGAATAAAAAAATGGTTTAGTAGTCTCTCAGTGATATGTGTCAGACACAAAAGTGAACAGAGTGTGAAGTAAGTGAGGTACAAAAAAATTATAATTTGAAATCGTGCACAAATCACGTAAAGAGAGCTAAAAAATGGTTTACGAGTCTGTAAGTGTTATGTGTCAGACAACATTGTGTAAAAGTGAACAGAGTGTGAGATACAAAAAAATGATTTTTTTGAAATCGTGCACAAATCACCTGAAGAGAGTTAAAAAATGGTTTAGTAGTCTCTCAGTGATATGTGTCAGACACAAAAGTGAACAGAGTGTGAAGTAAGTAAGGTACAAAAAAATTAATATTTGAAATCGTGCACAAATCACGTAAAGAGAGCTTAAAAATGGTTTACGAGTCTGTAAGTGTTATGTGTCAGACAACATTGTGTAAAAGTGAACAGAGTGTGAGATACAAAAAAATGAATTTTTTATATTGTGGACAAGTCACGTAAAGAGAATTAAAAAATGGTTTAGTAGTCTCTCAGTGACATACGTCAGACACAAAAGTGAACAGAGTGTGAAGGAAGTGAGGTACAAAAAAATTAATATTTGAAATCGTGCACAAATAACGTAAAGAGAGATAAAAAATGGTTTACGAGTCTGTAGGTGTTATGTGTCAGACAACGTTGTATAAAAGTGAACACAGTGTGAGATACAAAAAAATGATTTTTTTATATAGTGGACAAATCTCGTAAAGAGAGTTAAAAAATGGTTTAGTAGTCTCTCAGTGATATGTGTCAGACACAAAAGTGAACAGAGTGTGAAGTAAGTGAGGTACAAAAAAATTAATATTTGAAATCGTGCACAAATCACGTAAGGAGAGCTAAAAAATGGTTTACGAGTCTGTAAGTGTTATGTGTCAGACAACATTGTGTAAAAGTGAACAGAGTGTGAGATACAAAAAAATGATTTTTTGAAATCGTGGACAAATCACGTAAAGAGAGTTAAAAAATGGTTTAGTAGTATCTCAGTGATATTTGTCACACACAAAAGTGAACAGTGTGTGAAGTGAGGTACAAAAAAATTAATATTTGAAATCGTGCACAAATCACGTAAAGAGTGCTAAAATATTGTTTACGAGTCTGTAAGTGTTATGTGTCAGACAACATTGTGTAAAAGTGAACAGTGTGAGATACAAAAATATGATTTTTTGAAATCGTGGACAAATCACGTAAAGAAAGTTAAAAAATGGTTTAGTAGTATCTCAGTGATATGTGTCACACACAAAAGTGAACTGAGTGAGAAGTAAGTGAGGTACAAAAAAATTAATATTTGAAATCGTGCACAAATCACGTAAAGAGAGTTAAAAAAATGGTTTACGGGTCTGTAAGAGTTATGTGTCAGACAACATTGTGTAAAAGTGAACAGAGTGTGCGATACAAAAAAATGATTTTTTGAAATCGTGGACAAATCACGTAAAGAGAATAAAAAAATGGTTTAGTAGTATCTCAGTGATATGTGTCACACACAAAAGTGAACAGAGTGTGAAGTAAGTGAGGTACAAAAAAATTAATATTTGAAATCGTGCACAAATCACGTAAAGAGAGCTAAAAAATGGTTTACGAGTCTGTAAGTGTTATGTATCAGACAACGTTGTCTAAAAGTGAACAGAGTGTGAGATACAAAAAAATGATTTTTTGAAATCGTGGACAAATCACGTAAAGAGAGTTAAAAAATGGTTTAGTAGTAACTCAGTGATATGTGTCACACACAAAAGTGAACAGAGTGTGAAGTAAGTGAGGTACAAAAAAATTAATATTTGAAATCGTGCACAAATCCCGTAAAGAGAGCTAAAAAATGGTTTACGAGTCTGTAAGTGTTATGTGTCAGACAACATTGTGTAAAAGTGAACAGAGTGTGAAATACAAAAAAATGATTTTTTTATATAGTGGACAAATCACGTAGAGTTAAAAAATGGTTTAGTAGTCTCTCAGTGATATGTGTCAGACACAAAAGTGAACAGAGTGTGAAGTAAGTGAGGTACAAAAAAATTATAATTTGAAATCGTGCACAAATCACGTAAAGAGAGCTAAAAAATGGTTTACGAATCTTTAAGTGTTATGTGTCAGACAACATTGTGTAAAAGTGAAGAGAGTGTGAGATACAAAAAAATGATTTTTTGAAATCGTGCACAAATCACCTAAAGAGAGTTAAAAAATGGTTTAGTAGTCTCTCAGTGATATGTGTCAGACACAAAAGTGAACAGAGTGTGAAGTAAGTAAGGTACAAAAAAATTAATAATTGAAATCGTGCACAAATCACGTAAAGAGAGCTAAAAAATGGTTTACGAGTCTGTAAGTGTTATGCATCAGACAACGTTGTCTAAAAGTGAACAGAGTGTGAGATACAAAAAAATGATTTTTTGAAATCGTGGACAAATCACGTAAAGAGACTTAAAAAATGGTTTAGTAGTAACTCAGTGATATGTGTCACACACAAAAGTGAACAGAGTGTGAAGTAAGTGAGGTACAAAAAAATTAATATTTGAAATCGTGCACAAATCACGTGAAGAGAGCTAAAAAATGGTTTACGAGTCTGTAAGTGTTATGTGTCAGACAACATTGTGTAAAAGTGAACAGAGTGTGAAATACAAAAAAATGATTTTTTTATATAGTGGACAAATCACGTAGAGTTAAAAAATGGTTTAGTAGTCTCTCAGTGATATGTGTCAGACACAAAAGTGAACAGAGTGTGAAGTAAGTGAGGTACAAAAAAATTATAATTTGAAATCGTGCACAAATCACGTAAAGAGAGCTAAAAAATGGTTTACGAGTCTGTAAGTGTTATGTGTCAGACAACATTGTGTAAAAGTGAACAGAGTGTGAGATACAAAAAAATGATTTTTTGAAATCGTGCACAAATCACCTAAAGAGAGTTAAAAAATGGTTTAGTAGTCTCTCAGTGATATGTGTCAGACACAAAAGTGAACAGAGTGTGAAGTAAATAAGGTACAAAAAAATTAATATTTGAAATCGTGCACAAATCACGTAAAGAGAGCTTAAAAATGGTTTACGAGTCTGTAAGTGTTATGTGTCAGACAACATTGTGTAAAAGTGAACAGAGTGTGAGATACAAAAAAATGAATTTTTTATATTGTGGACAAGTCACGTAAAGAGAATTAAAAAATGGTTTAGTAGTCTCTCAGTGACATACGTCAGACACAAAAGTGAACAGAGTGTGAAGTAAGTGAGGTACAAAAAAATTAATATTTGAAATCGTGCACAAATAACGTAAAGAGAGATAAAAAATGGTTTACGAGTATGTAGGTGTTATGTGTCAGACAACGTTGTGTAAAAGTGAACAGAGTGTGAGATACAAAAAAATGATTTTTTTATATAGTGGACAAATCTCGTAAAGAGAGTTAAAAAATGGTTTATTAGTCTCTCAGTGATATGTGTCAGACACAAAAGTGAACAGAGTGTGAAGTAAGTGAGGTACAAAAAAATTAATATTTGAAATCGTGCACAAATCACGTAAGGAGAGCTAAAAAATGGTTTACGAGTCTGTAAGTGTTATGTGTCAGACAACATTGTGTAAAAGTGAACAGAGTGTGAGATACAAAAAAATGATTTTTTGAAATCGTGGACAAATCACCTAAAGAGAGTTAAAAAATGGTTTAGTAGTATCTCAGTGATATTTGTCACACACAAAAGTGAACAGTGTGTGAAGTGAGGTACAAAAAAATTAAAATTTGAAATCGTGCACAAATCACGTAAAGAGAGCTAAAATATTGTTTACGAGTCTGTAAGTGTTATGTGTCAGACAACATTGTGTAAAAGTGAACAGTGTGAGATACAAAAAAATGATTTTTTGAAATCGTGGACAAATCACGTAAAGAAAGTTAAAAAATGGTTTAGTAGTATCTCAGTGATATGTGTCACACACAAAAGTGAACTGAGTGTGAAGTAAGTGAGGTACAAAAAAATTAATATTTGAAATCGTGCACAAATCACGTAAAGAGAGCTAAAAAATGGTTTACGGGTCAGTAAGAGTTATGTGTCAGACAACATTGTGTAAAAGTGAACAGAGTGTGCGATACAAAAAAATGATTTTTTGAAATCGTGGACAAATCACGTAAAGAGAATAAAAAAATGGTTTAGTAGTATCTCAGTGATATGTGTCACACACAAAAGAGAACAGAGTGTGAAGTAAGTGAGGTACAAAAAAATTATAATTTGAAATCGTGCACAAATCACGTAAAGAGAGCTAAAAAATGGTTTACGAGTCTGTTAGTGTTATGTGTCAGACAACATTGTGTAAAAGTGAACAGAGTGTGAGATACAAAAAAATGATTTTTTGAAATCGTGCACAAATCACCTAAAGAGAGTTAAAAAATGGTTTAGTAGTCTCTCAGTGATATGTGTCAGACACAAAAGTGAACAGAGTGTGAAGTAAGTGAGGTACAAAAAAATTATAATTTGAAATCGTGCACAAATCACGTAAAGAGAGCTAAAAAATGGTTTACGGGTCTGTAAGAGTTATATGTCAGACAAAATTGTGTAAAAGTGAACAGAGTGTGCGATACAAAAAAAATGATTTTTTGAAATCGTGGACAAATCACGTAAAGAGAATTAAAAAATGGTTTAGTAGTATCTCAGTGATATGTGTCACACACAAAAGTGAACAGAGTGTGAAGTAAGTGAGGTACAAAAAAATTAATATTTGAAATCGTGCACAAATCACGTAAAGAGAGCTAAAAAATGGTTTACGAGTCTGTAAGTGTTATGTATCAGACAACGTTGTCTAAAAGTGAACAGAGTGTGAGATACAAAAAAATGATTTTTTGAAATCGTGGACAAATCACGTAAAGAGAGTTAAAAAATGGTTTAGTAGTAACTCAGTGATATGTGTCACACACAAAAGTGAACAGAGTGTGAAGTAAGTGAGGTACAAAAAAATTAATATTTGAAATCGTGCACAAATCTCGTAAAGAAAGCTAAAAAATGGTTTACGAGTCTGTAAGTGTTATGTGTCAGACAACATTGTGTAAAAGTGAACAGAGTGTGAAATACAAAAAAATGATTTTTTTATATAGTGGACAAATCACGTAGAGTTAAAAAATGGTTTAGTAGTCTCTCAGTGATATGTGTCAGACACAAAAGTGAACAGAGTGTGAAGTAAGTGAGGTACAAAAAAATTATAATTTGAAATCGTGCACAAATCACGTAAAGAGAGCTAAAAAATGGTTTACGAGTCTGTAAGTGTTATGTGTCAGACAACATTGTGTAAAAGTGAAGAGAGTGTGAGATACAAAAAAATGATTTTTTGAAATCGTTCACAAATCACCTAAAGAGAGTTAAAAAATGGTTTAGTAGTCTCTCAGTGATATGTGTCAGACACAAAAGTGAACAGAGTGTGAAGTAAGTAAGGTACAAAAAAATTAATATTTGAAATCGTGCACAAATCACGTAAAGAGAGCTTAAAAATGGTTTACGAGTCTGTAAGTGTTATGCATCAGACAACGTTGTCTAAAAGTGAACAGAGTGTGAGATACAAAAAAATGATTTTTTGAAATCGTGGACAAATCACGTAAAGAGACTTAAAAAATGGTTTAGTAGTAACTCAGTGATATGTGTCACACACAAAAGTGAACAGAGTGTGAAGTAAGTGAGGTACAAAAAAATTAATATTTGAAATCGTGCACAAATCACGTAAAGAGAGCTAAAAAATGGTTTACGAGTCTGTAAGTGTTATGTGTCAGACAACATTGTGTAAAAGTGAACAGATTGTGAAATACAAAAAAATGATTTTTTTATATAGTGGACAAATCACGTAGAGTTAAAAAATGGTTTAGTAGTCTCTCAGTGATATGTGTCAGACACAAAAGTGAACAGAGTGTGAAGTAAGTGAGGTACAAAAAAATTATAATTTGAAATCGTGCACAAATCACGTAAAGAGAGCTAAAAAATGGTTTACGAGTCTGTTAGTGTTATGTGTCAGACAACATTGTGTAAAAGTGAACAGAGTGTGAGATACAAAAAAATGATTTTTTGAAATCGTGCACAAATCACCTAAAGAGAGTTAAAAAATGGTTTAGTAGTCTCTCAGTGATATGTGTCAGACACAAAAGTGAACAGAGTGTGAAGTAAATAAGGTACAAAAAAATTAATATTTGAAATCGTGCACAAATCACGTAAAGAGAGCTTAAAAATGGTTTACGAGTCTGTAAGTGTTATGTGTCAGACAACATTGTGTAAAAGTGAACAGAGTGTGAGATACAAAAAAATGAATTTTTTATATTGTGGACAAGTCACGTAAAGAGAATTAAAAAATGGTTTAGTAGTCTCTCAGTGACATACGTCAGACACAAAAGTGAACAGAGTGTGAAGTAAGTGAGGTACAAAAAAATTAATATTTGAAATCGTGCACAAATAACGTAAAGAGAGATAAAAAATGGTTTACGAGTATGTAGGTGTTATGTGTCAGACAACGTTGTGTAAAAGTGAACAGAGTGTGAGATACAAAAAAATGATTTTTTTATATAGTGGACAAATCTCGTAAAGAGAGTTAAAAAATGGTTTATTAGTCTCTCAGTGATATGTGTCAGACACAAAAGTGAACAGAGTGTGAAGTAAGTGAGGTACAAAAAAATTAATATTTGAAATCGTGCACAAATCACGTAAAGAGAGCTAAAAAATGGTTTACGAGTCTGTAAGTGTTATGTGTCAGACAACATTGTGTAAAAGTGAACAGAGTGTGAAATACAAAAAAATGATTTTTTTATATAGTGGACAAATCACGTAGAGTTAAAAAATGGTTTAGTAGTCTCTCAGTGATATGTGTCAGACACAAAAGTGAACAGAGTGTGAAGTAAGTGAGGTACAAAAAAATTAATATTTGAAATCGTGCACAAATCACGTAAAGAGTGCTAAAATATTGTTTACGAGTCTGTAAGTGTTATGTGTCAGACAACATTGTGTAAAAGTGAACAGTGTGAGATACAAAAAAATGATTTTTTGAAATCGTGGACAAAACACGTAAAGAAAGTTAAAAAATGGTTTAGTAGTATCTCAGTGATATGTGTCAGACACAAAAGTGAACTGAGTGTGAAGTAAGTGAGGTACAAAAAAATTAATATTTGAAATCGTGCACAAATCACGTAAAGAGAGTTAAAAAATGGTTTACGGGTCTGTAAGAGTTATGTGTCAGACAACATTGTGTAAAAGTGAACAGAGTGTGCGATACAAAAAAATGATTTTTTGAAATCGTGGACAAATCACGTAAAGAGAATAAAAAAATGGTTTAGTAGTCTCTCAGTGATATGTGTCAGACACAAAAGTGAACAGAGTGTGAAGTAAGTGAGGTACAAAAAAATTATAATTTGAAATCGTGCACAAATCACGTAAAGAGAGCTAAAAAATGGTTTACGAGTCTGTAAGTGTTATGTGTCAGACAACATTGTGTAAAAGTGAACAAAGTGTGAGATACAAAAAAATGATTTTTTTGAAATCGTGCACAAATCACCTAAAGAGAGTTAAAAAATGGTTTAGTAGTCTCTCAGTGATATGTGTCAGACACAAAAGTGAACAGAGTGTGAAGTAAGTAAGGTACAAAAAAATTAATATTTGAAATCGTGCACAAATCACGTAAAGAGAGCTTAAAAATGGTTTACGAGTCTGTAAGTGTTATGTGTCAGACAACATTGTGTAAAAGTGAACAGAGTGTGAGATACAAAAAAATGAATTTTTTATATTGTGGACAAGTCACGTAAAGAGAATTAAAAAATGGTTTAGTAGTCTCTCAGTGACATACGTCAGACACAAAAGTGAACAGAGTGTGAAGGAAGTGAGGTACAAAAAAATTAATATTTGAAATCGTGCACAAATCACGTAAGGAGAGCTAAAAAATGGTTTACGAGTCTGTAAGTGTTATGTGTCAGACAACATTGTGTAAAAGTGAACAGAGTGTGAGATACAAAAAAATGATTTTTTGAAATCGTGGACAAATCACGTAAAGAGAGTTAAAAAATGGTTTAGTAGTATCTCAGTGATATTTGTCACACACAAAAGTGAACAGTGTGTGAAGTGAGGTACAAAAAAATTAATATTTGAAATCGTGCACAAATCACGTAAAGAGTGCTAAAATATTGTTTACGAGTCTGTAAGTGTTATGTGTCAGACAACATTGTGTAAAAGTGAACAGTGTGAGATACAAAAAAATGATTTTTTGAAATCGTGGACAAATCACGTAAAGAAAGTTAAAAAATGGTTTAGTAGTATCTCAGTGATATGTGTCACACACAAAAGTGAACTGAGTGTGAAGTAAGTGAGGTACAAAAAAATTAATATTTGAAATCGTGCACAAATCACGTAAAGAGAGTTAAAAAATGGTTTACGGGTCTGTAAGAGTTATCTGTCAGACAACATTGTGTAAAAGTGAACAGAGTGTGCGATACAAAAAAATGATTTTTTGAAATCGTGGACAAATCACGTAAAGAGAATAAAAAAATGGTTTAGTAGTATCTCAGTGATATGTGTCACACACAAAAGTGAACAGAGTGTGAAGTAAGTGAGGTACAAAAAAATTAATATTTGAAATCGTGCACAAATCACGTAAAGAGAGCTAAAAAATGGTTTACGAGTCTGTAAGTGTTATGTATCAGACAACGTTGTCTAAAAGTGAACAGAGTGTGAGATACAAAAAAATGATTTTTTGAAATCGTGGACAAATCACGTAAAGAGAGTTAAAAAATGGTTTAGTAGTAACTCAGTGATATGTGTCACACACAAAAGTGAACAGAGTGTGAAGTAAGTGAGGTACAAAAAAATTAATATTTGAAATCGTGCACAAATCCCGTAAAGAGAGCTAAAAAATGGTTTACGAGTCTGTAAGTGTTATGTGTCAGACAACATTGTGTAAAAGTGAACAGAGTGTGAAATACAAAAAAATGATTTTTTTATATAGTGGACAAATCACGTAGAGTTAAAAAATGGTTTAGTAGTCTCTCAGTGATATGTGTCAGACACAAAAGTGAACAGAGTGTGAAGTAAGTGAGGTACAAAAAAATTATAATTTGAAATCGTGCACAAATCACGTAAAGAGAGCTAAAAAATGGTTTACGAGTCTGTAAGTGTTATGTGTCAGACAACATTGTGTAAAAGTGAACAGAGTGTGAGATACAAAAAAATGATTTTTTGAAATCGTGCACAAATCACCTAAAGAGAGTTAAAAAATGGTTTAGTAGTCTCTCAGTGATATGTGTCAGACACAAAAGTGAACAGAGTGTGAAGTAAGTGAGGTACAAAAAAAAATAATATTTGAAATCGTGCACAAATCACGTAAAGAGAGCTAAAAAATGGTTTACGAGTCTGTAAGTGTTATGTGTCAGACAACATTGTGTAAAAGTGAACAGAGTGTGAAATACAAAAAAATGATTTTTTTATATAGTGGACAAATCACGTAGAGTTAAAAAATGGTTTAGTAGTCTCTCAGTGATATGTGTCAGACACAAAAGTGAACAGAGTGTGAAGTAAGTGAGGTACAAAAAAATTATAATTTGAAATCGTGCACAAATCACGTAAAGAGAGCTAAAAAATGGTTTACGAGTCTGTAAGTGTTATGTGTCAGACAACATTGTGTAAAAGTGAACAGAGTGTGAGATACAAAAAAATGATTTTTTGAAATCGTGCACAAATCACCTAAAGAGAGTTAAAAAATGGTTTAGTAGTCTCTCAGTGATATGTGTCAGACACAAAAGTGAACAGAGTGTGAAGTAAGTGAGGTACAAAAAAAAAATAATATTTGAAATCGTGCACAAATCACGTAAAGAGAGCTTAAAAATGGTTTACGAGTCTGTAAGTGTTATGTGTCAGACAACATTGTGTAAAAGTGAACAGAGTGTGAGATACAAAAAAATGAATTTTTTATATTGTGGACAAGTCACGTAAATAGAATTAAAAAATGGTTTAGTAGTCTCTCAGTGACATACGTCAGACACAAAAGTGAACAGAGTGTGAAGTAAGTGAGGTACAAAAAAATTAATATTTGAAATCGTGCACAAATAACGTAAAGAGAGATAAAAAATGGTTTACGAGTCTGTAAGTGTTATGTGTCAGACAACGTTGTGTAAAAGTGAACAGAGTGTGAGATACAAAAAAATGATTTTTTTATATCGTGGACAAATCACGTAAAGAGAGTTAAAACATGGTTTAGTAGTCTCTCAGTGATATGTGTCAGACACAAAAGTGAACAGAGTGTGAAGTAAGTGAGGTACAAAAAAATTATAATTTGAAATCGTGCACAAATCACGTAAAGAGAGCTAAAAAATGGTTTACGAGTCAGTAAGTGTTATGTGTCAGACAACATTGTGTAAAAGTGAACAGAGTGTGAGATACAAAAAAATGATTTTTTGAAATCGTGCACAAATCACCTAAAGAGAGTTAAAAAATGGTTTAGTAGTCTCTCAGTGATATGTGTCAGACACAAAAGTGAACAGAGTGTGAAGTAAGTAAGGTACAAAAAAATTAATATTTGAAATCGTGCACAAATCACGTAAAGAGAGCTTAAAAGTGGTTTACGAGTCTGTAAGTGTTATGTGTCAGACAACATTGTGTAAAAGTGAACAGAGTGTGAGATACAAAAAAATGAATTTTTTATATTGTGGACAAGTCACGTAAAGAGAATTAAAAAATGGTTTAGTAGTCTCTCAGTGACATACGTCAGACACAAAAGTGAACAGAGTGTGAAGGAAGTGAGGTACAAAAAAATTAATATTTGAAATCGTGCACAAATAACGTAAAGAGAGATAAAAAATGGTTTACGAGTCTGTAGGTGTTATGTGTCAGACAACGTTGTGTAAAAGTGAACACAGTGTGAGATACAAAAAAATGATTTTTTTATATAGTGGACAAATCTCGTAAAGAGAGTTAAAAAATGGTTTAGTAGTCTCTCAGTGATATGTGTCAGACACAAAAGTGAACAGAGTGTGAAGTAAGTGAGGTACAAAAAAATTAATATTTGAAATCGTGCACAAATCACGTAAGGAGAGCTAAAAAATGGTTTACGAGTCTGTAAGTGTTTTGTGTCAGACAACATTGTGTAAAAGTGAACAGAGTGTGAGATACAAAAAAATGATTTTTTGAAATCGTGGACAAATCACGTAAAGAGAGTTAAAAAATGGTTTAGTAGTATCTCAGTGATATTTGTCACACACAAAAGTGAACAGTGTGTGAAGTGAGGTACAAAAAAATTAATATTTGAAATCGTGCACAAATCACGTAAAGAGTGCTAAAATATTGTTTACGAGTCTGTAAGTGTTATGTGTCAGACAACATTGTGTAAAAGTGAACAGTGTGAGATACAAAAAAATGATTTTTTGAAATCGTGGACAAATCACGTAAAGAAAGTTAAAAAATGGTTTAGTAGTATCTCAGTGATATGTGTCACACACAAAAGTGAACTGAGTGTGAAGTAAGTGAGGTACAAAAAAATTAATATTTGAAATCGTGCACAAATCACGTAAAGAGAGTTAAAAAATGGTTTACGGGTCTGTAAGAGTTATGTGTCAGACAACATTGTGTAAAAGTGAACAGAGTGTGCGATACAAAAAAATGATTTTTTGAAATCGTGGACAAATCACGTAAAGAGAATAAAAAAATGGTTTAGTAGTATCTCAGTGATATGTGTCACACACAAAAGTGAACAGAGTGTGAAGTAAGTGAGGTACAAAAAAATTAATATTTGAAATCGTGCACAAATCACGTAAAGAGAGCTAAAAAATGGTTTACGAGTCTGTAAGTGTTATGTATCAGACAACGTTGTCTAAAAGTGAACAGAGTGTGAGATACAAAAAAATGATTTTTTGAAATCGTGGACAAATCACGTAAAGAGAGTTAAAAAATGGTTTAGTAGTAACTCAGTGATATGTGTCACACACAAAAGTGAACAGAGTGTGAAGTAAGTGAGGTACAAAAAAATTAATATTTGAAATCGTGCACAAATCTCGTAAAGAAAGCTAAAAAATGGTTTACGAGTCTGTAAGTGTTATGTGTCAGACAACATTGTGTAAAAGTGAACAGAGTGTGAAATACAAAAAAATGATTTTTTTATATAGTGGACAAATCACGTAGAGTTAAAAAATGGTTTAGTAGTCTCTCAGTGATATGTGTCAGACACAAAAGTGAACAGAGTGTGAAGTAAGTGAGGTACAAAAAAATTATAATTTGAAATCGTGCACAAATCACGTAAAGAGAGCTAAAAAATGGTTTACGAGTCTGTAAGTGTTATGTGTCAGACAACATTGTGTAAAAGTGAAGAGAGTGTGAGATACAAAAAAATGATTTTTTGAAATCGTGCACAAATCACCTAAAGAGAGTTAAAAAATGGTTTAGTAGTCTCTCAGTGATATGTGTCAGACACAAAAGTGAACAGAGTGTGAAGTAAGTAAGGTACAAAAAAATTAATATTTGAAATCGTGCACAAATCACGTAAAGAGAGCTTAAAAATGGTTTACGAGTCTGTAAGTGTTATGCATCAGACAACGTTGTCTAAAAGTGAACAGAGTGTGAGATACAAAAAAATGATTTTTTGAAATCGTGGACAAATCACGTAAAGAGACTTAAAAAATGGTTTAGTAGTAACTCAGTGATATGTGTCACACACAAAAGTGAACAGAGTGTGAAGTAAGTGAGGTACAAAAAAATTAATATTTGAAATCGTGCACAAATCACGTAAAGAGAGCTAAAAAATGGTTTACGAGTCTGTAAGTGTTATGTGTCAGACAACATTGTGTAAAAGTGAACAGATTGTGAAATACAAAAAAATGATTTTTTTATATAGTGGACAAATCACGTAGAGTTAAAAAATGGTTTAGTAGTCTCTCAGTGATATGTGTCAGACACAAAAGTGAACAGAGTGTGAAGTAAGTGAGGTACAAAAAAATTATAATTTGAAATCGTGCACAAATCACGTAAAGAGAGCTAAAAAATGGTTTACGAGTCTGTTAGTGTTATGTGTCAGACAACATTGTGTAAAAGTGAACAGAGTGTGAGATACAAAAAAATGATTTTTTGAAATCGTGCACAAATCACCTAAAGAGAGTTAAAAAATGGTTTAGTAGTCTCTCAGTGATATGTGTCAGACACAAAAGTGAACAGAGTGTGAAGTAAATAAGGTACAAAAAAATTAATATTTGAAATCGTGCACAAATCACGTAAAGAGAGCTTAAAAATGGTTTACGAGTCTGTAAGTGTTATGTGTCAGACAACATTGTGTAAAAGTGAACAGAGTGTGAGATACAAAAAAATGAATTTTTTATATTGTGGACAAGTCACGTAAAGAGAATTAAAAAATGGTTTAGTAGTCTCTCAGTGACATACGTCAGACACAAAAGTGAACAGAGTGTGAAGTAAGTGAGGTACAAAAAAATTAATATTTGAAATCGTGCACAAATAACGTAAAGAGAGATAAAAAATGGTTTACGAGTATGTAGGTGTTATGTGTCAGACAACGTTGTGTAAAAGTGAACAGAGTGTGAGATACAAAAAAATGATTTTTTTATATAGTGGACAAATCTCGTAAAGAGAGTTAAAAAATGGTTTATTAGTCTCTCAGTGATATGTGTCAGACACAAAAGTGAACAGAGTGTGAAGTAAGTGAGGTACAAAAAAATTAATATTTGAAATCGTGCACAAATCACGTAAGGAGAGCTAAAAAATGGTTTACGAGTCTGTAAGTGTTTTGTGTCAGACAACATTGTGTAAAAGTGAACAGAGTGTGAGATACAAAAAAATGATTTTTTGAAATCGTGGACAAATCACGTAAAGAGAGTTAAAAAATGGTTTAGTAGTATCTCAGTGATATTTGTCACACACAAAAGTGAACAGTGTGTGAAGTGAGGTACAAAAAAATTAATATTTGAAATCGTGCACAAATCACGTAAAGAGTGCTAAAATATTGTTTACGAGTCTGTAAGTGTTATGTGTCAGACAACATTGTGTAAAAGTGAACAGTGTGAGATACAAAAAAATGATTTTTTGAAATCGTGGACAAATCACGTAAAGAAAGTTAAAAAATGGTTTAGTAGTATCTCAGTGATATGTGTCACACACAAAAGTGAACTGAGTGTGAAGTAAGTGAGGTACAAAAAAATTAATATTTGAAATCGTGCACAAATCACGTAAAGAGAGTTAAAAAATGGTTTACGGGTCTGTAAGAGTTATGTGTCAGACAACATTGTGTAAAAGTGAACAGAGTGTGCGATACAAAAAAATGATTTTTTGAAATCGTGGACAAATCACGTAAAGAGAATAAAAAAATGGTTTAGTAGTATCTCAGTGATATGTGTCACACACAAAAGTGAACAGAGTGTGAAGTAAGTGAGGTACAAAAAAATTAATATTTGAAATCGTGCACAAATCACGTAAAGAGAGCTAAAAAATGGTTTACGAGTCTGTAAGTGTTATGTATCAGACAACGTTGTCTAAAAGTGAACAGAGTGTGAGATACAAAAAAATGATTTTTTGAAATCGTGGACAAATCACGTAAAGAGAGTTAAAAAATGGTTTAGTAGTAACTCAGTGATATGTGTCACACACAAAAGTGAACAGAGTGTGAAGTAAGTGAGGTACAAAAAAATTAATATTTGAAATCGTGCACAAATCTCGTAAAGAAAGCTAAAAAATGGTTTACGAGTCTGTAAGTGTTATGTGTCAGACAACATTGTGTAAAAGTGAACAGAGTGTGAAATACAAAAAAATGATTTTTTTATATAGTGGACAAATCACGTAGAGTTAAAAAATGGTTTAGTAGTCTCTCAGTGATATGTGTCAGACACAAAAGTGAACAGAGTGTGAAGTAAGTGAGGTACAAAAAAATTA
The DNA here is from genome assembly GCA_963082785.1 of Philonthus spinipes. Classification (NCBI taxonomy): domain Eukaryota; kingdom Metazoa; phylum Arthropoda; class Insecta; order Coleoptera; family Staphylinidae; genus Philonthus; species Philonthus spinipes. The sequence goes on along the minus strand of OY720310.1, from coordinate 24,719,701 downwards.
TAATTTGAAATCGTGCACAAATCACGTAAAGAGAGCTAAAAAATGGTTTACGAGTCTGTAAGTGTTATGTGTCAGACAACATTGTGTAAAAGTGAAGAGAGTGTGAGATACAAAAAAATGATTTTTTGAAATCGTTCACAAATCACCTAAAGAGAGTTAAAAAATGGTTTAGTAGTCTCTCAGTGATATGTGTCAGACACAAAAGTGAACAGAGTGTGAAGTAAGTAAGGTACAAAAAAATTAATATTTGAAATCGTGCACAAATCACGTAAAGAGAGCTTAAAAATGGTTTACGAGTCTGTAAGTGTTATGCATCAGACAACGTTGTCTAAAAGTGAACAGAGTGTGAGATACAAAAAAATGATTTTTTGAAATCGTGGACAAATCACGTAAAGAGACTTAAAAAATGGTTTAGTAGTAACTCAGTGATATGTGTCACACACAAAAGTGAACAGAGTGTGAAGTAAGTGAGGTACAAAAAAATTAATATTTGAAATCGTGCACAAATCACGTAAAGAGAGCTAAAAAATGGTTTACGAGTCTGTAAGTGTTATGTGTCAGACAACATTGTGTAAAAGTGAACAGATTGTGAAATACAAAAAAATGATTTTTTTATATAGTGGACAAATCACGTAGAGTTAAAAAATGGTTTAGTAGTCTCTCAGTGATATGTGTCAGACACAAAAGTGAACAGAGTGTGAAGTAAGTGAGGTACAAAAAAATTATAATTTGAAATCGTGCACAAATCACGTAAAGAGAGCTAAAAAATGGTTTACGAGTCTGTTAGTGTTATGTGTCAGACAACATTGTGTAAAAGTGAACAGAGTGTGAGATACAAAAAAATGATTTTTTGAAATCGTGCACAAATCACCTAAAGAGAGTTAAAAAATGGTTTAGTAGTCTCTCAGTGATATGTGTCAGACACAAAAGTGAACAGAGTGTGAAGTAAATAAGGTACAAAAAAATTAATATTTGAAATCGTGCACAAATCACGTAAAGAGAGCTTAAAAATGGTTTACGAGTCTGTAAGTGTTATGTGTCAGACAACATTGTGTAAAAGTGAACAGAGTGTGAGATACAAAAAAATGAATTTTTTATATTGTGGACAAGTCACGTAAAGAGAATTAAAAAATGGTTTAGTAGTCTCTCAGTGACATACGTCAGACACAAAAGTGAACAGAGTGTGAAGTAAGTGAGGTACAAAAAAATTAATATTTGAAATCGTGCACAAATAACGTAAAGAGAGATAAAAAATGGTTTACGAGTATGTAGGTGTTATGTGTCAGACAACGTTGTGTAAAAGTGAACAGAGTGTGAGATACAAAAAAATGATTTTTTTATATAGTGGACAAATCTCGTAAAGAGAGTTAAAAAATGGTTTATTAGTCTCTCAGTGATATGTGTCAGACACAAAAGTGAACAGAGTGTGAAGTAAGTGAGGTACAAAAAAATTAATATTTGAAATCGTGCACAAATCACGTAAAGAGAGCTAAAAAATGGTTTACGAGTCTGTAAGTGTTATGTGTCAGACAACATTGTGTAAAAGTGAACAGAGTGTGAAATACAAAAAAATGATTTTTTTATATAGTGGACAAATCACGTAGAGTTAAAAAATGGTTTAGTAGTCTCTCAGTGATATGTGTCAGACACAAAAGTGAACAGAGTGTGAAGTAAGTGAGGTACAAAAAAATTATAATTTGAAATCGTGCACAAATCACGTAAAGAGAGCTAAAAAATGGTTTACGGGTCTGTAAGAGTTATATGTCAGACAAAATTGTGTAAAAGTGAACAGAGTGTGCGATACAAAAAAAATGATTTTTTGAAATCGTGGACAAATCACGTAAAGAGAATTAAAAAATGGTTTAGTAGTATCTCAGTGATATGTGTCACACACAAAAGTGAACAGAGTGTGAAGTAAGTGAGGTACAAAAAAATTAATATTTGAAATCGTGCACAAATCACGTAAAGAGAGTTAAAAAATGGTTTACGAGTCTGTAAGTGTTATGTATCAGACAACGTTGTCTAAAAGTGAACAGAGTGTGAGATACAAAAAAATGATTTTTTGAAATCGTGGACAAATCACGTAAAGAGAGTTAAAAAATGGTTTAGTAGTAACTCAGTGATATGTGTCACACACAAAAGTGAACAGAGTGTGAAGTAAGTGAGGTACAAAAAAATTAATATTTGAAATCGTGCACAAATCACGTAAAGGGAGCTAAAAAATGGTTTACGAGTCTGTAAGTGTTATGTGTCAGACAACATTGTGTAAAAGTGAACAGAGTGTGAAATACAAAAATATGATTTTTTTATATAGTGGACAAATCACGTAGAGTTAAAAAATGGTTTAGTAGTCTCTCAGTGATATGTGTCAGACACAAAAGTGAACAGAGTGTGAAGTAAGTGAGGTACAAAAAAATTATAATTTGAAATCGTGCACAAAACACGTAAAGAGAGCTAAAAAATGTTTTACGAGTCTGTAAGTGTTATGTGTCAGACAACATTGTGTAAAAGTAAACAGAGTGTGAGATACAAAAAAATGATTTTTTGAAATCGTGCACAAATCACCTAAAGAGAGTTAAAAAATGGTTTAGTAGTCTCTCAGTGATATGTGTCAGACACAAAAGTGAACAGAGTGTGAAGTAAGTGAGGTACAAAAAAATTATTATTTGAAATCGTGCACAAATCACGTAAAGAGAGCTAAAAAATGGTTTACGAGTCTGTAAGTGTTATGTGTCAGACAACATTGTGTAAAAGTGAACACAGTGTGAGATACAAAAAAATGATTTTTTTATATCGTGGACAAATCACGTAAAGAGAGTTAAAACATGGTTTAGTAGTCTCTCAGTGATATGTGTCAGACACAAAAGTGAACAGAGTGTGAAGTAAGTGAGGTACACAAAAATTATTATTTGAAATCGTGCACAAATCACGTAAAGAGAGCTAAAAAATGGTTTACGTGTCTGTAAGTGCTATGTGTCAGACAACATTGTGTAAAAGTGAACAGAGTGTGAGATACAAAAAAATGATTTTTTGAAATCGTGGACAAATCACGTAAAGAGAGTTAAAAAATGGTTTAGTAGTAACTCAGTGATATGTGTCACACACAAAAGTGAACAGAGTGTGAAGTAAGTGAGGTACAAAAAAATTAATATTTGAAATCGTGCACAAATCACGTAAAGAGAGCTAAAAAATGGTTTACGAGTCTGTAAGTGTTATGTGTCAGACAACATTGTGTAAAAGTGAACAGAGTGTGAAATACAAAAAAATGATTTTTTTATATAGTGGACAAATCACGTAGAGTTAAAAAATGGTTTAGTAGTCTCTCAGTGATATGTGTCAGACACAAAAGTGAACAGAGTGTGAAGTAAGTGAGGTACAAAAAAATTATAATTTGAAATCGTGCACAAATCACGTAAAGAGAGCTAAAAAATGGTTTACGAGTCTGTAAGTGTTATGTGTCAGACAACATTGTGTAAAAGTGAACAGAGTGTGAGATACAAAAAAATGAATTTTTTATATTGTGGACAAGTCACGTAAAGAGAATTAAAAAATGGTTTAGTAGTCTCTCAGTGACATACGTCAGACACAAAAGTGAACAGAGTGTGAAGTAAGTGAGGTACAAAAAAATTAATATTTGAAATCGTGCACAAATAACGTAAAGAGAGATAAAAAATGGTTTACGAGTCTGTAGGTGTTATGTGTCAGACAACGTTGTGTAAAAGTGAACAGAGTGTGAGATACAAAAAAATGATTTTTTTATATAGTGGACAAATCTCGTAAAGAGAGTTAAAAAATGGTTTAGTAGTCTCTCAGTGATATGTGTCAGACACAAAAGTGAACAGAGTGTGAAGTAAGTGAGGTACAAAAAAATTAATATTTGAAATCGTGCACAAATCACGTAAGGAGAGCTAAAAAATGGTTTACGAGTCTGTAAGTGTTATGTGTCAGACAACATTGTGTAAAAGTGAACAGAGTGTGAGATACAAAAAAATGATTTTTTGAAATCGTGGACAAATCACGTAAAGAGAGTTAAAAAATGGTTTAGTAGTATCTCAGTGATATTTGTCACACACAAAAGTGAACAGTGTGTAAAGTGAGGTACAAAAAAATTAATATTTGAAATCGTGCACAAATCACGTAAAGAGTGCTAAAATATTGTTTACGAGTCTGTAAGTGTTATGTGTCAGACAACATTGTGTAAAAGTGAACAGTGTGAGATACAAAAAAATTATTTTTTGAAATCGTGGACAAATCACGTAAAGAAAGTTAAAAAATGGTTTAGTAGTATCTCAGTGATATGTGTCACACACAAAAGTGAACTGAGTGTGAAGTAAGTGAGGTACAAAAAAATTAATATTTGAAATCGTGCACAAATCACGTAAAGAGAGTTAAAAAATGGTTTACGGGTCTGTAAGAGTTATGTGTCAGACAACATTGTGTAAAAGTGAACATAGTGTGCGATACAAAAAAATGATTTTTTGAAATCGTGGACAAATCACGTAAAGAGAATAAAAAAATGGTTTAGTAGTCTCTCAGTGATATGTGTCAGACACAAAAGTGAACAGAGTGTGAAGTAAGTGAGGTACAAAAAAATTATAATTTGAAATCGTGCACAAATCACGTAAAGAGAGCTAAAAAATGGTTTACGAGTCTGTAAGTGTTATGTGTCAGACAACATTGTGTAAAAGTGAACAGAGTGTGAGATACAAAAAAATGATTTTTTTGAAATCGTGCACAAATCACCTGAAGAGAGTTAAAAAATGGTTTAGTAGTCTCTCAGTGATATGTGTCAGACACAAAAGTGAACAGAGTGTGAAGTAAGTAAGGTACAAAAAAATTAATATTTGAAATCGTGCACAAATCACGTAAAGAGAGCTTAAAAATGGTTTACGAGTCTGTAAGTGTTATGTGTCAGACAACATTGTGTAAAAGTGAACAGAGTGTGAGATACAAAAAAATGAATTTTTTATATTGTGGACAAGTCACGTAAAGAGAATTAAAAAATGGTTTAGTAGTCTCTCAGTGACATACGTCAGACACAAAAGTGAACAGAGTGTGAAGGAAGTGAGGTACAAAAAAATTAATATTTGAAATCGTGCACAAATAACGTAAAGAGAGATAAAAAATGGTTTACAAGTCTGTAGGTGTTATGTGTCAGACAACGTTGTGTAAAAGTGAACAGAGTGTGAGATACAAAAAAATGATTTTTTTATATAGTGGACAAATCTCGTAAAGAGAGTTAAAAAATGGTTTAGTAGTCTCTCAGTGATATGTGTCAGACACAAAAGTGAACAGAGTGTGAAGTAAGTGAGGTACAAAAAAATTAATATTTGAAATCGTGCACAAATCACGTAAGGAGAGCTAAAAAATGGTTTACGAGTCTGTAAGTGTTATGTGTCAGACAACATTGTGTAAAAGTGAACAGAGTGTGAGATACAAAAAAATGATTTTTTGAAATCGTGGACAAATCACGTAAAGAGAGTTAAAAAATGGTTTAGTAGTATCTCAGTGATATTTGTCACACACAAAAGTGAACAGTGTGTAAAGTGAGGTACAAAAAAATTAATATTTGAAATCGTGCACAAATCACGTAAAGAGTGCTAAAATATTGTTTACGAGTCTGTAAGTGTTATGTGTCAGACAACATTGTGTAAAAGTGAACAGTGTGAGATACAAAAAAATTATTTTTTGAAATCGTGGACAAATCACGTAAAGAAAGTTAAAAAATGGTTTAGTAGTATCTCAGTGATATGTGTCACACACAAAAGTGAACTGAGTGTGAAGTAAGTGAGGTACAAAAAAATTAATATTTGAAATCGTGCACAAATCACGTAAAGAGAGTTAAAAAATGGTTTACGGGTCTGTAAGAGTTATGTGTCAGACAACATTGTGTAAAAGTGAACATAGTGTGCGATACAAAAAAATGATTTTTTGAAATCGTGGACAAATCACGTAAAGAGAATAAAAAAATGGTTTAGTAGTCTCTCAGTGATATGTGTCAGACACAAAAGTGAACAGAGTGTGAAGTAAGTGAGGTACAAAAAAATTATAATTTGAAATCGTGCACAAATCACGTAAAGAGAGCTAAAAAATGGTTTACGAGTCTGTAAGTGTTATGTGTCAGACAACATTGTGTAAAAGTGAACAGAGTGTGAGATACAAAAAAATGATTTTTTTGAAATCGTGCACAAATCACCTGAAGAGAGTTAAAAAATGGTTTAGTAGTCTCTCAGTGATATGTGTCAGACACAAAAGTGAACAGAGTGTGAAGTAAGTAAGGTACAAAAAAATTAATATTTGAAATCGTGCACAAATCACGTAAAGAGAGCTTAAAAATGGTTTACGAGTCTGTAAGTGTTATGTGTCAGACAACATTGTGTAAAAGTGAACAGAGTGTGAGATACAAAAAAATGAATTTTTTATATTGTGGACAAGTCACGTAAAGAGAATTAAAAAATGGTTTAGTAGTCTCTCAGTGACATACGTCAGACACAAAAGTGAACAGAGTGTGAAGGAAGTGAGGTACAAAAAAATTAATATTTGAAATCGTGCACAAATAACGTAAAGAGAGATAAAAAATGGTTTACGAGTCTGTAGGTGTTATGTGTCAGACAACGTTGTATAAAAGTGAACACAGTGTGAGATACAAAAAAATGATTTTTTTATATAGTGGACAAATCTCGTAAAGAGAGTTAAAAAATGGTTTAGTAGTCTCTCAGTGATATGTGTCAGACACAAAAGTGAACAGAGTGTGAAGTAAGTGAGGTACAAAAAAATTAATATTTGAAATCGTGCACAAATCACGTAAGGAGAGCTAAAAAATGGTTTACGAGTCTGTAAGTGTTATGTGTCAGACAACATTGTGTAAAAGTGAACAGAGTGTGAGATACAAAAAAATGATTTTTTGAAATCGTGGACAAATCACGTAAAGAGAGTTAAAAAATGGTTTAGTAGTATCTCAGTGATATTTGTCACACACAAAAGTGAACAGTGTGTGAAGTGAGGTACAAAAAAATTAATATTTGAAATCGTGCACAAATCACGTAAAGAGTGCTAAAATATTGTTTACGAGTCTGTAAGTGTTATGTGTCAGACAACATTGTGTAAAAGTGAACAGTGTGAGATACAAAAATATGATTTTTTGAAATCGTGGACAAATCACGTAAAGAAAGTTAAAAAATGGTTTAGTAGTATCTCAGTGATATGTGTCACACACAAAAGTGAACTGAGTGAGAAGTAAGTGAGGTACAAAAAAATTAATATTTGAAATCGTGCACAAATCACGTAAAGAGAGTTAAAAAAATGGTTTACGGGTCTGTAAGAGTTATGTGTCAGACAACATTGTGTAAAAGTGAACAGAGTGTGCGATACAAAAAAATGATTTTTTGAAATCGTGGACAAATCACGTAAAGAGAATAAAAAAATGGTTTAGTAGTATCTCAGTGATATGTGTCACACACAAAAGTGAACAGAGTGTGAAGTAAGTGAGGTACAAAAAAATTAATATTTGAAATCGTGCACAAATCACGTAAAGAGAGCTAAAAAATGGTTTACGAGTCTGTAAGTGTTATGTATCAGACAACGTTGTCTAAAAGTGAACAGAGTGTGAGATACAAAAAAATGATTTTTTGAAATCGTGGACAAATCACGTAAAGAGAGTTAAAAAATGGTTTAGTAGTAACTCAGTGATATGTGTCACACACAAAAGTGAACAGAGTGTGAAGTAAGTGAGGTACAAAAAAATTAATATTTGAAATCGTGCACAAATCCCGTAAAGAGAGCTAAAAAATGGTTTACGAGTCTGTAAGTGTTATGTGTCAGACAACATTGTGTAAAAGTGAACAGAGTGTGAAATACAAAAAAATGATTTTTTTATATAGTGGACAAATCACGTAGAGTTAAAAAATGGTTTAGTAGTCTCTCAGTGATATGTGTCAGACACAAAAGTGAACAGAGTGTGAAGTAAGTGAGGTACAAAAAAATTATAATTTGAAATCGTGCACAAATCACGTAAAGAGAGCTAAAAAATGGTTTACGAATCTTTAAGTGTTATGTGTCAGACAACATTGTGTAAAAGTGAAGAGAGTGTGAGATACAAAAAAATGATTTTTTGAAATCGTGCACAAATCACCTAAAGAGAGTTAAAAAATGGTTTAGTAGTCTCTCAGTGATATGTGTCAGACACAAAAGTGAACAGAGTGTGAAGTAAGTAAGGTACAAAAAAATTAATAATTGAAATCGTGCACAAATCACGTAAAGAGAGCTAAAAAATGGTTTACGAGTCTGTAAGTGTTATGCATCAGACAACGTTGTCTAAAAGTGAACAGAGTGTGAGATACAAAAAAATGATTTTTTGAAATCGTGGACAAATCACGTAAAGAGACTTAAAAAATGGTTTAGTAGTAACTCAGTGATATGTGTCACACACAAAAGTGAACAGAGTGTGAAGTAAGTGAGGTACAAAAAAATTAATATTTGAAATCGTGCACAAATCACGTGAAGAGAGCTAAAAAATGGTTTACGAGTCTGTAAGTGTTATGTGTCAGACAACATTGTGTAAAAGTGAACAGAGTGTGAAATACAAAAAAATGATTTTTTTATATAGTGGACAAATCACGTAGAGTTAAAAAATGGTTTAGTAGTCTCTCAGTGATATGTGTCAGACACAAAAGTGAACAGAGTGTGAAGTAAGTGAGGTACAAAAAAATTATAATTTGAAATCGTGCACAAATCACGTAAAGAGAGCTAAAAAATGGTTTACGAGTCTGTAAGTGTTATGTGTCAGACAACATTGTGTAAAAGTGAACAGAGTGTGAGATACAAAAAAATGATTTTTTGAAATCGTGCACAAATCACCTAAAGAGAGTTAAAAAATGGTTTAGTAGTCTCTCAGTGATATGTGTCAGACACAAAAGTGAACAGAGTGTGAAGTAAATAAGGTACAAAAAAATTAATATTTGAAATCGTGCACAAATCACGTAAAGAGAGCTTAAAAATGGTTTACGAGTCTGTAAGTGTTATGTGTCAGACAACATTGTGTAAAAGTGAACAGAGTGTGAGATACAAAAAAATGAATTTTTTATATTGTGGACAAGTCACGTAAAGAGAATTAAAAAATGGTTTAGTAGTCTCTCAGTGACATACGTCAGACACAAAAGTGAACAGAGTGTGAAGTAAGTGAGGTACAAAAAAATTAATATTTGAAATCGTGCACAAATAACGTAAAGAGAGATAAAAAATGGTTTACGAGTATGTAGGTGTTATGTGTCAGACAACGTTGTGTAAAAGTGAACAGAGTGTGAGATACAAAAAAATGATTTTTTTATATAGTGGACAAATCTCGTAAAGAGAGTTAAAAAATGGTTTATTAGTCTCTCAGTGATATGTGTCAGACACAAAAGTGAACAGAGTGTGAAGTAAGTGAGGTACAAAAAAATTAATATTTGAAATCGTGCACAAATCACGTAAGGAGAGCTAAAAAATGGTTTACGAGTCTGTAAGTGTTATGTGTCAGACAACATTGTGTAAAAGTGAACAGAGTGTGAGATACAAAAAAATGATTTTTTGAAATCGTGGACAAATCACCTAAAGAGAGTTAAAAAATGGTTTAGTAGTATCTCAGTGATATTTGTCACACACAAAAGTGAACAGTGTGTGAAGTGAGGTACAAAAAAATTAATATTTGAAATCGTGCACAAATCACGTAAAGAGAGCTAAAATATTGTTTACGAGTCTGTAAGTGTTATGTGTCAGACAACATTGTGTAAAAGTGAACAGTGTGAGATACAAAAAAATGATTTTTTGAAATCGTGGACAAATCACGTAAAGAAAGTTAAAAAATGGTTTAGTAGTATCTCAGTGATATGTGTCACACACAAAAGTGAACTGAGTGTGAAGTAAGTGAGGTACAAAAAAATTAATATTTGAAATCGTGCACAAATCACGTAAAGAGAGCTAAAAAATGGTTTACGGGTCAGTAAGAGTTATGTGTCAGACAACATTGTGTAAAAGTGAACAGAGTGTGCGATACAAAAAAATGATTTTTTGAAATCGTGGACAAATCACGTAAAGAGAATAAAAAAATGGTTTAGTAGTATCTCAGTGATATGTGTCACACACAAAAGAGAACAGAGTGTGAAGTAAGTGAGGTACAAAAAAATTATAATTTGAAATCGTGCACAAATCACGTAAAGAGAGCTAAAAAATGGTTTACGAGTCTGTTAGTGTTATGTGTCAGACAACATTGTGTAAAAGTGAACAGAGTGTGAGATACAAAAAAATGATTTTTTGAAATCGTGCACAAATCACCTAAAGAGAGTTAAAAAATGGTTTAGTAGTCTCTCAGTGATATGTGTCAGACACAAAAGTGAACAGAGTGTGAAGTAAGTGAGGTACAAAAAAATTATAATTTGAAATCGTGCACAAATCACGTAAAGAGAGCTAAAAAATGGTTTACGGGTCTGTAAGAGTTATATGTCAGACAAAATTGTGTAAAAGTGAACAGAGTGTGCGATACAAAAAAAATGATTTTTTGAAATCGTGGACAAATCACGTAAAGAGAATTAAAAAATGGTTTAGTAGTATCTCAGTGATATGTGTCACACACAAAAGTGAACAGAGTGTGAAGTAAGTGAGGTACAAAAAAATTAATATTTGAAATCGTGCACAAATCACGTAAAGAGAGCTAAAAAATGGTTTACGAGTCTGTAAGTGTTATGTATCAGACAACGTTGTCTAAAAGTGAACAGAGTGTGAGATACAAAAAAATGATTTTTTGAAATCGTGGACAAATCACGTAAAGAGAGTTAAAAAATGGTTTAGTAGTAACTCAGTGATATGTGTCACACACAAAAGTGAACAGAGTGTGAAGTAAGTGAGGTACAAAAAAATTAATATTTGAAATCGTGCACAAATCTCGTAAAGAAAGCTAAAAAATGGTTTACGAGTCTGTAAGTGTTATGTGTCAGACAACATTGTGTAAAAGTGAACAGAGTGTGAAATACAAAAAAATGATTTTTTTATATAGTGGACAAATCACGTAGAGTTAAAAAATGGTTTAGTAGTCTCTCAGTGATATGTGTCAGACACAAAAGTGAACAGAGTGTGAAGTAAGTGAGGTACAAAAAAATTATAATTTGAAATCGTGCACAAATCACGTAAAGAGAGCTAAAAAATGGTTTACGAGTCTGTAAGTGTTATGTGTCAGACAACATTGTGTAAAAGTGAAGAGAGTGTGAGATACAAAAAAATGATTTTTTGAAATCGTTCACAAATCACCTAAAGAGAGTTAAAAAATGGTTTAGTAGTCTCTCAGTGATATGTGTCAGACACAAAAGTGAACAGAGTGTGAAGTAAGTAAGGTACAAAAAAATTAATATTTGAAATCGTGCACAAATCACGTAAAGAGAGCTTAAAAATGGTTTACGAGTCTGTAAGTGTTATGCATCAGACAACGTTGTCTAAAAGTGAACAGAGTGTGAGATACAAAAAAATGATTTTTTGAAATCGTGGACAAATCACGTAAAGAGACTTAAAAAATGGTTTAGTAGTAACTCAGTGATATGTGTCACACACAAAAGTGAACAGAGTGTGAAGTAAGTGAGGTACAAAAAAATTAATATTTGAAATCGTGCACAAATCACGTAAAGAGAGCTAAAAAATGGTTTACGAGTCTGTAAGTGTTATGTGTCAGACAACATTGTGTAAAAGTGAACAGATTGTGAAATACAAAAAAATGATTTTTTTATATAGTGGACAAATCACGTAGAGTTAAAAAATGGTTTAGTAGTCTCTCAGTGATATGTGTCAGACACAAAAGTGAACAGAGTGTGAAGTAAGTGAGGTACAAAAAAATTATAATTTGAAATCGTGCACAAATCACGTAAAGAGAGCTAAAAAATGGTTTACGAGTCTGTTAGTGTTATGTGTCAGACAACATTGTGTAAAAGTGAACAGAGTGTGAGATACAAAAAAATGATTTTTTGAAATCGTGCACAAATCACCTAAAGAGAGTTAAAAAATGGTTTAGTAGTCTCTCAGTGATATGTGTCAGACACAAAAGTGAACAGAGTGTGAAGTAAATAAGGTACAAAAAAATTAATATTTGAAATCGTGCACAAATCACGTAAAGAGAGCTTAAAAATGGTTTACGAGTCTGTAAGTGTTATGTGTCAGACAACATTGTGTAAAAGTGAACAGAGTGTGAGATACAAAAAAATGAATTTTTTATATTGTGGACAAGTCACGTAAAGAGAATTAAAAAATGGTTTAGTAGTCTCTCAGTGACATACGTCAGACACAAAAGTGAACAGAGTGTGAAGTAAGTGAGGTACAAAAAAATTAATATTTGAAATCGTGCACAAATAACGTAAAGAGAGATAAAAAATGGTTTACGAGTATGTAGGTGTTATGTGTCAGACAACGTTGTGTAAAAGTGAACAGAGTGTGAGATACAAAAAAATGATTTTTTTATATAGTGGACAAATCTCGTAAAGAGAGTTAAAAAATGGTTTATTAGTCTCTCAGTGATATGTGTCAGACACAAAAGTGAACAGAGTGTGAAGTAAGTGAGGTACAAAAAAATTAATATTTGAAATCGTGCACAAATCACGTAAAGAGAGCTAAAAAATGGTTTACGAGTCTGTAAGTGTTATGTGTCAGACAACATTGTGTAAAAGTGAACAGAGTGTGAAATACAAAAAAATGATTTTTTTATATAGTGGACAAATCACGTAGAGTTAAAAAATGGTTTAGTAGTCTCTCAGTGATATGTGTCAGACACAAAAGTGAACAGAGTGTGAAGTAAGTGAGGTACAAAAAAATTATAATTTGAAATCGTGCACAAATCACGTAAAGAGAGCTAAAAAATGGTTTACGGGTCTGTAAGAGTTATATGTCAGACAAAATTGTGTAAAAGTGAACAGAGTGTGCGATACAAAAAAAATGATTTTTTGAAATCGTGGACAAATCACGTAAAGAGAATTAAAAAATGGTTTAGTAGTATCTCAGTGATATGTGTCACACACAAAAGTGAACAGAGTGTGAAGTAAGTGAGGTACAAAAAAATTAATATTTGAAATCGTGCACAAATCACGTAAAGAGAGTTAAAAAATGGTTTACGAGTCTGTAAGTGTTATGTATCAGACAACGTTGTCTAAAAGTGAACAGAGTGTGAGATACAAAAAAATGATTTTTTGAAATCGTGGACAAATCACGTAAAGAGAGTTAAAAAATGGTTTAGTAGTAACTCAGTGATATGTGTCACACACAAAAGTGAACAGAGTGTGAAGTAAGTGAGGTACAAAAAAATTAATATTTGAAATCGTGCACAAATCACGTAAAGGGAGCTAAAAAATGGTTTACGAGTCTGTAAGTGTTATGTGTCAGACAACATTGTGTAAAAGTGAACAGAGTGTGAAATACAAAAATATGATTTTTTTATATAGTGGACAAATCACGTAGAGTTAAAAAATGGTTTAGTAGTCTCTCAGTGATATGTGTCAGACACAAAAGTGAACAGAGTGTGAAGTAAGTGAGGTACAAAAAAATTATAATTTGAAATCGTGCACAAAACACGTAAAGAGAGCTAAAAAATGTTTTACGAGTCTGTAAGTGTTATGTGTCAGACAACATTGTGTAAAAGTAAACAGAGTGTGAGATACAAAAAAATGATTTTTTGAAATCGTGCACAAATCACCTAAAGAGAGTTAAAAAATGGTTTAGTAGTCTCTCAGTGATATGTGTCAGACACAAAAGTGAACAGAGTGTGAAGTAAGTGAGGTACAAAAAAATTATTATTTGAAATCGTGCACAAATCACGTAAAGAGAGCTAAAAAATGGTTTACGAGTCTGTAAGTGTTATGTGTCAGACAACATTGTGTAAAAGTGAACACAGTGTGAGATACAAAAAAATGATTTTTTTATATCGTGGACAAATCACGTAAAGAGAGTTAAAACATGGTTTAGTAGTCTCTCAGTGATATGTGTCAGACACAAAAGTGAACAGAGTGTGAAGTAAGTGAGGTACACAAAAATTATTATTTGAAATCGTGCACAAATCACGTAAAGAGAGCTAAAAAATGGTTTACGTGTCTGTAAGTGCTATGTGTCAGACAACATTGTGTAAAAGTGAACAGAGTGTGAGATACAAAAAAATGATTTTTTGAAATCGTGGACAAATCACGTAAAGAGAGTTAAAAAATGGTTTAGTAGTAACTCAGTGATATGTGTCACACACAAAAGTGAACAGAGTGTGAAGTAAGTGAGGTACAAAAAAATTAATATTTGAAATCGTGCACAAATCACGTAAAGAGAGCTAAAAAATGGTTTACGAGTCTGTAAGTGTTATGTGTCAGACAACATTGTGTAAAAGTGAACAGAGTGTGAAATACAAAAAAATGATTTTTTTATATAGTGGACAAATCACGTAGAGTTAAAAAATGGTTTAGTAGTCTCTCAGTGATATGTGTCAGACACAAAAGTGAACAGAGTGTGAAGTAAGTGAGGTACAAAAAAATTATAATTTGAAATCGTGCACAAATCACGTAAAGAGAGCTAAAAAATGGTTTACGAGTCTGTAAGTGTTATGTGTCAGACAACATTGTGTAAAAGTGAACAGAGTGTGAGATACAAAAAAATGAATTTTTTATATTGTGGACAAGTCACGTAAAGAGAATTAAAAAATGGTTTAGTAGTCTCTCAGTGACATACGTCAGACACAAAAGTGAACAGAGTGTGAAGTAAGTGAGGTACAAAAAAATTAATATTTGAAATCGTGCACAAATAACGTAAAGAGAGATAAAAAATGGTTTACGAGTCTGTAGGTGTTATGTGTCAGACAACGTTGTGTAAAAGTGAACAGAGTGTGAGATACAAAAAAATGATTTTTTTATATAGTGGACAAATCTCGTAAAGAGAGTTAAAAAATGGTTTAGTAGTCTCTCAGTGATATGTGTCAGACACAAAAGTGAACAGAGTGTGAAGTAAGTGAGGTACAAAAAAATTAATATTTGAAATCGTGCACAAATCACGTAAGGAGAGCTAAAAAATGGTTTACGAGTCTGTAAGTGTTATGTGTCAGACAACATTGTGTAAAAGTGAACAGAGTGTGAGATACAAAAAAATGATTTTTTGAAATCGTGGACAAATCACGTAAAGAGAGTTAAAAAATGGTTTAGTAGTATCTCAGTGATATTTGTCACACACAAAAGTGAACAGTGTGTAAAGTGAGGTACAAAAAAATTAATATTTGAAATCGTGCACAAATCACGTAAAGAGTGCTAAAATATTGTTTACGAGTCTGTAAGTGTTATGTGTCAGACAACATTGTGTAAAAGTGAACAGTGTGAGATACAAAAAAATTATTTTTTGAAATCGTGGACAAATCACGTAAAGAAAGTTAAAAAATGGTTTAGTAGTATCTCAGTGATATGTGTCACACACAAAAGTGAACTGAGTGTGAAGTAAGTGAGGTACAAAAAAATTAATATTTGAAATCGTGCACAAATCACGTAAAGAGAGTTAAAAAATGGTTTACGGGTCTGTAAGAGTTATGTGTCAGACAACATTGTGTAAAAGTGAACATAGTGTGCGATACAAAAAAATGATTTTTTGAAATCGTGGACAAATCACGTAAAGAGAATAAAAAAATGGTTTAGTAGTCTCTCAGTGATATGTGTCAGACACAAAAGTGAACAGAGTGTGAAGTAAGTGAGGTACAAAAAAATTATAATTTGAAATCGTGCACAAATCACGTAAAGAGAGCTAAAAAATGGTTTACGAGTCTGTAAGTGTTATGTGTCAGACAACATTGTGTAAAAGTGAACAGAGTGTGAGATACAAAAAAATGATTTTTTTGAAATCGTGCACAAATCACCTGAAGAGAGTTAAAAAATGGTTTAGTAGTCTCTCAGTGATATGTGTCAGACACAAAAGTGAACAGAGTGTGAAGTAAGTAAGGTACAAAAAAATTAATATTTGAAATCGTGCACAAATCACGTAAAGAGAGCTTAAAAATGGTTTACGAGTCTGTAAGTGTTATGTGTCAGACAACATTGTGTAAAAGTGAACAGAGTGTGAGATACAAAAAAATGAATTTTTTATATTGTGGACAAGTCACGTAAAGAGAATTAAAAAATGGTTTAGTAGTCTCTCAGTGACATACGTCAGACACAAAAGTGAACAGAGTGTGAAGGAAGTGAGGTACAAAAAAATTAATATTTGAAATCGTGCACAAATAACGTAAAGAGAGATAAAAAATGGTTTACAAGTCTGTAGGTGTTATGTGTCAGACAACGTTGTGTAAAAGTGAACAGAGTGTGAGATACAAAAAAATGATTTTTTTATATAGTGGACAAATCTCGTAAAGAGAGTTAAAAAATGGTTTAGTAGTCTCTCAGTGATATGTGTCAGACACAAAAGTGAACAGAGTGTGAAGTAAGTGAGGTACAAAAAAATTAATATTTGAAATCGTGCACAAATCACGTAAGGAGAGCTAAAAAATGGTTTACGAGTCTGTAAGTGTTATGTGTCAGACAACATTGTGTAAAAGTGAACAGAGTGTGAGATACAAAAAAATGATTTTTTGAAATCGTGGACAAATCACGTAAAGAGAGTTAAAAAATGGTTTAGTAGTATCTCAGTGATATTTGTCACACACAAAAGTGAACAGTGTGTAAAGTGAGGTACAAAAAAATTAATATTTGAAATCGTGCACAAATCACGTAAAGAGTGCTAAAATATTGTTTACGAGTCTGTAAGTGTTATGTGTCAGACAACATTGTGTAAAAGTGAACAGTGTGAGATACAAAAAAATTATTTTTTGAAATCGTGGACAAATCACGTAAAGAAAGTTAAAAAATGGTTTAGTAGTATCTCAGTGATATGTGTCACACACAAAAGTGAACTGAGTGTGAAGTAAGTGAGGTACAAAAAAATTAATATTTGAAATCGTGCACAAATCACGTAAAGAGAGTTAAAAAATGGTTTACGGGTCTGTAAGAGTTATGTGTCAGACAACATTGTGTAAAAGTGAACATAGTGTGCGATACAAAAAAATGATTTTTTGAAATCGTGGACAAATCACGTAAAGAGAATAAAAAAATGGTTTAGTAGTCTCTCAGTGATATGTGTCAGACACAAAAGTGAACAGAGTGTGAAGTAAGTGAGGTACAAAAAAATTATAATTTGAAATCGTGCACAAATCACGTAAAGAGAGCTAAAAAATGGTTTACGAGTCTGTAAGTGTTATGTGTCAGACAACATTGTGTAAAAGTGAACAGAGTGTGAGATACAAAAAAATGATTTTTTTGAAATCGTGCACAAATCACCTGAAGAGAGTTAAAAAATGGTTTAGTAGTCTCTCAGTGATATGTGTCAGACACAAAAGTGAACAGAGTGTGAAGTAAGTAAGGTACAAAAAAATTAATATTTGAAATCGTGCACAAATCACGTAAAGAGAGCTTAAAAATGGTTTACGAGTCTGTAAGTGTTATGTGTCAGACAACATTGTGTAAAAGTGAACAGAGTGTGAGATACAAAAAAATGAATTTTTTATATTGTGGACAAGTCACGTAAAGAGAATTAAAAAATGGTTTAGTAGTCTCTCAGTGACATACGTCAGACACAAAAGTGAACAGAGTGTGAAGGAAGTGAGGTACAAAAAAATTAATATTTGAAATCGTGCACAAATAACGTAAAGAGAGATAAAAAATGGTTTACGAGTCTGTAGGTGTTATGTGTCAGACAACGTTGTATAAAAGTGAACACAGTGTGAGATACAAAAAAATGATTTTTTTATATAGTGGACAAATCTCGTAAAGAGAGTTAAAAAATGGTTTAGTAGTCTCTCAGTGATATGTGTCAGACACAAAAGTGAACAGAGTGTGAAGTAAGTGAGGTACAAAAAAATTAATATTTGAAATCGTGCACAAATCACGTAAGGAGAGCTAAAAAATGGTTTACGAGTCTGTAAGTGTTATGTGTCAGACAACATTGTGTAAAAGTGAACAGAGTGTGAGATACAAAAAAATGATTTTTTGAAATCGTGGACAAATCACGTAAAGAGAGTTAAAAAATGGTTTAGTAGTATCTCAGTGATATTTGTCACACACAAAAGTGAACAGTGTGTGAAGTGAGGTACAAAAAAATTAATATTTGAAATCGTGCACAAATCACGTAAAGAGTGCTAAAATATTGTTTACGAGTCTGTAAGTGTTATGTGTCAGACAACATTGTGTAAAAGTGAACAGTGTGAGATACAAAAATATGATTTTTTGAAATCGTGGACAAATCACGTAAAGAAAGTTAAAAAATGGTTTAGTAGTATCTCAGTGATATGTGTCACACACAAAAGTGAACTGAGTGAGAAGTAAGTGAGGTACAAAAAAATTAATATTTGAAATCGTGCACAAATCACGTAAAGAGAGTTAAAAAAATGGTTTACGGGTCTGTAAGAGTTATGTGTCAGACAACATTGTGTAAAAGTGAACAGAGTGTGCGATACAAAAAAATGATTTTTTGAAATCGTGGACAAATCACGTAAAGAGAATAAAAAAATGGTTTAGTAGTATCTCAGTGATATGTGTCACACACAAAAGTGAACAGAGTGTGAAGTAAGTGAGGTACAAAAAAATTAATATTTGAAATCGTGCACAAATCACGTAAAGAGAGCTAAAAAATGGTTTACGAGTCTGTAAGTGTTATGTATCAGACAACGTTGTCTAAAAGTGAACAGAGTGTGAGATACAAAAAAATGATTTTTTGAAATCGTGGACAAATCACGTAAAGAGAGTTAAAAAATGGTTTAGTAGTAACTCAGTGATATGTGTCACACACAAAAGTGAACAGAGTGTGAAGTAAGTGAGGTACAAAAAAATTAATATTTGAAATCGTGCACAAATCCCGTAAAGAGAGCTAAAAAATGGTTTACGAGTCTGTAAGTGTTATGTGTCAGACAACATTGTGTAAAAGTGAACAGAGTGTGAAATACAAAAAAATGATTTTTTTATATAGTGGACAAATCACGTAGAGTTAAAAAATGGTTTAGTAGTCTCTCAGTGATATGTGTCAGACACAAAAGTGAACAGAGTGTGAAGTAAGTGAGGTACAAAAAAATTATAATTTGAAATCGTGCACAAATCACGTAAAGAGAGCTAAAAAATGGTTTACGAATCTTTAAGTGTTATGTGTCAGACAACATTGTGTAAAAGTGAAGAGAGTGTGAGATACAAAAAAATGATTTTTTGAAATCGTGCACAAATCACCTAAAGAGAGTTAAAAAATGGTTTAGTAGTCTCTCAGTGATATGTGTCAGACACAAAAGTGAACAGAGTGTGAAGTAAGTAAGGTACAAAAAAATTAATAATTGAAATCGTGCACAAATCACGTAAAGAGAGCTAAAAAATGGTTTACGAGTCTGTAAGTGTTATGCATCAGACAACGTTGTCTAAAAGTGAACAGAGTGTGAGATACAAAAAAATGATTTTTTGAAATCGTGGACAAATCACGTAAAGAGACTTAAAAAATGGTTTAGTAGTAACTCAGTGATATGTGTCACACACAAAAGTGAACAGAGTGTGAAGTAAGTGAGGTACAAAAAAATTAATATTTGAAATCGTGCACAAATCACGTGAAGAGAGCTAAAAAATGGTTTACGAGTCTGTAAGTGTTATGTGTCAGACAACATTGTGTAAAAGTGAACAGAGTGTGAAATACAAAAAAATGATTTTTTTATATAGTGGACAAATCACGTAGAGTTAAAAAATGGTTTAGTAGTCTCTCAGTGATATGTGTCAGACACAAAAGTGAACAGAGTGTGAAGTAAGTGAGGTACAAAAAAATTATAATTTGAAATCGTGCACAAATCACGTAAAGAGAGCTAAAAAATGGTTTACGAGTCTGTAAGTGTTATGTGTCAGACAACATTGTGTAAAAGTGAACAGAGTGTGAGATACAAAAAAATGATTTTTTGAAATCGTGCACAAATCACCTAAAGAGAGTTAAAAAATGGTTTAGTAGTCTCTCAGTGATATGTGTCAGACACAAAAGTGAACAGAGTGTGAAGTAAATAAGGTACAAAAAAATTAATATTTGAAATCGTGCACAAATCACGTAAAGAGAGCTTAAAAATGGTTTACGAGTCTGTAAGTGTTATGTGTCAGACAACATTGTGTAAAAGTGAACAGAGTGTGAGATACAAAAAAATGAATTTTTATATTGTGGACAAGTCACGTAAGAGAATTAAAAAATGGTTTAGTAGTCTCTCAGTGACATACGTCAGACACAAAAGTGAACAGAGTGTGAAGTAAGTGAGGTACAAAAAAATTAATATTTGAAATCGTGCACAAATAACGTAAAGAGAGATAAAAAATGGTTTACGAGTATGTAGGTGTTATGTGTCAGACAACGTTGTGTAAAAGTGAACAGAGTGTGAGATACAAAAAAATGATTTTTTTATATAGTGGACAAATCTCGTAAAGAGAGTTAAAAAATGGTTTATTAGTCTCTCAGTGATATGTGTCAGACACAAAAGTGAACAGAGTGTGAAGTAAGTGAGGTACAAAAAAATTAATATTTGAAATCGTGCACAAATCACGTAAGGAGAGCTAAAAAATGGTTTACGAGTCTGTAAGTGTTATGTGTCAGACAACATTGTGTAAAAGTGAACAGAGTGTGAGATACAAAAAAATGATTTTTTGAAATCGTGGACAAATCACCTAAAGAGAGTTAAAAAATGGTTTAGTAGTATCTCAGTGATATTTGTCACACACAAAAGTGAACAGTGTGTGAAGTGAGGTACAAAAAAATTAATATTTGAAATCGTGCACAAATCACGTAAAGAGAGCTAAAATATTGTTTACGAGTCTGTAAGTGTTATGTGTCAGACAACATTGTGTAAAAGTGAACAGTGTGAGATACAAAAAAATGATTTTTTGAAATCGTGGACAAATCACGTAAAGAAAGTTAAAAAATGGTTTAGTAGTATCTCAGTGATATGTGTCACACACAAAAGTGAACTGAGTGTGAAGTAAGTGAGGTACAAAAAAATTAATATTTGAAATCGTGCACAAATCACGTAAAGAGAGCTAAAAAATGGTTTACGGGTCAGTAAGAGTTATGTGTCAGACAACATTGTGTAAAAGTGAACAGAGTGTGCGATACAAAAAAATGATTTTTTGAAATCGTGGACAAATCACGTAAAGAGAATAAAAAAATGGTTTAGTAGTATCTCAGTGATATGTGTCACACACAAAAGAGAACAGAGTGTGAAGTAAGTGAGGTACAAAAAAATTAATATTTGAAATCGTGCACAAATCACGTAAAGAGAGCTAAAAAATGGTTTACGAGTCTGTAAGTGTTATGTGTCAGACAACATTGTGTAAAAGTGAACAGAGTGTGAAATACAAAAAAATGATTTTTTTATATAGTGGACAAATCACGTACAGTTAAAAAATGGTTTAGTAGTCTCTCAGTGATATGTGTCAGACACAAAAGTGAACAGAGTGTGAAGTAAGTGAGGTACAAAAAAATTATAATTTGAAATCGTGCACAAATCACTTAAAGAGAGCTAAAAAATGGTTTACGAGTCTGTAAGTGTTATGTGTCAGACAACATTGTGTAAAAGAGAACACAGTGTGAGATACAAAAAAATGATTTTTTTATATCGTGGACAAATCACGTAAAGAGAGTTAAAACATGGTTTAGTAGTCTCTCAGTGATATGTGTCAGACACAAAAGTGAACAGAGTGTGAAGTAAGTGAGGTACAAAAAAATTATTATTTGAAATCGTGCACAAATCACGTAAAGAGAGCTAAAAAATGGTTTACGGGTCTGTAAGAGTTATGTGTCAGACAAAATTGTGTAAAAGTGAACAGAGTGTGCGATACAAAAAAATGATTTTTTGAAATCGCGGACAAATCACGTAAAGAGAATTAATAAATGGTTTAGTAGTATAACAGTGATATGTGTCACACACAAAAGTGAACAGAGTGTGAAGTAAGTGAGGTACAAAAAAATTAATATTTGAAATCGTGCACAAATCACGTAAAGAGAATTAAAAATTTTTTTACGAGTCTGTAAGTGTTATGTATCAGACAACGTTGTCTAAAAGTGAACAGAGTGTGAGATACAAAAAAATGATTTTTTGAAATCGTGGACAAATCACGTAAAGAAAGTTAAAAAATGGTTTAGTAGTCTCTCAGTGATATGTGTCAGACACAAAAGTGAACAGAGTGTGAAGTAAGTGAGGTACAAAAAAATTATAATTTGAAATCGTGCACAAAACACGTAAAGAGAGCTAAAAAATGTTTTACGAGTCTGTAAGTGTTATGTGTCAGACAACATTGTGTAAAAGTAAACAGAGTGTGAGATACAAAAAAATGATTTTTTGAAATCGTGCACAAATCACCTAAAGAGAGTTAAAAAATGGTTTAGTAGTCTCTCAGTGATATGTGTCAGACACAAAAGTGAACAGAGTGTGAAGTAAGTAAGGTACAAAAAAATTAATATTTGAAATCGTGCACAAATCACGTAAAGAGAGCTAAAAAATGGTTTACGAGTCTGTAAGGGTTATGTATCAGACAACGTTGTCTAAAAGTGAACAGAGTGTGAAATACAAAGAAATGATTTTTTTATATAGTGGACAAATCACGTAGAGTTAAAAAATGGTTTAGTAGTCTCTCAGTGATATGTGTCAGACACAAAAGTGAACAGAGTGTGAAGTAAGTGAGGTACAAAAAAATTATTATTTGAAATCGTGCACAAATCACGTAAAGAGAGCTAAAAAATGGTTTACGAGTCTGTAAGTGTTATGTGTCAGACAACATTGTGTAAAAGTGAACACAGTGTGAGATACAAAAAAATGATTTTTTTATATCGTGGACAAATCACGTAAAGAGAGTTAAAACATGGTTTAGTAGTCTCTCAGTGATATGTGTCAGACACAAAAGTGAACAGAGTGTGAAGTAAGTGAGGTACAAAAAAATTATTATTTGAAATCGTGCACAAA
Source organism: Philonthus spinipes (assembly GCA_963082785.1). Lineage (NCBI taxonomy): Eukaryota > Metazoa > Arthropoda > Insecta > Coleoptera > Staphylinidae > Philonthus > Philonthus spinipes. The sequence continues at coordinate 24,696,696 of OY720310.1, read as the reverse complement.
TCACGTAAAGAGAGCTAAAAAATGGTTTACGTGTCTGTAAATGCTATGTGTCAGACAACATTGTGTAAAAGTGAACAGAGTGTGAGATACAAAAAAATGATTTTTTGAAATCGTGGACAAATCACGTAAAGAGAGTTAAAAAATGGTTTAGTAGTAACTCAGTGATATGTGTCACACACAAAAGTGAACAGAGTGTGAAGTAAGTGAGGTACAAAAAAATTAATATTTGAAATCGTGCACAAATCACGTAAAGGGAGCTAAAAAATGGTTTACGAGTCTGTAAGTGTTATGTGTCAGACAACATTGTGTAAAAGTGAACAGAGTGTGAAATACAAATAAATGATTTTTTTATATAGTGGACAAATCACTTAGAGTTAAAAAATGGTTTAGTAGTCTCTCAGTGATATGTGTCAGACACAAAAGTGAACAGAGTGTGAAGTAAGTGAGGTACAAAAAAATTATAATTTGAAATCGTGCACAAAACACGTAAAGAGAGCTAAAAAATGTTTTACGAGTCTGTAAGTGTTATGTATCAGACAACGTTGTCTAAAAGTGAACAGAGTGTGAAATACAAAAAAATGATTTTTTTATATAGTGGACAAATCACGTAGAGTTAAAAAATGGTTTAGTAGTCTCTCAGTGATTTGTGTCAGACACAAAAGTGAACAGAGTGTGAAGTAAGTGAGGTACAAAAAAATTATTATTTGAAATCGTGCACAAATCACGTAAAGAGAGCTAAAAAATGGTTTACGAGTCTGTAAGTGTTATGTGTCAGACAACATTGTGTAAAAGTGAACACAGTGTGAGATACAAAAAAATGATTTTTTTATATCGTGGACAAATCACGTAAAGAGAGTTAAAACATGGTTTAGTAGTCTCTCAGTGATATGTGTCAGACACAAAAGTGAACAGAGTGTGAAGTAAGTGAGGTACAAAAAAATTATTATTTGAAATCGTGCACAAATCACGTAAAGAGAGCTAAAAAATGGTTTACGAGTCTGTAAGTGCTATGTGTCAGACAACATTGTGTAAAAGTGAACAGAGTGTGAGATACAAAAAAATGATTTTTTGAAATCGTGGACAAATCACGTAAAGAGAGTTAAAAAATGGTTTAGTAGTAACTCAGTGATATGTGTCACACACAAAAGTGAACAGAGTGTGAAGTAAGTGAGGTACAAAAAAATTAATATTTGAAATCGTGCACAAATCACGTAAAGAGAGCTAAAAAATGGTTTACGAGTCTGTAAGTGTTATGTGTCAGACAACATTGTGTAAAAGTGAACAGAGTGTGAAATACAAAAAAATGATTTTTTTATATGGTGGACAAATCACGTAGAGTTAAAAAATGGTTTAGTAGTCTCTCAGTGATATGTGTCAGACACAAAAGTGAACAGAGTGTGAAGTAAGTGAGGTACAAAAAAATTATAATTTGAAATCGTGCACAAATCACGTAAAGAGAGCTAAAAAATGGTTTACGAGTCTGTAAGTGTTATGTGTCAGACAACATTGTGTAAAAGTGAACAGAGTGTGAGATACAAAAAAATGATTTTTTGAAATCGTGCACAAATCACCTAAAGAGAGTTAAAAAATGGTTTAGTAGTCTCTCAGTGATATGTGTCAGACACAAAAGTGAACAGAGTGTGAAGTAAGTAAGGTACAAAAAAATTAATATTTGAAATCGTGCACAAATCACGTAAAGAGAGCTTAAAAATGGTTTACGAGTCTGTAAGTGTTATGTGTCAGACAACATTGTGTAAAAGTGAACAGAGTGTGAGATACAAAAAAATGAATTTTTTATATTGGGACAAGTCACGTAAAGAGAATTAAAAAATGGTTTAGTAGTCTCTCAGTGACATACGTCAGACACAAAAGTGAACAGAGTGTGAAGTAAGTGAGGTACAAAAAAATTAATATTTGAAATCGTGCACAAATAACGTAAAGAGAGATAAAAATGGTTTACGAGTCTGTAGGTGTTATGTGTCAGACAACGTTGTGTAAAAGTGAACAGAGTGTGAGATACAAAAAAATGATTTTTTTATATAGTGGACAAATCTCGTAAAGAGAGTTAAAAAATGGTTTAGTAGTCTCTCAGTGATATGTGTCAGACACAAAAGTGAACAGAGTGTGAAGTAAGTGAGGTACAAAAAAATTAATATTTGAAATCGTACACAAATCACGTAAGGAGAGCTAAAAAATGGTTTACGAGTCTGTAAGTGTTATGTGTCAGACAACATTGTGTAAAAGTGAACAGAGTGTGAGATACAAAAAAATGATTTTTTGAAATCGTGGACAAATCACGTAAAGAGAGTTAAAAAATGGTTTAGTAGTATCTCAGTGATATTTGTCACACACAAAAGTGAACAGTGTGTGAAGTGAGGTACAAAAAAATTAATATTTGAAATCGTGCTCAAATCACGTAAAGAGTGCTAAAATATTGTTTACGAGTCTGTAAGTGTTATGTGTCAGACAACATTGTGTAAAAGTGAACAGTGTGAGATACAAAAAAATGATTTTTTGAAATCGTGGACAAATCACGTAAAGAAAGTTAAAAAATGGTTTAGTAGTATCTCAGTGATATGTGTCACACACAAAAGTGAACTGAGAGTGAAGTAAGTGAGGTACAAAAAAATTAATATTTGAAATCGTGCACAAATCACGTAAAGAGAGTTAAAAAATGGTTTACGGGTCTGTAAGAGTTATGTGTCAGACAACATTGTGTAAAAGTGAACAGAGTGTGCGATACAAAAAAATGATTTTTTGAAATCGTGGACAAATCACGTAAAGAGAATAAAAAAATGGTTTAGTAGTCTCTCAGTGATATGTGTCAGACACAAAAGTGAACAGAGTGTGAAGTAAGTGAGGTACAAAAAAATTATAATTTGAAATCGTGCACAAATCACGTAAAGAGAGCTAAAAAATGGTTTACGAGTCTGTAAGTGTTATGTGTCAGACAACATTGTGTAAAAGTGAACAGAGTGTGAGATACAAAAAAATGATTTTTTTGAAATCGTGCACAAATCACCTAAAGAGAGTTAAAAAATGGTTTAGTAGTCTCTCAGTGATATGTGTCAGACACAAAAGTGAACAGAGTGTGAAGTAAGTAAGGTACAAAAAAAATTAATATTTGAAATCGTGCACAAATCATGTAAAGAGAGCTTAAAAATGGTTTACGAGTCTGTAAGTGTTATGTGTCAGACAACATTGTGTAAAAGTGAACAGAGTGTGAGATACAAAAAAATGAATTTTTTATATTGTGGACAAGTCACGTAAAGAGAATTAAAAAATGGTTTAGTAGTCTCTCAGTGACATACGTCAGACACAAAAGTGAACAGAGTGTGAAGGAAGTGAGGTACAAAAAAATTAATATTTGAAATCGTGCACAAATAACGTAAAGAGAGATAAAAAATGGTTTACGAGTCTGTAGGTGTTATGTGTCAGACAACGTTGTGTAAAAGTGAACTCAGTGTGAGATACAAAAAAATGATTTTTTTATATAGTGGACAAATCTCGTAAAGAGAGTTAAAAAATGGTTTAGTAGTCTCTCAGTGATATGTGTCAGACACAAAAGTGAACAGAGTGTGAAGTAAGTGAGGTACAAAAAAATTAATTTTTGAAATCGTGCACAAATCACGTAAGGAGAGCTAAAAAATGGTTTACGAGTCTGTAAGTGTTATGTGTCAGACAACATTGTGTAAAAGTGAACAGAGTGTGAGATACAAAAAAATGATTTTTTGAAATCGTGGACAAATCACGTAAAGAGAGTTAAAAAATGGTTTAGTAGTATCTCAGTCATATATGTCACACACAAAAGTGAACAGTGTGTGAAGTGAGGTACAAAAAAATTAATATTTGAAATCGTGCACAAATCACGTAAAGAGTGCTAAAATATTGTTTACGAGTCTGTAAGTGTTATGTGTCAGACAACATTGTGTAAAAGTGAACAGTGTGAGATACAAAAAAATGATTTTTTGAAATCGTGGACAAATCACGTAAAGAAAGTTAAAAAATGGTTTAGTAGTATCTCAGTGATATGTGTCACACACAAAAGTGAACTGAGTGTGAAGTAAGTGAGGTACAAAAAAATTAATATTTGAAATCGTGCACAAATCACGTAAAGAGAGTTAAAAAATGGTTTACGGGTCTGTAAGAGTTATCTGTCAGACAACATTGTGTAAAAGTGAACAGAGTGTGCGATACAAAAAAATGATTTTTTGAAATCGTGGACAAATCACGTAAAGAGAATAAAAAAATGGTTTAGTAGTATCTCAGTGATATGTGTCACACACAAAAGTGAACAGAGTGTGAAGTGAGTGAGGTACAAAAAAATTAATATTTGAAATCGTGCACAAATCACGTAAAGAGAGCTAAAAAATGGTTTACGAGTCTGTAAGTGTTATGTATCAGACAACGTTGTCTAAAAGTGAACAGAGTGTGAGATACAAAAAAATGATTTTTTGAAATCGTGGACAAATCACGTAAAGAGAGTTAAAAAATGGTTTAGTAGTAACTCAGTGATATGTGTCACACACAAAAGTGAACAGAGTGTGAAGTAAGTGAGGTACAAAAAAATTAATATTTGAAATCGTGCACAAGTCCCGTAAAGAGAGCTTAAAAATGGTTTACGAGTCTGTAAGTGTTATGTGTCAGACAACATTGTGTAAAAGTGAACAGAGTGTGAGATACAAAAAAATGAATTTTTTATATTGTGGACAAGTCACGTAAAGAGAATTAAAAAATGGTTTAGTAGTCTCTCAGTGACATACGTCAGACACAAAAGTGAACAGAGTGTGAAGGAAGTGAGGTACAAAAAAATTAATATTTGAAATCGTGCACAAATAACGTAAAGAGAGATAAAAAATGGTTTACGAGTCTGTAGGTGTTATGTGTCAGACAACGTTGTGTAAAAGTGAACACAGTGTGAGATACAAAAAAATGATTTTTTTATATAGTGGACAAATCTCGTAAAGAGAGTTAAAAAATGGTTTAGTAGTCTCTCAGTGATATGTGTCAGACACAAAAGTGAACAGAGTGTGAAGTAAGTGAGGTACAAAAAAATTAATATTTGAAATCGTGCACAAATCACGTAAGGAGAGCTAAAAAATGGTTTACGAGTCTGTAAGTGTTATGTGTCAGACAACATTGTGTAAAAGTGAACAGAGTGTGAGATACAAAAAAATGATTTTTTGAAATCGTGGACAAATCACGTAAAGAGAGTTAAAAAATGGTTTAGTAGTATCTCAGTGATATTTGTCACACACAAAAGTGAACAGTGTGTGAAGTGAGGTACAAAAAAATTAATATTTGAAATCGTGCACAAATCACGTAAAGAGTGCTAAAATATTGTTTACGAGTCTGTAAGTGTTATGTGTCAGACAACATTGTGTAAAAGTGAACAGTGTGAGATACAAAAAAATGATTTTTTGAAATCGTGGACAAATCACGTAAAGAAAGTTAAAAAATGGTTTAGTAGTATCTCAGTGATATGTGTCACACACAAAAGTGAACTGAGTGTGAAGTAAGTGAGGTACAAAAAAATTAATATTTGAAATCGTGCACAAATCACGTAAAGAGAGTTAAAAAATGGTTTACGGGTCTGTAAGAGTTATCTGTCAGACAACATTGTGTAAAAGTGAACAGAGTGTGCGATACAAAAAAATGATTTTTTGAAATCGTGGACAAATCACGTAAAGAGAATAAAAAAATGGTTTAGTAGTATCTCAGTGATATGTGTCACACACAAAAGTGAACAGAGTGTGAAGTAAGTGAGGTACAAAAAAATTAATATTTGAAAACGTGCACAAATCACGTAAAGAGAGCTAAAAAATGGTTTACGAGACTGTAAGTGTTATGCATCAGACAACGTTGTCTAAAAGTGAACAGAGTGTGAGATACAAAAAAATGATTTTTTGAAATCGTGGACAAATCACGTAAAGAGAGTTAAAAAATGGTTTAGTAGTAACTCAGTGATATGTGTCACACACAAAAGTGAACAGAGTGTGAAGTAAGTGAGGTACAAAAAAATTAATATTTGAAATCGTGCACAAATCCCGTAAAGAGAGCTAAAAAATGGTTTACGAGTCTGTAAGTGTTATGTGTCAGACAACATTGTGTAAAAGTGAACAGAGTGTGAAATACAAAAAAATGATTTTTTTATATAGTGGACAAATCACGTAGAGTTAAAAAATGGTTTAGTAGTCTCTCAGTGATATGTGTCAGACACAAAAGTGAACAGAGTGTGAAGTAAGTGAGGTACAAAAAAAAAATAATATTTGAAATCGTGCACAAATCACGTAAAGAGAGCTTAAAAATGGTTTACGAGTCTGTAAGTGTTATGTGTCAGACAACATTGTGTAAAAGTGAACAGAGTGTGAGATACAAAAAAATGAATTTTTTATATTGTGGACAAGTCACGTAAATAGAATTAAAAAATGGTTTAGTAGTCTCTCAGTGACATACGTCAGACACAAAAGTGAACAGAGTGTGAAGTAAGTGAGGTACAAAAAAATTAATATTTGAAATCGTGCACAAATAACGTAAAGAGAGATAAAAAATGGTTTACGAGTCTGTAAGTGTTATGTGTCAGACAACGTTGTGTAAAAGTGAACAGAGTGTGAGATACAAAAAAATGATTTTTTTATATCGTGGACAAATCACGTAAAGAGAGTTAAAACATGGTTTAGTAGTCTCTCAGTGATGTGTGTCAGACACAAAAGTGAACAGAGTGTGAAGTAAGTGAGGTACAAAAAAATTATAATTTGAAATCGTGCACAAATCACGTAAAGAGAGCTAAAAAATGGTTTACGAGTCTGTAAGTGTTATGTGTCAGACAACATTGTGTAAAAGTGAACAGAGTGTGAGATACAAAAAAATGATTTTTTGAAATCGTGCACAAATCACCTAAAGAGAGTTAAAAAATGGTTTAGTAGTCTCTCAGTGATATGTGTCAGACACAAAAGTGAACAGAGTGTGAAGTAAGTAAGGTACAAAAAAATTAATATTTGAAATCGTGCACAAATCACGTAAAGAGAGCTTAAAAGTGGTTTACGAGTCTGTAAGTGTTATGTGTCAGACAACATTGTGTAAAAGTGAACAGAGTGTGAGATACAAAAAAATGAATTTTTTATATTGTGGACAAGTCACGTAAAGAGAATTAAAAAATGGTTTAGTAGTCTCTCAGTGACATACGTCAGACACAAAAGTGAACAGAGTGTGAAGGAAGTGAGGTACAAAAAAATTAATATTTGAAATCGTGCACAAATAACGTAAAGAGAGATAAAAAATGGTTTACGAGTCTGTAGGTGTTATGTGTCAGACAACGTTGTGTAAAAGTGAACACAGTGTGAGATACAAAAAAATGATTTTTTTATATAGTGGACAAATCTCGTAAAGAGAGTTAAAAAATGGTTTAGTAGTCTCTCAGTGATATGTGTCAGACACAAAAGTGAACAGAGTCTGAAGTAAGTGAGGTACAAAAAAATTAATATTTGAAATCGTGCACAAATCACGTAAGGAGAGCTAAAAAATGGTTTACGAGTCTGTAAGTGTTATGTGTCAGACAACATTGTGTAAAAGTGAACAGAGTGTGAGATACAAAAAAATGATTTTTTGAAATCGTGGACAAATCACGTAAAGAGAGTTAAAAAATGGTTTAGTAGTATCTCAGTCATATATGTCACACACAAAAGTGAACAGTGTGTGAAGTGAGGTACAAAAAAATTAATATTTGAAATCGTGCACAAATCACGTAAAGAGTGCTAAAATATTGTTTACGAGTCTGTAAGTGTTATGTGTCAGACAACATTGTGTAAAAGTGAACAGTGTGAGATACAAAAAAATGATTTTTTGAAATCGTGGACAAATCACGTAAAGAAAGTTAAAAAATGGTTTAGTAGTATCTCAGTGATATGTGTCACACACAAAAGTGAACTGAGTGTGAAGTAAGTGAGGTACAAAAAAATTAATATTTGAAATCGTGCACAAATCACGTAAAGAGAGTTAAAAAATGGTTTACGGGTCTGTAAGAGTTATCTGTCAGACAACATTGTGTAAAAGTGAACAGAGTGTGCGATACAAAAAAATGATTTTTTGAAATCGTGGACAAATCACGTAAAGAGAATAAAAAAATGGTTTAGTAGTATCTCAGTGATATGTGTCACACACAAAAGTGAACAGAGTGTGAAGTGAGTGAGGTACAAAAAAATTAATATTTGAAATCGTGCACAAATCACGTAAAGAGAGCTAAAAAATGGTTTACGAGTCTGTAAGTGTTATGTATCAGACAACGTTGTCTAAAAGTGAACAGAGTGTGAGATACAAAAAAATGATTTTTTGAAATCGTGGACAAATCACGTAAAGAGAGTTAAAAAATGGTTTAGTAGTAACTCAGTGATATGTGTCACACACAAAAGTGAACAGAGTGTGAAGTAAGTGAGGTACAAAAAAATTAATATTTGAAATCGTGCACAAGTCCCGTAAAGAGAGCTTAAAAATGGTTTACGAGTCTGTAAGTGTTATGTGTCAGACAACATTGTGTAAAAGTGAACAGAGTGTGAGATACAAAAAAATGAATTTTTTATATTGTGGACAAGTCACGTAAAGAGAATTAAAAAATGGTTTAGTAGTCTCTCAGTGACATACGTCAGACACAAAAGTGAACAGAGTGTGAAGGAAGTGAGGTACAAAAAAATTAATATTTGAAATCGTGCACAAATAACGTAAAGAGAGATAAAAAATGGTTTACGAGTCTGTAGGTGTTATGTGTCAGACAACGTTGTGTAAAAGTGAACACAGTGTGAGATACAAAAAAATGATTTTTTTATATAGTGGACAAATCTCGTAAAGAGAGTTAAAAAATGGTTTAGTAGTCTCTCAGTGATATGTGTCAGACACAAAAGTGAACAGAGTGTGAAGTAAGTGAGGTACAAAAAAATTAATATTTGAAATCGTGCACAAATCACGCAAGGAGAGCTAAAAAATGGTTTACGAGTCTGTAAGTGTTATGTGTCAGACAACATTGTGTAAAAGTGAACAGAGTGTGAGATACAAAAAAATGATTTTTTGAAATCGTGGACAAATCACGTAAAGAGAGTTAAAAAATGGTTTAGTAGTATCTCAGTGATATTTGTCACACACAAAAGTGAACAGTGTGTGAAGTGAGGTACAAAAAAATTAATATTTGAAATCGTGCACAAATCACGTAAAGAGTGCTAAAATATTGTTTACGAGTCTGTAAGTGTTATGTGTCAGACAACATTGTGTAAAAGTGAACAGTGTGAGATACAAAAAAATGATTTTTTGAAATCGTGGACAAATCACGTAAAGAAAGTTAAAAAATGGTTTAGTAGTATCTCAGTGATATGTGTCACACACAAAAGTGAACTGAGTGTGAAGTAAGTGAGGTACAAAAAAATTAATATTTGAAATCGTGCACAAATCACGTAAAGAGAGTTAAAAAATGGTTTACGGGTCTGTAAGAGTTATCTGTCAGACAACATTGTGTAAAAGTGAACAGAGTGTGCGATACAAAAAAATGATTTTTTGAAATCGTGGACAAATCACGTAAAGAGAATAAAAAAATGGTTTAGTAGTATCTCAGTGATATGTGTCACACACAAAAGTGAACAGAGTGTGAAGTAAGTGAGGTACAAAAAAATTAATATTTGAAATCGTGCACAAATCACGTAAAGAGAGCTAAAAAATGGTTTACGAGTCTGTAAGTGTTATGCATCAGACAACGTTGTCTAAAAGTGAACAGAGTGTGAGATACAAAAAATGATTTTTTGAAATCGTGGACAAATCACGTAAAGAGAGTTAAAAAATGGTTTAGTAGTAACTCAGTGATATGTGTCACACACAAAAGTGAACAGAGTGTGAAGTAAGTGAGGTACAAAAAAATTAATATTTGAAATCGTGCACAAATCCCGTAAAGAGAGCTAAAAAATGGTTTACGAGTCTGTAAGTGTTATGTGTCAGACAACATTGTGTAAAAGTGAACAGAGTATGAAATACAAAAAAATGATTTTTTTATATAGTGGACAAATCACGTAGAGTTAAAAAATGGTTTAGTAGTCTCTCAGTGATATGTGTCAGACACAAAAGTGAACAGAGTGTGAAGTAAGTGAGGTACAAAAAAAAAATAATATTTGAAATCGTGCACAAATCACGTAAAGAGAGCTTAAAAATGGTTTACGAGTCTGTAAGTGTTATGTGTCAGACAACATTGTGTAAAAGTGAACAGAGTGTGAGATACAAAAAAATGAATTTTTTATATTGTGGACAAGTCACGTAAATAGAATTAAAAAATGGTTTAGTAGTCTCTCAGTGACAAACGTCAGACACAAAAGTGAACAGAGTGTGAAGTAAGTGAGGTACAAAAAAATTAATATTTGAAATCGTGCACAAATAACGTAAAGAGAGATAAAAAATGGTTTACGAGTCTGTAAGTGTTATGTGTCAGACAACGTTGTGTAAAAGTGAACAGAGTGTGAGATACAAAAAAATGATTTTTTTATATCGTGGACAAATCACGTAAAGAGAGTTAAAACATGGTTTAGTAGTCTCTCAGTGATGTGTGTCAGACACAAAAGTGAACAGAGTGTGAAGTAAGTGAGGTACAAAAAAATTATAATTTGAAATCGTGCACAAATCACGTAAAGAGAGCTAAAAAATGGTTTACGAGTCTGTAAGTGTTATGTGTCAGACAACATTGTGTAAAAGTGAACAGAGTGTGAGATACAAAAAAATGATTTTTTGAAATCGTGCACAAATCACCTAAAGAGAGTTAAAAAATGGTTTAGTAGTCTCTCAGTGATATGTGTCAGACACAAAAGTGAACAGAGTGTGAAGTAAGTAAGGTACAAAAAAATTAATATTTGAAATCGTGCACAAATCACGTAAAGAGAGCTTAAAAGTGGTTTACGAGTCTGTAAGTGTTATGTGTCAGACAACATTGTGTAAAAGTGAACAGAGTGTGAGATACAAAAAAATGAATTTTTTATATTGTGGACAAGTCACGTAAAGAGAATTAAAAAATGGTTTAGTAGTCTCTCAGTGACATACGTCAGACACAAAAGTGAACAGAGTGTGAAGGAAGTGAGGTACAAAAAAATTAATATTTGAAATCGTGCACAAATAACGTAAAGAGAGATAAAAAATGGTTTACGAGTCTGTAGGTGTTATGTGTCAGACAACGTTGTGTAAAAGTGAACACAGTGTGAGATACAAAAAAATGATTTTTTTATATAGTGGACAAATCTCGTAAAGAGAGTTAAAAAATGGTTTAGTAGTCTCTCAGTGATATGTGTCAGACACAAAAGTGAACTGAGTCTGAAGTAAGTGAGGTACAAAAAAATTAATATTTGAAATCGTGCACAAATCACGTAAGGAGAGCTAAAAAATGGTTTACGAGTCTGTAAGTGTTATGTGTCAGACAACATTGTGTAAAAGTGAACAGAGTGTGAGATACAAAAAAATGATTTTTTGAAATCGTGGACAAATCACGTAAAGAGAGTTAAAAAATGGTTTAGTAGTATCTCAGTGATATTTGTCACACACAAAAGTGAACAGTGTGTGAAGTGAGGTACAAAAAAATTAATATTTGAAATCGTGCACAAATCACGTAAAGAGTGCTAAAATATTTTTTACGAGTCTGTAAGTGTTATGTGTCAGACAACATTGTGTAAAAGTGAACAGTGTGAGATACAAAAAAATGATTTTTTGAAATCGTGGACAAATCACGTAAAGAAAGTTAAAAAATGGTTTAGTAGTATCTCAGTGATATGTGTCACACACAAAAGTGAACTGAGTGTGAAGTAAGTGAGGTACAAAAAAATTAATATTTGAAATCGTGCACAAATCACGTAAAGAGAGTTAAAAAATGGTTTACGGGTCTGTAAGAGTTATGTGTCAGACAACATTGTGTAAAAGTGAACAGAGTGTGCGATACAAAAAAATGATTTTTTGAAATCGTGGACAAATCACGTAAAGAGAATAAAAAAATGGTTTAGTAGTATCTCAGTGATATGTGTCACACACAAAAGTGAACAGAGTGTGAAGTAAGTGAGGTACAAAAAAATTAATATTTGAAATCGTGCACAAATCACGTAAAGAGAGCTAAAAAATGGTTTACGAGTCTGTAAGTGTTATGTATCAGACAACGTTGTCTAAAAGTGAACAGAGTGTGAGATACAAAAAAATGATTTTTTGAAATCGTGGACAAATCACGTAAAGAGAGTTAAAAAATGGTTTAGTAGTAACTCAGTGATAAGTGTCACACACAAAAGTGAACAGAGTGTGAAGTAAGTGAGGTACAAAAAAAATAATATTTGAAATCGTGCACAAATCACGTAAGGAGAGCTAAAAAATGGTTTACGAGTCTGTAAGTGTTATGTGTCAGACAACATTGTGTAAAAGTGAACACAGTGTGAGATACAAAAAAATGATTTTTTTATATCGTGGACAAATCACGTAAAGAGAGTTAAAACATGGTTTAGTAGTCTCTCAGTGATATGTGTCAGACACAAAAGTGAACAGAGTGTGAAGTAAGTGAGGTACAAAAAAATTATTATTTGAAATCGTGCACAAATCACGTAAAGAGAGCTAAAAAATGGTTTACGAGTCTGTAAGTGCTATGTGTCAGACAACATTGTGTAAAAGTGAACAGAGTGTGAGATACAAAAAAATGATTTTTTGAAATCGTGGACAAATCACGTAAAGAGAGTTAAAAAATGGTTTAGTAGTAACTCAGTGATATGTGTCACACACAAAAGTGAACAGAGTGTGAAGTAAGTGAGGTACAAAAAAATTAATATTTGAAATCGTGCACAAATCACGTAAAGAGAGCTAAAAAATGGTTTACGAGTCTGTAAGTGTTATGTGTCAGACAACATTGTGTAAAAGTGAACAGAGTGTGAAATACAAAAAAATGATTTTTTTATATGGTGGACAAATCACGTAGAGTTAAAAAATGGTTTAGTAGTCTCTCAGTGATATGTGTCAGACACAAAAGTGAACAGAGTGTGAAGTAAGTGAGGTACAAAAAAATTATAATTTGAAATCGTGCACAAATCACGTAAAGAGAGCTAAAAAATGGTTTACGAGTCTGTAAGTGTTATGTGTCAGACAACATTGTGTAAAAGTGAACAGAGTGTGAAATACAAAAAAATGATTTTTTTATATGGTGGACAAATCACGTAGAGTTAAAAAATGGTTTAGTAGTCTCTCAGTGATATGTGTCAGACACAAAAGTGAACAGAGTGTGAAGTAAGTGAGGTACAAAAAAATTATAATTTGAAATCGTGCACAAATCACGTAAAGAGAGCTAAAAAATGGTTTACGAGTCTGTAAGTGTTATGTGTCAGACAACATTGTGTAAAAGTGAACAGAGTGTGAGATACAAAAAAATGATTTTTTGAAATCGTGCACAAATCACCTAAAGAGAGTTAAAAAATGGTTTAGTAGTCTCTCAGTGATATGTGTCAGACACAAAAGTGAACAGTGTGAAGTAAGTAAGGTACAAAAAAATTAATATTTGAAATCGTGCACAAATCACGTAAAGAGAGCTTAAAAATGGTTTACGAGTCTGTAAGTGTTATGTGTCAGACAACATTGTGTAAAAGTGAACAGAGTGTGAGATACAAAAAAATGAATTTTTTATATTGGGACAAGTCACGTAAAGAGAATTAAAAAATGGTTTAGTAGTCTCTCAGTGACATACGTCAGACACAAAAGTGAACAGAGTGTGAAGTAAGTGAGGTACAAAAAAATTAATATTTGAAATCGTGCACAAATAACGTAAAGAGAGATAAAAATGGTTTACGAGTCTGTAGGTGTTATGTGTCAGACAACGTTGTGTAAAAGTGAACAGAGTGTGAGATACAAAAAAATGATTTTTTTATATAGTGGACAAATCTCGTAAAGAGAGTTAAAAAATGGTTTAGTAGTCTCTCAGTGATATGTGTCAGACACAAAAGTGAACAGAGTGTGAAGTAAGTGAGGTACAAAAAAATTAATATTTGAAATCGTACACAAATCACGTAAGGAGAGCTAAAAAATGGTTTACGAGTCTGTAAGTGTTATGTGTCAGACAACATTGTGTAAAAGTGAACAGAGTGTGAGATACAAAAAAATGATTTTTTGAAATCGTGGACAAATCACGTAAAGAGAGTTAAAAAATGGTTTAGTAGTATCTCAGTGATATTTGTCACACACAAAAGTGAACAGTGTGTGAAGTGAGGTACAAAAAAATTAATATTTGAAATCGTGCACAAATCACGTAAAGAGTGCTAAAATATTGTTTACGAGTCTGTAAGTGTTATGTGTCAGACAACATTGTGTAAAAGTGAACAGTGTGAGATACAAAAAAATGATTTTTTGAAATCGTGGACAAATCACGTAAAGAAAGTTAAAAAATGGTTTAGTAGTATCTCAGTGATATGTGTCACACACAAAAGTGAACTGAGAGTGAAGTAAGTGAGGTACAAAAAAATTAATATTTGAAATCGTGCACAAATCACGTAAAGAGAGTTAAAAAATGGTTTACGGGTCTGTAAGAGTTATGTGTCAGACAACATTGTGTAAAAGTGAACAGAGTGTGCGATACAAAAAAATGATTTTTTGAAATCGTGGACAAATCACGTAAAGAGAATAAAAAAATGGTTTAGTAGTCTCTCAGTGATATGTGTCAGACACAAAAGTGAACAGAGTGTGAAGTAAGTGAGGTACAAAAAAATTATAATTTGAAATCGTGCACAAATCACGTAAAGAGAGCTAAAAAATGGTTTACGAGTCTGTAAGTGTTATGTGTCAGACAACATTGTGTAAAAGTGAACAGAGTGTGAGATACAAAAAAATGATTTTTTTGAAATCGTGCACAAATCACCTAAAGAGAGTTAAAAAATGGTTTAGTAGTCTCTCAGTGATATGTGTCAGACACAAAAGTGAACAGAGTGTGAAGTAAGTAAGGTACAAAAAAAATTAATATTTGAAATCGTGCACAAATCATGTAAAGAGAGCTTAAAAATGGTTTACGAGTCTGTAAGTGTTATGTGTCAGACAACATTGTGTAAAAGTGAACAGAGTGTGAGATACAAAAAAATGAATTTTTTATATTGTGGACAAGTCACGTAAAGAGAATTAAAAAATGGTTTAGTAGTCTCTCAGTGACATACGTCAGACACAAAAGTGAACAGAGTGTGAAGGAAGTGAGGTACAAAAAAATTAATATTTGAAATCGTGCACAAATAACGTAAAGAGAGATAAAAAATGGTTTACGAGTCTGTAGGTGTTATGTGTCAGACAACGTTGTGTAAAAGTGAACTCAGTGTGAGATACAAAAAAATGATTTTTTTATATAGTGGACAAATCTCGTAAAGAGAGTTAAAAAATGGTTTAGTAGTCTCTCAGTGATATGTGTCAGACACAAAAGTGAACAGAGTGTGAAGTAAGTGAGGTACAAAAAAATTAATTTTTGAAATCGTGCACAAATCACGTAAGGAGAGCTAAAAAATGGTTTACGAGTCTGTAAGTGTTATGTGTCAGACAACATTGTGTAAAAGTGAACAGAGTGTGAGATACAAAAAAATGATTTTTTGAAATCGTGGACAAATCACGTAAAGAGAGTTAAAAAATGGTTTAGTAGTATCTCAGTCATATATGTCACACACAAAAGTGAACAGTGTGTGAAGTGAGGTACAAAAAAATTAATATTTGAAATCGTGCACAAATCACGTAAAGAGTGCTAAAATATTGTTTACGAGTCTGTAAGTGTTATGTGTCAGACAACATTGTGTAAAAGTGAACAGTGTGAGATACAAAAAAATGATTTTTTGAAATCGTGGACAAATCACGTAAAGAAAGTTAAAAAATGGTTTAGTAGTATCTCAGTGATATGTGTCACACACAAAAGTGAACTGAGTGTGAAGTAAGTGAGGTACAAAAAAATTAATATTTGAAATCGTGCACAAATCACGTAAAGAGAGTTAAAAAATGGTTTACGGGTCTGTAAGAGTTATCTGTCAGACAACATTGTGTAAAAGTGAACAGAGTGTGCGATACAAAAAAATGATTTTTTGAAATCGTGGACAAATCACGTAAAGAGAATAAAAAAATGGTTTAGTAGTATCTCAGTGATATGTGTCACACACAAAAGTGAACAGAGTGTGAAGTGAGTGAGGTACAAAAAAATTAATATTTGAAATCGTGCACAAATCACGTAAAGAGAGCTAAAAAATGGTTTACGAGTCTGTAAGTGTTATGTATCAGACAACGTTGTCTAAAAGTGAACAGAGTGTGAGATACAAAAAAATGATTTTTTGAAATCGTGGACAAATCACGTAAAGAGAGTTAAAAAATGGTTTAGTAGTAACTCAGTGATATGTGTCACACACAAAAGTGAACAGAGTGTGAAGTAAGTGAGGTACAAAAAAATTAATATTTGAAATCGTGCACAAGTCCCGTAAAGAGAGCTTAAAAATGGTTTACGAGTCTGTAAGTGTTATGTGTCAGACAACATTGTGTAAAAGTGAACAGAGTGTGAGATACAAAAAAATGATTTTTTTATATTGTGGACAAGTCACGTAAAGAGAATTAAAAAATGGTTTAGTAGTCTCTCAGTGACATACGTCAGACACAAAAGTGAACAGAGTGTGAAGGAAGTGAGGTACAAAAAAATTAATATTTGAAATCGTGCACAAATAACGTAAAGAGAGATAAAAAATGGTTTACGAGTCTGTAGGTGTTATGTGTCAGACAACGTTGTGTAAAAGTGAACACAGTGTGAGATACAAAAAAATGATTTTTTTATATAGTGGACAAATCTCGTAAAGAGAGTTAAAAAATGGTTTAGTAGTCTCTCAGTGATATGTGTCAGACACAAAAGTGAACAGAGTGTGAAGTAAGTGAGGTACAAAAAAATTAATATTTGAAATCGTGCACAAATCACGTAAGGAGAGCTAAAAAATGGTTTACGAGTCTGTAAGTGTTATGTGTCAGACAACATTGTGTAAAAGTGAACAGAGTGTGAGATACAAAAAAATGATTTTTTGAAATCGTGGACAAATCACGTAAAGAGAGTTAAAAAATGGTTTAGTAGTATCTCAGTGATATTTGTCACACACAAAAGTGAACAGTGTGTGAAGTGAGGTACAAAAACATTAATATTTGAAATCGTGCACAAATCACGTAAAGAGTGCTAAAATATTGTTTACGAGTCTGTAAGTGTTATGTGTCAGACAACATTGTGTAAAAGTGAACAGTGTGAGATACAAAAAAATGATTTTTTGAAATCGTGGACAAATCACGTAAAGAAAGTTAAAAAATGGTTTAGTAGTATCTCAGTGATATGTGTCACACACAAAAGTGAACTGAGTGTGAAGTAAGTGAGGTACAAAAAAATTAATATTTGAAATCGTGCACAAATCACGTAAAGAGAGTTAAAAAATGGTTTACGGGTCTGTAAGAGTTATCTGTCAGACAACATTGTGTAAAAGTGAACAGAGTGTGCGATACAAAAAAATGATTTTTTGAAATCGTGGACAAATCACGTAAAGAGAATAAAAAAATGGTTTAGTAGTATCTCAGTGATATGTGTCACACACAAAAGTGAACAGAGTGTGAAGTAAGTGAGGTACAAAAAAATTAATATTTGAAATCGTGCACAAATCACGTAAAGAGAGCTAAAAAATGGTTTACGAGTCTGTAAGTGTTATGCATCAGACAACTTTGTCTAAAAGTGAACAGAGTGTGAGATACAAAAAAATGATTTTTTGAAATCGTGGACAAATCACGTAAAGAGAGTTAAAAAATGGTTTAGTAGTAACTCAGTGATATGTGTCACACACAAAAGTGAACAGAGTGTGAAGTAAGTGAGGTACAAAAAAATTAATATTTGAAATCGTGCACAAATCCCGTAAAGAGAGCTAAAAAATGGTTTACGAGTCTGTAAGTGTTATGTGTCAGACAACATTGTGTAAAAGTGAACAGAGTGTGAAATACAAAAAAATGATTTTTTTATATAGTGGACAAATCACGTAGAGTTAAAAAATGGTTTAGTAGTCTCTCAGTGATATGTGTCAGACACAAAAGTGAACAGAGTGTGAAGTAAGTGAGGTACAAAAAAAAAATAATATTTGAAATCGTGCACAAATCACGTAAAGAGAGCTTAAAAATGGTTTACGAGTCTGTAAGTGTTATGTGTCAGACAACATTGTGTAAAAGTGAACAGAGTGTGAGATACAAAAAAATGAATTTTTTATATTGTGGACAAGTCACGTAAATAGAATTAAAAAATGGTTTAGTAGTCTCTCAGTGACATACGTCAGACACAAAAGTGAACAGAGTGTGAAGTAAGTGAGGTACAAAAAAATTAATATTTGAAATCGTGCACAAATAACGTAAAGAGAGATAAAAAATGGTTTACGAGTCTGTAAGTGTTATGTGTCAGACAACGTTGTGTAAAAGTGAACAGAGTGTGAGATACAAAAAAATGATTTTTTTATATCGTGGACAAATCACGTAAAGAGAGTTAAAACATGGTTTAGTAGTCTCTCAGTGATGTGTGTCAGACACAAAAGTGAACAGAGTGTGAAGTAAGTGAGGTACAAAAAAATTATAATTTGAAATCGTGCACAAATCACGTAAAGAGAGCTAAAAAATGGTTTACGAGTCTGTAAGTGTTATGTGTCAGACAACATTGTGTAAAAGTGAACAGAGTGTGAGATACAAAAAAATGATTTTTTGAAATCGTGCACAAATCACCTAAAGAGAGTTAAAAAATGGTTTAGTAGTCTCTCAGTGATATGTGTCAGACACAAAAGTGAACAGAGTGTGAAGTAAGTAAGGTACAAAAAAATTAATATTTGAAATCGTGCACAAATCACGTAAAGAGAGCTTAAAAGTGGTTTACGAGTCTGTAAGTGTTATGTGTCAGACAACATTGTGTAAAAGTGAACAGAGTGTGAGATACAAAAAAATGAATTTTTTATATTGTGGACAAGTCACGTAAAGAGAATTAAAAAATGGTTTAGTAGTCTCTCAGTGACATACGTCAGACACAAAAGTGAACAGAGTGTGAAGGAAGTGAGGTACAAAAAAATTAATATTTGAAATCGTGCACAAATAACGTAAAGAGAGATAAAAAATGGTTTACGAGTCTGTAGGTGTTAAGTGTCAGACAACGTTGTGTAAAAGTGAACACAGTGTGAGATACAAAAAAATGATTTTTTTATATAGTGGACAAATCTCGTAAAGAGAGTTAAAAAATGGTTTAGTAGTCTCTCAGTGATATGTGTCAGACACAAAAGTGAACAGAGTCTGAAGTAAGTGAGGTACAAAAAAATTAATATTTGAAATCGTGCACAAATCACGTAAGGAGAGCTAAAAAATGGTTTACGAGTCTGTAAGTGTTATGTGTCAGACAACATTGTGTAAAAGTGAACAGAGTGTGAGATACAAAAAAATGATTTTTTGAAATCGTGGACAAATCACGTAAAGAGAGTTAAAAAATGGTTTAGTAGTATCTCAGTGATATTTGTCACACACAAAAGTGAACAGTGTGTGAAGTGAGGTACAAAAAAATTAATATTTGAAATCGTGCACAAATCACGTAAAGAGTGCTAAAATATTTTTTACGAGTCTGTAAGTGTTATGTGTCAGACAACATTGTGTAAAAGTGAACAGTGTGAGATACAAAAAAATGATTTTTTGAAATCGTGGACAAATCACGTAAAGAAAGTTAAAAAATGGTTTAGTAGTATCTCAGTGATATGTGTCACACACAAAAGTGAACTGAGTGTGAAGTAAGTGAGGTACAAAAAAATTAATATTTGAAATCGTGCACAAATCACGTAAAGAGAGTTAAAAAATGGTTTACGGGTCTGTAAGAGTTATGTGTCAGACAACATTGTGTAAAAGTGAACAGAGTGTGCGATACAAAAAAATGATTTTTTGAAATCGTGGACAAATCACGTAAAGAGAATAAAAAAATGGTTTAGTAGTATCTCAGTGATATGTGTCACACACAAAAGTGAACAGAGTGTGAAGTAAGTGAGGTACAAAAAAATTAATATTTGAAATCGTGCACAAATCACGTAAAGAGAGCTAAAAAATGGTTTACGAGTCTGTAAGTGTTATGTATCAGACAACGTTGTCTAAAAGTGAACAGAGTGTGAGATACAAAAAAATGATTTTTTGAAATCGTGGACAAATCACGTAAAGAGAGTTAAAAAATGGTTTAGTAGTAACTCAGTGATATGTGTCACACACAAAAGTGAACAGAGTGTGAAGTAAGTGAGGTACAAAAAAAATAATATTTGAAATCGTGCACAAATCACGTAAGGAGAGCTAAAAAATGGTTTACGAGTCTGTAAGTGTTATGTGTCAGACAACATTGTGTAAAAGTGAACAGAGTGTGAGATACAAAAAAATGATTTTTTGAAATCGTGGACAAATCACGTAAAGAGAGTTAAAAAATGGTTTAGTAGTATCTCAGTGATATTTGTCACACACAAAAGTGAACAGTGTGTGAAGTGAGGTACAAAAAAATTAATATTTGAAATCGTGCACAAATCACGTAAAGAGTGCTAAAATATTGTTTACGAGTCTGTAAGTGTTATGTGTCAGACAACATTGTGTAAAAGTGAACAGTGTGAGATACAAAAAAATGATTTTTTGAAATCGTGGACAAATCACGTAAAGAAAGTTAAAAAATGGTTTAGTAGTATCTCAGTGATATGTGTCACACACATAAGTGAACTGAGTGTGAAGTAAGTGAGGTACAAAAAAATTAATATTTGAAATCGTGCACAAATCACGTAAAGAGAGTTAAAAAATGGTTTACGGGTCTGTAAGAGTTATGTGTCAGACAACATTGTGTAAAAGTGAACAGAGTGTGCGATACAAAAAAATGATTTTTTGAAATCGTGGACAAATCACGTAAAGAGAATAAAAAAATGGTTTAGTAGTATCTCAGTGATATGTGTCACACACAAAAGTGAACAGAGTGTGAAGTAAGTGAGGTACAAAAAAATTAATATTTGAAATCGTGCACAAATCACGTAAAGAGAGCTAAAAAATGGTTTACGAGTCTGTAAGTGTTATGTATCAGACAACGTTGTCTAAAAGTGAACAGAGTGTGAGATACAAAAAAATGATTTTTTGAAATCGTGGACAAATCACGTAAGGAGAGTTAAAAAATGGTATAGTAGTAACTCAGTGATATGTGTCACACACAAAAGTGAACAGAGTGTGAAGTAAGTGAGGTACAAAAAAATTAATATTTGAAATCGTGCACAAATCCCGTAAAGAGAGCTAAAAAATGGTTTACGAGTCTGTAAGTGTTATGTGTCAGACAACATTGTGTAAAAGTGAACAGAGTGTGAAATACAAAAAAATGATTTTTTTATATAGTGGACAAATCACGTAGAGTTAAAAAATGGTTTAGTAGTCTCTCAGTGATATGTGTCAGACACAAAAGTGAACAGAGAGTGAAGTAAGTGAGGTACAAAAAAATTATAATTTGAAATCGTGCACAAATCACGTAAAGAGAGCTAAAAAATGGTTTACGAGTCTGTAAGTGTTATGTGTCAGACAACATTGTGTAAAAGTGAACAGAGTGTGAGATACAAAAAAATGATTTTTTGAAATCGTGCACAAATCACCTAAAGAGAGTTAAAAAATGGTTTAGTAGTCTCTCAGTGATATGTGTCAGACACAAAAGTGAACAGAGTGTGAAGTAAGTGAGGTACAAAAAAAAAATAATATTTGAAATCGTGCACAAATCACGTAAAGAGAGCTTAAAAATGGTTTACGAGTCTGTAAGTGTTATGTGTCAGACAACATTGTGTAAAAGTGAACAGAGTGTGAGATACAAAAAAATGAATTTTTTATATTGTGGACAAGTCACGTAAATAGAATTAAAAAATGGTTTAGTAGTCTCTCAGTGACATACGTCAGACACAAAAGTGAACAGAGTGTGAAGTAAGTGAGGTACAAAAAAATTAATATTTGAAATCGTGCACAAATAACGTAAAGAGAGATAAAAAATGGTTTACGAGTCTGTAAGTGTTATGTGTCAGAGATACAAAAAAATGAATTTTTTATATTGTGGACAAGTCACGTAAAGAGAATTAAAAAATGGTTTAGTAGTCTCTCAGTGACATACGTCAGACACAAAAGTGAACAGAGTGTGAAGTAAGTGAGGTACAAAAAAATTAATATTTGAAATCGTGCACAAATAACGTAAAGAGAGATAAAAAATGGTTTACGAGTCTGTAAATGTTATGTGTCAGACAACGTTGTGTAAAAGTGAACAGAGTGTGAGATACAAAAAAATGATTTTTTAATATAGTGGACAAATCTCGTAAAGAGAGTTAAAAAATGGTTTAGTAGTCTCTCAGTGATATGTGTCAGACACAAAAGTGAACAGAGTGTGAAGTAAGTGAGGTACAAAAAAATTAATATTTGAAATCGTGCACAAATCACGTAAGGAGAGCTAAAAAATGGTTTACGAGTCTGTAAGTGTTATGTGTCAGACAACATTGTGTAAAAGTGAACAGAGTGTGAGATACAAAAAAATGATTTTTTGAAATCGTGGACAAATCACGTAAAGAGAGTTAAAAAATGGTTTAGTAGTATCTCAGTGATATTTGTCACACACAATAGTGAACAGTGTGTGAAGTGAGGTACAAAAAAAAATAATATTTGAAATCGTGCAGAGAGCTAAAATATTGTTTACGAGTCTGTAAGTGTTATGTGTCAGACAACATTGTGTAAAAGTGAACAGTGTGAGATACAAAAAAATGATTTTTTGAAATCGTGGACAAATCACCTAAGGAGAGTAAAAAATTGGTTTAGTAGTATCTCAGTGATATGTGTCACTCACAAAAGTGAACAGAGTGTGAAGTAAGTGAGGTACAAAAAAATTAATATTTGAAATCGTGCACAAATCACGTAAAGAGAGCTAAAAAATGGGTTACGAGTCTGTAAGTGTTATGTGTCAGACAACATTGTGTAAAAGTGAACAGAGTGTGAGATACAAAAAAATAATTTCTTGAAATCGTGGACAAATCACGTAAAGAGAGTAAAAAAATGGTTTAGTAGTATCTCAGTGATATGTGTCACACACAAAAGTGAACAGAGTGTGAAGTAAGTGAGGTACAAAAAAATTAATATTTGAAATCGTGCACAAATCACGTAAAGAGAGCTAAAAATGGTTTACGAGTCTGTAAGTGTTATGTATCAGACAACGTTGTGTAAAAGTGAACAGAGTGTGAGATACAAAAAAATGATTTTTTTATATCGTGGACAAATCACGTAAAGAGAGTTAAAACATGGTTTAGTAGTCTCTCAGTGATATGTGTCAGACACAAAAGTGAACAGAGTGTGAAGTAAGTGAGGTACAAAAAAATTATTATTTGAAATCGTGCACAAATCACGTAAAGAGAGCTAAAAAATGGTTTACGAGTCTGTAAGTGTTATGTGTCAGACAACATTGTGTAAAAGTGAACAGAATGTGAGATACAAAAAAATGATTTTTTGAAATCGTGGACAAATTACGTAAAGAGAGTAAAAAAATGGTTTAGTAGTATCTCAGTGATATGTGTTACACACAAAAGTGAACAGAGTGTGAAGTAAGTGAGGTACAAAAAAAAAATAACATTTGAAATCGTGCACAAATCACGTAAAGAGAGCTAAAAAATGGTTTACGAGTCTGTAAGTGTTATGTGTCAGACAACATTGTGTAAAAGTGAACAGAGTGTGAGATACAAAAAAATGATTTTTTGAAATCGTGCACAAATCACCTAAAGAGAGTTAAAAAATGGTTTAGTAGTCTCTCAGTGATATGTGTCAGACACAAAAGTGAACAGAGTGTGAAGTAAGTAAGGTACAAAAAAATTAATATTTGAAATCGTGCACAAATCACGTAAAGAGAGCTTAAAAATGGTTTACGAGTCTGTAAGTGTTATGTGTCAGACAACATTGTGTAAAAGTGAACAGAGTGTGAGATACAAAAAAATGATTTTTTTATATTGTGGACAAGTCACGTAAAGAGAATTAAAAAATGGTTTAGTAGTCTCTCAGTGACATACGTCAGACACAAAAGTGAACAGAGTGTGAAGGAAGTGAGGTACAAAAAAATTAATATTTGAAATCGTGCACAAATAACGTAAAGAGAGATAAAAAATGGTTTACGAGTCTGTAGGTGTTATGTGTCAGACAACGTTGTGTAAAAGTGAACACAGTGTGAGATACAAAAAAATGATTTTTTTATATAGTGGACAAATCTCGTAAAGAGAGTTAAAAAATGGTTTAGTAGTCTCTCAGTGATATGTGTCAGACACAAAAGTGAACAGAGTGTGAAGTAAGTGAGGTACAAAAAAATTAATATTTGAAATCGTGCACAAATCACGTAAGGAGAGCTAAAAAATGGTTTACGAGTCTGTAAGTGTTATGTGTCAGACAACATTGTGTAAAAGTGAACAGAGTGTGAGATACAAAAAAATGATTTTTTGAAATCGTGGACAAATCACGTAAAGAGAGTTAAAAAATGGTTTAGTAGTATCTCAGTGATATTTGTCACACACAAAAGTGAACAGTGTGTGAAGTGAGGTACAAAAAAATTAATATTTGAAATCGTGCACAAATCACGTAAAGAGTGCTAAAATATTGTTTACGAGTCTGTAAGTGTTATGTGTCAGACAACATTGTGTAAAAGTGAACAGTGTGAGATACAAAAAAATGATTTTTTGAAATCGTGGACAAATCACGTAAAGAAAGTTAAAAAATGGTTTAGTAGTATCTCAGTGATATGTGTCACACACAAAAGTGAACTGAGTGTGAAGTAAGTGAGGTACAAAAAAATTAATATTTGAAATCGTGCACAAATCACGTAAAGAGAGTTAAAAAATGGTTTACGGGTCTGTAAGAGTTATGTGTCAGACAACATTGTGTAAAAGTGAACAGAGTGTGCGATACAAAAAAATGATTTTTTGAAATCGTGGACAAATCACGTAAAGAGAATAAAAAAATGGTTTAGTAGTATCTCAGTGATATGTGTCACACACAAAAGTGAACAGAGTGTGAAGTAAGTGAGGTACAAAAAAATTAATATTTGAAATCGTGCACAAATCACGTAAAGAGAGCTAAAAAATGGTTTACGAGTCTGTAAGTGTTATGTATCAGACAACGTTGTCTAAAAGTGAACAGAGTGTGAGATACAAAAAAATGATTTTTTGAAATCGTGGACAAATCACGTAAAGAGAGTTAAAAAATGGTTTAGTAGTAACTCAGTGATATGTGTCACACACAAAAGTGAACAGAGTGTGAAGTAAGTGAGGTACAAAAAAATTAATATTTGAAATCGTGCACAAATCCCGTAAAGAGAGCTAAAAAATGGTTTACGAGTCTGTAAGTGTTATGTGTCAGACAACATTGTGTAAAAGTGAACAGAGTGTGAAATACAAAAAAATGATTTTTTTATATAGTGGACAAATCACGTAGAGTTAAAAAATGGTTTAGTAGTATCTCAGTGATATGTGTCACACACAAAAGTGAACAGAGTGTGAAGTAAGTGAGGTACAAAAAAATTAATATTTGAAATCGTGCACAAATCACGTAAAGAGAGCTAAAAATGGTTTACGAGTCTGTAAGTGTTATGTATCAGACAACGTTGTGTAAAAGTGAACAGAGTGTGAGATACAAAAAAATGATTTTTTGAAATCGTGGACAAATCACGTAAAGAGAGTTAAAAAATGGTTTAGTAGTATCTCAGTGATATGTGACATACACAAAAGTGAACAGAGTGTGAAGTAAGTGAGGTACAAAAAAATTAATATTTGAAATCCTGCACAAATCACGTAAAGAGAGCTAAAAAGAGGTTTACGAGTCTGTAAGTGTTATGTGTCAGACTACATTGTCTAAAAGTGAACAGAGTGTGAAATACAAAAAAATGAATTTTTTATATAGTGGACAAATCACATAAAGAGAGTTAAAAAATGGTTTAGTAGTCTCTCAGTGAAATGTGTCACACACAAAAGTGAACAGAGTGTGAAGTAAGTGAGGTACAAAAAAAAATAATATTTGAAATCGTGCACAAATCACGTAAAGAGAGCTTAAAAATGGTTTACGAGTCTGTAAGTGTTATGTGTCAGACAACATTGTGTAAAAGTGAATAGAGTGTGAGATACAAAAAAATGAATTTTTTATATAGTGGACAAGTCACGTAAAGAGAATTAAAAAATGGTTTCGTAGTCTCTCAGTAATATGCGTCAGACACAAAAGTGAACAGAGTGTGAAGTAAGTGAGGTACAAAAAAAAATAATATTTGAAATCGTGCACAAATAACGTAAAGAGAGATAAAAAATGGTTTACGAGTCTGTAAGTGTTGTGTCAGACAACGTTGTGTAAAAGTGAACAGAGTGTGAGATACAAAAAAATGATTTTTTTATATAGTGGACAAATCTCGTAAAGAGAGTTAAAAAATGGTTTAGTAGTCTCTCAGTGATATGTGTCAGACACAAAACTAAACAGAGTGCACAAATCACGTAAGGAGAGCTAAAAAATGGTTTACGAGTCTGTAAGTGTTATGTGTCAGACAACATTGTGTAAAAGTGAACAGAGTGTGAGATACAAAAAAATGATTTTTTTATATCGTGGACAAATCACGTAAAGAGAGTTAAAACATGGTTTAGTAGTCTCTCAGTGATATGTGTCAGACACAAAAGTGAACAGAGTGTGAAGTAAGTGAGGTACAAAAAAATTAATATTTGAAATCGTGCACAAATCACGTAAAGAGAGCTAAAAAATGGTTTACGAGTCTGTAAGTGTTATGTGTCAGACAACATTGTGTAAAAGTGAACAGAGTGTAAGATACAAAAAAATGATTTTTTTATATCGTGGACAAATCACGTAAAGAGAGTTAAAACATGGTTTAGTAGTCTCTCAGTGATATGTGTCAGACACAAAAGTGAACAGAGTGTGAAGTAAGTGAGGTACAAAAAAATTATTATTTGAAATCGTGCACAAATCACGTAAAGAGAGCTAAAAAATGGTTTACGAGTCTGTAAGTGTTATGTGTCAGACAACATTGTGTAAAATTGAACAGAGTGTGAGATACAAAAAAATGATTTTTTGAAATCGTGGACAAATTACGTAAAGAGAGTAAAAAATGGTTTAGTAGTATCTCAGTGATATGTGTTACACACAAAAGTGAACAGAGTGTGAAGTAAGTGAGGTACAAAAAAAAAAATAATATTTGAAATCGTGCACAAATCACGTAAAGAGAGCTTAAAAATGGTTTACGAGTCTGTAAGTGTTATGTGTCAGACAACATTGTGTAAAAGTGAACAGAGTGTGAGATACAAAAAAATGAATTTTTCATATTGTGGACAAGTCACGTAAAGAGAATTAAAAAATGGTTTAGTAGTCTCTCAGTGACATACGTCAGACACAAAAGTGAACAGAGTGTGAAGTAAGTGAGGTACAAAAAAATTAATATTTGAAATCGTGCACAAATAACGTAAAGAGAGATAAAAAATGGTTTACGAGTCTGTAAGTGTTATGTGTCAGACAACGTTGTGTAAAAGTGAACAGAGTGTGAGATACAAAAAAATGATTTTTTTATATAGTGGACAAATCACGTAAAGAGAGTAAAAAAATGGTTTAGTAGTATCTCAGTGATATGTGTCACACACAAAAGTGAACAGGGTGTGAAGTAAGTGAGGTACAAAAAAATTAATATTTGAAATTGTGCACAAATCACGTAAAGAGAGCTAAAAATGGTTTACGAGTCTGTAAGTGTTATGTATCAGACAACGTTGTGTAAAAGTGAACAGAGTGTGAGATACAAAAAAATGATTTTTTGAAATCGTGGACAAATCACGTAAAGAGAGTTAAAAAATGGTTTAGTAGTATCTCAGTGATATTTGTCACACACAAAAGTGAACAGTGTGTGAAGTGAGGTACAAAAAAATTAATATTTGAAATCGTGCACAAATCGCGTAAAGAGAGCTAAAATATTGTTTACGAGTCTGTAAGTGTTATGTGT
This sequence comes from Philonthus spinipes, assembly GCA_963082785.1. Taxonomy (NCBI): domain Eukaryota; kingdom Metazoa; phylum Arthropoda; class Insecta; order Coleoptera; family Staphylinidae; genus Philonthus; species Philonthus spinipes. The sequence goes on along the minus strand of OY720310.1, from coordinate 24,668,657 downwards.
CAGACAACATTGTGTAAAAGTGAACAGAGTGTGAGATCCAAAAAAATGATTTTTTTATATAGTGCACAAATCACGTAAAGAGAGTTAAAAAATGGTTTAGTAGACTCTCAGTGATATGTGTCAGACACAAAAGTGAACAGAGTGTGAAGTAAGTAAGGTACAAAAAAATTAATATTTGAAATCGTGCACATATCACGTAAAGAGAGCTAAAGAATGGTTTACGAGTCTGTAAGTGTTATGTGTCAGACAACATTGTGTAAAAGTGAACAGTGTGTGAGATACAAAAAAATGATTTTTTTATATAGTGGACAAATCACGTAAAGAGAGTTAAAAAATGGTTTAGTAGTCTGTCAGTGATATGTGTCAGACACAAAAGTGAACAGAGTGTGAAGTAAGTGAGGTACAAAAAAATTAATATTTGAAATCGTGCACAAATCACGTAAAGAGATCTAAAAAAAGGTTTACGAGTCTGTAAGTGTTATGTGTCAGACAACATTGTGTAAAAGTGAACAGAGTGTGAGATACTAAAAAATGAATTTTTTATATAGTGGACAAATCACGTAAAGAGAGTTAAAAAATGGTTTAGTAGTCTCTCAGTGAAATGTGTCAGACACAAAAGTGAATAGAGTGTGAAGTAAGTGAGGTACAAAAAAATGAAATCATGCACAAATTACGTAAAGAGAGCTAAAAAATGGTTTACGAGTCTGTAAGTGTTATGTATCAGACAACGTTGTCTAAAAGTGAACAGAGTGTGAGATACAAAAAAATGATTTTTTGAAATCGTTGACAAATCACGTAAAGAGAGTTAAAAAATGGTTTAGTAGTAACTCAGTGATATGTGTCACACACAAAAGTGAACAGAGTGTGAAGTAAGTGAGGTACAAAAAAATTAATATTTGAAATCGTGCACAAATCCCGTAAAGAGAGCTAAAAAATGGTTTACGAGTCTGTAAGTGTTATGTGTCAGACAACATTGTGTAAAAGTGAACAGAGTGTGAAATACAAAAAAATGATTTTTTTATATAGTGGACAAATCACGTAGAGTTAAAAAATGGTTTAGTAGTCTCTCAGTGATATGTGTCAGACACAAAAGTGAACAGAGTGTGAAGTAAGTGAGGTACAAAAAAATTATTATTTGAAATCGTGCACAAATCACGTAAAGAGAGCTAAAAAATGGTTTACGAGTCTGTAAGTGTTATGTGTCAGACAACATTGTGTAAAATAGAACAGAGTGTGAGATACAAAAAAATGATTTTTTGAAATCGTGGACAAATTACGTAAAGAGAGTAAAAAATGGTTTAGTAGTATCTCAGTGATATGTGTTACACACAAAAGTGAACAGAGTGTGAAGTAAGTGAGGTACAAAAAAAAAATAATATTTGAAATCGTGCACAAATCACGTAAAGAGAGCTTAAAAATGGTTTACGAGTCTGTAAGTGTTATGTGTCAGACAACATTGTGTAAAAGTGAACAGAGTGTGAGATACAAAAAAATGAATTTTTTATATTGTGGACAAGTCACGTAAAGAGAATTAAAAAATGGTTTAGTAGTCTCTCAGTGACATACGTCAGACACAAAAGTGAACAGAGTGTGAAGTAAGTGAGGTACAAAAAAATTAATATTTGAAATCGTGCTCAAATAACGTAAAGAGAGATAAAAAATGGTTTACGAGTCTGTAAGTGTTATGTGTCAGACAACGTTGTGTAAAAGTGAACAGAGTGTGAGATACAAAAAAGTGATTTTTTTATATAGTGGACAAATCACGTAAAGAGAGTAAAAAAATGGTTTAGTAGTATCTCAGTGATATGTGTCACACACAAAAGTGAACAGAGTGTGAAGTAAGTGAGGTACAAAAAAATTAATATTTGAAATCGTGCACAAATCACGTAAAGAGAGCTAAAAATGGTTTACGAGTCTGTAAGTGTTATGTATCAGACAACGTTGTGTAAAAGTGAACAGAGTGTGAGATACAAAAAAATGATTTTTTGAAATCGTGGACAAATCACGTAAAGAGAGTTAAAAAATGGTTTAGTAGTATCTCAGTGATATGTGACATACACAAAAGTGAACAGAGTGTGAAGTAAGTGAGGTACAAATAAATTAATATTTGAAATCCTGCACAAATCACGTAAAGAGAGCTAAAAAGAGGTTTACGAGTCTGTAAGTGTTATGTGTCAGACTACATTGTGTAAAAGTGAACAGAGTGTGAAAGACAAAAAAATGAATTTTTTATATAGTGGACAAATCACATAAAGAGAGTTAAAAAATGGTTTAGTAGTCTCTCAGTGAAATGTGTCACACACAAAAGTGAACAGAGTGTGAAGTAAGTGAGGTACAAAAAAAAATAATATTTGAAATCGTGCACAAATCACGTAAAGAGAGCTTAAAAATGGTTTACGAGTCTGTAAGTGTTATGTGTCAGACAACATTGTGTAAAAGTGAACAGAGTGTAAGATACAAAAAAATGATTTTTTTATATCGTGGACAAATCACGTAAAGAGAGTTAAAACATGGTTTAGTAGTCTCTCAGTGATATGAGTCAGACACAAAAGTGAACAGAGTGTGAAGTAAGTGAGGTACAAAAAAATTATTATTTGAAATCGTGCACAAATCACGTAAAGAGAGCTAAAAAATGGTTTACGAGTCTGTAAGTGTTATGTGTCAGACAACATTGTGTAAAATTGAACAGAGTGTGAGATACAAAAAAATGATTTTTTGAAATCGTGGACAAATTACGTAAAGAGAGTAAAAAATGGTTTAGTAGTATCTCAGTGATATGTGTTACACACAAAAGTGAACAGAGTGTGAAGTAAGTGAGGTACAAAAAAAAAAATAATATTTGAAATCGTGCACAAATCACGTAAAGAGAGCTTAAAAATGGTTTACGAGTCTGTAAGTGTTATGTGTCAGACAACATTGTGTAAAAGTGAACAGAGTGTGAGATACAAAAAAATGAATTTTTTATATTGTGGACAAGTCACGTAAAGAGAATTAAAAAATGGTTTAGTAGTCTCTCAGTGACATACGTCAGACACAAAAGTGAACAGAGTGTGAAGTAAGTGAGGTACAAAAAAATTAATATTTGAAATCGTGCTCAAATAACGTAAAGAGAGATAAAAAATGGTTTACGAGTCTGTAAGTGTTATGTGTCAGACAACGTTGTGTAAAAGTGAACAGAGTGTGAGATACAAAAAAATGATTTTTTTATATAGTGGACAAATCACGTAAAGAGAGTAAAAAAATGGTTTAGTAGTATCTCAGTGATATGTGTCACACACAAAAGTGAACAGAGTGTGAAGTAAGTGAGGTACAAAAAAATTAATATTTGAAATCGTGCACAAATCACGTAAAGAGAGCTAAAAATGGTTTACGAGTCTGTAAGTGTTATGTATCAGACAACGTTGTGTAAAAGTGAACAGAGTGTGAGATACAAAAAAATGATTTTTTGAAATCGTGGACAAATCACGTAAAGAGAGTTAAAAAATGGTTTAGTAGTATCTCAGTGATATGTGACATACACAAAAGTGAACAGAGTGTGAAGTAAGTGAGGTACAAAAAAATTAATATTTGAAATCCTGCACAAATCACGTAAAGAGAGCTAAAAAGAGGTTTACGAGTCTGTAAGTGTTATGTGTCAGACTACATTGTGTAAAAGTGAACAGAGTGTGAAAGACAAAAAAATGAATTTTTTATATAGTGGACAAATCACATAAAGAGAGTTAAAAAATGGTTTAGTAGTCTCTCAGTGAAATGTGTCACACACAAAAGTGAACAGAGTGTGAAGTAAGTGAGGTACAAAAAAAAATAATATTTGAAATCGTGCACAAATCACGTAAAGAGAGCTTAAAAATGGTTTACGAGTCTGTAAGTGTTATGTGTCAGACAACATTGTGTAAAAGTGAACAGAGTGTAAGATACAAAAAAATGATTTTTTTATATCGTGGACAAATCACGTAAAGAGAGTTAAAACATGGTTTAGTAGTCTCTCAGTGATATGAGTCAGACACAAAAGTGAACAGAGTGTGAAGTAAGTGAGGTACAAAAAAATTATTATTTGAAATCGTGCACAAATCACGTAAAGAGAGCTAAAAAATGGTTTACGAGTCTGTAAGTGTTATGTGTCAGACAACATTGTGTAAAATTGAACAGAGTGTGAGATACAAAAAAATGATTTTTTGAAATCGTGGACAAATTACGTAAAGAGAGTAAAAAATGGTTTAGTAGTATCTCAGTGATATGTGTTACACACAAAAGTGAACAGAGTGTGAAGTGAGGTACAAAAAAAAATAATATTTGAAATCGTGCACAAATCACGTAAAGAGAGCTTAAAAATGGTTTACGAGTCTGTAAGTGTTATGTGTCAGACAACATTGTGTAAAAGTGAACAGAGTGTGAGATACAAAAAAATGAATTTTTTATATTGTGGACAAGTCACCTAAAGAGAATTAAAAAATGGTTTAGTAGTCTCTCAGTGACATACGTCAGACACAAAAGTGAACAGAGTGTGAAGTAAGTGAGGTACAAAAAAATTAATATTTGAAATCGTGCACAAATAACGTAAAGAGAGATAAAAAATGGTTTACGAGTCTGTAAGTGTTATGTGTCAGACAACGTTGTGTAAAAGTGAACAGAGTGTGAGATACAAAAAAATGATTTTTTTATATAGTGGACAAATCACGTAAAGAGAGTAAAAAAATGGTTTAGTAGTATCTCAGTGATATGTGTCACACACAAAAGTGAACAGAGTGTGAAGTAAGTGAGGTACAAAAAAATTAATATTTGAAATTGTGCACAAATCACGTAAAGAGAGCTAAAAATGGTTTACGAGTCTGTAAGTGTTATGTATCAGACAACGTTGTGTAAAAGTGAACAGAGTGTGAGATACAAAAAAATGATTTTTTGAAATCGTGGACAAATCACGTAAAGAGAGTTAAAAAATGGTTTAGTAGTATCTCAGTGATATTTGTCACACACAAAAGTGAACAGTGTGTGAAGTGAGGTACAAAAAAAATAATATTTGAAATCGTGCACAAATCGCGTAAAGAGAGCTAAAATATTGTTTACGAGTCCGTAAGTGTTATGTGTCAGACAACATTGTGTAAAAGTGAACAGAGTGTGAGATCCAAAAAAATGATTTTTTTATATAGTGCACAAATCACGTAAAGAGAGTTAAAAAATGGTTTAGTAGACTCTCAGTGATATGTGTCAGACACAAAAGTGAACAGAGTGTGAAGTAAGTGAGGTACAAAAAAATTAATATTTGAAATCGTGCACATATCACGTAAAGAGAGCTAAAGAATGGTTTACGAGTCTGTAAGTGTTATGTGTCAGACAACATTGTGTAAAAGTGAACAGAGTGTGAGATACAAAAAAATGATTTTTTTATATCGTGGACAAATCACGTAAAGAGAGTTAAAACATGGTTTAGTAGTCTCTCAGTGATATGTGTCAGACACAAAAGTGAACAGAGTGTGAAGTAAGTGAGGTACAAAAAAATTAATATTTGAAATCGTGCACAAATCACGTAAAGAGAGCTAAAAAATGGTTTACGAGTCTGTAAGTGTTATGTGTCAGACAACATTGTGTAAAAGTGAACAGAGTGTAAGATACAAAAAAATGATTTTTTTATATCGTGGACAAATCACGTAAAGAGAGTTAAAACATGGTTTAGTAGTCTCTCAGTGATATGAGTCAGACACAAAAGTGAACAGAGTGTGAAGTAAGTGAGGTACAAAAAAATTATTATTTGAAATCGTGCACAAATCACGTAAAGAGAGCTAAAAAATGGTTTACGAGTCTGTAAGTGTTATGTGTCAGACAACATTGTGTAAAAGTGAACAGAGTGTGAGATACAAAAAAATGATTTTTTTATATAGTGGACAAATCACGTAAAGAGAGTTAAAAAATGGTTTAGTAGTCTGTCAGTGATATGTGTCAGACACAAAAGTGAACAGAGTGTGAAGTAAGTGAGGTACAAAAAAATTAATATTTGAAATCGTGCACAAATCACGTAAAGAGATCTAAAAAAAGGTTTACGAGTCTGTAAGTGTTATGTGTCAGACAACATTGTGTAAAAGTGAACAGAATGTGAGATACTAAAAAATGAATTTTTTATATAGTGGACAAATCACGTAAAGAGAGTTAAAAAATGGTTTAGTAGTCTCTCAGTGAAATGTGTCAGACACAAAAGTGAATAGAGTGTGAAGTAAGTGAGGTACAAAAAAATGAAATCATGCACAAATTACGTAAAGAGAGCTAAAAAATGGGTTACGAGTCTGTAAGTGTTATGTGTCAGACAACATTGTGTAAAAGTGAACAGAGTGTGAGATACAAAAAAATAATTTTTTGAAATCGTGGACAAATCACGTAAAGAGAGTAAAAAAATGGTTTAGTAGTATCTCAGTGATATGTGTCACACACAAAAGTGAACAGAGTGTGAAGTAAGTGAGGTACAAAAAAATTAATATTTGAAATTGTGCACAAATCACGTAAAGAGAGCTAAAAATGGTTTACGAGTCTGTAAGTGTTATGTATCAGACAACGTTGTGTAAAAGTGAACAGAGTGTGAGATACAAAAAAAATGAATTTTTTATATAGTGGACAAGTCACGTAAAGAGAATTAAAAAATGGTTTAGTAGTCTCTCAGTGAAATGCGTCGGACACAAAAGTGAACAGAGTGTGAAGTAAGTGAGGTCCAAAAAAATTAATATTTGAAATCCTGCACAAATCACGTAAAGAGAGCTAAAAAGTGGTTTACGAGTCTGTAAGTGTTATGTGTCAGACTACATTGTGTAAAAGTGAACAGAGTGTGAAATACAAAAAAATGAATTTTTTATATAGTGGACAAATCACATAAAGAGAGTTTAAAAATGGTTTAGTAGTCTCTCAGTGAAATGTGTCACACACAAAAGTGAACAGAGTGTGAAGTAAGTGAGGTACAAAAAAAATAATATTTGAAATCGTGCACAAATCACGTAAAGAGAGCTTAAAAATGGTTTACGAGTCTGTAAGTGTTATGTGTCAGACAACATTGTGTAAAAGTGAACAGAGTGTGAGATACAAAAAAATGAATTTTTTATATAGTGGACAAGTCACGTAAAGAGAATTAAAAAATGGTTTAGTAGTCTCTCAGTGATATGCGTCGGACACAAAAGTGAACAGAGTGTGAAGTAAGTGAGGTACAAAAAAAATATAATTTGAAATCGTGCACAAATCACGTAAGGAGAGCTAAAAAATGGTTTACGAGTCTGTAAGTGTTATGTGTCAGACAACATTGTGTAAAAGTGAACAGAGTGTAAGATACAAAAAAATGATTTTTTTATATCGTGGACAAATCACGTAAAGAGAGTTAAAACATAGTTTAGTAGTCTCTCAGTGATATGTGTCAGACACAAAAGTGAACAGAGTGTGAAGTAAGTGAGGTACAAAAAAATTATTATTTGAAATCGTGCACAAATCACGTAAAGAGAGCTAAAAAATGGTTTACGAGTCTGTAAGTGTTATGTGTCAGACAACATTGTGTAAAATTGAACAGAGTGTGAGATACAAAAAAATGATTTTTTGAAATCGTGGACAAATTACGTAAAGAGAGTAAAAAATGGTTTAGTAGTATCTCAGTGATATGTGTTACACACAAAAGTGAACAGAGTGTGAAGTAAGTGAGGTACAAAAAAAAATAATATTTGAAATCGTGCACAAATCACGTAAAGAGAGCTTAAAAATGGTTTACGAGTCTGTAAGTATTATGTGTCAGACAACATTGTGTAAAAGTGAACAGAGTGTGAGATACAAAAAAATGAATTTTTTATTTTGTGGACAAGTCACGTAAAGAGAATTAAAAAATGGTTTAGTAGTCTCTCAGTGACATACGTCAGACACAAAAGTGAACAGAGTGTGAAGTAAGTGAGGTACAAAAAAATTAATATTTGAAATCGTGCACAAATAACGTAAAGAGAGATAAAAAATGGTTTACGAGTCTGTAAGTGTTATGTGTCAGACAATGTTGTGTAAAAGTGAACAGAGTGTGAGATACAAAAAAATGATTTTTTTATATAGTGGACAAATCACGTAAAGAGAGTAAAAAAATGGTTTAGTAGTATCTCAGTGATATGTGTCACACACAAAAGTGAACAGAGTGTGAAGTAAGTGAGGTACAAAAAAATTAATATTTGAAATTGTGCACAAATCACGTAAAGAGAGCTAAAAATGGTTTACGAGTCTGTAAGTGTTATGTATCAGACAACGTTGTGTAAAAGTGAACAGAGTGTGAGATACAAAAAAAATGAATTTTTTATATAGTGGACAAGTCACGTAAAGAGAATTAAAAAATGGTTTAGTAGTCTCTCAGTGAAATGCGTCGGACACAAAAGTGAACAGAGTGTGAAGTAAGTGAGGTCCAAAAAAATTAATATTTGAAATCCTGCACAAATCACGTAAAGAGAGCTAAAAAGTGGTTTACGAGTCTGTAAGTGTTATGTGTCAGACTACATTGTGTAAAAGTGAACAGAGTGTGAAATACAAAAAAATGAATTTTTTATATAGTGGACAAATCACATAAAGAGAGTTTAAAAATGGTTTAGTAGTCTCTCAGTGAAATGTGTCACACACAAAAGTGAACAGAGTGTGAAGTAAGTGAGGTACAAAAAAAATAATATTTGAAATCGTGCACAAATCACGTAAAGAGAGCTTAAAAATGGTTTACGAGTCTGTAAGTGTTATGTGTCAGACAACATTGTGTAAAAGTGAACAGAGTGTGAGATACAAAAAAATGAATTTTTTATATAGTGGACAAGTCACGTAAAGAGAATTAAAAAATGGTTTAGTAGTCTCTCAGTGATATGCGTCGGACACAAAAGTGAACAGAGTGTGAAGTAAGTGAGGTACAAAAAAAATATAATTTGAAATCGTGCACAAATCACGTAAGGAGAGCTAAAAAATGGTTTACGAGTCTGTAAGTGTTATGTGTCAGACAACATTGTGTAAAAGTGAACAGAGTGTAAGATACAAAAAAATGATTTTTTTATATCGTGGACAAATCACGTAAAGAGAGTTAAAACATAGTTTAGTAGTCTCTCAGTGATATGTGTCAGACACAAAAGTGAACAGAGTGTGAAGTAAGTGAGGTACAAAAAAATTATTATTTGAAATCGTGCACAAATCACGTAAAGAGAGCTAAAAAATGGTTTACGAGTCTGTAAGTGTTATGTGTCAGACAACATTGTGTAAAATTGAACAGAGTGTGAGATACAAAAAAATGATTTTTTGAAATCGTGGACAAATTACGTAAAGAGAGTAAAAAATGGTTTAGTAGTATCTCAGTGATATGTGTTACACACAAAAGTGAACAGAGTGTGAAGTAAGTGAGGTACAAAAAAAAATAATATTTGAAATCGTGCACAAATCACGTAAAGAGAGCTTAAAAATGGTTTACGAGTCTGTAAGTGTTATGTGTCAGACAACATTGTGTAAAAGTGAACAGAGTGTGAGATACAAAAAAATGAATTTTTTATATTGTGGACAAGTCACGTAAAGAGAATTAAAAAATGGTTTAGTAGTCTCTCAGTGACATACGTCAGACACAAAAGTGAACAGAGTGTGAAGTAAGTGAGGTACAAAAAAATTAATATTTGAAATCGTGCACAAATAACGTAAAGAGAGATAAAAAATGGTTTACGAGTCTGTAAGTGTTATGTGTCAGACAATGTTGTGTAAAAGTGAACAGAGTGTGAGATACAAAAAAATGATTTTTTTATATAGTGGACAAATCACGTAAAGAGAGTAAAAAAATGGTTTAGTAGTATCTCAGTGATATGTGTCACACACAAAAGTGAACAGAGTGTGAAGTGAGGTACAAAAAAATTAATATTTGAAATCGTGCACAAATCGCGTAAACAGAGCTAAAATATTGTTTACGAGTCTGTAAGTGTTATGGGTCAGACAACATTGTGTAAAAGTGAACAGAGTGTGAGATCCAAAAAAATGATTTTTTTATATAGTGCACAAATCACGTAAAGAGAGTTAAAAAATGGTTTAGTAGACTCTCAGTGATATGTGTCAGACACAAAAGTGAACAGAGTGTGAAGTAAGTGAGGTACAAAAAAATTAATATTTGAAATTGTGCACAAATCACGTAAAGAGAGCTAAAAATGGTTTACGAGTCTGTAAGTGTTATGTATCAGACAACGTTGTGTAAAAGTGAACAGAGTGTGAGATACAAAAAAATGATTTTTTGAAATCGTGGACAAATCACGTAAAGAGAGTTAAAAAATGGTTTAGTAGTATCTCAGTGATATTTGTCACACACAAAAGTGAACAGTGTGTGAAGTGAGGTACAAAAAAATTAATATTTGAAATCGTGCACAAATCGCGTAAACAGAGCTAAAATATTGTTTACGAGTCTGTAAGTGTTATGGGTCAGACAACATTGTGTAAAAGTGAACAGAGTGTGAGATCCAAAAAAATGATTTTTTTATATAGTGCACAAATCACGTAAGGAGAGTTAAAAAATGGTTTAGTAGACTCTCAGTGATATGTGTCAGACACAAAAGTGATCAGAGTGTGAAGTAAGTGAGGTACAAAAAAATTAATATTTGAAATCGTGCACATATCACGTAAAGAGAGCTAAAGAATGGTTTACGAGTCTGTAAGTGTTATGTGTCAGACAACATTGTGTAAAAGTGAACAGAGTGTGAGATACAAAAAAATGATTTTTTTATATAGTGGACAAATCACGTAAAGAGAGTTAAAAAATGGTTTAGTAGTCTGTCAGTGATATGTGTCAGACACAAAAGTGAACAGAGTGTGAAGTAAGTGAGGTACAAAAAAATTAATATTTGAAATCGTGCACAAATCACGTAAAGAGATCTAAAAAAAGGTTTACGAGTCTGTAAGTGTTATGTGTCAGACAACATTGTGTAAAAGTGAACAGAGTGTGAGATACTAAAAAATGAATTTTTTATATAGTGGACAAATCACGTAAAGAGAGTTTAAAAATGGTTTAGTAGTCTCTCAGTGAAATGTGTCAGACACAAAAGTGAATAGAGTGTGAAGTAAGTGAGGTACAAAAAAATGAAATCATGCACAAATTACGTAAAGAGAGCTAAAAAATGGGTTACGAGTCTGTAAGTGTTATGTGTCAGACAACATTGTGTAAAAGTGAACAGAGTGTGAGATACAAAAAAATAATTTTTTGAAATCGTGGACAAATCACGTAAAGAGAGTAAAGAAATGGTTTAGTAGTATCTCAGTGATATGTGTCACACACAAAAGTGAACAGAGTGTGAAGTAAGTGAGGTACAAAAAAATTAATATTTGAAATTGTGCACAAATCACGTAAAGAGAGCTAAAAATGGTTTACGAGTCTGTAAGTGTTATGTATCAGACAACGTTGTGTAAAAGTGAACAGAGTGTGAGATACAAAAAAAATGAATTTTTTATATAGTGGACAAGTCACGTAAAGAGAATTAAAAAATGGTTTAGTAGTCTCTCAGTGATATGCGTCGGACACAAAAGTGAACAGAGTGTGAAGTAAGTGAGGTCCAAAAAAATTAATATTTGAAATCCTGCACAAATCACGTAAAGAGAGCTAAAAAGTGGTTTACGAGTCTGTAAGTGTTATGTGTCAGACTACATTGTGTAAAAGTGAACAGAGTGTGAAATACAAAAAAATGAATTTTTTATATAGTGGACAAATCACATAAAGAGAGTTTAAAAATGGTTTAGTAGTCTCTCAGTGAAATGTGTCACACACAAAAGTGAACAGAGTGTGAAGTAAGTGAAGTACAAAAAAAATAATATTTGAAATCGTGCACAAATCACGTAAAGAGAGCTTAAAAATGGTTTACGAGTCTGTAAGTGTTATGTGTCAGACAACATTGTGTAAAAGTGAACAGAGTGTGAGATACAAAAAAATGAATTTTTTATATAGTGGACAAGTCACGTAAAGAGAATTAAAAAATGGTTTAGTAGTCTCTCAGTGATATGCGTCGGACACAAAAGTGAACAGAGTGTGAAGTAAGTGAGGTACAAAAAAAATATAATTTGAACTCGTGCACAAATCACGTAAGGAGAGCTAAAAAATGGTTTACGAGTCTGTAAGTGTTATGTGTCAGACAACATTGTGTAAAAGTGAACAGAGTGTAAGATACAAAAAAATGATTTTTTTATATCGTGGACAAATCACGTAAAGAGAGTTAAAACATAGTTTAGTAGTCTCTCAGTGATATGTGTCAGACACAAAAGTGAACAGAGTGTGAAGTAAGTGAGGTACAAAAAAATTATTATATGAAATCGTGCACAAATCACGTAAAGAGAGCTAAAAAATGGTTTACGAGTCTGTAAGTGTTATGTGTCAGACAACATTGTGTAAAATTGAACAGAGTGTGAGATACAAAAAAATGATTTTTTGAAATCGTGGACAAATTACGTAAAGAGAGTAAAAAATGGTTTAGTAGTATCTCAGTGATATGTGTTACACACAAAAGTGAACAGAGTGTGAAGTAAGTGAGGTACAAAAAAAAAAATATTTGAAATCGTGCACAAATCACGTAAAGAGAGCTTAAAAATGGTTTACGAGTCTGTAAGTGTTATGTGTCAGACAACATTGTGTAAAAGTGAACAGAGTGTGAGATACAAAAAAATGAATTTTTTATATTGTGGACAAGTCACGTAAAGAGAATTAAAAAATGGTTTAGTAGTCTCTCAGTGACATACGTCAGACACAAAAGTGAACAGAGTGTGAAGTAAGTGAGGTACAAAAAAATTAATATTTGAAATTGTGCACAAATCACGTAAAGAGAGCTAAAAATGGTTTACGAGTCTGTAAGTGTTATGTATCAGACAACGTTGTGTAAAAGTGAACAGAGTGTGAGATACAAAAAAATGATTTTTTGAAATCGTGGACAAATCACGTAAAGAGAGTTAAAAAATGGTTTAGTAGTATCTCAGTGATATTTGTCACACACAAAAGTGAACAGTGTGTGAAGTGAGGTACAAAAAAATTAATATTTGAAATCGTGCACAAATCGCGTAAACAGAGCTAAAATATTGTTTACGAGTCTGTAAGTGTTATGGGTCAGACAACATTGTGTAAAAGTGAACAGAGTGTGAGATCCAAAAAAATGATTTTTTTATATAGTGCACAAATCACGTAAAGAGAGTTAAAAAATGGTTTAGTAGACTCTCAGTGATATGTGTCAGACACAAAAGTGATCAGAGTGTGAAGTAAGTGAGGTACAAAAAAATTAATATTTGAAATCGTGCACATATCACGTAAAGAGAGCTAAAGAATGGTTTACGAGTCTGTAAGTGTTATGTGTCAGACAACATTGTGTAAAAGTGAACAGAGTGTGAGATACAAAAAAATGATTTTTTTATATAGTGGACAAATCACGTAAAGAGAGTTAAAAAATGGTTTAGTAGTCTGTCAGTGATATGTGTCAGACACAAAAGTGAACAGAGTGTGAAGTAAGTGAGGTACAAAAAAATTAATATTTGAAATCGTGCACAAATCACGTAAAGAGATCTAAAAAAAGGTTTACGAGTCTGTAAGTGTTATGTGTCAGACAACATTGTGTAAAAGTGAACAGAGTGTGAGATACTAAAAAATGAATTTTTTATATAGTGGACAAATCACGTAAAGAGAGTTTAAAAATGGTTTAGTAGTCTCTCAGTGAAATGTGTCAGACACAAAAGTGAATAGAGTGTGAAGTAAGTGAGGTACAAAAAAATGAAATCATGCACAAATTACGTAAAGAGAGCTAAAAAATGGGTTACGAGTCTGTAAGTGTTATGTGTCAGACAACATTGTGTAAAAGTGAACAGAGTGTGAGATACAAAAAAATAATTTTTTGAAATCGTGGACAAATCACGTAAAGAGAGTAAAGAAATGGTTTAGTAGTATCTCAGTGATATGTGTCACACACAAAAGTGAACAGAGTGTGAAGTAAGTGAGGTACAAAAAAATTAATATTTGAAATTGTGCACAAATCACGTAAAGAGAGCTAAAAATGGTTTACGAGTCTGTAAGTGTTATGTATCAGACAACGTTGTGTAAAAGTGAACAGAGTGTGAGATACAAAAAAAATGAATTTTTTATATAGTGGACAAGTCACGTAAAGAGAATTAAAAAATGGTTTAGTAGTCTCTCAGTGATATGCGTCGGACACAAAAGTGAACAGAGTGTGAAGTAAGTGAGGTCCAAAAAAATTAATATTTGAAATCCTGCACAAATCACGTAAAGAGAGCTAAAAAGTGGTTTACGAGTCTGTAAGTGTTATGTGTCAGACTACATTGTGTAAAAGTGAACAGAGTGTGAAATACAAAAAAATGAATTTTTTATATAGTGGACAAATCACATAAAGAGAGTTTAAAAATGGTTTAGTAGTCTCTCAGTGAAATGTGTCACACACAAAAGTGAACAGAGTGTGAAGTAAGTGAGGTACAAAAAAAATAATATTTGAAATCGTGCACAAATCACGTAAAGAGAGCTTAAAAATGGTTTACGAGTCTGTAAGTGTTATGTGTCAGACAACATTGTGTAAAAGTGAACAGAGTGTGAGATACAAAAAAATGAATTTTTTATATAGTGGACAAGTCACGTAAAGAGAATTAAAAAATGGTTTAGTAGTCTCTCAGTGATATGCGTCGGACACAAAAGTGAACAGAGTGTGAAGTAAGTGAGGTACAAAAAAAATATAATTTGAAATCGTGCACAAATCACGTAAGGAGAGCTAAAAAATGGTTTACGAGTCTGTAAGTGTTATGTGTCAGACAACATTGTGTAAAAGTGAACAGAGTGTAAGATACAAAAAAATGATTTTTTTATATCGTGGACAAATCACGTAAAGAGAGTTAAAACATAGTTTAGTAGTCTCTCAGTGATATGTGTCAGACACAAAAGTGAACAGAGTGTGAAGTAAGTGAGGTACAAAAAAATTATTATATGAAATCGTGCACAAATCACGTAAAGAGAGCTAAAAAATGGTTTACGAGTCTGTAAGTGTTATGTGTCAGACAACATTGTGTAAAATTGAACAGAGTGTGAGATACAAAAAAATGATTTTTTGAAATCGTGGACAAATTACGTAAAGAGAGTAAAAAATGGTTTAGTAGTATCTCAGTGATATGTGTTACACACAAAAGTGAACAGAGTGTGAAGTAAGTGAGGTACAAAAAAAAAAAATATTTGAAATCGTGCACAAATCACGTAAAGAGAGCTTAAAAATGGTTTACGAGTCTGTAAGTGTTATGTGTCAGACAACATTGTGTAAAAGTGAACAGAGTGTGAGATACAAAAAAATGAATTTTTTATATTGTGGACAAGTCACGTAAAGAGAATTAAAAAATGGTTTAGTAGTCTCTCAGTGACATACGTCAGACACAAAAGTGAACAGAGTGTGAAGTAAGTGAGGTACAAAAAAATTAATATTTGAAATCGTGCACAAATAACGTAAAGAGAGATAAAAAAATGGTTTACGAGTCTGTAAGTGTTATGTGTCAGACAACGTTGTGTAAAAGTGAACAGAGTGTGAGATACAAAAAAATGATTTTTTTATATAGTGGACAAATCACGTAAAGAGAGTAAAAAAATGGTTTAGTAGTATCTCAGTGATATGTGTCACACACAAAAGTGAACAGAGTGTGAAGTAAGTGAGGTACAAAAAAATTAATATTTGAAATTGTGCACAAATCACGTAAAGAGAGCTAAAAATGGTTTACGAGTCTGTAAGTGTTATGTATCAGACAACGTTGTGTAAAAGTGAACAGAGTGTGAGATACAAAAAAATGATTTTTTGAAATCGTGGACAAATCACGTAAAGAGAGTTAAAAAATGGTTTAGTAGTATCTCAGTGATATTTGTCACACACAAAAGTGAACAGTGTGTGAAGTGAGGTACAAAAAAATTAATATTTGAAATCGTGCACAAATCGCGTAAACAGAGCTAAAATATTGTTTACGAGTCTGTAAGTGTTATGTGTCAGACAACATTGTGTAAAAGTGAACAGAGTGTGAGATCCAAAAAAATGATTTTTTTATATAGTGCACAAATCACGTAAAGAGAGTTAAAAAATGGTTTAGTAGACTCTCAGTGATATGTGTCAGACACAAAAGTGAACAGAGTGTGAAGTAAGTGAGGTACAAAAAAATTAATATTTGAAATCGTGCACATATCACGTAAAGAGAGCTAAAGAATGGTTTACGAGTCTGTAAGTGTTATGTGTCAGACAACATTGTGTAAAAGTGAACAGAGTGTGAGATACAAAAAAATGATTTTTTTATATAGTGGACAAATCACGTAAAGAGAGTTAAAAAATGGTTTAGTAGTCTGTCAGTGATATGTGTCAGACACAAAAGTGAACAGAGTGTGAAGTAAGTGAGGTACAAAAAAATTAATATTTGAAATCGTGCACAAATCACGTAAAGAGATCTAAAAAAAGGTTTACGAGTCTGTAAGTGTTATGTGTCAGACAACATTGTGTAAAAGTGAACAGAGTGTGAGATACTAAAAAATGAATTTTTTATATAGTGGACAAATCACGTAAAGAGAGTTAAAAAATGGTTTAGTAGTCTCTCAGTGAAATGTGTCAGACACAAAAGTGAATAGAGTGTGAAGTAAGTGAGGTACAAAAAAATGAAATCATGCACAAATTACGTAAAGAGAGCTAAAAAATGGGTTACGAGTCTGTAAGTGTTATGTGTCAGACAACATTGTGTAAAAGTGAACAGAGTGTGAGATACAAAAAAATAATTTTTTGAAATCGTGGACAAATCACGTAAAGAGAGTTAAAAAATGGTTTAGTAGTCTCTCAGTGATATGCGTCAGACACAAAAGTGAACAGAGTGCACAAATCACGTAAGGAGAGCTAAAAAATGGTTTACGAGTCTGTAAGTGTTATGTGTCAGACAACATAGTGTAAAAGTGAACAGAGTGTAAGATACAAAAAAATGATTTTTTGAAATCGTGGACAAATCACGTAAAGAGAGTTAAAAAATGGTTTAGTAGTCTCTCAGTGATATGCGTCAGACACAAAAGTGAACAGAGTGCACAAATCACGTAAGGAGAGCTAAAAAATGGTTTACGAGTCTGTAAGTGTTATGTATCAGACAACGTTGTGTAAAAGTGAACAGAGTGTGAGATACAAAAACAATGATTTTTTGAAATCGTGGACAAATCACATAAAGAGAGTTAAAAAATGGTTTAGTAGTATCTCAGTGATATGTGTCATACACAAAAGTGAACAGAGTGTGAAGTAAGTGAGGTACAAAAAAATTAATATTTGAAATCGTGCACAAATCACGTAAAGAGATCTAAAAAAAGGTTTACAAGTCTGTAAGTGTTATGTGTCAGACAACATTGTGTAAAAGTGAACAGAGTGTGAAATACAAAAAAATGAATTTTTTATATAGTGAACAAATCACATAAAGAGAGTTAAAAAATGGTTTAGTAGTCTCTCAGTGATATGTGTCACAAACAAAAGTAAACAGAGTGTGAAGTAAGTGAGGTACAAAATTATTAATATTTGAAATCGTGCAGAAATCACGCAAAGAGAGCTAAAAAATGGTTTACGAGTCTGTAAGTGTTATGTGTCAGACTACATTGTGTAAAAGTGAACAGAGTGTGAGATACAAAAAAATGATTTTTTTATATAGTGGACAAATCACGTAAAGAGAGTTAAAAAATGGTTTAGTAGTCAGTCAGTGATATGTGTCAGACACAAAAGTGAACAGAGTGTGAAGTAAGTGAGGTACAAAAAAATTAATATTTGAAATCGTGCACAAATCACGTAAAGAGATCTAAAAAAAGGTTTACGAGTCTGTAAGTGTTATGTGTCAGACTACATTGTGTAAAAGTGAACAGAGTGTGAAATACTAAAAAATGAATTTTTTATATAGTGGACAAATCACGTAAAGAGAGTTAAAAAATGGTTTAGTAGTCTCTCAGTGAAATGTGTCAGACACAAAAGTGAATAGAGTGTGAAGTAAGTGAGGTACAAAAAAATTAATATTTGAAATCGTGCACAAATTACGTAAAGAGAGCTAAAAAATGGGTTACGAGTCTGTAAGTGTTATGTGTCAGACAACATTGTGTAAAAGTGAACAGAGTGTGAGATACAAAAAAATGAATTTTTTATATAGTGGACAAGTTACGTAAAGAGAATTAAAAAATGGTTTAGTAGTCTCTCAGTGATATGCGTCGGACACAAAAGTGAACAGAGTGTGAAGTAAGTGAGGTACAAAAAAAATATAATTTGAAATCGTGCACAAATCACGTAAAGAGAGCTAAAAAGTGGTTTACGAGTCTGTAAGTGTTATGTGTCAGACTACATTGTGTAAAAGTGAACAGAGTGTGAAATACAAAAAAATGAATTTTTTATATAGTGGACAAATCACATAAAGAGAGTTAAAAAATGGTTTAGTAGTCTCTCAGTGAAATGTGTCACACACAAAAGTGAACAGAGTGTGAAGTAAGTGAGGTACAAAAAAAATAATATTTGAAATCGTGCACAAATCACGTAAAAAGAGCTTAAAAATGGTTTACGAGTCTGTAAGTGTTATGTGTCAGACAACATTGTGTAAAAGTGAACAGAGTGTAAGATACAAAAAAATGATTTTTTGAAATCGTGGACAAATCACGTAAAGAGAGTTAAAAACAGGGAAGAGAGTGTGAGTTACAAAAAAATGAAGAGAGTTAAAAAATGGTTTAGTAGTATCTCAGTGATATGTGTCACACACAAAAGTGAACAGAGTGTGAAGTAAGTGAGGTACAAAAAAATTATAATTTGAAATCGTGCACAAATCACGTAAAGAGAGCTAAAAAATGGTTTACTAGTCTGTAAGTGTTATGTGTCAGACAACATTGTGTAAAAGTGAACAGAGTGTTAGATACAAAAAAATGATTTTTTTATTTAGTGGACAAATCACGTAAAGAAAGTTAAAACATGGTTTATTAGTCTCTCAGTGATATGTGTCAGACACAAAAGTGAACAGAGTGTGAAGTAAGTGAGGTACAAAAAAATTAAAATTTGAAATCGTGCACAAATAACGTAAAGAGAGCTAAAAAATAGTTTACTAGTCTGTAAGTGTTATGTGTCAGACAACGTTGTGTAAAAGTGAACACAGTGTGAGATTCAAAAAAATGATTTTTTTATATAGTGGACAAATCACGTAAAGAGAGTTAAAAATGGTTTAGTAGTCTCTCAGTGATATGCGTCAGACAAAAAAGTGAACAGAGTGTGAAGTAAGTGACGTATAAAAAAATTAATATTTGAAATCGTGCACAAATCACGTGAAGAGAGTTAAAAAATGGTTTAGTAGTCTCTCAGTGATATGTGTCAGACACAAAAGTGAACAGAGTGTGAAGTAAGTGAGGTACAAAAAAATTAATATTTGAAATCGTGCACAAATCACGTAAAGAGAGCTAAAAATGGCTTACGAGTCTGTAAGTGTTATGTATCAGACAACGTTGTGTAAAAGTGAACAGAGTGTGAGATACAAAAAAATGATTTTTTGAAATCGTGGACAAATCACGTAAAGAGAGTTAAAAAATGGTTTAGTAGTATCTCAGTGATATGTGTCATACACAAAAGTGAACAGAGTGTGAAGTAAGTGAGGTACAAAAAAATTAATATTTGAAATCCGGCACAAATCACGTAAAGAGAGCTAAAAAGAGGTTTACGAGTCTGTAAGTGTTATGTGTCAGACTACATTGTGTAAAATTGAACAGAGTGTGAAATACAAAAAAATGAATTTTTTATATAGTGGACAAATCACATAAAGAGAGTTAAAAAATGGTTTAGTAGTCTCTCAGTGAAATGTGTCACACACAAAAGTGAACAGAGTGTGAAGTAAGTGAGGTACAAAAAAAATAATATTTGAAATCGTGCACAAATAACGTAAAGAGAGATAAAAAATGGTTTACGAGTCTGTAAGTGTTGTGTCAGACAACGTTGTGTAAAAGTGAACAGAGTGTGAGATACAAAAAAATGATTTTTTTATATAGTGGACAAATCTCGTAAAGAGAGTTAAAAAATGGTTTAGTAGTTTCTCAGTGATATGTGTCAGACACAAAACTGAACAGAGTGCACAAATCACGTAAGGAGAGCTAAAAAATGGTTTACGAGTCTGTAAGTGTTATGTGTCAGACAACATTGTGTAAAAGTGAACAGAGTGTGAGATACAAAAAAATGATTTTTTTATATCGTGGACAAATCACGTAAAGGGAGTTAAAACATGGTTTAGTAGTCTCTCAGTGATATGTGTCAGACACAAAAGTGAACAGAGTGTGAAGTAAGTGAGGTACAAAAAAAATAATATTTGAAATCGTGCACAAATCACGTAAAGAGAGCTAAAAAATGGTTTACGAGTCTGTAAGTGTTATGTGTCAGACAACATTGTGTAAAATTGAACAGAGTGTGAGATACAAAAAAATGATTTTTTGAAATCGTGGATAAATTACGTAAAGAGAGTAAAAAATGGTTTAGTAGTATCTCAGTGATATGTGTTACACACAAAAGTGAACAGAGTGTGAAGTAAGTGAGGTACAAAAAAAAATAATATTTGAAATCGTGCACAAATCACGTAAAGAGTGCTTAAAAATGGTTTACGAGTCTGTAAGTGTTATGTGTCAGACAACATTGTGTAAAAGTGAACAGAGTGTGAGATACAAAAAAATGAATTTTTTATATTGTGGACAAGTCACGTAAATAGAATTAAAAAATGGTTTAGTAGTCTCTCAGTGACATACGTCAGACACAAAAGTGAACAGAGTGTGAAGTAAGTGAGGTACAAAAAAATTAATATTTGAAATCGTGCACAAATAACGTAAAGAGAGATAAAAAATGGTTTACGAGTCTGTAAGTGTTATGTGTCAGACAACGTTGTGTAAAAGTGAACAGAGTGTGAGATACAAAAAAATGATTTTTTTATATAGTGGACAAATCTCGTAAAGAGAGTTAAAAAATGGTTTAGTAGTCTCTCAGTGATATGTGTCAGACACAAAAGTGAACAGAGTGTGAAGTAAGTGAGGTACAAAAAAATTAATATTTGAAATCGTGCACAAATCACGTAAGGAGAGCTAAAAAATGGTTTACGAGTCTGTAAGTGTTATGTGTCAGACAACATTGTGTAAAAGTGAACAAAGTGTGAGATACAAAAAAATGATTTTTTGAAATCGTGGACAAATCACGTAAAGAGAGTTAAAAAATGGTTTAGTAGTATCTCAGTGATATTTGTCACACACAAAAGTGAACAGTGTGTGAAGTGAGGTACAAAAAAATTAATATTTGAAATTGTGCACAAATCACGTAAAGAGAGCTAAAATTTTGTTTACGAGTCTGTAAGTGTTATGTGTCAGACAACATTGTGTAAAAGTGAACAGTGTGAGATACAAAAAAATGATTTTTTGAAATCGTGGACAAATCACTTAAAGAAAGTTAAAAAATGGTTTAGTAGTATCTCAGTGATATGTGTCACACACAAAAGTGTGAAGTGAAGTAAGTGAGGTACAAAAAAATTAATATTTGAAATCGTGCACAAATCACGTAAAGAGAGCTAAAAAATGGTTTACGGATCTGTAAGAGTTATGTGTCAGACAACATTGTGTAAAAGTGAACAGAATGTGAGATCCAAAAAAATGGTTTTTTTATATAGTGCACAAATCACGTAAAGAGAGTTAAAAAATGGTTTAGTAGACTCTCAGTGATATGTGTCAGACACAAAAGTGAACAGAGTGTGAAGTAAGTGAGGTACAAAAAAATTAATATTTGAAATCGTGCACATATCACGTAAAGAGAGCTAAAGAATGGTTTACGAGTCTGTAAGTGTTATGTGTCAGACAACATTGTGTAAAAGTGAACAGAGTGTGAGATACAAAAAAATGAATTTTTTATATTGTGGACAAATCACGTAAAGAGAGTTAAAACATGGTTTAGTAGTCTCTCAGTCATATGTGTCAGATACAAAAGTGAACAGAGTGTGAAGTAAGTGAGGTACAAAAAAATTAATATTTGAAATCGTGCACAAATCACGTAAAGAGAGCTAAAAATGGCTTACGAGTCTGTAAGTGTTATGTATCAGACAACGTTGTGTAAAAGTGAACAGAGTGTGAGATACAAAAAAATGATTTTTTGAAATCGTGGACAAATCACGTAAAGATAGTTAAAAAATGGTTCAGTAGTATCTCAGTGATATGTGTCATACACAAAAGTGAACAGAGTGTGAAGTAAGTGAGGTACAAAAAAATTAATATTTGAAATCCGGCACAAATCACGTAAAGAGAGCTAAAAAGAGGTTTACGAGTCTGTAAGTGTTATGTGTCAGACTACATTGTGTAAAAGTGAACAGAGTGTGAAATACAAAAAAATGAATTTTTTATATAGTGGACAAATCACATAAAGAGAGTTAAAAAAATGGTTTAGTAGTCTCTCAGTGAAATGTGTCACACACAAAAGTGAACAGAGTGTGAAGTAAGTGAGGTACAAAAAAAATAATATTTGAAATCGTGCACAAATAACGTAAAGAGAGATAAAAAATGGTTTACGAGTCTGTAAGTGTTGTGTCAGACAACGTTGTGTAAAAGTGAACAGAGTGTGAGATACAAAAAAATGATTTTTTTATATAGTGGACAAATCTCGTAAAGAGAGTTAAAAAATGGTTTAGTAGTTTCTCAGTGATATGTGTCAGACACAAAACTGAACAGAGTGCACAAATCACGTAAGGAGAGCTAAAAAATGGTTTACGAGTCTGTAAGTGTTATGTGTCAGACAACATTGTGTAAAAGTGAACAGAGTGTGAGATACAAAAAAATGATTTTTTTATATCGTGGACAAATCACGTAAAGAGAGTTAAAACATGGTTTAGTAGTCTCTCAGTGATATGTGTCAGACACAAAAGTGAACAGAGTGTGAAGTAAGTGAGGTACAAAAAAATTAATATATGAAATCGTGCACAAATCACGTAAAGAGAGCTAAAAAATGGTTTACGAGTCTGTAAGTGTTATGTGTCAGACAACATTGTGTAAAAGTGAACAGAGTGTGAGATACAAAAAAATGATTTTTTTATATCGTGGACAAATCACGTAAAGGGAGTTAAAACATGGTTTAGTAGTCTCTCAGTGATATGTGTCAGACACAAAAGTGAACAGAGTGTGAAGTAAGTGAGGTACAAAAAAAATAATATTTGAAATCGTGCACAAATCACGTAAAGAGAGCTAAAAAATGGTTTACGAGTCTGTAAGTGTTATGTGTCAGACAACATTGTGTAAAATTGAACAGAGTGTGAGATACAAAAAAATGATTTTTTGAAATCGTGGATAAATTACGTAAAGAGAGTAAAAAATGGTTTAGTAGTATCTCAGTGATATGTGTTACACACAAAAGTGAACAGAGTGTGAAGTAAGTGAGGTACAAAAAAAAATAATATTTGAAATCGTGCACAAATCACGTAAAGAGTGCTTAAAAATGGTTTACGAGTCTGTAAGTGTTATGTGTCAGACAACATTGTGTAAAAGTGAACAGAGTGTGAGATACAAAAAAATGAATTTTTTATATTGTGGACAAGTCACGTAAATAGAATTAAAAAATGGTTTAGTAGTCTCTCAGTGACATACGTCAGACACAAAAGTGAACAGAGTGTGAAGTAAGTGAGGTACAAAAAAATTAATATTTGAAATCGTGCACAAATAACGTAAAGAGAGATAAAAAATGGTTTACGAGTCTGTAAGTGTTATGTGTCAGACAACGTTGTGTAAAAGTGAACAGAGTGTGAGATACAAAAAAATGATTTTTTGAAATCGTGGACAAATCACGTAAAGAGAGTTAAAAAATGGTTTAGTAGTATCTCAGTGATATTTGTCACACACAAAAGTGAACAGTGTGTGAAGTGAGGTACAAAAAAATTAATATTTGAAATTGTGCACAAATCACGTAAAGAGAGCTAAAATTTTGTTTACGAGTCTGTAAGTGTTATGTGTCAGACAACATTGTGTAAAAGTGAACAGTGTGAGATACAAAAAAATGATTTTTTGAAATCGTGGACAAATCACTTAAAGAAAGTTAAAAAATGGTTTAGTAGTATCTCAGTGATATGTGTCACACACAAAAGTGTGAAGTGAAGTAAGTGAGGTACAAAAAAATTAATATTTGAAATCGTGCACAAATCACGTAAAGAGAGCTAAAAAATGGTTTACGGATCTGTAAGAGTTATGTGTCAGACAACATTGTGTAAAAGTGAACAGAATGTGAGATCCAAAAAAATGGTTTTTTTATATAGTGCACAAATCACGTAAAGAGAGTTAAAAAATGGTTTAGTAGACTCTCAGTGATATGTGTCAGACACAAAAGTGAACAGAGTGTGAAGTAAGTGAGGTACAAAAAAATTAATATTTGAAATCGTGCACATATCACGTAAAGAGAGCTAAAGAATGGTTTACGAGTCTGTAAGTGTTATGTGTCAGACAACATTGTGTAAAAGTGAACAGAGTGTGAGATACAAAAAAATGAATTTTTTATATTGTGGACAAATCACGTAAAGAGAGTTAAAACATGGTTTAGTAGTCTCTCAGTCATATGTGTCAGATACAAAAGTGAACAGAGTGTGAAGTAAGTGAGGTACAAAAAAATTAATATTTGAAATCGTGCACAAATCACGTAAAGAGAGCTAAAAATGGCTTACGAGTCTGTAAGTGTTATGTATCAGACAACGTTGTGTAAAAGTGAACAGAGTGTGAGATACAAAAAAATGATTTTTTGAAATCGTGGACAAATCACGTAAAGATAGTTAAAAAATGGTTCAGTAGTATCTCAGTGATATGTGTCATACACAAAAGTGAACAGAGTGTGAAGTAAGTGAGGTACAAAAAAATTAATATTTGAAATCCGGCACAAATCACGTAAAGAGAGCTAAAAAGAGGTTTACGAGTCTGTAAGTGTTATGTGTCAGACTACATTGTGTAAAAGTGAACAGAGTGTGAAATACAAAAAAATGAATTTTTTATATAGTGGACAAATCACATAAAGAGAGTTAAAAAAATGGTTTAGTAGTCTCTCAGTGAAATGTGTCACACACAAAAGTGAACAGAGTGTGAAGTAAGTGAGGTACAAAAAAAATAATATTTGAAATCGTGCACAAATAACGTAAAGAGAGATAAAAAATGGTTTACGAGTCTGTAAGTGTTGTGTCAGACAACGTTGTGTAAAAGTGAACAGAGTGTGAGATACAAAAAAATGATTTTTTTATATAGTGGACAAATCTCGTAAAGAGAGTTAAAAAATGGTTTAGTAGTTTCTCAGTGATATGTGTCAGACACAAAACTGAACAGAGTGCACAAATCACGTAAGGAGAGCTAAAAAATGGTTTACGAGTCTGTAAGTGTTATGTGTCAGACAACATTGTGTAAAAGTGAACAGAGTGTGAGATACAAAAAAATGATTTTTTTATATCGTGGACAAATCACGTAAAGAGAGTTAAAACATGGTTTAGTAGTCTCTCAGTGATATGTGTCAGACACAAAAGTGAACAGAGTGTGAAGTAAGTGAGGTACAAAAAAATTAATATATGAAATCGTGCACAAATCACGTAAAGAGAGCTAAAAAATGGTTTACGAGTCTGTAAGTGTTATGTGTCAGACAACATTGTGTAAAAGTGAACAGAGTGTGAGATACAAAAAAATGATTTTTTTATATCGTGGACAAATCACGTAAAGGGAGTTAAAACATGGTTTAGTAGTCTCTCAGTGATATGTGTCAGACACAAAAGTGAACAGAGTGTGAAGTAAGTGAGGTACAAAAAAAATAATATTTGAAATCGTGCACAAATCACGTAAAGAGAGCTAAAAAATGGTTTACGAGTCTGTAAGTGTTATGTGTCAGACAACATTGTGTAAAATTGAACAGAGTGTGAGATACAAAAAAATGATTTTTTGAAATCGTGGATAAATTACGTAAAGAGAGTAAAAAATGGTTTAGTAGTATCTCAGTGATATGTGTTACACACAAAAGTGAACAGAGTGTGAAGTAAGTGAGGTACAAAAAAAAATAATATTTGAAATCGTGCACAAATCACGTAAAGAGTGCTTAAAAATGGTTTACGAGTCTGTAAGTGTTATGTGTCAGACAACATTGTGTAAAAGTGAACAGAGTGTGAGATACAAAAAAATGAATTTTTTATATTGTGGACAAGTCACGTAAATAGAATTAAAAAATGGTTTAGTAGTCTCTCAGTGACATACGTCAGACACAAAAGTGAACAGAGTGTGAAGTAAGTGAGGTACAAAAAAATTAATATTTGAAATCGTGCACAAATAACGTAAAGAGAGATAAAAAATGGTTTACGAGTCTGTAAGTGTTATGTGTCAGACAACGTTGTGTAAAAGTGAACAGAGTGTGAGATACAAAAAAATGATTTTTTTATATAGTGGACAAATCTCGTAAAGAGAGTTAAAAAATGGTTTAGTAGTCTCTCAGTGATATGTGTCAGACACAAAAGTGAACAGAGTGTGAAGTAAGTGAGGTACAAAAAAATTAATATTTGAAATCGTGCACAAATCACGTAAGGAGAGCTAAAAAATGGTTTACGAGTCTGTAAGTGTTATGTGTCAGACAACATTGTGTAAAAGTGAACAGAGTGTGAGATACAAAAAAATGATTTTTTGAAATCGTGGACAAATCACGTAAAGAGAGTTAAAAAATGGTTTAGTAGTATCTCAGTGATATTTGTCACACACAAAAGTGAACAGTGTGTGAAGTGAGGTACAAAAAAATTAATATTTGAAATCGTGCACAAATCACGTAAAGAGAGCTAAAATTTTGTTTACGAGTCTGTAAGTGTTATGTGTCAGACAACATTGTGTAAAAGTGAACAGTGTGAGATACAAAAAAATGATTTTTTGAAATCGTGGACAAATCACGTAAAGAAAGTTAAAAAATGGTTTAGTAGTATCTCAGTGATATGTGTCACACACAAAAGTGAACAGAGTGTGAAGTAAGGGAGGTACAAAAAAATTAATATTTGAAATCGTGCACAAATCACGTAAAGAGAGCTAAAAAATGGTTTACGGATCTGTAAGAGTTATGTGTCAGACAACATTGTGTAAAAGTGAACAGAGTGTGAGATCAAAAAAAATGATTTTTTTATATAGTGCACAAATCACGTAAAGAGAGTTAAAAAATGGTTTAGTAGACTCTCAGTGATATGTGTCAGACACAAAAGTGAACAGAGTGTGAAGTAAGTGAGGTACAAAAAAATTAATATTTGAAATCGTGCACATATCACGTAAAGAGAGCTAAAGAATGGTTTACGAGTCTGTAAGTGTTATGTGTCAGACAACATTGTGTAAAAGTGAACAGAGTGTGAGATACAAAAAAATGAATTTTTTATATTGTGGACAAATCACGTAAAGAGAGTTAAAACATGGTTTAGTAGTCTCTCAGTCATATGTGTCAGATACAAAAGTGAACAGAGTGTGAAGTAAGTGAGGTACAAAAAAATTAATATTTGAAATCGTGCACAAATCACGTAAAGAGATCTAAAAAAAGGTTTACAAGTCTGTAAGTGTTATGTGTCAGACAACATTGTGTAAAAGTGAACAGAGTGTGAGATACTAAAAAATGAATTTTTTATTTAGTGGATTAATCACGTAAAGAGATTTAAAAAATGGTTTAGTGGTCTCGCAGTGAAATGTGTCAGACACAAAAGTGAACATAGTGTGAAGTAAGTGAGGTACAAAAAAATTAATATTTGAAATCGTGCACAAATCACGTAAAGAGAGCTAAAAAATGGTTTACGAGTCTGTAAGTGTTATGTATCAGACAACGTTGTGTAAAAGTGAACAGAGTGTGAGATACAAAAAAATGATTTTTTTATATAGTGGACAAATCACGTAAAGAGAGTTAAAAAATGGTTTAGTAGTATCTCAGTGATATGTGTCTTACACAAAAGTGAACAGAGTGTGAAGTAAGTGAGGTACAAAAAAATTAATATTTGAAATCCTGCACAAATCACGTAAAGAGAGCTAAAAAGTGGTTTACGAGTCTGTAAGTGTTATGTGTCAGACTACATTGTGTAAAAGTGAACAGAGTGTGAAATACAAAGAAATGAATTTTTTATATAGTGAACAAATCACATAAAGAGAGCTAAAAAATGGTTTAGTAGTCTCTCAGTGATATGTGTCACACACAAAAGTGAACAGAGTGTGAAGTAAGTGAGGTACAAAATTATTAATATTTGAAATCGTGCAGAAATCACGCAAAGAGAGCTAAAAAATGGTTTACGAGTCTGTAAGTGTTATGTGTCAGACAACATTGTGTAAAAGTGAACAGAGTGTGAGATACAAAAAAATGATTTTTTATATAGTGGACAAATCACGTAAAGAGAGTTAAAAAATGGTTTAGTAGTCTGTCAGTGATATGTGCCAGACACAAAAGTGAACAGAGTGTGAAGTAAGTGAGGTACAAAAAAATTAATATTTGAAATCGTGCACAAATCACGTAAAGAGATCTATAAAAAGGTTTACGAGTCTGTAAGTGTTATGTGTCAGACAACATTGTGTAAAAGTGAACAGAGTGTGAGATACTAAAAAATGAATTTTTTATATAGTGGACAAATCACGTAAAGAGAATTAAAAAATGGTTTAGTAGTCTCTCAGTGATATGCGTCAGACACAACAGTGAACAGAGTGTGAAGTAAGTGAGGTACAAAAAAAATAATATTTGAAATCGTGCACAAATAACGTAAAGAGAGATAAACGAGTCTGTAAGTGTTGTGTCAGACAACGTTGTGTAAAAGTGAACAGAGTGTGAGATACAAAAAAATGATTTTTTTATATAGTGGACAAATCTCGTAAAGAGAGTTAAAAAATGGTTTAGTGGTTTCTCAGTGATATGTGTCAGACACAAAACTGAACAGAGTGCACAAATCACGTAAGGAGAGCTAAAAAATGGTTTACGAGTCTGTAAGTGTTATGTGTCAGACAACATTGTGTAAAAGTGAACAGAGTGTGAGATACAAAAAAAATGATTTTTTTATATCGTGGACAAATCACGTAAAGAGAGTTAAAACATGGTTTAGTAGTCTCTCAGTGATATGTGTCAGACACAAAAGTGAACAGAGTGTGAAGTAAGTGAGGTACAAAAAAATTAATATATGAAATCGTGCACAAATCACGTAAAGAGAGCTAAAAAATGGTTTACGAGTCTGTAAGTGTTATGTGTCAGACAACATTGTGTAAAAGTGAACAGAGTGTGAGATACAAAAAAATGATTTTTTTATATCGTGGACAAATCACGTAAAGAGAGTTAAAACATGGTTTAGTAGTCTCTCAGTGATATGTGTCAGACACAAAAGTGAACAGAGTGTGAAGTAAGTGAGGTACAAAAAAATTAATATTTGAAATCGTGCACAAATCACGTAAAGAGAGCTAAAAAATGGTTTACGAGTCTGTCAGTGTTATGTGTCAGACAACATTGTGTAAAATTGAACAGAGTGTGAGATACAAAAAAATGATTTTTTGAAATCGTGGATAAATTACGTAAAGAGAGTAAAAAATGGTTTAGTAGTATCTCAGTGATATGTGTTACACACAAAAGTGAACAGAGTGTGAAGTAAGTGAGGTACAAAAAAAAATAATATTTGAAATCGTGCACAAATCACGTAAAGAGAGCTTAAAAATGGTTTACGAGTCTGTAAGTGTTATGTGTCAGACAACATTGTGTAAAAGTGAACAGAGTGTGAGATACAAAAAAATGAATTTTTTATATTGTGGACAAGTCACGTAAATAGAATTAAAAAATGGTTTAGTAGTCTCTCAGTGACATACGTCAGACACAAAATTGAACAGAGTGTGAAGTAAGTGAGGTACAAAAAAATTAATATTTGAAATCGTGCACAAATCACGTAAAGAGAGCTAAAAAATGGTTTACGAGTCTGTAAGTGTTATGTATCAGACAACGTTGTGTAAAAGTGAACAGAGTGTGAGATACAAAAAAATGATTTTTTGAAATCGTGGACAAATCACGTAAAGAGAGTTAAAAAATGGTTTAGTAGTATCTCAGTGATTTGTGTCATACACAAAAGTGAACAGAGTGTGAAGTAAGTGAGGTACAAAAAAATTAATATTTGAAATCCTGCACAAATCACGTAAAGAGAGCTAAAAAGTGGTTTACGAATCTGTAAGTGTTATGTGTCAGACTACATTGTGTAAAAGTGAACAGAGTGTGAAATACAAAAAAATGAATTTTTTATATAGTGAACAAATCACATAAAGAGAGTTAAAAAATGGTTTAGTAGTCTCTCAGTGATATGTGTCACACACAAAAGTGAACAGAGTGTGAAGTAAGTGAGGTACAAAATTATTAATATTTGAAATCGTGCAGAAATCACGCTAAGAGAGCTAAAAAATGGTTTACGAGTCTGTAAGTGTTATGTGTCAGACAACATTGTGTAAAAGTGAACAGAGTGTGAGATACAAAAAAATGATTTTTTTATATAGTGGACAAATCACGTAAAGAGAGTTAAAAAATGGTTTAGTAGTCTGTCAGTGATATGTGCCAGACACAAAAGTGAACAGAGTGTGAAGTAAGTGAGGTACAAAAAAATTAATATTTGAAATCGTGCACAAATCACGTAAAGAGATCTATAAAAAGGTTTACGAGTCTGTAAGTGTTATGTGTCAGACAACATTGTGTAAAAGTGAACAGAGTGTGAGATACTAAAAAATGAATTTTTTATATAGTGGACAAATCACGTAAAGAGAGTTAAATAATGGTTTAGTAGTCTCTCAGTGAAATGTGTCAGACACAAAAGTGAACGGAGTGTGAAGTGAGGTACAAAAAAATTAATATTTGAAATCGTGCACAAATTACGTAAAGAGAGCTAAAAAATGGGTTACGTGTCTGTAAGTGTTATGTGTCAGACAACATTGTGTAAAAGTGAACAGAGTGTGAGATACAAAAAAATGATTTTTTTATATAGTAGACAAATCACGTAAAGAGAGTTAAAACATGGTTTAGTAGTCTCTCAGTGATATGTGTCACACACAAAAGTGAACAGAGTGTGAAGTAAGTGAGGTACAAAATTATTAATATTTGAAATCGTGCAGAAATCACGCTAAGAGAGCTAAAAAATGGTTTACGAGTCTGTAAGTGTTATGTGTCAGACAACATTGTGTATAAGTGAACAGAGTGTGAGATACAAAAAAATGATTTTTTTATATAGTGGACAAATCACGTAAAGAGAGTTAAAAAATGGTTTAGTAGTCTGTCAGTGATATGTGCCAGACACAAAAGTGAACAGAGTGTGAAGTAAGTGAGGTACAAAAAAATTAATATTTGAAATCGTGCACAAATCACGTAAAGAGATCTATAAAAAGGTTTACGAGTCTGTAAGTGTTATGTGTCAGACAACATTGTGTAAAATTGAACAGAGTGTGAGATACAAAAAAATGATTTTTTGAAATCGTGGATAAATTACGTAAAGAGAGTAAAAAATGGTTTAGTAGTATCTCAGTGAAATGTGTTACACACAAAAGTGAACAGAGTGTGAAGTAAGTGAGGTACAAAAAAAAATAATATTTGAAATCGTGCACAAATCACGTAAAGAGAGCTTAAAAATGGTTTACGAGTCTGTAAGTGTTATGTGTCAGACAACATTGTGTAAAAGTGAACAGAGTGTGAGATACAAAAAAATGAATTTTTTATATTGTGGACAAGTCACGTAAATAGAATTAAAAAATGGTTTAGTAGTCTCTCAGTGACATACGTCAGACACAAAAGTGAACAGAGTGTGAAGTAAGTGAGGTACAAAAAAATTAATATTTGAAATCGTGCACAAATCACGTAAAGAGAGCTAAAAAATGGTTTACGAGTCTGTCAGTGTTATGTGTCAGACAACATTGTGTAAAATTGAACAGAGTGTGAGATACAAAAAAATGATTTTTTGAAATCGTGGATAAATTACGTAAAGAGAGTAAAAAATGGTTTAGTAGTATCTCAGTGATATGTGTCACACACAAAAGTGAACAGAGTGTGAAGTAAGTGAGGTACAAAATTATTAATATTTGAAATCGTGCAGAAATCACGCTAAGAGAGCTAAAAAATGGTTTACGAGTCTGTAAGTGTTATGTGTCAGACAACATTGTGTATAAGTGAACAGAGTGTGAGATACAAAAAAATGATTTTTTTATATAGTGGACAAATCACGTAAAGAGAGTTAAAAAATGGTTTAGTAGTCTGTCAGTGATATGTGCCAGACACAAAAGTGAACAGAGTGTGAAGTAAGTGAGGTACAAAAAAATTAATATTTGAAATCGTGCACAAATCACGTAAAGAGATCTATAAAAAGGTTTACGAGTCTGTAAGTGTTATGTGTCAGACAACATTGTGTAAAATTGAACAGAGTGTGAGATACAAAAAAATGATTTTTTGAAATCGTGGATAAATTACGTAAAGAGAGTAAAAAATGGTTTAGTAGTATCTCAGTGAAATGTGTTACACACAAAAGTGAACAGAGTGTGAAGTAAGTGAGGTACAAAAAAAAATAATATTTGAAATCGTGCACAAATCACGTAAAGAGAGCTTAAAAATGGTTTACGAGTCTGTAAGTGTTATGTGTCAGACAACATTGTGTAAAAGTGAACAGAGTGTGAGATACAAAAAAATGAATTTTTTATATTGTGGACAAGTCACGTAAATAGAATTAAAAAATGGTTTAGTAGTCTCTCAGTGACATACGTCAGACACAAAAGTGAACAGAGTGTGAAGTAAGTGAGGTACAAAAAAATTAATATTTGAAATCGTGCACAAATCACGTAAAGAGAGCTAAAAAATGGTTTACGAGTCTGTAAGTGTTATGTATCAGACAACGTTGTGTAAAAGTGAACAGAGTGTGAGATACAAAAAAATGATTTTTTGAAATCGTGGACAAATCACGTAAAGAGAGTTAAAAAATGGTTTAGTAGTATCTCAGTGATTTGTGTCATACACAAAAGTGAACAGAGTGTGAAGTAAGTGAGGTACAAAAAAATTAATATTTGAAATCCTGCACAAATCACGTAAAGAGAGCTAAAAAGTGGTTTACGAGTCTGTAAGTGTTATGTGTCAGACTACATTGTGTAAAAGTGAACAGAGTGTGAAATACAAAAAAATGAATTTTTTATATAGTGAACAAATCACATAAAGAGAGTTAAAAAATGGTTTAGTAGTCTCTCAGTGATATGTGTCACACACAAAAGTGAACAGAGTGTGAAGTAAGTGAGGTACAAAATTATTAATATTTGAAATCGTGCAGAAATCACGCTAAGAGAGCTAAAAAATGGTTTACGAGTCTGTAAGTGTTATGTGTCAGACAACATTGTGTAAAAGTGAACAGAGTGTGAGATACAAAAAAATGATTTTTTTATATAGTGGACAAATCACGTAAAGAGAGTTAAAAAATGGTTTAGTAGTCTGTCAGTGATATGTGCCAGACACAAAAGTGAACAGAGTGTGAAGTAAGTGAGGTACAAAAAAATTAATATTTGAAATCGTGCACAAATCACGTAAAGAGATCTATAAAAAGGTTTACGAGTCTGTAAGTGTTATGTGTCAGACAACATTGTGTAAAAGTGAACAGAGTGTGAGATACTAAAAAATGAATTTTTTATATAGTGGACAAATCACGTAAAGAGAGTTAAATAATGGTTTAGTAGTCTCTCAGTGAAATGTGTCAGACACAAAAGTGAACGGAGTGTGAAGTGAGGTACAAAAAAATTAATATTTGAAATCGTGCACAAATTACGTAAAGAGAGCTAAAAAATGGGTTACGTGTCTGTAAGTGTTATGTGTCAGACAACATTGTGTAAAAGTGAACAGAGTGTGAGATACAAAAAAATGATTTTTTTATATAGTAGACAAATCACGTAAAGAGAGTTAAAACATGGTTTAGTAGTCTCTCAGTGATATGTGTCACACACAAAAGTGAACAGAGTGTGAAGTAAGTGAGGTACAAAATTATTAATATTTGAAATCGTGCAGAAATCACGCTAAGAGAGCTAAAAAATGGTTTACGAGTCTGTAAGTGTTATGTGTCAGACAACATTGTGTATAAGTGAACAGAGTGTGAGATACAAAAAAATGATTTTTTTATATAGTGGACAAATCACGTAAAGAGAGTTAAAAAATGGTTTAGTAGTCTGTCAGTGATATGTGCCAGACACAAAAGTGAACAGAGTGTGAAGTAAGTGAGGTACAAAAAAATTAATATTTGAAATCGTGCACAAATCACGTAAAGAGATCTATAAAAAGGTTTACGAGTCTGTAAGTGTTATGTGTCAGACAACATTGTGTAAAATTGAACAGAGTGTGAGATACAAAAAAATGATTTTTTGAAATCGTGGACAAATTACGTAAAGAGAGTAAAAAATGGTTTAGTAGTATCTCAGTGATATTTGTCACACACAAAAGTGAACAGTGTGTGAAGTGAGGTACAAAAAAATTAATATTTGAAATCGTGCACAAATCACGTAAAGAGAGCTAAAATATTGTTTACGAGTCTGTAAGTGTTATGTGTCAGACAACATTGTGTAAAAGTGAACAGTGTGAGATACAAAAAAATGATTTTTTGAAATCGTGGACAAATCACGTAAAGAAAGTTAAAAAATGGTTTAGTAGTATCTCAGTGATATGTGTCACACACAAAAGTGAACAGAGTGTGAAGTAAGTGAGGTACAAAAAAATTAATATTTGAAATCGTGCACAAATCACGTAAAGAGAGCTAAAAAATGGTTTACGGATCTGTAAGAGTTATGTGTCAGACAACATTGTGTAAAAGTGAACAGAGTGTGAGATCCAAAAAAATGATTTTTTTATATAGTGCACAAATCACGTAAAGAGAGTTAAAAAATGGTTTAGTAGACTCTCAGTGATATGTGTCAGACACAAAAGTGAACAGAGTGTGAAGTAAGTGAGGTACAAAAAAATTAATATTTGAAATCGTGCACATATCACGTAAAGAGAGCTAAAGAATGGTTTACGAGTCTGTAAGTGTTATGAGTCAGACAACTTTGTGTAAAAGTGAACAGAGTGTGAGATACAAAAAAATGAATTTTTTATATTGTGGACAAATCACGTAAAGAGAGTTAAAACATGGTTTAGTAGTCTCTCAGTCATATGTGTCAGAC
This sequence comes from Philonthus spinipes, assembly GCA_963082785.1. Taxonomy (NCBI): domain Eukaryota; kingdom Metazoa; phylum Arthropoda; class Insecta; order Coleoptera; family Staphylinidae; genus Philonthus; species Philonthus spinipes. The sequence continues at coordinate 24,633,511 of OY720310.1, read as the reverse complement.
ACAAAAGTGAACAGAGTGTGAAGTAAGTGAGGTACAAAAAAATTAATATTTGAAATCGTGCACAAATCACGTAAAGAGATCTAAAAAAAGGTTTACAAGTCTGTAAGTGTTATGTGTCAGACAACATTGTGTAAAAGTGAACAGAGTGTGAGATACTAAAAAATGAATTTTTTATTTAGTGGACAAATCACGTAAAGAGATTTAAAAAATGGTTTAGTGGTCTCTCAGTGAAATGTGTCAGACACAAAAGTGAACAGAGTGTGAAGTAAGTGAGGTACAAAAAAATTAATATTTGAAATCGTGCACAAATCACGTAAAGAGCGCTAAAAAATGGTTTACGAGTCTGTAAGTGTTATGTATCAGACAACGTTGTGTAAAAGTGAACAGAGTGTGAGATACAAAAACATGATTTTTTGAAATCGTGGACAAATCACGTAAAGAGAGTTAAAAAATGGTTTAGTAGTATCTCAGTGATATTTGTCACACACAAAAGTGAACAGTGTGTGAAGTGAGGTACAAAAAAATTAATATTTGAAATCGTGCACAAATCACGTAAAGAGAGCTAAAATATTGTTTACGAGTCTGTAAGTGTTATGTGTCAGACAACATTGTGTAAAAGTGAACAGTGTGAGATACAAAAAAATGATTTTTTGAAATCGTGGACAAATCACGTAAAGAAAGTTAAAAAATGGTTTAGTAGTATCTTAGTGATATGTGTCACACACAAAAGTGAACAGAGTGTGAAGTAAGTGAGGTACAAAAAAATTAATATTTGAAATCGTGCACAAATCACGTAAAGAGAGCTAAAAAATGGTTTACGGATCTGTAAGAGTTATGTGTCAGACAACATTGTGTAAAAGTGAACAGAGTGTGAGATCCAAAAAAATGATTTTTTTATATAGTGCACAAATCACGTAAAGAGAGTTAAAAAATGGTTTAGTAGACTCTCAGTGATATGTGTCAGACACAAAAGTGAACAGAGTGTGAAGTAAGTGAGGTACAAAAAAATTAATATTTGAAATCGTGCACATATCACGTAAAGAGAGCTAAAGAATGGTTTACGAGTCTGTAAGTGTTATGTGTCAGACAACATTGTGTAAAAGTGAACAGAGTGTGAGATACAAAAAAATGAATTTTTTAAATTGTGGACAAATCACGTAAAGAGAGTTAAAACATGGTTTAGTAGTCTCTCAGTCATATGTGTCAGACACAAAAGTGAACAGAGTGTGAAGTAAGTGAGGTACAAAAAAATTAATATTTGAAATCGTGCACAAATCACGTAAAGAGATCTAAAAAAAGGTTTACAAGTCTGTAAGTGTTATGTGTCAGACAACATTGTGTAAAAGTGAACAGAGTGTGAGATACTAAAAAATGAATTTTTTATTTAGTGGACAAATCACGTAAAGAGATTTAAAAAATGGTTTAGTGGTCTCTCAGTGAAATGTGTCAGACACAAAAGTGAACAGAGTGTGAAGTAAGTGAGGTACAAAAAAATTAATATTTGAAATCGTGCACAAATCACGTAAAGAGAGCTAAAAAATGGTTTACGAGTCTGTAAGTGTTATGTATCAGACAACGTTGTGTAAAAGTGAACAGAGTGTGAGATACAAAAACATGATTTTTTGAAATCGTGGACAAATCACGTAAAGAGAGTTAAAAAATGGTTTAGTAGTATCTCAGTGATATGTGTCATACACAAAAGTGAACAGAGTGTGAAGTAAGTGAGGTACAAAAAAATTAATATTTGAAATCCTGCACAAATCACGTAAAGAGAGCTAAAAAGTGGTTTACGAGTCTGTAAGTGTTATGTGTCAGACTACATTGTGTAAAAGTGAACAGAGTGTGAAATACAAAAAAAATGAATTTTTTATATAGTGAACAAATCACATAAAGAGAGTTAAAAAATGGTTGAGTAGTCTCTCAGTGATATGTGTCACACACAAAAGTGAACAGAGTGTGAAGTAAGTGAGGTACAAAATTATTAATATTTGAAATCGTGCAGAAATCACGCAAAGAGAGCTAAAAAATGGTTTACGAGTCTGTAAGTGTTATGTGTCAGACAACATTGTGTAAAAGTGAACAGAGTGTGAGATACAAAAAAATGATTTTTTTATATAGTGGACAAATCACGTAAAGAGAGTTAAAAAATGGTTTAGTAGTCTGTCAGTGATATGTGCCAGACACAAAAGTGAACAGAGTGTGAAGTAAGTGAGGTACAAAAAAATTAATATTTGAAATCGTGCACAAATCACGTAAAGAGATCTATAAAAAGGTTTACGAGTCTGTAAGTCTTATGTTTCAGACAACATTGTGTAAAAGTGAACAGAGTGTGAGACACTAAAAAATGATTTTTTTATATAGTGGACAATTTACGTAAAGAGAGTTAAAAAATGGTTTAGTAGTCTCTCAGTGAAATGTGTCAGACACAAAAGTGAACGGAGTGTGAAGTAAGTGAGGTACAAAAAAATTAATATTTGAAATCCTGCACAAATCACGTAAAGAGAGCTAAAAAGTGGTTTACGAGTCTGTAAGTGTTATGTGTCAGACTACATTGTGTAAAAGTGAACAGAGTGTGAAATACAAAAAAATGAATTTTTTAAATAGTGAACAAATCACATAAAGAGAGTTAAAAAATGGTTTAGTAGTCTCTCAGTGATATGTGTCACACACAAAAGTGAACAGAGTGTGAAGTAAGTGAGGTACAAAATTATTAATATTTGAAATCGTGCAAAAATCACGCAAAGAGAGCAAAAAATGGTTTACGAGTCTGTAAGTGTTATGTGTCAGACAACATTGTGTAAAAGTGAACAGAGTGTGAGATACAAAAAAATGATTTTTTTATATAGTGGACAAATCACGTAAAGAGAGTTAAAAAATGGTTTAGTAGTCTGTCAGTGATATGTGTCAGACACAAAAGTGAACAGAGTGTGAAGTAAGTGAGGTACAAAAAAATTAATATTTGAAATCGTGCACAAATCACGTAAAGAGATCTATAAAAAGGTTTACGAGTCTGTAAGTGTTATGTGTCAGACAACATTGTGTAAAAGTGAACAGAGTGTGAGATACTAAAAAATGAATTTTTTATATAGTGGACAAATCACGTAAAGATAGTTAAAAAATGGTTTAGTAGTCTCTCAGTGAAATGTGTCAGACACAAAAGTGAACGGAGTGTGAAGTAAGTGAGGTACAAAAAAATTAATATTTGAAATCGTGCACAAATTACGTAAAGAGAGCTAAAAAACGGGTTACGAGTCTGTAAGTGTTATGTGTCAGACAACATTGTGTAAAAGTGAACAGAGTGTGAGATACAAAAAAATAATTTTTTGAAATCGTGGACAAATCACATAAAGAGAGTAAAAAAATGGTTTAGTAGTATCTCAGTGATATGTGTCACACACAAAAGTGAACAGAGTGTGAAGTAAGTGAGGTACAAAAAAATTAATATTTGAAATCGTGCACAAATCACGTAAAGAGAGCTAAAAATGGTTTACGAGTCTGTAAGTGTTATGTATCAGACAACGTTGTGTAAAAGTGAACAGAGTGTGAGATACAAAAAAATGATTTTTTGAAATCGTGGACAAATCACGTAAAGAGAGTTAAAAAATGGTTTAGTAGTATCTCAGTGATATGTGTCATACACAAAAGTGAACAGAGTGTGAAGTAAGTGAGGTACAAAAAAATTAATATTTGAAATCCTGCACAAATCACGTAAAGAGAGCTAAAAAGTGGTTTACGAGTCTGTAAGTGTTATGTGTCAGACAACATTGTGTAAAAGTGAACAGAGTGTGAGATACAAAAAAATGATTTTTTTATATAGTGGACAAATCACGTAAAGAGAGTTAAAAAATGGTTTAGTAGTCTGTCAGTGATATGTGCCAGACACAAAAGTGAACAGAGTGTGAAGTAAGTGAGGTACAAAAAAATTAATATTTGAAATCGTGCACAAATCACGTAAAGAGATCTATAAAAAGGTTTACGAGTCTGTAAGTGTTATGTTTCAGACAACATTGTGTAAAAGTGAACAGAGTGTGAGACACTAAAAAATGATTTTTTTATATAGTGGACAATTTACGTAAAGAGAGTTAAAAAATGGTTTAGTAGTCTCTCAGTGAAATGTGTCAGACACAAAAGTGAACGGAGTGTGAAGTAAGTGAGGTACAAAAAAATTAATATTTGAAATCCTGCACAAATCACGTAAAGAGAGCTAAAAAGTAGTTTACGAGTCTGTAAGTGTTATGTGTCAGACTACATTGTGTAAAAGTGAACAGAGTGTGAAATACAAAAAAATGAATTTTTTAAATGGTGAACAAATCACATAAAGAGAGTTAAAAAATGGTTTAGTAGTCTCTCAGTGATATGTGTCACACACAAAAGTGAACAGAGTGTGAAGTAAGTGAGGTACAAAATTATTAATATTTGAAATCGTGCAAAAATCACGCAAAGAGAGCAAAAAATGGTTTACGAGTCTGTAAGTGTTATGTGTCAGACAACATTGTGTAAAAGTGAACAGAGTGTGAGATACAAAAAAATGATTTTTTTATATAGTGGACAAATCACGTAAAGAGAGTTAAAAAATGGTTTAGTAGTCTGTCAGTGATATGTGTCAGACACAAAAGTGAACAGAGTGTGAAGTAAGTGAGGTACAAAAAAATTAATATTTGAAATCGTGCACAAATCACGTAAAGAGATCTATAAAAAGGTTTACGAGTCTGTAAGTGTTATGTGTCAGACAACATTGTGTAAAAGTGAACAGAGTGTGAGATACTAAAAAATGAATTTTTTATATAGTGGACAAATCACGTAAAGAGAGTTAAAAAATGGTTTAGTAGTCTCTCAGTGAAATGTGTCAGACACAAAAGTGAACGGAGTGTGAAGTAAGTGAGGTACAAAAAAATTAATATTTGAAATCGTGCACAAATTACGTAAAGAGAGCTAAAAAACGGGTTACGAGTCTGTAAGTGTTATGTGTCAGACAACATTGTGTAAAAGTGAACAGAGTGTGAGATACAAAAAAATAATTTTTTGAAATCGTGGACAAATCACGTAAAGAGAGTAAAAAAATGGTTTAGTAGTATCTCAGTGATATGTGTCACACACAAAAGTGAACAGAGTGTGAAGTAAGTGAGGTACAAAAAAAATAATATTTGAAATCGTGCACAAATCACGTAAAGAGAGCTAAAAATGGTTTACGAGTCTGTAAGTGTTATGTATCAGACAACGTTGTGTAAAAGTGAACAGAGTGTGAGATACAAAAAAATGATTTTTTGAAATCGTGGACAAATCACGTAAAGAGAGTTAAAAAATGGTTTAGTAGTATCTCAGTGATATGTGTCATACACAAAAGTGAACAGAGTGTGAAGTAAGTGAGGTACAAAAAAATTAATATTTGAAATCCTGCACAAATCACGTAAAGAGAGCTAAAAAGTGGTTTACGAGTCTGTAAGTGTTAAGTGTCAGACTACATTGTGTAAAAGTGAACAGAGTGTGAAATACAAAAAAATGAATTTTTTATTTAGTGGACAAATCACATAAAGAGAGTTAAAAAATGGTTTAGTAGTCTCTCAGTGAAATGTGTCACACACAAAAGTGAACAGAGTGTGAAGTAAGTGAGGTACAAAAAAAATAATATTTGAAATCGTGCACAAATCACGTAAAGAGAGCTTAAAAATGGTTTACGAGTCTGTAAGTGTTATGTGTCAGACAACATTGTGTAAAAGTGAACAGAGTGTGAGATACAAAAAAATGAATTTTTTATATAGTGGACAAGTCACGTAAAGAGAATTAAAAAATGGTTTAGTAGTCTCTCAGTGATATGCGTCAGACACAAAAGTGAACAGAGTGTGAAGTAAGTGAGGTACAAAAAAAATAATATTTGAAATCGTGCACAAATAACGTAAAGAGAGATAAAAAATGGTTTACGAGTCTGTAAGTGTTGTGTCAGACAACGTTGTGTAAAAGTGAACAGAGTGTGAGATACAAAAAAATGATTTTTTTATATAGTGGACAAATCTCGTAAAGAGAGTTAAAAAATGGTTTAGTAGTCTCTCAGTGATATGTGTCAGACACAAAAGTGAACAGAGTGCACAAATCACGTAAGGAGAGCTAAAAAATGGTTTACGAGTCTGTAAGTGTTATGTGTCAGACAACATTGTGTAAAAGTGAACAGAGTGTAAGATACAAAAAAATGATTTTTTGAAATCGTGGACAAATCACGTAAAGAGAGTTAAAAACAGTGAACAGAGTGTGAGTTACAAAAAAATGATTTTTTTATATAGGGCACAAATCACGTAAAGAGAGTTAAAAATGGTTTATTAGTCTCTCAGTTATATGTGTCAATACACAAAAGTGAACAGAGTGTGAAGTAAGTGAGGTACAAAAAAATTAATATTTGAAATCGTGCACAAATAACGTAAAGAGAGCTAAAAAATGGTTTACTAGTCTGTAAGTGTTATGTGTCAGACAACGTTGTGTAAAAGTGAACAGAGTGTGAGATACAAAAAAATGATTTTTTTATATAGTGGACAAATCACGTAAAGAGAGTTAAAAAATGGTTTAGTAGTCTCTCAGTGATATGTGTCACACACAAAAGTGAACAGAGTGTGAAGTAAGTGAGGTACAAAAAAATTAATATTTGAAATCGTGCACAAATCACGTAAAGAGAGCTAAAAAATGGTTTACGGATCTGTAAGAGTTATGTGTCAGACAACATTGTGTAAAAGTGAACAGAGTGTGAGATCCAAAAAAATGATTTTTTTATATAGTGCACAAATCACGTAAAGAGAGTTAAAAAATGGTTTAGTAGACTCTCAGTGATATGTGTCAGACACAAAAGTGAACGGAGTGTGAAGTAAATGAGGTACAAAAAAATTAATATTTGAAATCGTGCACATATCACGTAAAGAGAGCTAAAGAATGGTTTACGAGTCTGTAAGTGTTATGTGTCAGACAACATTGTGTAAAAGTGAACAGAGTGTGAGATACAAAAAAATGAATTTTTTATATTGTGGACAAATCACGTAAAGAGAGTTAAAATATGGTTTAGTAGTCACTCAGTGATATGTGTCAGACACAAAAGTGAACAGAGTGTGAAGTAAGTGTGGTACAAAAAAATTAATATTTGAAATCGTGCACAAATCACGTAAAGAGATCTAAAAAAGGTTTACAAGTCTGTAAGTGTTATGTGTCAGACAACATTGTGTAAAAGTGAACAGAGTGTGAGATACTAAAAAATGAATTTTTTATATAGTGGACAAATCACGTAAAGAGATTTAAAAAATGGTTTAGTGGTCTCTCAGTGAAATGTGTCAGACACAAAAGTAAACAGAGTGTGAAGTAAGTGAGGTACAAAAAAATTATTATTTGAAATCGTGCACAAATTACGTAAAGAGAGCTAAAAAATGGGTTACGAGTCTGTAAGTGTTATGTGTCAGACAACATTGTGTAAAAGTGAACAGAGTGTGAGATTCAAAAAAATGATTTTTTGAAATCGTGGACAAATCACCTAAAGAGAGTAAAAAAATGGTTTAGTAGTATCTCAGTGATATGTGTCACTCACAAAAGTGAACAGAGTGTGAAGTAAGTGAGGTACAAAAAAATTAATATTTGAAATCGTGCACAAATCACGTAAAGAGAGCTAAAAAATGGTTTACGAGTCTGTAAGTGTTTTGTATCAGACAACGTTGTGTAAAAGTGAACAGAGTGTGAGATACAAAAAAATGATTTTTTGAAATCGTGGACAAATCACGTAAAGAGAGTTAAAAACAGTGAACAGAGTGTGAGTTACAAAAAAATGATTTTTTTATATAGGGCACAAATCACGTAAAGAGAGTTAAAAAATGGTTTAGTAGTCTCTCAGTGATATGCGTCAGACACAAAAGTGAACAGAGTGTGAAGTAAGTGAGGTACAAAAAAAATAATATTTGAAATCGTGCACAAATAACGTAAAGAGAGATAAAAAATGGTTTACGAGTCTGTAAGTGTTGTGTCAGACAACGTTGTGTAAAAGTGAACAGAGTGTGAGATACAAAAAAATGATTTTTTTATATAGTGGACAAATCTCGTAAAGAGAGTTAAAAAATGGTTTAGTAGTTTCTCAGTGATATGTGTCAGACACAAAACTGAACAGAGTGCACAAATCACGTAAGGAGAGCTAAAAAATGGTTTACGAGTCTGTAAGTGTTATGTGTCAGACAACATTGTGTAAAAGTGAATAGAGTGTGAGATACAAAAAAATGATTTTTTTATATCGTGGACAAATCACGTAAAGAGAGTTAAAACATGGTTTAGTAGTCTCTCAGTGATATGTGTCAGACACAAAAGTGAACAGAGTGTGAAGTAAGTGAGGTACAAAAAAATTAATATATGAAATCGTGCACAAATCACGTAAAGAGAGCTAAAAAATGGTTTACGAGTCTGTAAGTGTTATGTGTCAGACAACATTGTGTAAAAGTGAACAGAGTGTGAGATACAAAAAAATGATTTTTTTATATTGTGGACAAATCACGTAAAGAGAGTTAAAACATGGTTTAGTAGTCTCTCAGTGATATGTGTCAGACACAAAAGTGAACAGAGTGTGAAGTAAGTGAGGTACAAAAAAATTAATATTTGAAATCGTGCACAAATCACGTAAAGAGAGCTAAAAAATGGTTTACGAGTCTGTAAGTGTTATGTATCAGACAACATTGTGTAAAATTGAACAGAGTGTGAGATACAAAAAAATGATTTTTTGAAATCGTGGATAAATTACGTAAAGAGAGTAAAAAATGGTTTAGTAGTATCTCAGTGATATGTGTTACACACAAAAGTGAACAGAGTGTGAAGTAAGTGAGGTACAAAAAAAAATAATATTTGAAATCGTGCACAAATCACGTAAAGAGAGCTTAAAAATGGTTTACGAGTCTGTAAGTGTTATGTGTCAGACAACATTGTGTAAAAGTGAACAGAGTGTGAGATACAAAAAAATGAATTTTTTATATTGTGGACAAGTCACGTAAATAGAATTAAAAAATGGTTTAGTAGTCTCTCAGTGACATACGTCAGACACAAAAGTGAACAGAGTGTGAAGTAAGTGAGGTACAAAAAAATTAATATTTGAAATCGTGCACAAATCACGTAAAGAGAGCTAAAAAATGGTTTACGAGTCTGTAAGTGTTATGTATCAGACAACGTTGTGTAAAAGTGAACAGAGTGTGAGATACAAAAAAATGATTTTTTGAAATCGTGGACAAATCACGTAAAGAGAGTTAAAAAATGGTTTAGTAGTATCTCAGTGATTTGTGTCATACACAAAAGTGAACAGAGTGTGAAGTAAGTGAGGTACAAAAAAAATTAATATTTGAAATCCTGCACAAATCACGTAAAGAGAGCTAAAAAGTGGTTTACGAGTCTGTAAGTGTTATGTGTCAGACTACATTGTGTAAAAGTGAACAGAGTGTGAAATACAAAAAAAATGAATTTTTTATATAGTGAACAAATCACATAAAGAGAGTTAAAAAATGGTTTAGTAGTCTCTCAGTGATATGTGTCACACACAAAAGTGAACAGAGTGTGAAGTAAGTGAGGTACAAAATTATTAATATTTGAAATCGTGCAGAAATCACGCTAAGAGAGCTAAAAAATGGTTTACGAGTCTGTAAGTGTTATGTGTCAGACAACATTGTGTAAAAGTGAACAGAGTGTGAGATACAAAAAAATGATTTTTTTATATAGTGGACAAATCACGTAAAGAGAGTTAAAAAATGGTTTAGTAGTCTGTCAGTGATATGTGCCAGACACAAAAGTGAACAGAGTGTGAAGTAAGTGAGGTACAAAAAAATTAATATTTGAAATCGTGCACAAATCACGTAAAGAGATCTATAAAAAGGTTTACGAGTCTGTAAGTGTTATGTGTCAGACAACATTGTGTAAAAGTGAACAGAGTGTGAGATACTAAAAAATGAATTTTTTATATAGTGGACAAATCACGTAAAGAGAGTTAAAAAATGGTTTAGTAGTCTCTCAGTGAAATGTGTCAGACACAAAAGTGAACGGAGTGTGAAGTAAGTGAGGTACAAAAAAATTAATATTTGAAATCGTGCACAAATTACGTAAAGAGAGCTAAAAAATGGGTTACGTGTCTGTAAGTGTTATGTGTCAGACAACATTGTGTAAAAGTGAACAGAGTGTGAGATACAAAAAAATGATTTTTTTATATAGTAGACAAATCACGTAAAGAGAGTTAATACATGGTTTAGTAGTCTCTCAGTGATATGTGTCAGACACAAAAGTGAACGGAGTGTGAAGTAAGTGAGGTACAAAAAAATTAATATTTGAAATCGTGCACAAATCACGTAAAGAGAGCTAAAAAATGGTTTACGAGTCTGTAAGTGTTATGTGTCAGACAACATTGTGTAAAATTGAACAGAGTGTGAGATACAAAAAAATGATTTTTTGAAATCGTGGACAAATTACGTAAAGAGAGTAAAAAATGGTTTAGTAGTATCTCAGTGATATGTGTTACACACAAAAGTGAACTGAGTGTGAAGTAAGTGAGGTACAAAATAAAATAATATTTGAAATCGTGCACAAATCACGTAAAGAGAGCTTAAAAATGGTTTACGATTCTGTAAGTGTTATGTGTCAGACAACATTGTGTAAAAGTGAACAGAGTGTGAGATACAAAAAAATGAATTATTTATATTGTGGACAAGTCACGTAAATAGAATTAAAAAATGGTTTAGTAGTCTCTCAGTGACATACGTCAGACACAAAAGTGAACAGAGTGTGAAGTAAGTGAGGTACAAAAAAATTAATATTTGAAATCGTGCACAAATAACGTAAAGAGAGATAAAAAATGGTTTACGAGTCTGTAAGTGTTATGTGTCAGACAACGTTGTGTAAAAGTGAACAGAGTGTGAGATACAAAAAAATGATTTTTTTATATAGTGGACAAATCTCGTAAAGAGAGTTAAAAAATGGTTTAGTAGTCTCTCAGTGATATGTGTCAGACACAAAAGTGAACAGAGTGTGAAGTAAGTGAGGTACAAAAAAATTAATATTTGAAATCGTGCACAAATCACGTAAGGAGAGCTAAAAAATGGTTTACGAGTCTGTAAGTGTTATGTGTCAGACAACATTGTGTAAAAGTGAACAGAGTGTGAGATACAAAAAAATGATTTTTTGAAATCGTGGACAAATCACGTAAAGAGAGTTAAAAAATGGTTTAGTAGTATCTCAGTGATATTTGTCACACACAAAAGTGAACAGTGTGTGAAGTGAGGTACAAAAAAATTAATATTTGAAATCGTGCACAAATCACGTAAAGAGAGCTAAAATATTGTTTACGAGTCTGTAAGTGTTATGTGTCAGACAACATTGTGTAAAAGTGAACAGTGTGAGATACAAAAAAATGATTTTTTGAAATCGTGGACAAATCACGTAAAGAAAGTTAAAAAATGGTTTAGTAGTATCTCAGTGATATGTGTCACACACAAAAGTGAACAGAGTGTGAAGTAAGTGAGGTACAAAAAAATTAATATTTGAAATCGTGCACAAATCACGTAAAGAGAGCTAAAAAATGGTTTACGGATCTGTAAGAGTTATGTGTCAGACAACATTGTGTAAAAGTGAACAGAGTGTGAGATCCAAAAAAATGATTTTTTTATATAGTGCACAAATCACGTAAAGAGAGTTAAAAAATGGTTTAGTAGACTCTCAGTGATATGTGTCAGACACAAAAGTGAACAGAGTGTGAAGTAAGTGAGGTACAAAAAAATTAATATTTGAAATCGTGCACATATCACGTAAAGAGAGCTAAAGAATGGTTTACGAGTCTGTAAGTGTTATGTGTCAGACAACATTGTGTAAAAGTGAACAGAGTGTGAGATACAAAAAAATGAATTTTTTATATTGTGGACAAATCACGTAAAGAGAGTTAAAACATGGTTTAGTAGTCTCTCAGTCATATGTGTCAGACACAAAAGTGAACAGAGTGTGAAGTAAGTGAGGTACAAAAAAATTAATATTTGAAATCGTGCACAAATCACGTAAAGAGATCTAAAAAAAGGTTTACAAGTCTGTAAGTGTTATGTGTCAGACAACATTGTGTAAAAGTGAACAGAGTGTGAGATACTAAAAAATGAATATTTTATTTAGTGGACAAATCACGTAAAGAGATTTAAAAAATGGTTTAGTGGTCTCTCAGTGAAATGTGTCAGACACAAAAGTGAACAGAGTGTGAAGTAAGTGAGGTACAAAAAAATTAATATTTGAAATCGTGCACAAATCACGTAAAGAGAGCTAAAAAATGGTTTACGAGTCTGTAAGTGTTATGTATCAGACAACGTTGTGTAAAAGTGAACAGAGTGTGAGATACAAAAACATGATTTTTTGAAATCGTGGACAAATCACGTCAAGAGAGTTAAAAAATGGTTTAGTAGTATCTCAGTGATATGTGTCATACACAAAAGTGAACAGAGTGTGAAGTAAGTGAGGTACAAAAAAATTAATATTTGAAATCCTGCACAAATCACGTAAAGAGAGCTAAAAAGTGGTTTACGAGTCTGTAAGTGTTATGTGTCAGACCACATTGTGTAAAAGTGAACAGAGTGTGAAATACAAAAAAATGAATTTTTTATATAGTGAACAAATCACATAAAGAGAGTTAAAAAATGGTTTAGTAGTCTCTCAGTGATATGTGTCACACACAAAAGTGAACAGAGTGTGAAGTAAGTGAGGTACAAAATTATTAATATTTGAAATCGTGCAGAAATCACGCAAAGAGAGCTAAAAAATGGTTTACGAGTCTGTAAGTGTTATGTGTCAGACAACATTGTGTAAAAGTGAACAGAGTGTGAGATACAAAAAAATGATTTTTTTATATAGTGGACAAATCACGTAAAGAGAGTTAAAAAATGGTTTAGTAGTCTGTCAGTGATATGTGCCAGACACAAAAGTGAACAGAGTGTGAAGTAAGTGAGGTACAAAAAAATTAATATTTGAAATCATGCACAAATCACGTAAAGAGATCTATAAAAAGGTTTACGAGTCTGTAAGTGTTATGTTTCAGACAACATTGTGTAAAAGTGAACAGAGTGTGAGATACTAAAAAATGATTTTTTTATATAGTGGACAATTTACGTAAAGAGAGTTAAAAAATGGTTTAGTAGTCTCTCAGTGAAATGTGTCAGACACAAAAGTGAACGGAGTGTGAAGTAAGTGAGGTACAAAAAAATTAATATTTGAAATCCTGCACAAATCTCGTAAAGAGAGCTAAAAAGTGGTTTACGAGTCTGTAAGTGTTATGTGTCAGACTACATTGTGTAAAAGTGAACAGAGTGTGAAATACAAAAAAATGAATTTTTTATATGGTGAACAAATCACATAAAGAGAGTTAAAAAATGGTTTAGTAGTCTCTCAGTGATATGTGTCACACACAAAAGTGAACAGAGTGTGAAGTAAGTGAGGTACAAAATTATTAATATTTGAAATCGTGCAAAAATCACGCAAAGAGAGCAAAAAATGGTTTACGAGTCTGTAAGTGTTATGTGTCAGACAACATTGTGTAAAAGTGAACAGAGTGTGAGATACAAAAAAATGATTTTTTTATATCGTGGACAAATCACGTAAAGAGAGTTAAAACATGGTTTAGTAGTCTCTCAGTGATATGTGTCAGACACAAAAGTGAACAGAGTGTGAAGTAAGTGAGGTACAAAAAAATTAATATATGAAATCGTGCACAAATCACGTAAAGAGAGCTAAAAAATGGTTTACGAGTCTGTAAGTGTTATGTGTCAGACAACATTGTGTAAAAGTGAAAAGAGTGTGAGATACAAAAAAATGATTTTTTTATATCGTGGACAAATCACGTAAAGAGAGTTAAAACATGGTTTAGTAGTCTCTCAGTGATATGTGTCGGACACAAAAGTGAACAGAGTGTGAAGTAAGTGAGGTACAAAAAAATTAATATTTGAAATCGTGCACAAATCACGTAAAGAGAGCTAAAAAATGGTTTACGAGTCTGTAAGTGTTATGTGTCAGACAACATTGTGTAAAATTGAACAGAGTGTGAGATACAAAAAAATGATTTTTTGAAATCGTGGATAAATTACGTAAAGAGAGTAAAAAATGGTTTAGTAGTATCTCAGTGATATGTGTTACACACAAAAGTGAACAGAGTGTGAAGTAAGTGAGGTACAAAAAAAAAATAATATTTGAAATCGTGCACAAATCACGTAAAGAGAGCTTAAAAATGGTTTACGAGTCTGTAAGTGTTATGTGTCAGACAACATTGTGTAAAAGTGAACAGAGTGTGAGATACAAAAAAATGAATTTTTTATATAGTGGACAAGTCACGTAAATAGAATTAAAAAATGGTTTAGTAGTCTCTCAGTGACATACGTCAGACACAAAAGTGAACAGAGTGTGAAGTAAGTGAGGTACAAAAAAATTAATATTTGAAATCGTGCACAAATCACGTAAAGAGAGCTAAAAAATGGTTTACGAGTCTGTAAGTGTTATGTATCAGACAACGTTGTGTAAAAGTGAACAGAGTGTGAGATACAAAAAAATGATTTTTTGAAATCGTGGACAAATCACGTAAAGAGAGTTAAAAAATGGTTTAGTAGTATCTCAGTGATTTGTGTCATACACAAAAGTGAACAGAGTGTGAAGTAAGTGAGGTACAAAAAAATTAATATTTGAAATCCTGCACAAATCACGTAAAGAGAGCTAAAAAGTGGTTTACGAGTCTGTAAGTGTTATGTGTCAGACTACATTGTGTAAAAGTGAACAGAGTGTGAAATACAAAAAAATGAATTTTTTATATAGTGAACAAATCACATAAAGAGAGTTAAAAAATGGTTTAGTAGTCTCTCAGTGATATGTGTCACACTCAAAAGTGAACAGAGTGTGAAGTAAGTGAGGTACAAAATTATTAATATTTGAAATCGTGCAGAAATCACGCTAAGAGAGCTAAAAAATGGTTTACGAGTCTGTAAGTGTTATGTGTCAGACAACATTGTGTAAAAGTGAACAGAGTGTGAGATACAAAAAAATGATTTTTTTATATAGTGGACAAATCACGTAAAGAGAGTTAAAAAATGGTTTAGTAGTCTGTCAGTGATATGTGCCAGACACAAAAGTGAACAGAGTGTGAAGTAAGTGAGGTACAAAAAAATTAATATTTGAAATCGTGCACAAATCACGTAAAGAGATCTATAAAAAGGTTTACGAGTCTGTAAGTGTTATGTGTCAGACAACATTGTGTAAAAGTGAACAGAGTGTGAGATACTAAAAAATGAATTTTTTATATAGTGGACAAATCACGTAAAGAGAGTTAAAAAATGGTTTAGTAGTCTCTCAGTGAAATGTGTCAGACACAAAAGTGAACGGAGTGTGAAGTAAGTGAGGTACAAAAAAATTAATATTTGAAATCGTGCACAAATTACGTAAAGAGAGCTAAAAAATGGGTTACGTGTCTGTAAGTGTTATGTGTCAGACAACATTGTGTAAAAGTGAACAGAGTGTGAGATACAAAAAAATGATTTTTTTATATAGTAGACAAATCACGTAAAGAGAGTTAAAACATGGTTTAGTAGTCTCTCAGTGATATGTGTCAGACACAAAAGTGAACGGAGTGTGAAGTAAGTGAGGTACAAAAAAATTAATATTTGAAATCGTGCACAAATCACGTAAAGAGAGCTAAAAAATGGTTTACGAGTCTGTAAGTGTTATGTGTCAGACAACATTGTGTAAAATTGAACAGAGTGTGAGATACAAAAAAATGATTTTTTGAAATCGTGGACAAATTACGTAAAGAGAGTAAAAAATGGTTTAGTAGTATCTCAGTGATATGTGTTACACACAAAAGTGAACTGAGTGTGAAGTAAGTGAGGTACAAAATAAAATAATATTTGAAATCGTGCACAAATCACGTAAAGAGAGCTTAAAAATGGTTTACGAGTCTGTAAGTGTTATGTGTCAGACAACATTGTGTAAAAGTGAACAGAGTGTGAGATACAAAAAAATGAATTTTTTATATTGTGGACAAGTCACGTAAATAGAATTAAAAAATGGTTTAGTAGTCTCTCAGTGATATGTGTCAGACACAAAAGTGAACAGAGTGTGAAGTAAGTGAGGTACAAAAAAATTAATATTTGAAATCGTGCACAAATCACGTAAGGAGAGCTAAAAAATGGTTTACGAGTCTGTAAGTGTTATGTGTCAGACAACATTGTGTAAAAGTGAACAGAGTGTGAGATACAAAAAAATGATTTTTTGAAATCGTGGACAAATCACGTAAAGAGAGTTAAAAAATGGTTTAGTAGTATCTCAGTG
This sequence comes from Philonthus spinipes, assembly GCA_963082785.1. Classification (NCBI taxonomy): domain Eukaryota; kingdom Metazoa; phylum Arthropoda; class Insecta; order Coleoptera; family Staphylinidae; genus Philonthus; species Philonthus spinipes. Next base: position 24,617,197 of record OY720310.1, on the reverse strand, counting down.
ATATTTGTCACACACAAAAGTGAACAGTGTGTGAAGTGAGGTACAAAAAAATTAATATTTGAAATCGTGCACAAATCACGTAAAGAGAGCTAAAATATTGTTTACGAGTCTGTAAGTGTTATGTGTCAGACAACATTGTGTAAAAGTGAACAGTGTGAGATACAAAAAAATGATTTTTTGAAATCGTGGACAAATCACGTAAAGAAAGTTAAAAAATGGTTTAGTAGTATCTCAGTGATATGTGTCACACACAAAAGTGAACAGAGTGTGAAGTAAGTGAGGTACAAAAAAATTAATATTTGAAATCGTGCACAAATCACGTAAAGAGAGCTAAAAAATGGTTTACGGATCTGTAAGAGTTATGTGTCAGACAACATTGTGTAAAAGTGAACAGAGTGTGAGATCCAAAAAAATGATTTTTTTATATAGTGCACAAATCACGTAAAGAGAGTTAAAAAATGGTTTAGTAGACTCTCAGTGATATGTGTCAGACACAAAAGTGAACAGAGTGTGAAGTAAGTGAGGTACAAAAAAATTAATATTTGAAATCGTGCACATATCACGTAAAGAGAGCTAAAGAATGGTTTACGAGTCTGTAAGTGTTATGTGTCAGACAACATTGTGTAAAAGTGAACAGAGTGTGAGATACAAAAAAATGAATTTTTTATATTGTGGACAAATCACGTAAAGAGAGTTAAAACATGGTTTAGTAGTCTCTCAGTCATATGTGTCAGACACAAAAGTGAACAGAGTGTGAAGTAAGTGAGGTACAAAAAAATTAATATTTGAAATCGTGCACAAATCACGTAAAGAGATCTATAAAAAGGTTTACGAGTCTGTAAGTGTTATGTGTCAGACAACATTGTGTAAAAGTGAACAGAGTGTGAGATACTAAAAAATGAATTTTTTATATAGTGGACAAATCACGTAAAGAGAGTTAAAAAATGGTTTAGTAGTCTCTCAGTGAAATGTGTCAGACACAAAAGTGAACGGAGTGTGAAGTAAGTGAGGTACAAAAAAATTAATATTTGAAATCGTGCACAAATTACGTAAAGAGAGCTAAAAAACGGGTTACGAGTCTGTAAGTGTTATGTGTCAGACAACATTGTGTAAAAGTGAACAGAGTGTGAGATACAAAAAAATAATTTTTTGAAATCGTGGACAAATCACGTAAAGAGAGTAAAAAAATGGTTTAGTAGTATCTCAGTGATATGTGTCACACACAAAAGTGAACAGAGTGTGAAGTAAGTGAGGTACAAAAAAATTAATATTTGAAATCGTGCACAAATCACGTAAAGAGAGCTAAAAATGGTTTACGAGTCTGTAAGTGTTATGTATCAGACAACGTTGTGTAAAAGTGAACAGAGTGTGAGATACAAAAAAATGATTTTTTGAAATCGTGGACAAATCACGTAAAGAGAGTTAAAAAATGGTTTAGTAGTATCTCAGTGATATGTGTCATACACAAAAGTGAACAGAGTGTGAAGTAAGTGAGGTACAAAAAAATTAATATTTGAAATCCTGCACAAATCACGTAAAGAGAGCTAAAAAGTGGTTTACGAGTCTGTAAGTGTTAAGTGTCAGACTACATTGTGTAAAAGTGAACAGAGTGTGAAATACAAAAAAATGAATTTTTTATATAGTGGACAAATCACATAAAGAGAGTTAAAAAATGGTTTAGTAGTCTCTCAGTGAAATGTGTCACACACAAAAGTGAACAGAGTGTGAAGTAAGTGAGGTACAAAAAAAATAATATTTGAAATCGTGCACAAATCACGTAAAGAGAGCTTAAAAATGGTTTACGAGTCTGTAAGTGTTATGTGTCAGACAACATTGTGTAAAAGTGAACAGAGTGTGAGATACAAAAAAATGAATTTTTTATATAGTGGACAAGTCACGTAAAGAGAATTAAAAAATGGTTTAGTAGTCTCTCAGTGATATGCGTCAGACACAAAAGTGAACAGAGTGTGAAGTAAGTGAGGTACAAAAAAAATAATATTTGAAATCGTGCACAAATAACGTAAAGAGAGATAAAAAATGGTTTACGAGTCTGTAAGTGTTGTGTCAGACAACGTTGTGTAAAAGTGAACAGAGTGTGAGATACAAAAAAATGATTTTTTTATATAGTGGACAAATCTCGTAAAGAGAGTTAAAAAATGGTTTAGTAGTCTCTCAGTGATATGTGTCAGACACAAAAGTGAACAGAGTGCACAAATCACGTAAGGAGAGCTAAAAAATGGTTTACGAGTCTGTAAGTGTTATGTGTCAGACAACATGGTGTAAAAGTGAACAGAGTGTAAGATACAAAAAAATGATTTTTTGAAATCGTGGACAAATCACGTAAAGAGAGTTAAAAACAGTGAACAGAGTGTGAGTTACAAAAAAAATGATTTTTTTATATAGGGCACAAATCACGTAAAGAGAGTTAAAAATGGTTTATTAGTCTCTCAGTTATATGTGTCAATACACAAAAGTGAACAGAGTGTGAAGTAAGTGAGGTACAAAAAAATTAATATTTGAAATCGTGCACAAATAACGTAAAGAGAGCTAAAAAATGGTTTACTAGTCTGTAAGTGTTATGTGTCAGACAACGTTGTGTAAAAGTGAACAGAGTGTGAGATACAAAAAAATGATTTTTTTATATAGTGGACAAATCACGTAAAGAGAGTTAAAAAATGGTTTAGTAGTCTCTCAGTGATATGTGTCACACACAAAAGTGAACAGAGTGTGAAGTAAGTGAGGTACAAAAAAATTAATATTTGAAATCGTGCACAAATCACGTAAAGAGAGCTAAAAAATGGTTTACGGATCTGTAAGAGTTATGTGTCAGACAACATTGTGTAAAAGTGAACAGAGTGTGAGATCCAAAAAAATGATTTTTTTATATAGTGCACAAATCACGTAAAGAGAGTTAAAACATGGTTTAGTAGTCTCTCAGTCATATGTGTCAGACACAAAAGTGAACAGAGTGTGAAGTAAGTGAGGTACAAAAAAATTAATATTTGAAATCGTGCACAAATCACGTAAAGAGATCTAAAAAAAGGTTTACAAGTCTGTAAGTGTTATGTGTCAGACAACATTGTGTAAAAGTGAACAGAGTGTGAGATACTAAAAAATGAATTTTTTATTTAGTGGACAAATCACGTAAAGAGATTTAAAAAATGGTTTAGTGGTCTCTCAGTGAAATGTGTCAGACACAAAAGTGAACAGAGTGTGAAGTAAGTGAGGTACAAAAAAATTAATATTTGAAATCGTGCACAAATCACGTAAAGAGAGCTAAAAAATGGTTTACGAGTCTGTAAGTGTTATGTATCAGACAACGTTGTGTAAAAGTGAACAGAGTGTGAGATACAAAAACATGATTTTTTGAAATCGTGGACAAATCACGTAAAGAGAGTTAAAAAATGGTTTAGTAGTATCTCAGTGATATGTGTCATACACAAAAGTGAACAGAGTGTGAAGTAAGTGAGGTACAAAAAAATTAATATTTGAAATCCTGCACAAATCACGTAAAGAGAGCTAAAAAGTGGTTTACGAGTCTGTAAGTGTTATGTGTCAGACTACATTGTGTAAAAGTGAACAGAGTGTGAAATACAAAAAAATGAATTTTTTATATAGTGAACAAATCACATAAAGAGAGTTAAAAAATGGTTTAGTAGTCTCTCAGTGATATGTGTCACACACAAAAGTGAACAGAGTGTGAAGTAAGTGAGGTACAAAATTATTAATATTTGAAATCGTGCAGAAATCACGCAAAGAGAGCTAAAAAATGGTTTACGAGTCTGTAAGTGTTATGTGTCAGACAACATTGTGTAAAAGTGAACAGAGTGTGAGATACAAAAAAATGATTTTTTTATATAGTGGACAAATCACGTAAAGAGAGTTAAAAAATGGTTTAGTAGTCTGTCAGTGATATGTGCCAGACACAAAAGTGAACAGAGTGTGAAGTAAGTGAGGTACAAAAAAATTAATATTTGAAATCGTGCACAAATCACGTAAAGAGATCTATAAAAAGGTTTACGAGTCTGTAAGTGTTATGTTTCAGACAACATTGTGTAAAAGTGAACAGAGTGTGAGATACTAAAAAATGATTTTTTTATATAGTGGACAATTTACGTAAAGAGAGTTAAAAAATGGTTTAGTAGTCTCTCAGTGAAATGTGTCAGACACAAAAGTGAACGGAGTGTGAAGTAAGTGAGGTACAAAAAAATTAATATTTGAAATCCTGCACAAATCACGTAAAGAGAGCTAAAAAGTGGTTTACGAGTCTGTAAGTGTTATGTGTCAGACTACATTGTGTAAAAGTGAACAGATTGTGAAATACAAAAAAATGAATTTTTTAAATGGTGAACAAATCACATAAAGAGAGTTAAAAAATGGTTTAGTAGTCTCTCAGTGATATGTGTCACACACAAAAGTGAACAGAGTGTGAAGTAAGTGAGGTACAAAATTATTAATATTTGAAATCGTGCAAAAATCACGCAAAGAGAGCAAAAAATGGTTTACGAGTCTGTAAGTGTTATGTGTCAGACAACATTGTGTAAAAGTGAACAGAGTGTGAGATACAAAAAAATGATTTTTTTATATAGTGGACAAATCACGTAAAGAGAGTTAAAAAATGGTTTAGTAGTCTGTCAGTGATATGTGTCAGACACAAAAGTGAACAGAGTGTGAAGTAAGTGAGGTACAAAAAAATTAATATTTGAAATCGTGCACAAATCACGTAAAGAGATCTATAAAAAGGTTTACGAGTCTGTAAGTGTTATGTGTCAGACAACATTGTGTAAAAGTGAACAGAGTGTGAGATACTAAAAAATGAATTTTTTATATAGTGGACAAATCACGTAAAGAGAGTTAAAAAATGGTTTAGTAGTCTCTCAGTGAAATGTGTCAGACACAAAAGTGAACGGAGTGTGAAGTAAGTGAGGTACAAAAAAATTAATATTTGAAATCGTGCACAAATTACGTAAAGAGAGCTAAAAAACGGGTTACGAGTCTGTAAGTGTTATGTGTCAGACAACATTGTGTAAAAGTGAACAGAGTGTGAGATACAAAAAAATAATTTTTTGAAATCGTGGACAAATCACGTAAAGAGATTAAAAAAATGGTTTAGTAGTATCTCAGTGATATGTGTCACACACAAAAGTGAACAGAGTGTGAAGTAAGTGAGGTACAAAAAAATTAATATTTGAAATCGTGCACAAATCACGTAAAGAGAGCTAAAAATGGTTTACGAGTCTGTAAGTGTTATGTATCAGACAACGTTGTGTAAAAGTGAACAGAGTGTGAGATACAAAAAAATGATTTTTTGAAATCGTGGACAAATCACGTAAAGAGAGTTAAAAAATGGTTTAGTAGTATCTCAGTGATATGTGTCATACACAAAAGTGAACAGAGTGTGAAGTAAGTGAGGTACAAAAAAATTAATATTTGAAATCCTGCACAAATCACGTAAAGAGAGCTAAAAAGTGGTTTACGAGTCTGTAAGTGTTAAGTGTCAGACTACATTGTGTAAAAGTGAACAGAGTGTGAAATACAAAAAAATGAATTTTTTATATAGTGGACAAATCACATAAAGAGAATTAAAAAATGGTTTAGTAGTCTCTCAGTGAAATGTGTCACACACAAAAGTGAACAGAGTGTGAAGTAAGTGAGGTACAAAAAAAATAATATTTGAAATCGTGCACAAATCACGTAAAGAGAGCTTAAAAATGGTTTACGAGTCTGTAAGTGTTATGTGTCAGACAACATTGTGTAAAAGTGAACAGAGTGTGAGATACAAAAAAATGAATTTTTTAAATAGTGGACAAGTCACGTAAAGAGAATTAAAAAATGGTTTAGTAGTCTCTCAGTGATATGCGTCAGACACAAAAGTGAACAGAGTGTGAAGTAAGTGAGGTACAAAAAAAATAATATTTGAAATCGTGCACAAATAACGTAAAGAGAGATAAAAAATGGTTTACGAGTCTGTAAGTGTTGTGTCAGACAACGTTGTGTAAAAGTGAACAGAGTGTGAGATACAAAAAAATGATTTTTTTATATAGTGGACAAATCTCGTAAAGAGAGTTAAAAAATGGTTTAGTAGTCTCTCAGTGATATGTGTCAGACACAAAAGTGAACAGAGTGCACAAATCACGTAAGGAGAGCTAAAAAATGGTTTACGAGTCTGTAAGTGTTATGTGTCAGACAACATTGTGTAAAAGTGAACAGAGTGTAAGATACAAAAAAATGATTTTTTGAAATCGTGGACAAATCGCGTAAAGAGAGTTAAAAACAGTGAACAGAGTGTGAGTTACAAAAAAATGATTTTTTTATATAGGGCACAAATCACGTAAAGAGAGTTAAAAATGGTTTATTAGTCTCTCAGTTATATGTGTCAATACACAAAAGTGAACAGAGTGTGAAGTAAGTGAGGTACAAAAAAATTAATATTTGAAATCGTGCACAAATAACGTAAAGAGAGCTAAAAAATGGTTTACTAGTCTGTAAGTGTTATGTGTCAGACAACATTGTGTAAAAGTGAACAGAGTGTGAGATACAAAAAAATGGTTTTTTGAAATCGTGGACAAATCACGTAAAGAGAGTTAAAAACAGTGAACAGAGTGTGAGTTACAAAAAAATGATTTTTTTATATAGGGCACAAATCACGTAAAGAGAGTTAAAAAATGGTTTATTAGTCTCTCAGTGACATGTGTCAGACACAGAAGTGAACAGAGTGTGAAGTAAGTGAGGTACAAAAAAATTAATATTTGAAATCGTGCACAAATCACGTAAAGAGAGCTAAAAAATGGTTTACTAGTCTGTAAGTGTTATGTGTCAGACAACGTTGTGTAAAAGTGAACAGAGTGTGAGATACAAAAAAATGATTTTTTTATATAGTGGACAAATCACGTAACTAGAGTTAAAAAATGGTTTAGTAGTCTCTCAGTGATATGTGTCAGACACAAAAGTGAACAGAGTGTAAAGTAAGTGAGGTGCAAAAAAATTTATATTTGAAATCGTGCACGAATCACGTAAAGAGAGTTAAAAAATGGTTTAGTAGTCTCTCAGTGATATGTGTCAGACACAAAAGTGAACAGAGTGTGAAGTAAGTGAGGGACAAAAAAATTAATATTTGAAATCGTGCACAAATCACGTAAAGAGAGCTAAAAAATGGTTTACGAGTCTGTAAGTGTTATGTGTCAGACTACATTGTGTAAAAGTGAACAGAGTGTAAGATACAAAAAAATGATTTTTTGAAATCGTGGACAAATCACGTAAAGAGAGTTAAAAAATGGTTTAGTAGTATCTCAGTGATATGTGTCACACACAAAAGTGAACAGAGAGTGAAGTAAGTGTGGTACAAAAAAATTATAATTTGTAGTCGTGCACAAATCACGTAAAGAGAGCTAAAAAATGGTTTACGAGTCTGTAAGTGTTATGTGTCAGACAACATTGTGTAAAAGTGAACAGAGTGTGAGATACAAAAAAATGATTTTTTGAAATTGTGGACAAATCACGTAAAGAGAGTTAAAAAATGGTTTAGTAGTATCTCAGTGATATGTGTCACACACAAAAGTGAACAGAGTGTGAAGTAAGTGAGGTACAAAAAAAATAATATTTGAAATCGTGCACAAATCACGTAAAGAGAGTTAAAAAATGGTTTAGTAGTCTCTCAGTGATATGTGTCAGACACAAAAGTGAACAGAGTGTGAAGTAAGTGAGGTACAAAAAAATTAATATTTGAAATTGTGCACAAATCACGTAAAGAGAGTTAAAAAATGGTTTAGTAGTCTCTCAGTGATATGTGTCAGACACAAAAGTGAACAGAGTGTGAAGTAAGTGAGGTACAAAAAAATTAATATTTGAAATCGTGCACAAATCACGTAAAGAGAGCTAAAAAATGGTTTACGAGTCTGTAAGTGTTATGTGTCAGACAACATTGTGTAAAAGTGAACAGAGTGTGAGATACAAAAAAATGATTTTTTGAAATCGTGGACAAATCACGTAAAGAAAGTAAAAAAATGGTTTAGTAGTATCTCAATGAAATGTGTCACACACAAAAGTGAACAGAGTGTGAAGTAAGTGAGGTACAAAAAAATTAATATTTGAAATCGTGCACAAATCACGTAAAGAGAGCTAAAAAATGGTTTACGAGTCTGTAAGTGTTATGTGTCAGACAACATTGTGTAAAAGTGAACAGAGTGTGAAATACAAAAAATGAATTTTTTATATAGTGGACAAATCACGGAAAGAGAGTTAAAAAATGGTTTAGTAGTCTCTCAGTGATATGTGTTAGACACAAAAGTGAACAGAGTGTGAAGTAAGTGAGGTACAAAAAAATGAATATTTGAAATCGTGCACAAATCACGTAAAGAGAGCTAAAAAATGGTTTACGAGTCTGTAAGTGTTATGTGTCAGGCAACATTGTGTAAAAGTGAACAGAGTGTGAGATACAAAAAATGATTTTTTTATATAGTGGACAAGTCACGTAAAGAGAGTTAAAAAATGGTTTAGTAGTCTCTCAGTGATATGTGTCAGACACAAAAGTGAACAGAGTGTGAAGTAAGTGAGGTACAAAAAAATTAATATTTGAAATCGTGCACAAATCACGTAAAGAGAGCTAAAAAATGGTTTACGAGTCTGTAAGCGTTACGAGTCAGACTACATCGTGTAAAAGTGAACAGTGTGAGATACAAAAAAATGATTTTTTGAAATCGTGGACAAATCACGTAAAGAAAGTTGAAAAATGGTTTAGTAGTATATCAGTAATATGTGTCACACACAAAAGTGAACAGAGTGTGAAGTAAGTGAGGTACAAAAAAATTAATATTTGAAATCGTGCACAAATCACGTAAAGAGAGCTAAAAAATGGTTTACGAGTCTATAAGAGTTATGTGTCAGACAACTTTGTGTAAAAGTGAACAGAGTGTGGAAACAAAATAATGATTTTTTGAAATCGTGGACAAATCACGTAAAGAGAGTTAAAAAATGGTTTAGTAGTATCTCAGTGATATGTGTCACACACAAAAGTGAGCAGAGTGTGAAGTAAGTGAGGTACAAAATAATTAATATTTGAAATCGTACACAAATCACGTAAAGAGAGCTAAAAAATGGTTTACGAGTCTGTAAGAGTTATGTGTCAGACAACATTGTGTAAAAGTGAACAGAGTGTGAAATACAAAAAAATGAATTTTTTATATAGTGGACAAATCACGTAAAGAGAGTTAAAAAATGGTTTAGTGGTATCTCAGTGATATGTGTCACACACAAAAGTGAACAGAGTGTGAAGTAAGAGAGGTACAAAATAATTAATATTTGAAATCGTGCACAAATCACGTAAAGAGAGCTAAAAAATGGTTTACGAGTCTGTAAGTGTTATGTGTCAGACTACATTGTGTAAAAGTGAACAGAGTGTGAGATACAAAAAAATGAATTTTTTATATGGTGGACAAGTCACGTAAAGAAAGTTAAAAAATGGTTTAGTAGAATCTCAGTGATATGTGTCACACACAAAAGTGAACAGAGAGTGAAGTAAGTGTGGTACAAAAAAATTATAATTTGTGGTCGTGCACAAATCACGTAAAGAGAGCTAAAAAATGGTTTACGAGTCTGTAAGTGTTATGTGTCAGACTACATTGTGTAAAAGTGAACAGAGTGTAAGATACAAAAAAATGATTTTTTGAAATCGTGGACAAATCACGTAAAGAGAGTTAAAAACAGTGAACAGAGTGTGAGTTACAAAAAAATGATTTTTTTATATAGGGCACAAATCACGTAAAGAGAGTTAAAAAATGGTTTATTAGTCTCTCAGTGATATGTGTCAATACACAAAAGTGAACAGAGTGTGAAGTAAGTGAGGTACAAAAAAATTAATATTTGAAATCGTGCACAAATAACGTAAAGAGAGCTAAAAAATGGTTTACTAGTCTGTAAGTGTTATGTGTCAGACAACGTTGTGTAAAAGTGAACAGAGTGTGAGATACAAAAAAATGATTTTTTTATATAGTGGACAAATCACGTAAAGAGAGTTAAAAAATGGTTTAGTAGTCTCTCAGTGATATGTGTCACACACAAAAGTGAACAGAGTGTGAAGTAAGTGAGGTACAAAAAAATTAATATTTGAAGTCGTGCACAAATCACGTAAAGAGAGCTAAAAAATGGTTCACGGATCTGTAAGAGTTATGTGTCAGACAACATTGTGTAAAAGTGAACAGAGTGTGAGATCCAAAAAAATGATTTTTTTATATAGTGCACAAATCACGTAAAGAGAGTTAAAAAATGGTTTAGTAGACTCTCAGTGATATGTGTCAGACACAAAAGTGAACGGAGTGTGAAGTAAGTGAGGTACAAAAAAATTAATATTTGAAATCGTGCACATATCACGTAAAGAGAGCTAAAGAATGGTTTACGAGTCTGTAAGTGTTATGTGTCAGACAACATTGTGTAAAAGTGAACAGAGTGTGAGATACAAAAAAATGAATTTTTTATATTGTGGACAAATCACGTAAAGAGAGTTAAAACATGGTTTAGTAGTCTCTCAGTGATATGTGTCAGACACAAAAGTGAACAGAGTGTGAAGTAAGTGAGGTACAAAAAAATTAATATTTGAAATCGTGCACAAATCACGTAAAGAGATCTAAAAAAAGGTTTACAAGTCTGTAAGTGTTATGTGTCAGACAACATTGTGTAAAAGTGAACAGAGTGTGAGATACTAAAAAATGAATTTTTTATATAGTGGACAAATCACGTAAGGAGATTTAAAAAATGGTTTAGTGGTCTCTCAGTGAAATGTGTCAGACACAAAAGTGAACAGAGTGTGAAGTAAGTGAGGTACAAAAAAATTATTATTTGAAATCGTGCACAAATTACGTAAAGAGAGCTAAAAAATGGGTTACGAGTCTGTAAGTGTTATGTGTCAGACAACATTGTGTAAAAGTGAACAGAGTGTGAAATACAAAAAAATGAATTTTTTATATGGTGAACAAATCACATTAAGAGAGTTAAAAAATGGTTTAGTAGTCTCTCAGTGATATGTGTCACACACAAAAGTGAACAGAGTGTGAAGTAAGTGAGGTACACAAAAATTAATATTTGAAATCCTGCACAAATCACGTAAAGAGAGCTAAAAAGTGGTTTACGAGTCTGTAAGTGTTATGTGTCAGACTACATTGTGTAAAAGTGAACAGAGTGTGAAATACAAAAAAATGAATTTTATATATAGTGGACAAATCACATAAAGAGAGTTAAAAAATGGTTTAGTAGTCGCTCAGTGAAATGTGTCACACACAAAAGTGAACAGAGTGTGAAGTAAGTGAGGTACAAAAAAAAATAATATTTGTAATCGTGCACAAATCACGTAAAGAGAGCTTAAAAATGGTTTACGAGTCTGTAAGTGTTATGTGTCAGACAACATTGTGTAAAAGTGAACAGAGTGTGAGATACAAAAAAATGAATTTTTTTATATAGTGGACAAGTCACGTAAAGAGAATTAAAAAATGGTTTAGTAGTCTCTCAGTGATATGCGTCAGACACAAAAGTGAACAGAGTGTGAAGTAAGTGAGGTACAAAAAAAATAATATTTGAAATCGTGCACAAATAACGTAAAGAGAGATAAAAAATGGTTTACGAGTCTGTAAGTGTTGTGTCACACAACGTTGTGTAATAGTGAACAGAGTGTGAGATACAAAAAAATGATTTTTTTATACAGTGGACAAATCTCGTAAAGAGAGTTAAAAAATGGTTTAGTAGTCTCTCAGTGATATGTGTCAGACACAAAAGTGAACAGAGTGCACAAATCACGTAAGGAGAGCTAAAAAATGGTTTACGAGTCTGTAAGTGTTATGTGTCAAACAACATTGTGTAAAAGTGAACAGAGTGTGAGATACAAAAAAATGATTTTTTGAAATCGTGGACAAATCACGTAAAGAGAGTTAAAAACAGTGAACAGAGTGTGAGTTACAAAAAAATGATTTTTTTATATAGGGCACAAATCACGTAAAGAGAGTTAAAAAATGGTTTATTAGTCTCTCAGTGATATGTGTCAGACACAAAAGTGAACAGAGTGTGAAGTAAGTGAGGTACAAAAAAATTAATATTTGAAATCGTGCACAAATCACGTAAAGAGAGTTAAAGAATGGTTTAGTAGTCTCTCAGTGATATGTGTCAGACACAAAAGTGAACAGAGTGTGAAGTAAGTGAGGTACAAAAAAATTAATATTTGAAATCGTGCACAAATCACGTAAAGAGAGCTAAAAAATGGTTTACGAGTCTGTAAGTGTTATGTGTCAGACAACATTGTGTAAAAGTGAACAGAGTGTGAGATACAAAAAAATAATTTTTTGAAATCGTGGACAAATCACGTAAAGAAAGTAAAAAAATGGTTTAGTAGTATCTCAATGAAATGTGTCACACACAAAAGTGAACAGAGTGTGAAGTAAGTGAGGTACAAAAAAATTAATATTTGAAATCGTGCACAAATCACGTAAAGAGAGCTAAAAAATGGTTTACGAGTCTGTAAGTGTTATGTGTCAGACAACATTGTGTAAAAGTGAACAGAGTGTGAAATACAAAAAAATGAATTTTTTATATAGTGGACAAATCACGTAAAGAGAGTTAAAAAATGGTTTAGTAGTCTCTCAGTGATATGTGTCAGACACAAAAGTGAACAGAGTGTGAAGTAAGTGAGGTACAAAAAAATGAATATTTGAAATCGTGCACAAATCACGTAAAGAGAGCTAAAAAATGGTTTACGAGTCTGTAAGTGTTATGTGTCAGGCAACATTGTGTAAAAGTGAACAGAGTGTGAGATACAAAAAATGAATTTTTTATATAGTGGACAAGTCACGTAAAGAGAGTTAAAAAATGGTTTAGTAGTCTCTCAGTGATATGTGTCAGACACAAAAGTGAACAGAGTGTGAAGTAAGTGAGGTACAAAAAAATTAATATTTGAAATCGTGCACAAATCACGTAAAGAGAGCTAAAAAATGGTTTACGAGTCTGTAAGCGTTACGTGTCAGACTACATTGTGTAAAAGTGAACAGTGTGACATACAAAAAAATGATTTTTTGAAATCGTGGACAAATCACGTAAAGAAAGTTGAAAAATGGTTTAGTAGTATCTCAGTAATATGTGTCACACACAAAAGTGAACAGAGTGTGAAGTAAGTGAGGTACAAAAAAATTAATATTTGAAATCGTGCACAAATCACGTAAAGAGAGCTAAAAAATGGTTTACGAGTCTGTAAGCGTTACGTGTCAGACTACATTGTGTAAAAGTGAACAGAGTGTGAGATACAAAAAAATGATTTTTTTATATGGTGGACAAGTCACGTAAAGAAAGTTAAAAAATGGTTTAGTAGAATCTCAGTGATATGTGTGTCACACACAAAAGTGAACAGAGAGTGAAGTAAGTGTGGTACAAAAAAATTATAATTTGTAGTCGTGCACAAATCACGTAAAGAGAGCTAAAAAATGGTTTACGAGTCTGTGTTATGTGTCAGACTACATTGTGTAAAAGTGAACAGAGTGTAAGATACAAAAAAATGATTTTTTGAAATCGTGGACAAATCACGTAAAGAGAGTTAAAAAATGGTATAGTAGTATCTCGGTGATATGTGTCACACACAAAAGTGAATAGAGAGTGAAGTAAGTGTGGTACAAAAAAATTATAATTTGTAGTCGTGCACAAATCACGTAAAGAGAGCTAAAAAATGGTTTACGAGTCTGTAAGTGTTATGTGTCAGACAACATTGTGTAAAAGTGAACAGAGTGTGAGATACAAAAAAATGATTTTTTTATATAGTGGACAAATCACGTAACTAGAGTTAAAAAATGGTTTAGTAGTCTCTCAGTGATATGTGTCAGACACAAAAGTGAACAGAGTGTGAAGTAAGTGAGGTACAAAAAAATTATAATTTGAAATCGTGCACAAATCACGTAAAGAGAGCTAAAAAATGGTTTACGAGTCTGTAAGTGTTATGTGTCAGACAACATAGTGTTAAAGTGAACAGAGTGTGAGATATAAAAAAATGATTTTTTGAAATCGTGGACAAATTACGTAAAGAGAGTAAAAAAATGGTTTAGTAGTATCTCAGTGATATGTGTTACTCACAAAAGTGAACAAAGTGAGAAGTAAGTGAGGTACAAAAAAATTAATATTTGAAATCGTGCATAAATTACGCAAAGAGAGCTTAAAAATGGTTTACGAGTCTGTAAGTGTTATGTGTCAGACAACATTGTGTAAAAGTGAACAGAGTGTGAGATAGAAAAAAATGAATTTTTTATATAGTGGACAAGTCACGTAAAGAGAGTTAAAAAATGGTTTAGTAGTCTCTCAGTGATATGTGTCAGACACAAAAGTGAACAGAGTGTGAAGTAAGTGAGGTCCAAAAAAATTTATATTTGAAATCGTGCACGAATCACGTAAAGAGAGCTAAAAAATGGTTTAGTAGTCTCTCAGTGATATGTGTCAGACACAAAAGTGAACAGAGTGTGAAGTAAGTGAGGGACAAAAAAATTAATATTTGAAATCGTGCACAAATCACGTAAAGAGAGCTAAAAAATGGTTTACGAGTCTGTAAGTGTTATGTGTCAGACTACATTGTGTAAAAGTGAACAGAGTGTAAGATACAAAAAAATGATTTTTTGAAATCGTGGACAAATCACGTAAAGAGAGTTAAAAAATGGTTTAGTAGTATCTCAGTGATTTGTGTCACACACAAAAGTGAACAGAGAGTGAAGTAAGTGTGGTACAAAAAAATTATAATTTGTAGTCGTGCACAAATCACGTAAAGAGAGCTAAAAAATGGTTTACGAGTCTGTAAGTGTTATGTGTCAGACAACATTGTGTAAAAGTGAACAGAGTGTGAGATACAAAAAAATGATTTTTTGAAATTGTGGACAAATCACGTAAAGAGAGTTAAAAAATGGTTTAGTAGTATCTCAGTGATATGTGTCACACACAAAAGTGAACAGAGTGTGAAGTAAGTGAGGTACAAAAAAATTAATATTTGAAATCGTGCACAAATCACGTAAAGAGAGTTAAAGAATGGTTTAGTAGTCTCTCAGTGATATGTGTCAGACACAAAAGTGAACAGAGAGTTAAGTAAGTGAGGTACAAAAAAATTAATATTTGAAATCGTGCACAAATCACGTAAAGAGAGTTAAAAAATGGTTTAGTAGTCTCTCAGTGATATGTGTCAGACACAAAAGTGAACAGAGTGTTAAGTAAGTGAGGTACAAAAAAATTAATATTTGAAATCGTGCACAAATCACGTAAAGAGAGTTAAAGAATGGTTTAGTAGTCTCTCAGTGATATGTGTCAGACACAAAAGTGAACAGAGTGTGAAGTAAGTGAGGTACAAAAAAATTAATATTTGAAATCGTGCACAAATCACGTAAAGAGAGCTAAAAAATGGTTTACGAGTCTGTAAGTGTTATGTGTCAGACAACATTGTGTAAAAGTGAACAGAGTGTGAGATACAAAAAAATAATTTTTTGAAATCGTGGACAAATCACGTAAAGAAAGTAAAAAAATGGTTTAGTAGTATCTCAATGAAATGTGTCACACACAAAAGTGAACAGAGTGTGAAGTAAGTGAGGTACAAAAAAATTAATATTTGAAATCGTGCACAAATCACGTAAAGAGAGCTAAAAAATGGTTTACGAGTCTGTAAGTGTTATGTGTCAGACAACATTGTGTAAAAGTGAACAGAGTGTGAAATACAAAAAAATGATTTTTTTATATAGTGGACAAATCACGTAAAGAGAGTTAAAAAATGGTTTAGTAGTCTCTCAGTGATATGTGTCAGACACAAAAGTGAACAGAGTGTGAAGTAAGTGAGGTACAAAAAAATGAATATTTGAAATCGTGCACAAATCACGTAAAGAGAGCTAAAAAATGGTTTACGAGTCTGTAAGTGTTATGTGTCAGGCAACATTGTGTAAAAGTGAACAGAGTGTGAGATACAAAAAATGATTTTTTTATATAGTGGACAAGTCACGTAAAGAGAGTTAAAAAATGGTTTAGTAGTCTCTCAGTGATATGTGTCAGACACAAAAGTGAACAGAGTGTGAAGTAAGTGAGGTACAAAAAAATTAAAATTTGAAATCGTGCACAAATCACGTAAAGAGAGCTAAAAAATGGTTTACGAGTCTGTAAGCGTTACGTGTCAGACTACATTGTGTAAAAGTGAACAGTGTGAGATACAAAAAAATGATTTTTTGAAATCGTGGACAAATCACGTAAAGAAAGTTGAAAAATGGTTTAGTAGTATCTCAGTAATATGTGTCACACACAAAAGTGAACAGAGTGTGAAGTAAGTGAGGTACAAAAAAATTAATATTTGAAATCGTGCACAAATCACGTAAAGAGAGCTAAAAAATGGTCTAGGAGTCTATAAGAGTTATGTGTCAGACAACTTTGTGTAAAAGTGAACAGAGTGTGAGAAACAAAATAATGATTTTTTGAAATCGTGGACAAATCACGTAAAGAGAGTTAAAAAATGGTTTAGTAGTATCTCAGTGATATGTGTCACACACAAAAGTGAACAGAGTGTGAAGTAAGTGAGGTACAAAATAATTAATATTTGAAATCGTACACAAATCACGTAAACAGAGCTAAAAAATGGTTTACGAGTCTGTAAGAGTTATGTGTCAGACAACATTGTGTAAAAGTGAACAGAGTGTGAAATACAAAAAAATGAATTTTTTATATAGTGGACAAATCACGTAAAGAGAGTTAAAAAATGGTTTAGTGGTATCTCAGTGAAATGTGTCACACACAAAAGTGAACAGAGTGTGAAGTAAGTGAGGTACAAAATAATTAATATTTGAAATCGAGCACAAATCACGTAAAGAGAGCTAAAAAATGGTTTACGAGTCTGTAAGTGTTATGTGTCAGACTACATTGTGTAAAAGTGAACAGAGTGTGAGATACAAAAAAATGATTTTTTTATATGGTGGACAAGTCACGTAAACAAAGTTAAAAAATGGTTTAGTAGAATCTCAGTGATATGTGTCACACACAAAAGTGAACAGAGAGTGAAGTAAGTGTGGTACAAAAAAATTATAATTTGTAGTCGTGCACAAATCACGTAAAGAGAGCTAAAAAATGGTTTACGAGTCTGTGTTATGTGTCAGACTACATTGTGTAAAAGTGAACAGAGTGTAAGATACAAAAAAATGATTTTTTGAAATCGTGGACAAATCACGTAAAGAGAGTTAAAAAATGGTATAGTAGTATCTCGGTGATATGTGTCACACACAAAAGTGAACAGAGAGTGAAGTAAGTGTGGTACAAAAAAATTATAATTTGTAGTCGTGCACAAATCACGTAAAGAGAGCTAAAAAATGGTTTACGAGTCTGTAAGTGTTATGTGTCAGACAACATTGTGTAAAAGTGAACAGAGTGTGAGATACAAAAAAATGATTTTTTTATATAGTGGACAAATCACGTAACTAGAGTTAAAAAATGGTTTAGTAGTCTCTCAGTGATATGTGTCAGACACAAAAGTGAACAGAGTGTGAAGTAAGTGAGGTACAAAAAAATTATAATTTGAAATCGTGCACAAATCACGTAAAGAGAGCTAAAAAATGGTTTACGAGTCTGTAAGTGTTATTTGTCAGACAACATAGTGTAAAAGTGAACAGAGTGTGAGATATAAAAAAACGATTTTTTGAAATCGTGGACAAATTACGTAAAGAGAGTAAAAAAATGGTTTAGTAGTATCTCAGTGATATGTGTTACTCACAAAAGTGAACAAAGTGAGAAGTAAGTGAGGTACAAAAAAATTAATATTTGAAATCGTGCATAAATCACGCAAAGAGAGCTTAAAAATGGTTTACGAGTCTGTAAGTGTTATGTGTCAGACAACATTGTGTAAAAGTGAACAGAGTGTGAGATAGAAAAAAATGAATTTTTTATATAGTGGACAAGTCACGTAAAGAGAGTTAAAAAATGGTTTAGTAGTCTCTCAGTGATATGTGACAGACACAAAAGTGAACAGAGTGTGAAGTAAGTGAGGTCCAAAAAAATTTATATTTGAAATCGTGCACGAATCACGTAAAGAGGGTTAAAAAATGGTTTAGTAGTCTCTCAGTGATATGTGTCAGACACAAAAATGAACAGAGTGTGAAGTAAGTGAGGGACAAAAAAATTAATATTTGAAATCGTGCACAAATCACGTAAAGAGAGCTAAAAAATGGTTTACGAGTCTGTAAGTGTTATGTGTCAGACTACATTGTGTAAAAGTGAACAGAGTGTAAGATACAAAAAAATGATTTTTTGAAATCGTGGACAAATCACGTAAAGAGAGTTAAAAAATGGTTTAGTAGTATCTCAGTGATTTGTGTCACACACAAAAGTGAACAGAGAGTGAAGTAAGTGTGGTACAAAAAAATTATAATTTGTAGTCGTGCACAAATCACGTAAAGAGAGCTAAAAAATGGTTTACGAGTCTGTAAGTGTTATGTGTCAGACAACATTGTGTAAAAGTGAACAGAGTGTGAGATACAAAAAAATGATTTTTTGAAATTGTGGACAAATCACGTAAAGAGAGTTAAAAAATGGTTTAGTAGTATCTCAGTGATATGTGTCACACATAAAAGTGAACAGAGTGTGAAGTAAGTGAGGTACAAAAAAATTAATATTTGAAATCGTGCACAAATCACGTAAAGAGAGTTAAAAAATGGTTTAGTAGTCTCTCAGTGATATGTGTCAGACACAAAAGTGAACAGAGTGTGAAGTAAGTGAGGTACAAAAAAATTAATATTTGAAATCGTGCACAAATCACGCAAAGAGAGTTAAAAAATGGTTTAGTAGTCTCTCAGTGATATGTGTCAGACACAAAAGTGAACAGAGTATGAAGTAAGTGAGGTACAAAAAAATTAATATTTGAAATCGTGCACAAATCACGTAAAGAGAGCTAAAAAATGGTTTACGAGTCTGTAAGTGTTATGTGTCAGACAACATTGTGTAAAAGTGAACAGAGTGTGAGATACAAAAAAATGATTTTTTGAAATCGTGGACAAATCACGTAAAGAAAGTAAAAAAATGGTTTAGTAGTATCTCAATGAAATGTGTCACACACAAAAGTGAACAGAGTGTGAAGTAAGTGAGGTACAAAAAAATTAATATTTGAAATCGTGCACAAATCACGTAAAGAGAGCTAAAAAATGGTTTACGAGTCTGTAAGTGTTATGTGTCAGACAACATTGTGTAAAAGTGAACAGAGTGTGAAATACAAAAAAATGAATTTTTTATATAGTGGACAAATCACGTAAAGAGAGTTAAAAAATGGTTTAGTAGTCTCTCAGTGATATGTGTCAGACACTAAAGTGAACAGAGTGTGAAGTAAGTGAGGCACAAAAAAATGAATATTTGAAATCGTGCACAAATCACGTAAAGAGAGCTAAAAAATGGTTTACGAGTCTGTAAGTGTTATGTGTCAGGCAACATTGTGTAAAAGTGAACAGAGTGTGAGATACAAAAAATGAATTTTTTATATAGTGGACAAGTCACGTAAAGAGAGTTAAAAAATGGTTTAGTAGTCTCTCAGTGATATGTGTCAGACACAAAAGTGAACAGAGTGTGAAGTAAGTGAGGTACAAAAAAATTAATATTTGAAATCGTGCACAAATCACGTAAAGAGAGCTAAAAAATGGTTTACGAGTCTGTAAGCGTTACTTGTCAGACTACATTGTGTAAAAGTGAACAGTGTGAAATACAAAAAAATGAATTTTTTATATAGTGGACAAATCACGTAAAGAGAGTTAAAAAATGGTTTAGTGGTATCTCAGTGAAATGTGTCACACACAAAAGTGAACAGAGTGTGAAGTAAGTGAGGTACAAAATAATTAATATTTGAAATCGAGCACAAATCACGTAAAGAGAGCTAAAAAATGGTTTACGAGTCTGTAAGTGTTATGTGTCAGACTACATTGTGTAAAAGTGAACAGAGTGTGAGATACAAAAAAATGATTTTTTTATATGGTGGACAAGTCACGTAAACAAAGTTAAAAAATGGTTTAGTAGAATCTCAGTGATATGTGTCACACACAAAAGTGAACAGAGAGTGAAGTAAGTGTGGTACAAAAAAATTATAATTTGTAGTCGTGCACAAATCACGTAAAGAGAGCTAAAAAATGGTTTACGAGTCTGTGTTATGTGTCAGACTACATTGTGTAAAAGTGAACAGAGTGTAAGATACAAAAAAATGATTTTTTGAAATCGTGGACAAATCACGTAAAGAGAGTTAAAAAATGGTATAGTAGTATCTCGGTGATATGTGTCACACACAAAAGTGAACAGAGAGTGAAGTAAGTGTGGTACAAAAAAATTATAATTTGTAGTCGTGCACAAATCACGTAAAGAGAGCTAAAAAATGGTTTACGAGTCTGTAAGTGTTATGTGTCAGACAACATTGTGTAAAAGTGAACAGAGTGTGAGATACAAAAAAATGATTTTTTTATATAGTGGACAAATCACGTAACTAGAGTTAAAAAATGGTTTAGTAGTCTCTCAGTGATATGTGTCAGACACAAAAGTGAACAGAGTGTGAAGTAAGTGAGGTACAAAAAAATTATAATTTGAAATCGTGCACAAATCACGTAAAGAGAGCTAAAAAATGGTTTACGAGTCTGTAAGTGTTATTTGTCAGACAACATAGTGTAAAAGTGAACAGAGTGTGAGATATAAAAAAATGATTTTTTGAAATCGTGGACAAATTACGTAAAGAGAGTAAAAAAATGGTTTAGTAGTATCTCAGTGATATGTGTTACTCACAAAAGTGAACAAAGTGAGAAGTAAGTGAGGTACAAAAAAATTAATATTTGAAATCGTGCATAAATCACGCAAAGAGAGCTTAAAAATGGTTTACGAGTCTGTAAGTGTTATGTGTCAGACAACATTGTGTAAAAGTGAACAGAGTGTGAGATAGAAAAAAATGAATTTTTTATATAGTGGACAAGTCACGTAAAGAGAGTTAAAAAATGGTTTAGTAGTCTCTCAGTGATATGTGTCAGACACAAAAGTGAACAGAGTGTGAAGTAAGTGAGGTCCAAAAAAATTTATATTTGAAATCGTGCACGAATCACGTAAAGAGAGTTAAAAAATGGTTTAGTAGTCTCTCAGTGATATGTGTCAGACACAAAAATGAACAGAGTGTGAAGTAAGTGAGGGACAAAAAAATTAATATTTGAAATCGTGCACAAATCACGTAAAGAGAGCTAAAAAATGGTTTACGAGTCTGTAAGTGTTATGTGTCAGACTACATTGTGTAAAAGTGAACAGAGTGTAAGATACAAAAAAATGATTTTTTGAAATCGTGGACAAATCACGTAAAGAGAGTTAAAAAATGGTTTAGTAGTATCTCAGTGATTTGTGTCACACACAAAAGTGAACAGAGAGTGAAGTAAGTGTGGTACAAAAAAATTATAATTTGTAGTCGTGCACAAATCACGTAAAGAGAGCTAAAAAATGGTTTACGAGTCTGTAAGTGTTATGTGTCAGACAACATTGTGTAAAAGTGAACAGAGTGTGAGATACAAAAAAATGATTTTTTGAAATTGTGGACAAATCACGTAAAGAGAGTTAAAAAATGGTTTAGTAGTATCTCAGTGATATGTGTCACACACAAAAGTGAACAGAGTGTGAAGTAAGTGAGGTACAAAAAAATTAATATTTGAAATCGTGCACAAATCACGTAAAGAGAGTTAAAAAATGGTTTAGTAGTCTCTCAGTGATATGTGTCAGACACAAAAGTGAACAGAGTGTGAAGTAAGTGAGGTACAAAAAAATTAATATTTGAAATCGTGCACAAATCACGCAAAGAGAGTTAAAAAATGGTTTAGTAGTCTCTCAGTGATATGTGTCAGACACAAAAGTGAACAGAGTATGAAGTAAGTGAGGTACAAAAAAATTAATATTTGAAATCGTGCACAAATCACGTAAAGAGAGCTAAAAAATGGTTTACGAGTCTGTAAGTGTTATGTGTCAGACAACATTGTGTAAAAGTGAACAGAGTGTGAGATACAAAAAAATGATTTTTTGAAATCGTGGACAAATCACGTAAAGAAAGTAAAAAAATGGTTTAGTAGTATCTCAATGAAATGTGTCACACACAAAAGTGAACAGAGTGTGAAGTAAGTGAGGTACAAAAAAATTAATATTTGAAATCGTGCACAAATCACGTAAAGAGAGCTAAAAAATGGTTTACGAGTCTGTAAGTGTTATGTGTCAGACAACATTGTGTAAAAGTGAACAGAGTGTGAAATACAAAAAAATGAATTTTTTATATAGTGGACAAATCACGTAAAGAGAGTTAAAAAATGGTTTAGTAGTCTCTCAGTGATATGTGTCAGACACAAAAGTGAACAGAGTGTGAAGTAAGTGAGGCACAAAAAAATGAATATTTGAAATCGTGCACAAATCACGTAAAGAGAGCTAAAAAATGGTTTACGAGTCTGTAAGTGTTATGTGTCAGGCAACATTGTGTAAAAGTGAACAGAGTGTGAGATACAAAAAATGAATTTTTTATATAGTGGACAAGTCACGTAAAGAGAGTTAAAAAATGGTTTAGTAGTCTCTCAGTGATATGTGTCAGACACAAAAGTGAACAGAGTGTGAAGTAAGTGAGGTACAAAAAAATTAATATTTGAAATCGTGCACAAATCACGTAAAGAGAGCTAAAAAATGGTTTACGAGTCTGTGTTATGTGTCAGACTACATTGTGTAAAAGTGAACAGAGTGTAAGATACAAAAAAATGATTTTTTGAAATCGTGGACAAATCACGTAAAGAGAGTTAAAAAATGGTATAGTAGTATCTCGGTGATATGTGTCACACACAAAAGTGAATAGAGAGTGAAGTAAGTGTGGTACAAAAAAATTATAATTTGTAGTCGTGCACAAATCACGTAAAGAGAGCTAAAAAATGGTTTACGAGTCTGTAAGTGTTATGTGTCAGACAACATTGTGTAAAAGTGAACAGAGTGTGAGATACAAAAAAATGATTTTTTTATATAGTGGACAAATCACGTAACTAGAGTTAAAAAATGGTTTAGTAGTCTCTCAGTGATATGTGTCAGACACAAAAGTGAACAGAGTGTGAAGTAAGTGAGGTACAAAAAAATTATAATTTGAAATCGTGCACAAATCACGTAAAGAGAGCTAAAAAATGGTTTACGAGTCTGTAAGTGTTATGTGTCAGACAACATAGTGTAAAAGTGAACAGAGTGTGAGATATAAAAAAATGATTTTTTGAAATCGTGGACAAATTACGTAAAGAGAGTAAAAAAATGGTTTAGTAGTATCTCAGTGATATGTGTTACTCACAAAAGTGAACAAAGTGAGAAGTAAGTGAGGTACAAAAAAATTAATATTTGAAATCGTGCATAAATTACGCAAAGAGAGCTTAAAAATGGTTTACGAGTCTGTAAGTGTTATGTGTCAGACAACATTGTGTAAAAGTGAACAGAGTGTGAGATAGAAAAAAATGAATTTTTTATATAGTGGACAAGTCACGTAAAGAGAGTTAAAAAATGGTTTAGTAGTCTCTCAGTGATATGTGTCAGACACAAAAGTGAACAGAGTGTGAAGTAAGTGAGGTCCAAAAAAATTTATATTTGAAATCGTGCACGAATCACGTAAAGAGAGCTAAAAAATGGTTTAGTAGTCTCTCAGTGATATGTGTCAGACACAAAAGTGAACAGAGTGTGAAGTAAGTGAGGGACAAAAAAATTAATATTTGAAATCGTGCACAAATCACGTAAAGAGAGCTAAAAAATGGTTTACGAGTCTGTAAGTGTTATGTGTCAGACTACATTGTGTAAAAGTGAACAGAGTGTAAGATACAAAAAAATGATTTTTTGAAATCGTGGACAAATCACGTAAAGAGAGTTAAAAAATGGTTTAGTAGTATCTCAGTGATTTGTGTCACACACAAAAGTGAACAGAGAGTGAAGTAAGTGTGGTACAAAAAAATTATAATTTGTAGTCGTGCACAAATCACGTAAAGAGAGCTAAAAAATGGTTTACGAGTCTGTAAGTGTTATGTGTCAGACAACATTGTGTAAAAGTGAACAGAGTGTGAGATACAAAAAAATGATTTTTTGAAATTGTGGACAAATCACGTAAAGAGAGTTAAAAAATGGTTTAGTAGTATCTCAGTGATATGTGTCACACACAAAAGTGAACAGAGTGTGAAGTAAGTGAGGTACAAAAAAATTAATATTTGAAATCGTGCACAAATCACGTAAAGAGAGTTAAAAAATGGTTTAGTAGTCTCTCAGTGATATGTGTCAGACACAAAAGTGAACAGAGTGTGAAGTAAGTGAGGTACAAAAAAATTAATATTTGAAATCGTGCACAAATCACGCAAAGAGAGTTAAAAAATGGTTTAGTAGTCTCTCAGTGATATGTGTCAGACACAAAAGTGAACAGAGTATGAAGTAAGTGAGGTACAAAAAAATTAATATTTGAAATCGTGCACAAATCACGTAAAGAGAGCTAAAAAATGGTTTACGAGTCTGTAAGTGTTATGTGTCAGACAACATTGTGTAAAAGTGAACAGAGTGTGAGATACAAAAAAATGATTTTTTGAAATCGTGGACAAATCACGTAAAGAAAGTAAAAAAATGGTTTAGTAGTATCTCAATGAAATGTGTCACACACAAAAGTGAACAGAGTGTGAAGTAAGTGAGGTACAAAAAAATTAATATTTGAAATCGTGCACAAATCACGTAAAGAGAGCTAAAAAATGGTTTACGAGTCTGTAAGTGTTATGTGTCAGACAACATTGTGTAAAAGTGAACAGAGTGTGAAATACAAAAAAATGAATTTTTTATATAGTGGACAAATCACGTAAAGAGAGTTAAAAAATGGTTTAGTAGTCTCTCAGTGATATGTGTCAGACACAAAAGTGAACAGAGTGTGAAGTAAGTGAGGCACAAAAAAATGAATATTTGAAATCGTGCACAAATCACGTAAAGAGAGCTAAAAAATGGTTTACGAGTCTGTAAGTGTTATGTGTCAGGCAACATTGTGTAAAAGTGAACAGAGTGTGAGATACAAAAAATGAATTTTTTATATAGTGGACAAGTCACGTAAAGAGAGTTAAAAAATGGTTTAGTAGTCTCTCAGTGATATGTGTCAGACACAAAAGTGAACAGAGTGTGAAGTAAGTGAGGTACAAAAAAATTAATATTTGAAATCGTGCACAAATCACGTAAAGAGAGCTAAAAAATGGTTTACGAGTCTGTAAGCGTTACTTGTCAGACTACATTGTGTAAAAGTGAACAGTGTGAAATACAAAAAAATGAATTTTTTATATAGTGGACAAATCACGTAAAGAGAGTTAAAAAATGGTTTAGTGGTATCTCAGTGAAATGTGTCACACACAAAAGTGAACAGAGTGTGAAGTAAGTGAGGTACAAAATAATTAATATTTGAAATCGAGCACAAATCACGTAAAGAGAGCTAAAAAATGGTTTACGAGTCTGTAAGTGTTATGTGTCAGACTACATTGTGTAAAAGTGAACAGAGTGTGAGATACAAAAAAATGATTTTTTTATATGGTGGACAAGTCACGTAAACAAAGTTAAAAAATGGTTTAGTAGAATCTCAGTGATATGTGTCACACACAAAAGTGAACAGAGAGTGAAGTAAGTGTGGTACAAAAAAATTATAATTTGTAGTCGTGCACAAATCACGTAAAGAGAGCTAAAAAATGGTTTACGAGTCTGTGTTATGTGTCAGACTACATTGTGTAAAAGTGAACAGAGTGTAAGATACAAAAAAATGATTTTTTGAAATCGTGGACAAATCACGTAAAGAGAGTTAAAAAATGGTATAGTAGTATCTCGGTGATATGTGTCACACACAAAAGTGAACAGAGAGTGAAGTAAGTGTGGTACAAAAAAATTATAATTTGTAGTCGTGCACAAATCACGTAAAGAGAGCTAAAAAATGGTTTACGAGTCTGTAAGTGTTATGTGTCAGACAACATTGTGTAAAAGTGAACAGAGTGTGAGATACAAAAAAATGATTTTTTTATATAGTGGACAAATCACGTAACTAGAGTTAAAAAATGGTTTAGTAGTCTCTCAGTGATATGTGTCAGACACAAAAGTGAACAGAGTGTGAAGTAAGTGAGGTACAAAAAAATTATAATTTGAAATCGTGCACAAATCACGTAAAGAGAGCTAAAAAATGGTTTACGAGTCTGTAAGTGTTATTTGTCAGACAACATAGTGTAAAAGTGAACAGAGTGTGAGATATAAAAAAATGATTTTTTAAAATCGTGGACAAATTACGTAAAGAGAGTAAAAAAATGGTTTAGTAGTATCTCAGTGATATGTGTTACTCACAAAAGTGAACAAAGTGAGAAGTAAGTGAGGTACAAAAAAATTAATATTTGAAATCGTGCATAAATCACGCAAAGAGAGCTTAAAAATGGTTTACGAGTCTGTAAGTGTTATGTGTCAGACAACATTGTGTAAAAGTGAACAGAGTGTGAGATAGAAAAAAATGAATTTTTTATATAGTGGACAAGTCACGTAAAGAGAGTTAAAAAATGGTTTAGTAGTCTCTCAGAGATATGTGTCAGACACAAAAGTGAACAGAGTGTGAAGTAAGTGAGGTCCAAAAAAATTTATATTTGAAATCGTGCACGAATCACGTAAAGAGAGTTAAAAAATGGTTTAGTAGTCTCTCAGTGATATGTGTCAGACACAAAAATGAACAGAGTGTGAAGTAAGTGAGGGACAAAAAAATTAATATTTGAAATCGTGCACAAATCACGTAAAGAGAGCTAAAAAATGGTTTACGAGTCTGTAAGTGTTATGTGTCAGACTACATTGTGTAAAAGTGAACAGAGTGTAAGATACAAAAAAATGATTTTTTGAAATCGTGGACAAATCACGTAAAGAGAGTTAAAAAATGGTTTAGTAGTATCTCAGTGATTTGTGTCACACACAAAAGTGAACAGAGAGTGAAGTAAGTGTGGTACAAAAAAATTATAATTTGTAGTCGTGCACAAATCACGTAAAGAGAGCTAAAAAATGGTTTACGAGTCTGTAAGTGTTATGTGTCAGACAACATTGTGTAAAAGTGAACAGAGTGTGAGATACAAAAAAATGATTTTTTGAAATTGTGGACAAATCACGTAAAGAGAGTTAAAAAATGGTTTAGTAGTATCTCAGTGATATGTGTCACACACAAAAGTGAACAGAGTGTGAAGTAAGTGAGGTACAAAAAAATTAATATTTGAAATCGTGCACAAATCACGTAAAGAGAGTTAAAAAATGGTTTAGTAGTCTCTCAGTGATATGTGTCAGACACAAAAGTGAACAGAGTGTGAAGTAAGTGAGGTACAAAAAAATTAATATTTGAAATCGTGCACAAATCACGCAAAGAGAGTTAAAAAATGGTTTAGTAGTCTCTCAGTGATATGTGTCAGACACAAAAGTGAACAGAGTATGAAGTAAGTGAGGTACAAAAAAATTAATATTTGAAATCGTGCACAAATCACGTAAAGAGAGCTAAGAAATGGTTTACGAGTCTGTAAGTGTTATGTGTCAGACAACATTGTGTAAAAGTGAACAGAGTGTGAGATACAAAAAAATGATTTTTTGAAATCGTGGACAAATCACGTAAAGAAAGTAAAAAAATGGTTTAGTAGTATCTCAATGAAATGTGTCACACACAAAAGTGAACAGAGTGTGAAGTAAGTGAGGTACAAAAAAATTAATATTTGAAATCGTGCACAAATCACGTAAAGAGAGCTAAAAAATGGTTTACGAGTCTGTAAGTGTTATGTGTCAGACAACATTGTGTAAAAGTGAACAGAGTGTGAAATACAAAAAAATGAATTTTTTATATAGTGGACAAATCACGTAAAGAGAGTTAAAAAATGGTTTAGTAGTCTCTCAGTGATATGTGTCAGACACAAAAGTGAACAGAGTGTGAAGTAAGTGAGGCACAAAAAAATGAATATTTGAAATCGTGCACAAATCACGTAAAGAGAGCTAAAAAATGGTTTACGAGTCTGTAAGTGTTATGTGTCAGGCAACATTGTGTAAAAGTGAACAGAGTGTGAGATACAAAAAATGAATTTTTTATATAGTGGACAAGTCACGTAAAGAGAGTTAAAAAATGGTTTAGTAGTCTCTCAGTGATATGTGTCAGACACAAAAGTGAACAGAGTGTGAAGTAAGTGAGGTACAAAAAAATTAATATTTGAAATCGTGCACAAATCACGTAAAGAGAGCTAAAAAATGGTTTACGAGTCTGTAAGCGTTACTTGTCAGACTACATTGTGTAAAAGTGAACAGTGTGAGATACAAAAAAATGATTTTTTGAAATCGTGGACAAATCACGTAAAGAAAATTGAAAAATGGTTTAGTAGTATCTCAGTAATATGTGTCACACACAAAAGTGAACAGAGTGTGAAGTAAGTGAGGTACAAAAAAATTAATATTTGAAATCGTGCACAAATCACGTAAAGAGAGCTAAAAAATGGTTTACGAGTCTATAAGAGTTATGTGTCAGACAACTTTGTGTAAAAGTGAACAGAGTGTGAGAAACAAAATAATGATTTTTTGAAATCGTGGACAAATCACGTAAAGAGAGTTAAAAAATGGTTTAGTAGTATCTCAGTGATATGTGTCACACACAAAAGTGAACAGAGTGTGAAGTAAGTGAGGTACAAAATAATTAATATTTGAAATCGTACACAAATCACGTAAAGAGAGCTAAAAAATGGTTTACGGGTCTGTAAGAGTTATGTGTCAGACAACATTGTGTAAAAGTGAACAGAGTGTGAAATACAAAAAAATGAATTTTTTATATAGTGGACAAATCACGTAAAGAGAGTTAAAAAATGGTTTAGTGGTATCTCAGTGATATGTGTCACACACAAAAGTGAACAGAGGGTGAAGTAAGTGAGGTACAAAATAATTAATATTTGAAATCGTGCACAAATCACGTAAAGAGAGCTAAAAAATGGTTTACGAGTCTGTAAGTGTTATGTGTCAGACTACATTGTGTAAAAGTGAACAGAGTGTGAGATACAAAAAAATGAATTTTTTATATGGTGGACAAGTCACGTAAAGAAAGTTAAAAAATGGTTTAGTAGAATCTCAGTGATATGTGTCACACACAAAAGTGAACAGAGTGTGAAGTAAGTGTGGTACAAAAAAATTATAATTTGTAGTCGTGCACAAATCACGTAAAGAGAGCTAAAAATGGTTTACGAGTCTGTGTTATGTGTCAGACTACATTGTGTAAAAGTGAACAGAGTGTAAGATACAAAAAAATGATTTTTTGAAATCGTGGACAAATCACGTAAAGAGAGTTAAAAAATGGTATAGTAGTATCTCGGTGATATGTGTCACACACAAATGTGAACAGAGAGTGAAGTAAGTGTGGTACAAAAAAATTATAATTTGTAGTCGTGCACAAATCACGTAAAGAGAGCTAAAAAATGGTTTACGAGTCTGTAAGTGTTATGTGTCAGACAACATTGTGTAAAAGTGAACAGAGTGTGAGATACAAAAAAATGATTTTTTGAAATTGTGGACAAATCACGTAAAGAGAGTTAAAAAATGGTTTAGTGGTATCTCAGTGATATGTGTCACACACAAAAGTGAACAGAGTGTGAAGTAAGTGAGGTACAAAAAAATTAATATTTGAAATCGTGCACAAATCACGTAAAGAGAGTTAAAAAATGGTTTAGTAGTCTCTCAGTGATATGTGTCAGACACAAAAGTGAACAGAGTGTGAAGTAAGTGAGGTACAAAAAAATTAATATTTGAAATCGTGCACAAATCACGCAAAGAGAGTAAAAAATGGTTTAGTAGTCTCTCAGTGATATGTGTCAGACACAAAAGTGAACAGAGTATGAAGTAAGTGAGGTACAAAAAAATTAATATTTGAAATCGTGCACAAATCACGTAAAGAGAGCTAAAAAATGGTTTACGAGTCTGTAAGTGTTATGTGTCAGACAACATTGTGTAAAAGTGAACAGAGTGTGAGATACAAAAAAATGATTTTTTGAAATCGTGGACAAATCACGTAAAGAAAGTAAAAAAATGGTTTAGTAGTATCTCAATGAAATGTGTCACACACAAAAGTGAACAGAGTGTGAAGTATGTGAGGTACAAAAAAATTAATATTTGAAATCGTGCACAAATCACGTAAAGAGAGCTAAAAAATGGTTTACGAGTCTGTAAGTGTTATGTGTCAGACTACATTGTGTAAAAGTGAACAGAGTGTAAGATACAAAAAAATGATTTTTTGAAATCGTGGACAAATCACGTAAAGAGAGTTAAAAAATGGTTTAGTAGTCTCTCAGTGATATGTGTCAGACACAAAAGTGAACCGAGTGTGAAGTAAGTGAGGTACAAAAAAATGAATATTTGAAATCGTGCAAAAATCACGTAAAGAGAGCTAAAAAATGGTTTACGAGTCTGTAAGTGTTATGTGTCAGGCAACATTGTGTAAAAGTGAACAGAGTGTGAGATACAAAAAATGATTTTTTTATATAGTGGACAAGTCACGTAAAGAGAGTTAAAAAATGGTTTAGTAGTCTCTCAGTGATATGTGTCAGACACAAAAGTGAACAGAGTGTGAAGTAAGTGAGGTACAAAAAAATTAAAATTTGAAATCGTGCACAAATCACGTAAAGAGAGCTAAAAAATGGTTTACGAGTCTGTAAGCGTTACGTGTCAGACTGCATTGTGTAAAAGTGAACAGTGTGAGATACAAAAAAATGATTTTTTGAAATCGTGGACAAATCACGTTAAGAAAGTTGAAAAATGGTTTAGTAGTATCTCAGTAATATGTGTCACACACAAAAGTGAACAGAGTGTGAAGTAAGTGAGGTACAAAAAAATTAATATTTGAAATCGTGCACAAATCACGTAAAGAGAGCTAAAAAATGGTCTACGAGTCTATAAGAGTTATGTGTCAGACTACTTTGTGTAAAAGTGAACAGAGTGTGAGAAACAAAATAATGATTTTTTGAAATCGTGGACAAATCACGTAAAGAGAGTTAAAAAATGGTTTAGTAGTATCTCAGTGATATGTGTCACACACAAAAGTGAACAGAGTGTGAAGTAAGTGAGGTACAAAATAATTAATATTTGAAATCGTACACAAATCACGTAAACAGAGCTAAAAAATGGTTTACGAGTCTGTAAGAGTTATGAGTCAGACAACATTGTGTAAAAGTGAACAGAGTGTGAAATACAAAAAAATGAATTTTTTATATAGTGGACAAATCACGTAAAGAGAGTTAAAAAATGGTTTAGTGGTATCTC
Organism: Philonthus spinipes; assembly: GCA_963082785.1. NCBI lineage: Eukaryota > Metazoa > Arthropoda > Insecta > Coleoptera > Staphylinidae > Philonthus > Philonthus spinipes. Next base: position 24,585,901 of record OY720310.1, on the reverse strand, counting down.
AGTGATATGTGTCACACACAAAAGTGAACAGAGTGTGAAGTAAGTGAGGTACAAAATAATTAATATTTGAAATCGAGCACAAATCACGTAAAGAGAGCCAAAAAATGGTTTACGAGTCTTTAAGTGTTATGTGTCAGACTACATTGTGTAAAAGTGAACAGAGTGTGAGATACAAAAAAATGATTTTTTTATATGGTGGACAAGTCACGTAAACAAAGTTAAAAAATGGTTTAGTAGAATCTCAGTGATATGTGTCACACACAAAAGTGAACAGAGAGTGAAGTAAGTGTGGTACAAAAAAATTATAATTTGTAGTCGTGCACAAATCACGTAAAGAGAGCTAAAAAATGGTTTACGAGTCTGTGTTATGTGTCAGACTACATTGTGTAAAAGTGAACAGAGTGTAAGATACAAAAAAATGATTTTTTGAAATCGTGGACAAATCACGTAAAGAGAGTTAAAAAATGGTATAGTAGTATCTCGGTGATATGTGTCACACACAAAAGTGAACAGAGAGTGAAGTAAGTGTGGTACAAAAAAATTATAATTTGTAGTCGTGCACAAATCACGTAAAGAGAGCTAAAAAATGGTTTACGAGTCTGTAAGTGTTATGTGTCAGACAACATTGTGTAAAAGTGAACAGAGTGTGAGATACAAAAAAATGTTTTTTTTATATAGTGGACAAATCACGTAACTAGAGTTAAAAAATGGTTTAGTAGTCTCTCAGTGATATGTGTCAGACACAAAAGTGAACAGAGTGTGAAGTAAGTGAGGTACAAAAAAATTATAATTTGAAATCGTGCACAAATCACGTAAAGAGAGCTAAAAAATGGTTTACGAGTCTGTAAGTGTTATTTGTCAGACAACATAGTGTAAAAGTGAACAGAGTGTGAGATATAAAAAAATGATTTTTTGAAATCGTGGACAAATTACGTAAAGAGAGTAAAAAAATGGTTTAGTAGTATCTCAGTGATATGTGTTACTCACAAAAGTGAACAAAGTGAGAAGTAAGTGAGGTACAAAAAAATTAATATTTGAAATCGTGCATAAATCACGCAAAGAGAGCTTAAAAATGGTTTACGAGTCTGTAAGTGTTATGTGTCAGACAACATTGTGTAAAAGTGAACAGAGTGTGAGATAGAAAAAAATGAATTTTTTATATAGTGGACAAGTCACGTAAAGAGAGTTAAAAAATGGTTTAGTAGTCTCTCAGTGATATGTGTCAGACACAAAAGTGAACAGAGTGTGAAGTAAGTGAGGTCCAAAAAAATTTATATTTGAAATCGTGCACAAATCACGTAAAGAGAGTTAAAAAATGGTTTAGTAGAATCTCAGTGATATGTGTCACACACAAAAGTGAACAGAGTGTGAAGTAAGTGTGGTACAAAAAAATTATAATTTGTAGTCGTGCACAAATCACGTAAAGAGAGCTAAAAAATGGTTTACGAGTCTGTGTTATGTGTCAGACTACATTGTGTAAAAGTGAACAGAGTGTGAGATACAAAAAAATGATTTTTTGAAATTGTGGACAAATCACGTAAAGAGAGTTAAAAAATGGTTTAGTGGTATCTCAGTGATATGTGTCACACACAAAAGTGAACAGAGTGTGAAGTAAGTGAGGTACAAAAAAATTAATATTTGAAATCGTGCACAAATCACGTAAAGAGAGTTAAAAAATGGTTTAGTAGTCTCTCAGTGATATGTGTCAGACACAAAAGTGAACAGAGTGTGAAGTAAGTGAGGTACAAAAAAATTAATATTTGAAATCGTGCACAAATCACACAAAGAGAGTAAAAAATGGTTTAGTAGTCTCTCAGTGATATGTGTCAGACACAAAAGTGAACAGAGTATGAAGTAAGTGAGGTACAAAAAAATTAATATTTGAAATCGTGCACAAATCACTTAAAGAGAGCTAAAAAATGGTTTACGAGTCTGTAAGTGTTATGTGTCAGACAACATTGTGTAAAAGTGAACAGAGTGTGAGATACAAAAAAATGATTTTTTGAAATCGTGGACAAATCACGTAAAGAAAGTAAAAAAATGGTTTAGTAGTATCTCAATGAAATGTGTCACACACAAAAGTGAACAGAGTGTGAAGTAAGTGAGGTACAAAAAAATTAATATTTGAAATCGTGCACAAATCACGTAAAGAGAGCTAAAAAATGGTTTACGAGTCTGTAAGTGTTATGTGTCAGACTACATTGTGTAAAAGTGAACAGAGTGTAAGATACAAAAAAATGATTTTTTGAAATCGTGGACAAATCACGTAAAGAGAGTTAAAAAATGGTTTAGTAGTCTCTCAGTGATATGTGTCAGACACAAAAGTGAACAGAGTGTGAAGTAAGTGAGGTACAAAAAAATGAATATTTGAAATCGTGCACAAATCACGTAAAGAGAGCTAAAAAATGGTTTACGAGTCTGTAAGTGTTATGTGTCAGGCAACATTGTGTAAAAGTGAACAGAGTGTGAGATACAAAAAATGATTTTTTTATATAGTGGACAAGTCACGTAAAGAGAGTTAAAAAATGGTTTAGTAGTCTCTCAGTGATATGTGTCAGACACAAAAGTGATCAGAGTGTGAAGTAAGTGAGGTACAAAAAAATTAAAATTTGAAATCGTGCACAAATCACGTAAAGAGAGCTAAAAAAATGGTTTACGAGTCTGTAAGCGTTACGTGTCAGACTACATTGTGTAAAAGTGAACAGTGTGAGATACAAAAAAATGATTTTTTGAAATCGTGGACAAATCACGTAAAGAAAGTTGAAAAATGGTTTAGTAGTATCTCAGTAATATGTGTCACACACAAAAGTGAACAGAGTGTGAAGTAAGTGAGGTACAAAAAAATTAATATTTGAAATCGTGCACAAATCACGTAAAGAGAGCTAAAAAATGGTCTACGAGTCTATAAGAGTTATGTGTCAGACTACTTTGTGTAAAAGTGAACAGAGTGTGAGAAACAAAATAATGATTTTTTGAAATCGTGGACAAATCACGTAAAGAGAGTTAAAAAATGGTTTAGTAGTATCTCAGTGATATGTGTCACACACAAAAGTGAACAGAGTGTGAAGTAAGTGAGGTACAAAATAATTAATATTTGAAATCGTACACAAATCACGTAAACAGAGCTAAAAAATGGTTTACGAGTCTGTAAGAGTTATGTGTCAGACAACATTGTGTAAAAGTGAACAGAGTGTGAAATACAAAAAAATGAATTTTTTATATAGTGGACAAATCACGTAAAGAGAGTTAAAAAATGGTTTAGTGGTATCTCAGTGATATGTGTCACACACAAAAGTGAACAGAGTGTGAAGTAAGTGAGGTACAAAATAATTAATATTTGAAATCGAGCACAAATCACGTAAAGAGAGCTAAAAAATGGTTTACGAGTCTGTAAGTGTTATGTGTCAGACTACATTGTGTAAAAGTGAACAGAGTGTGAGATACAAAAAAATGATTTTTTTATATGGTGGACAAGTCACGTAAACAAAGTTAAAAAATGGTTTAGTAGAATCTCAGTGAGATGTGTCACACACAAAAGTGAACAGAGAGTGAAGTAAGTGTGGTACAAAAAAATTATAATTTGTAGTCGTGCACAAATCACGTAAAGAGAGCTAAAAAATGGTTTACGAGTCTGTGTTATGTGTCAGACTACATTGTGTAAAAGTGAACAGAGTGTAAGATACAAAAAAATGATTTTTTGAAATCGTGGACAAATCACGTAAAGAGAGTTAAAAAATGGTATAGTAGTATCTCGGTGATATGTGTCACACACAAAAGTGAACAGAGAGTGAAGTAAGTGTGGTAGAAAAAAATTATAATTTGTAGTCGTGCACAAATCACGTAAAGAGAGCTAAAAAATGGTTTACGAGTCTGTAAGTGTTATGTGTCAGACAACATTGTGTAAAAGTGAACAGAGTGTGAGATACAAAAAAATGATTTTTTTATATAGTGGACAAATCACGTAACTAGAGTTAAAAAATGGTTTAGTAGTCTCTCAGTGATATGTGTCAGACACAAAAGTGAACAGAGTGTGAAGTAAGTGAGGTACAAAAAAATTATAATTTGAAATCGTGCACAAATCACGTAAAGAGAGCTAAAAAATGGTTTACGAGTCTGTAAGTGTTATTTGTCAGACAACATAGTGTAAAAGTGAACAGAGTGTGAGATATAAAAAAATGATTTTTTGAAATCGTGGACAAATTACGTAAAGAGAGTAAAAAAATGGTTTAGTAGTATCTCAGTGATATGTGTTACTCACAAAAGTGAACAAAGTGAGAAGTAAGTGAGGTACAAAAAAATTAATATTTGAAATCGTGCATAAATCACGCAAAGAGAGCTTAAAAATGGTTTACGAGTCTGTAAGTGTTATGTGTCAGACAACATTGTGTAAAAGTGAACAGAGTGTGAGATAGAAAAAAATGAATTTTTTATATAGTGGACAAGTCACGTAAAGAGAGTTAAAAAATGGTTTAGTAGTCTCTCAGTGATATGTGTCAGACACAAAAGTGAACAGAGTGTGAAGTAAGTGAGGTACAAAAAAATTAATATTTGAAATCGTGCACAAATCACGCAAAGAGAGTTAAAAAATGGTTTAGTAGTCTCTCAGTGATATGTGTCAGACACAAAAGTGAACAGAGTATGAAGTAAGTGAGGTACAAAAAAATTAATATTTGAAATCGTGCACAAATCACGTAAAGAGAGCTAAAAAATGGTTTACGAGTCTGTAAGTGTTATGTGTCAGACAACATTGTGTAAAAGTGAACAGAGTGTGAGATACAAAAAAATGATTTTTTGAAATCGTGGACAAATCACGTAAAGAAAGTAAAAAAATGGTTTAGTAGTATCTCAATGAAATGTGTCACACACAAAAGTGAACAGAGTGTGAAGTAAGTGAGGTACAAAAAAATTAATATTTGAAATCGTGCACAAATCACGTAAAGAGAGCTAAAAAATGGTTTACGAGTCTGTAAGTGTTATGTGTCAGACAACATTGTGTAAAAGTGAACAGAGTGTAAGATACAAAAAAATGATTTTTTGAAATCGTGGACAAATCACGTAAAGAGAGTTAAAAAATGGTATAGTAGTATCTCGGTGATATGTGTCACACACAAAAGTGAACAGAGAGTGAAGTAAGTGTGGTACAAAAAAATTATAATTTGTAGTCGTGCACAAATCACGTAAAGAGAGCTAAAAAATGGTTTACGAGTCTGTGTTATGTGTCAGACTACATTGTGTAAAAGTGAACAGAGTGTAAGATACAAAAAAATGATTTTTTGAAATCGTGGACAAATCACGTAAAGAGAGTTAAAAAATGGTATAGTAGTATCTCGGTGATATGTGTCACACACAAAAGTGAACAGAGAGTGAAGTAAGTGTGGTACAAAAAAATTATAATTTGTAGTCGTGCACAAATCACGTAAAGAGAGCTAAAAAATGGTTTACGAGTCTGTAAGTGTTATGTGTCAGGCAACATTGTGTAAAAGTGAACAGAGTGTGAGATACAAAAAATGATTTTTTTTATATAGTGGACAAGTCACGTAAAGAGAGTTAAAAAATGGTTTAGTAGTCTCTCAGTGATATGTGTCAGACACAAAAGTGAACAGAGTGTGAAGTAAGTGAGGTACAAAAAAATTAAAATTTGAAATCGTGCACAAATCACGTAAAGAGAGCTAAAAAATGGTTTACGAGTCTGTAAGCGTTACGTGTCAGACTACATTGTGTAAAAGTGAACAGTGTGAGATACAAAAAAATGATTTTTTGAAATCGTGGACAAATCACGTAAAGAAAGTTGAAAAATGGTTTAGTAGTATCTCAGTAATATGTGTCACACAAAAGTGAACAGAGTGTGAAGTAAGTGAGGTACAAAAAAATTAATATTTGAAATCGTGCACAAATCACGTAAAGAGAGCTAAAAAATGGTCTACGAGTCTATAAGAGTTATGTGTCAGACTACTTTGTGTAAAAGTGAACAGAGTGTGAGAAACAAAATAATGATTTTTTGAAATCGTGGACAAATCACGTAAAGAGAGTTAAAAAATGGTTTAGTAGTATCTCAGTGATATGTGTCACACACAAAAGTGAACAGAGTGTGAAGTAAGTGAGGTACAAAATAATTAATATTTGAAATCGTACACAAATCACGTAAACAGAGCTTAAAAATGGTTTACGAGTCTGTAAGAGTTATGTGTCAGACAACATTGTGTAAAAGTGAACAGAGTGTGAAATACAAAAAAATGAATTTTTTATATAGTGGACAAATCACGTAAAGAGAGTTAAAAAATGGTTTAGTGGTATCTCAGTGATATGTGTCACACACAAAAGTGAACAGAGTGTGAAGTAAGTGAGGTACAAAATAATTAATATTTGAAATCGAGCACAAATCACGTAAAGAGAGCTAAAAAATGGTTTACGAGTCTGTAAGTGTTATGTGTCAGACTACATTGTGTAAAAGTGAACAGAGTGTGAGATACAAAAAAATGATTTTTTTATATGGTGGACAAGTCACGTAAACAAAGTTAAAAAATGGTTTAGTAGAATCTCAGTGATATGTGTCACACACAAAAGTGAACAGAGAGTGAAGTAAGTGTGGTACAAAAAAATTATAATTTGTAGTCGTGCACAAATCACGTGAAGAGAGCTAAAAAATGGTTTACGAGTCTGTGTTATGTGTCAGACTACATTGTGTAAAAGTGAACAGAGTGTAAGATACAAAAAAATGATTTTTTGAAATCGTGGACAAATCACGTAAAGAGAGTTAAAAAATGGTATAGTAGTATCTCGGTGATATGTGTCACACACAAAAGTGAACAGAGAGTGAAGTAAGTGTGGTACAAAAAAATTATAATTTGTAGTCGTGCACAAATCACGTAAAGAGAGCTAAAAAATGGTTTACGAGTCTGTAAGTGTTATGTGTCAGACAACATTGTGTAAAAGTGAACAGAGTGTGAGATACAAAAAAATGATTTTTTTATATAGTGGACAAATCACGTAACTAGAGTTAAAAAATGGTTTAGTAGTCTCTCAGTGATATGTGTCAGACACAAAAGTGAACAGAGTGTGAAGTAAGTGAGGTACAAAAAAATTATAATTTGAAATCGTGCACAAATCACGTAAAGAGAGCTAAAAAATGGTTTACGAGTCTGTAAGTGTTATTTGTCAGACAACATAGTGTAAAAGTGAACAGAGTGTGAGATATAAAAAAATGATTTTTTGAAATCGTGGACAAATTACGTAAAGAGAGTAAAAAAATGGTTTAGTAGTATCTCAGTGATATGTGTTACTCACAAAAGTGAACAAAGTGAGAAGTAAGTGAGGTACAAAAAAATTAATATTTGAAATCGTGCATAAATCACGCAAAGAGAGCTTAAAAATGGTTTACGAGTCTGTAAGTGTTATGTGTCAGACAACATTGTGTAAAAGTGAACAGAGTGTGAAGTAAGTGTGGTACAAAAAAATTATAATTTGTAGTCGTGCACAAATCACGTAAAGAGAGCTAAAAAATGGTTTACGAGTCTGTAAGTGTTATGTGTCAGACAACATTGTGTAAAAGTGAACAGAGTGTGAGATACAAAAAAATGATTTTTTGAAATTGTGGACAAATCACGTAAAGAGAGTTAAAAAATGGTTTAGTAGTATCTCAGTGATATGTGTCACACACAAAAGTGAACAGAGTGTGAAGTAAGTGAGGTACAAAAAAATTAATATTTGAAATCGTGCACAAATCACGTAAAGAGAGTTAAAAAATGGTTTAGTAGTCTCTCAGTGATATGTGTCAGACACAAAAGTGAACAGAGTGTGAAGTAAGTGAGGTACAAAAAAATTAATATTTGAAATCGTGCACAAATCACGCAAAGAGAGTTAAAAAATGGTTTAGTAATCTCTCAGTGATATGTGTCAGACACAAAAGTGAACAGAGTATGAAGTAAGTGAGGTACAAAAAAATTAATATTTGAAATCGTGCACAAATCACGTAAAGAGAGCTAAAAAATGGTTTACGAGTCTGTAAGTGTTATGTGTCAGACAACATTGTGTAAAAGTGAACAGAGTGTGAGATACAAAAAAATGATTTTTTGAAATCGTGGACAAATCACGTAAAGAAAGTAAAAAAATGGTTTAGTAGTATCTCAATGAAATGTGTCACACACAAAAGTGAACAGAGTGTGAAGTAAGTGAGGTACAAAAAAATTAATATTTGAAATCGTGCACAAATCACGTAAAGAGAGCTAAAAAATGGTTTACGAGTCTGTAAGTGTTATGTGTCAGACAACATTGTGTAAAAGTGAACAGAGTGTGAAATACAAAAAAATGAATTTTTTATATAGTGGACAAATCACGTAAAGAGAGTTAAAAAATGGTTTAGTAGTCTCTCAGTGATATGTGTCAGACACAAAAGTGAACAGAGTGTGAAGTAAGTGAGGCACAAAAAAATGAATATTTGAAATCGTCCACAAATCACGTAAAGAGAGCTAAAAAATGGTTTACGAGTCTGTAAGCGTTACGTGTCAGACTACATTGTGTAAAAGTGAACAGTGTGAGATACAAAAAAATGATTTTTTGAAATCGTGGACAAATCACCTAAAGAAAGTTGAAAAATGGTTTAGTAGTATCTCAGTAATATGTGTCACACACAAAAGTGAACAGAGTGTGAAGTAAGTGAGGTACAAAAAAATTAATATTTGAAATCGTGCACAAATCACGTAAAGAGAGCTAAAAAATGGTTTACGAGTCTATAAGAGTTATGTGTCAGACAACTTTGTGTAAAAGTGAACAGAGTGTGAGAAACAAAATAATGATTTTTTGAAATCGTGGACAAATCACGTAAAGAGAGTTAAAAAATGGTTTAGTAGTATCTCAGTGATATGTGTCACACACAAAAGTGAACAGAGTGTGAAGTAAGTGAGGTACAAAATAATTAATATTTGAAATCGTACACAAATCACGTAAAGAGAGCTAAAAAATGGTTTACGAGTCTGTAAGAGTTATGTGTCAGACAACATTGTGTAAAAGTGAACAGAGTGTGAAATACAAAAAAATGAATTTTTTATATAGTGGACAAATCACGTAAAGAGAGTTAAAAAATGGTTTAGTGGTATCTCAGTGATATGTGTCACACACAAAAGTGAACAGAGGGTGAAGTAAGTGAGGTACAAAATAATTAATATTTGAAATCGTGCACAAATCACGTAAAGAGAGCTAAAAAATGGTTTACGAGTCTGTAAGTGTTATGTGTCAGACTACATTGTGTAAAAGTGAACAGAGTGTGAGATACAAAAAAATGAATTTTTTATATGGTGGACAAGTCACGTAAAGAAAGTTAAAAAATGGTTTAGTAGAATCTCAGTGATATGTGTCACACACAAAAGTGAACAGAGTGTGAAGTAAGTGTGGTACAAAAAAATTATAATTTGTAGTCGTGCACAAATCACGTAAAGAGAGCTAAAAAATGGTTTACGAGTCTGTGTTATGTGTCAGACTACATTGTGTAAAAGTGAACAGAGTGTAAGATACAAAAAAATGATTTTTTGAAATCGTGGACAAATCACGTAAAGAGAGTTAAAAAATGGTATAGTAGTATCTCGGTGATATGTGTCACACACAAAAGTGAACAGAGAGTGAAGTAAGTGTGGTACAAAAAAATTATAATTTGTAGTCGTGCACAAATCACGTAAAGAGAGCTAAAAAATGGTTTACGAGTCTGTAAGTGTTATGTGTCAGACAACATTGTGTAAAAGTGAACAGAGTGTGAGATACAAAAAAATGATTTTTTGAAATTGTGGACAAATCACGTAAAGAGAGTTAAAAAATGGTTTAGTGGTATCTCAGTGATATGTGTCACACACAAAAGTGAACAGAGTGTGAAGTAAGTGAGGTACAAAAAAATTAATATTTGAAATCGTGCACAAATCACGTAAAGAGAGTTAAAAAATGGTTTAGTAGTCTCTCAGTGATATGTGTCAGACACAAAAGTGAACAGAGTGTGAAGTAAGTGAGGTACAAAAAAATTAATATTTGAAATCGTGCACAAATCACGCAAAGAGAGTAAAAAATGGTTTAGTAGTCTCTCAGTGATATGTGTCAGACACAAAAGTGAACAGAGTATGAAGTAAGTGAGGTACAAAAAAATTAATATTTGAAATCGTGCACAAATCACGTAAAGAGAGCTAAAAAATGGTTTACGAGTCTGTAAGTGTTATGTGTCAGACAACATTGTGTAAAAGTGAACAGAGTGTGAGATACAAAAAAATGATTTTTTGAAATCGTGGACAAATCACGTAAAGAAAGTAAAAAAATGGTTTAGTAGTATCTCAATGAAATGTGTCACACACAAAAGTGAACAGAGTGTGAAGTAAGTGAGGTACAAAAAAATTAATATTTGAAATCGTGCACAAATCACGTAAAGAGAGCTAAAAAATGGTTTACGAGTCTGTAAGTGTTATGTGTCAGACAACATTGTGTAAAAGTGAACAGAGTGTGAAATACAAAAAAATGAATTTTTTATATAGTGGACAAATCACGTAAAGAGAGTTAAAAAATGGTTTAGTAGTCTCTCAGTGATATGTGTCAGACACAAAAGTGAACAGAGTGTGAAGTAAGTGAGGCACAAAAAAATGAATATTTGAAATCGTGCACAAATCACGTAAAGAGAGCTAAAATAAGGTTTACGAGTCTGTAAGTGTTATGTGTCAGGCAACATTGTGTAAAAGTGAACAGAGTGTGAGATACAAAAAATGAATTTTTTATATAGTGGACAAGTCACGTAAAGAGAGTTAAAAAATGGTTTAGTAGTCTCTCAGTGATATGTGTCAGACACAAAAGTGAACAGAGTGTGAAGTAAGTGAGGTACAAAAAAATTAATATTTGAAATCGTGCACAAATCACGTAAAGAGAGCTAAAAAATGGTTTACGAGTCTGTAAGCGTTACGTGTCAGACTACATTGTGTAAAAGTGAACAGTGTGAGATACAAAAAAATGATTTTTTGAAATCGTGGACAAATCACGTAAAGAAAGTTGAAAAATGGTTTAGTAGTATCTCAGTAATATGTGTCACACACAAAAGTGAACAGAGTGTGAAGTAAGTGAGGTACAAAAAAATTAATATTTGAAATCGTGCACAAATCACGTAAAGAGAGCTAAAAAATGGTTTACGAGTCTATAAGAGTTATGTGTCAGACAACTTTGTGTAAAAGTGAAAAGAGTGTGAGAAACAAAATAATGATTTTTTGAAATCGTGGACAAATCACGTAAAGAGAGTTAAAAAATGGTTTAGTAGTATCTCAGTGATATGTGTCACACACAAAAGTGAACAGAGTGTGAAGTAAGTGAGGTACAAAATAATTAATATTTGAAATCGTGCACAAATCACGTAAAGAGAGCTAAAAAATGGTTTACGAGTCTGTAAGTGTTATGTGTCAGACTACATTGTGTAAAAGTGAACAGAGTGTGAGATACAAAAAAATGAATTTTTTATATGGTGGACAAGTCACGTAAAGAAAGTTAAAAAATGGTTTAGTAGAATCTCAGTGATATGTGTCACACACAAAAGTGAACAGAGAGTGAAGTAAGTGTGGTACAAAAAAATTATAATTTGTAGTCGTGCACAAATCACGTAAAGAGAGCTAAAAAATGGTTTACGAGTCTGTAAGTGTTATATGTCAGACAACATTGAGTAAAAGTGAACAGAGTGTGAGATACAAAAAAATGATTTTTTGAAATTGTGGACAAATCACGTAAAGAGAGTTAAAAAATGGTTTAGTAGTATCTCAGTGATATGTGTCACACACTGAGGCGGCTGCTCAGGATAAAATAAATGTTGAGCTGGGTAGTGGTTCAAAATAAATAAAAATGATGAGCACAATTAACTAAATAATAAAGAATTTAATAAAAAATAAATTGTACCTTCTTAATAACAAACAATAATGATAATAATAAATTATCGCGTCTTCTCACAGTTAAAATTAGTAACAAAAATTAAGCAAAATTAAGGGCTTCAAAAAAAATAATCAAAATTAAAACTATGGGCGCCACCTAGAGGTATTACTCTAGGACGATACTTAGTAAACAGAGTTCAAATACGCAATTTGCCGCACTGTCTTAACTCTCCAAACTCGAATTTTACTAACCGGCACTCGCTGACAAATAAAAAAAAACTTATCTGTTTGGACAGAAGTCCTACCAAAGTCCTCATCAATCGGATCGACGCGATAGTCGGGCTACTTCCGTACTCTCGATTGTGGTTCTATCAGGACAGGCTACTGAATGCGGTAACATCCACAAAAAGTTCCAAGAAGAAAAAAAAAACTCCTCGGTACGCAAGAAGATAACGCCGAGTGACACGATTTGATATGGCGGAACTGTATTATGTCTTGCGGGAATTTGACGGCCAGGAGCCTCAATGGTAATTACCTGCGTGATTCGTGAGCGCATATAAAAATTTGTTATTATTTCTCATTTTTTGACTCACCCCAGATGGTACGAAAACGGCAAGATAAATAATTAATCAAACTTTAAGCAACGGCAACGAGATTCAGCTCTACGCCTCACGGCGCTCTCCACTCTCTGGCCCTCTTCGCCCGGCCGGTACTGCGCGCGCGGTCAATTTAAAAAAAAAAAACAATTAATTAAATCGCGGTCTCATTTTATATGCAACCGTATTTGCGTGTTTTGAATTTGAAATGCTACACTACCCGTCTCCCTAGTAAATAAAAATCGCAAAGAGATTTTTATCATTTCTACTTTATTTCCCATCTAAGTTTAATGGCCCGAAATAGGGTTTCAGATCTTTGATGTGCCATTTACCGACATCGACACCATTTTCATCACATAACTGATATACAACCGCAGAAGTAACTTTCTTTACACTGCACAATACATACTTTGGTGCTAACTTGGCGGCGAATTTATCGATAGCGCTCGATAATACCTTATTAGACTTCCACACGAGATCGCCCTCTTCGAAACGGATGTCACGTTTTCTTAAGTTGTAAGACTTGGCGTTGCGAGCGTATGCCTTGTCTAATCGCGTTTTAACTATCTCAAAAACGTTAGATATTTCAGATAGTTTTTCGGCGTAGCTTTTACGCGGAGCCGTCGCTATCTCGACATTATCCCCACTCAAAAACTCTCCGTAATAATCCCCGAGAATCGGTACCGTGCGACCGAATACAAGGGCGTTGGGTGAAAATCCCGTGATTTCGTGTACCGCGGACCGGATTGCATAGCCTATGCGATAAACCTCCTCATCCCACTTATCATGACTTGCATCATTTTTTACGTAAGAACGTATGGTCGTACCGATAACGCGATTTACCCTCTCCGTAAAGTTCACCTGGGGGTGATACTTCGCATTGAACCACAGCTTCTGTATCCTGTACTGTTTGGATAAATTTCGAAATAGGGAGCTCGTGAATTGAGTACCGTTATCTACCATTATTATCTGCGGGACACCGAACAATAGGAAAACTCGATTTTCCAAATATCTAGTAATTTCACTTGACGTTGCTTTTCTTAGTGGCTCAATAAGGACGAATTTTGAGAACCAATCAGTTATGACGAGTAGAAACGTATTCCCCTTTTTCGAGCGCGGTAAAGGTCCTATAAGATCAAGAGATATGATCTAAAATGGATAGGAAACCTCTTTTTGTTTTCCCATTAATCCAGCGCGGGGGTAGTTAGGCGACTTTTGCGAAGCGCAGGTACTACACGCGTTCACATATTTATATATATCATGTTTCATTCTTGGCCAGTAGTACTGTTCGCGGACCCGCCTAAAAGTCTTAAAGTACCCGAAATGTCCGGCAGTAGCATTGTCATGGGCGGATTCAAGCACCGAGGAACGTTCTTCGCGAGGAATAATCTTTTTCCATTCGGAATTATTCAATGGAAAATTATAATTCTTATTTTCAAACAACTTAAACAAACGGCCGTTCTCGATACGAAACCGCGCGTATTTTTCGGGGTTATTTTTAACTTCTTTTAACAGGTTAATATACCACGGGTCCGATAAATTATTTTCAACAGAATTAACGATAGGCAGACGAGATAGTGCGTCCGGTACTGCGTGCAATTTTCCTTTTCGGTGTTCTAGAGTCATATCGAATTGAGATAGTTTCATGGCCCACCGGGCCAAACGCCCTACAGGGTCTTGCATTTTTGTTAACCACAACAAAGAGTAGTGATCAGTCACTGCTCTAAAGTGCGTACCCTCGATATATGGGCGGAATTTTTCCACTGCGAAGATAAGGGCTAGACACTCACGCTCAGTTACAGAATAATTCCTTTCTGTTTTGCTCAACGTCCGGCTAGCATACGCTATAACGTGCTCGTCCCCGTCTGACATTACTTGCGATAGTACCGCCCCCACACCGACATTGGACGCATCAGATTGAACAATGAATTCATTGGAGAAGTCGGGCGCCGATAGCACAGGTGCAGAAATTAAAGCATTTTTAATTTCCTCAAAGGCCTTTTGTGCCTCTTCGGGCCACTCAATCTGATTGCCCTTTTTCTTCCCACGTAATAACTCGTTAATGGGCGCAACTAATGTAGAGAAATTTTTAACAAACCTCCTGTACCAGGAGCACATGCCCATAAAGCGCTTAATCTCGGTGGTGGTTCGTGGAATCGGATAGTTAAGTACCGACGATACTTTATCTGGATCTGTACGTAACCCCCGTTCGTCAACAACGTATCCCAAATATTTAAGAGATTTTCTACAAAACTCGCACTTTTCGACATTAACGCTAAGAGAAGCATTCCTCAGCCGTGTATATACCTCATCCAACGTCTCAAGGTGTTCTTCAAAATTTTTATTAACGACAATTATGTCGTCTAAATAGACGAAAACACTGGGCTCCATTTCAGGGCCAAAAATCTTATCCATGAGACGTTGTTGGGTTTGTGCCGCGTTATTTAAACCGAAAGGCATCACGTCAAACTCAAACAACCCACGGCCTAGTACGGAAAATGCGGTTTTCTCTTTAGAGGACGCTTCGAGGGGCACCTGCCAAAACGCACTCTTTAGATCGATACTACTTATGAATCGGGCATCACGCAGCTTATCTAGTATACTGTCCAATCGAGGGAGGGGGTAGGCGTCACATTTCGTTACCGAGTTCAGTTTTCGCCCATCGAAACAAAACCTATACTCGCCAGATTTTTTCTTAACTAAAAGCACAGGAGACGACCACGGCGACTTACTCGGTTTAATAACTTTTAATTCAAGCATTTTATCGATCTCCGAATTTAAATGTATTTGCATCGCAGGTGATAACGCGAAGGGCCTTACTTTGAACGGTTTTGAATCCCCTGTTTCGATAAAATGTTCCACAAGGGTAGTTCTACCCAACCCGTTAGAGGAGAGACTCACAAATTTTTGGATTACCTTACTGAGCCTCGCTTCAGCGCTCGGCGAAAGCAAGGCGCGATCACTGACACCGCATACATTTAATTTTGAATTTTGGCTCATGTCCATATTAATTTTATTTGAAAACCAACTATCGGTATTGAAATCAAAACGAACTTTATATTTCTTCAAAAAGTCCATACCAAAAATTAAATTCATTTTTAATGACGGTACTACTAGACATTCAATTCGATCTTTAATATTAGCCGTTTCAAATAAAATATGTGCGCTGCCAATAACTTCTTGTGAGACTCCATCTGCTGTTGTTACGGAAGGAATGTTATTCGGTAATATGTATATTTCATTTTCCTTCAGAAAATTACAAAACTCCGAACCAATTACCGATCGGTTCGCCCCGGTGTCTATCAACGCGGTAAACTTTTTATTAAAAACGTTCACTTCGATATGAGGTCTATCATCCCCTTCCCGGTAATAAAATAACGGATTAATCGTGATCTGTGGGATGCAAAATTGTTTCACCTTGTCTAGCCATGATTGCCAGCCGGGGCTGTTTTTATTTTCGGTCTTAATAGCGACGGCCCGAAGGAAAGGACGACCGGAGTCCTTCCTTCGTTTTAGTTTTTTGAGCACTTAGGGCATTGGAGTTTATTAACCCCTCTTTTGCCACAACCATAACAAAACGTAAATTTCTTCGGCGCTTTGCAGTTACCGTAACGGTGTCCCCCATTGTGACAATTCCAACATTTACCCGACAAGTCATCTTCCACTGCAGTATTTTGAAACGCGACGCAAGGTGAATTTACCTCATCGTGTTTCGCTAATTTCAATTCTAGACTTTGAATTCTTTCTAACAACTGTTTGTATATAGAATTAGCCTCGGAGTCTTTCGAATCAACTGAACAAACAAGGTCGGAACGAGATGTTGTTTGTGTATTAGGATTGCAGTTTTCTATTTTCCTGCACATTGACATTAAATGAGAAATTGATTTTATATCCACCAGACTTAAGTGCAAGGTATAGGATGGTAATAAGTTCTTTTTAATTAGTTTGACCATTTTTTCCTCATTTGGGGAATCATTTAAACGGGAAAACAAATTTTCCATCGTAGTGATAAATAAAGTTACCTTCTCATTCCGACCTTGCTTCTTGTTACGCAATTGAACCCAAATATATTCGTCATAATCTTCGGGTAAAAAATCTAACTTTAGACGTTCAATCAAAGCGTCCCAATCGTTAATTTTATTTCGAACAGACCTGAACCATGAGATAGCCGCACCGGAAAATAAATCAATCGCCGATCGAAACAGGTCATTTTTTGTAACACCCCGGGCTAACCGCAACTCCTCAACTCTCTCAATAAAACCCATTAGTTCTTCTGCGCTCACCTGGCCGTCAAATTTCAAGTCCCACTTATAAACTGGGATCGCCGCGTTATTCGTTACTAATGTTTTATTAACCCCGCGCAAAAACTTTCGCATTCATCCGCATCGCTTGCATCGTCTCCAACCGGAAGAGACCCGACATTAGCTCCCTCTATAAATGTACTTGACATTGCTTTCCTGAGGTCAGCCACGACACGCGAAAGTTTAGCTTCAATCAGATCACATTTATTTAGAGAGTCAATCTTAAATTGTGAAAGTTCATCAACCGCAAAATTAATATAACGCTTTAGGCGTCCTGTAACATGGGCTAAACGAGAAAGAATTTTTTTTTTCGCTAACCTTCGCGTCTTTCCCCGGAAACGATGCAAGATTTTTATCTATCTCTGATAGTGAATCCGTGATTTCTTTTTGACATTGCGATGTCATCGTATCATAAATCCCCAAAAGTATTGGTTGATCGTCCGCGATATACTTTCTTAAAATGTACTTCATATCATTTACATCGGTACCGTCACTGGCGTTGAAACCGCGTATAATCAACTCATAGCTAACCTCAGACTTTCGTAAATAATTGATATTCATGTTTGGAGAGTTAATTGATATATTATATGATAGGAGTACAGTCAAAATATTTAATCACACTAACAATATCCAAATCTAAATTTGCTAACAATTGTGCCCATCACCTTTTCGATGTTTTAATACAAACGGCCCCACGTTGGGCGCCACTGTGAGGCGGCTGCTCAGGATAAAATAAATGTTGAGCTGGGTAGTGGTTCAAAATAAATAAAAATGATGAGCACAATTAACTAAATTATAAAGAATTTAATAAAAAATAAATTGTACCTTCTTAATAACAAACAATAATGATAATAATAAATTAACGCGTCTTCTCACAGTTAAAATTAGTAACAAAAATTAAACAAAATTAAGGGCTTCAAAAAAAATAATCAAAATTAAAACTATGGGCGCCACCTATAAGTATTACTCTAGGACGATACTTAGTAAACAGAGTTCAAATACGCAATTTGCCGCACTGTCTTAACTCTCCAAACTCGAATTTTACTAACCGGGACTCGCTGACAAATAAAAAAAACTTATCTGTTTGGACAGAAGTCCTACCAAAGTCCTCATCAATCGGATCGACGCGATGGTCGGGCTACTTCCGTACTCTCGATTGTGGTTCTATCAGGACAGGCTACTGAATGCGGTAACATCCACAAAAAGTTCCAAGAAGAAAAAAAAACTCCTCGGTCCGCAAGAAGATAACGCCGAGTGACACGATTTGATATGGCGGAACTGTATTATGTCTTGCGGGAATTTGACGGCCAGGAGCCTCAATGGTAATTACCTGCGTGATTCGTGAGCGCATATAAAAATTTGTTATTATTTCTCATTTTTTGACTCACCCCAGATGGTACGAAAACGGCAAGATAAATAATTAATCAAACTTTAAGCAACGGCAACGAGATTCAGCTCTACGCCTCACGGCGCTCTCCACTCTCTGGCCCTCTTCGCCCGGCCGGTACTGCGCGCGCGGTCAATTTTAAAAAAAAACAATTAATTAAATCGCGGTCTCATTTTATATGCAACCGTATTTGCGCGTTTTGAATTTGAAATGCTACAACACAAAAGTGAACAGAGTGTGAAGTAAGTGAGGTACAAAAAAATGAATATTTGAAATCGTGCACAAATCACGTAAAGAGACCTAAAAAATGGTTTACGAGTCTGTAAGTGTTATGTGTCAGACAACATTGTGTAAAAGTGAACAGAGTGTGAGATACAAAAAAATGAATTTTTTATATAGTGGACAAGTCACGTAAACTGAGTTAAAAAATGGTTTAGTAGTCTCTCAGTGATATGTGTCAGACACAAAAGTGAACAGAGTGTGAAGTAAGTGAGGGACAAAAAAATTAATATTTGAAATCGTGCACAAATCACGTAAAGAGAGCTAAAAAATGGTTTACGAGTCTGTAAGTGTTATGTGTCAGACTACATTGTGTAAAAGTGAACAGAGTGTGAGATACAAAAAAATGATTTTTTGAAATCGTGGAAAAATCACGTAAAGAGAGTTAAGAAATGGTTTAGTAGTATCTCAGTGATATGTGTCACACACAAAAGTGAACAGAGAGTGAAGTAAGTGTGGTAAAAAAAAATTATAATTTGTAGTCGTGCACAAATCACGTAAAGAGAGCTAAAAAATGGTTTGCGAGTCTGTAAGTGTTATGTGTCAGACAACATTGTGTAAAAGTGAACAGAGTGTGAGATACAAAAAAATGATTTTTTGAAATTGTGGACAAATCACGTAAAGAGAGTTAAAAAATGGTTTAGTAGTATCTCAGTGATATGTGTCACACATAAAAGTGAACAGAGTGTGAAGTAAGTGAGGTACAAAGAAATGAATATTTGAAATCGTGCACAAATCACGTAAAGAGAGCTAAAAAATGGTTTACGAGTCTGTAAGTGTTATGTGTCAGGCAACATTGTGTAAAAGTGAACAGAGTGTGAGATACTAAAAAATGAATTTTTTATATAGTAAACAAATCACGTAAAGAGAGTTAAAAATTGCTTTAGTAGTATCTCAGTGATATGTGTCACACACAAAAGTGAATAGTGTGTGAAGTAAGTGAGGTACAAAAAAATTAATATTTGAAATCGTGCACAAATCACGTAAAGAGAGCTAAAAAATGGTTTACGAGTCTGTAAGTGTTATGTGTCAGGCAGCATTGTGTAAAAGTGAACAGAGTGTGAGATAAAAAAAAAATGAATTTTTTATATAGTGGACAAGTCACGTAAAGAGAGTTAAAAAATGGTTTAGTAGTCTCTTGGTGATATGTGTCAGACACAAAAGTGAACAGAGTGTGAAGTAAGTGAGGTACAAAAAAATTAATATTTGAAATCGTGCACAAATCACGTAAAGAGAGCTAAAAAATGGTTTAAGAGTCTAAAAGAGTTATGTGTCAGACAACTTTGTGTAAAAGTGAACAGAGTGTGAGAAACAAAATAATGATTTTTTGAAATCGTGAATAAATCACGTAAAGAGAGTTAAAAAATGGTTTACGAGTCTGTAAGTGTTATGTGTCAGACAACATTGTGTAAAAGTGAACAGAGTGTGAAATACAAAAAAAAATGATTTTTTTATATATTGTAGACAAATCACGTAAAGAGAGTTAAAAAATGGTTTAGTGGTATCTCAGTGATATGTGTCAGACACAAAAGTGAACAGGGTGTGAAGTAAGTGAGGGACAAAAAAATTATTATTTGAAATCGTGCACAAATCACGTAAAGAGAGCTAAAAAATGGTTTACGAGTCTGTAAGTGTTATGTGTCAGACAACATTGTGTAAAAGTGAACAGAGTGTGAAATACAAAAAAAATGAATTTTTTATATAGTGGACAAATCACGTAAAGAGAGTTAAAAAATGGTTTAGTGGTATCTCAGTGATATGTGTCAGACACAAAAGTGAACAGAGTGAGAAGTAAGTGAGGGACAAAAAAATTAATATTTGAAATCGTGCACAAATCACGTAAAGAGAGCTAAAAAATGGTTTACGAGTCTGTAAGTGTTATGTGTCAGACTACATTGTGTAAAAGTGAACAGAGTGTGAGATACAAAAAAATAATTTTTTGAAATCGTGGACAAATCACGTAAAGAGAGTTAAAAAATGGTTTAGTAGTATCTCAGTGATATGTGTCACACACAAAAGTGAACAGAGAGTGAAGTAAGTGTGGTACAAAAAAATTATAATTTGTAGTCGTGCACAAATCACGTAAAGAGAGCTAAAAAATGGTTTACGAGTCTGTAAGTGTTATGTGTCAGACAACATTGTGTAAAAGTGAACAGAGTGTGAAATACAAAAAAATGAATTTTTTATATAGTGGACAAATCACGTAAAGAGAGTTAAAAAATGGTTTAGTAGTCTCTCAGTGATATGTGTCAGACACAAATGTGAACAGAGTGTGAAGTAAGTGAGGTACGAAAAAAATGAATATTTGAAATCGTGCACAAATCACGTAAAGAGAGCTAAAAAATGGTTTACGAGTCTGTAAGTGTTATGTGTCAGGCAACATTGTGTAAAAGTGAACAGAGTGTGAGATACAAAAAAATGAATTTTTTATATAGTGGACAAGTCACGTAAAGAGAGTTAAAAAATGGTTTAGTAGTCTCTCAGTGATATGTGTCAGACACAAAAGTGAACAGAGTGTGAAGTAAGTGAGGTACAAAAAAATTAATATTTGAAATCGTGCACAAATCACGTAAAGAGAGCTAAAAAATGGTTTACGAGTCTGCAAGCGTTATGTGTCAGACTACATTGTGTAAAAGTGAACAGTGTGAGATACAAAAAAATGATTTTTTGAAATCGTGGACAAATCACGTAAAGAAAGTTGAAAAATGGTTTAGTAGTATCTCAGTAATATGTGTCACACACAAAAGTGAACAGAGTGTGAAGTAAGTGAGGTACAAAAAAATGAATATTTGAAATCGTGCACAAATCACGTAAAGAGAGCTAAAAAATGGTTTACGAGTCTATAAGAGTTATGTGTCAGACAACTTTGTGTAAAAGTGAACAGAGTGTGAGATACAAAATAATGATTTTTTGAAATCGTGGACAAATCACGTAAAGAGAGTTAAAAAATGGTTTAGTAGTATCTCAGTGATATGTGTCACACACAAAAGTGAACAGAGTGTGAAGTAGGTGAGGTACAAAATAATTAATATTTGAAATCGTGCACAAATCACGTAAAGAGAGCTAAAAAATGGTTTACGAGTCTGTAAGTGTTATGTGTCAGACAACATTGTGTAAAAGTGAACAGAGTGAGAGATACAAAAAAATGAATTTTTTATATGGTGGACAAGTCACGTAAAGAAAGTTAAAAAATGGTTTAGTAGAATCTCAGTGATATGTGTCACACACAAAAGTGAACAGAGAGTGAAGTAAGTGTGGTACAAAAAAATTATAATTTGTAGTCGTGCACAAATCACGTAAAGAGAGCTAAAAAATGGTTTACGAGTCTGTAAGTGTTATGTGTCAGACAACTTTGAGTAAAAGTGAACAGAGTGTGAGATACAAAAAAATGATTTTTTGAAATTGTGGACAAATCACGTAAAGAGAGTTAAAAAATGGTTTAGTAGTATCTCAGTGATATGTGTCACACACAAAAGTGAACAGAGAGTGAAGTAAGTGAGGTACAAAAAAATGAATATTTGAAATCGTGCACAAATCACGTAAAGAGAGCTAAAAAATGGTTTACGAGTCTATAAGAGTTATGTGTCAGACAACTTTGTGTAAAAGTGAACAGAGTGTGAGATACAAAATAATGATTTTTTGAAATCGTGGACAAATCACGTAAAGAGAGTTAAAAAATGGTTTAGTAGTATCTCAGTGATATGTGTCACACACAAAAGTGAACAGAGTGTGAAGTAAGTGAGGTACAAAAAAATTATAATTTGAAATCGTGCACAAATCACGTAAAGAGAGCTAAAAAATTGTTTACTAGTCTGTAAGTGTTATGTGTCAGACAACATTGTGTAAAAGTGAACAGAGTGTGAGATACTAAAAAATGAATTTTTTATATAGTGGACAAATCACGTAAAGAGAGTTAAAAATTAGTTTAGTAGTATCTCAGTGATATGTGTCACACACAAAAGTGAACAGTGTGTGAAGTTAGTGAGGTACAAAAAAATTAATATTTGAAATCGTGCACAAATCACGTAAAGAGAGCTAAAAAATGGTTTACGAGTCTGTAAGTGTTATGTGTCAGACAACATTGTGTAAAAGTGAATAGAGTGTGAGATACAAAAAAATGATTTTTTGAAATCGTGGACAAATCACGTAATGAGAGTTAAAAAATGGTTTAGTAGTATCTCAGTGATATGTGTCACACACAAAAGTGAACAGAGTGTGAAGTAAGTGAGGTACAAAATAATTAATATTTGAAATCGTGCACAAATCACGTAAAGAGAGCTAAAAAATGGTTTACGAGTCTGTAAGTGTTATGTGTCAGACTACATTGTGTAAAAGTGAACAGAGTGTGAGATACAAAAAAATGATTTTTTGAAATCGTGGAAAAATCACGTAAAGAGAGTTAAGAAATGGTTTAGTAGTATCTCAGTGATATGTGTCACACACAAAAGTGAACAGAGAGTGAAGTAAGTGTGGTAAAAAAAAATTATAATTTGTAGTCGTGCACAAATCACGTAAAGAGAGCTAAAAAATGGTTTGCGAGTCTGTAAGTGTTATGTGTCAGACAACATTGTGTAAAAGTGAACAGAGTGTGAGATACAAAAAAATGATTTTTTGAAATTGTGGACAAATCACGTAAAGAGAGTTAAAAAATGGTTTAGTAGTATCTCAGTGATATGTGTCACACATAAAAGTGAACAGAGTGTGAAGTAAGTGAGGTACAAAGAAATGAATATTTGAAATCGTGCACAAATCACGTAAAGAGAGCTAAAAAATGGTTTACGAGTCTGTAAGTGTTATGTGTCAGGCAACATTGTGTAAAAGTGAACAGAGTGTGAGATACTAAAAAATGAATTTTTTATATAGTAAACAAATCACGTAAAGAGAGTTAAAAATTGCTTTAGTAGTATCTCAGTGATATGTGTCACACACAAAAGTAAATAGTGTGTGAAGTAAGTGAGGTACAAAAAAATTAATATTTGAAATCGTGCACAAATCACGTAAAGAGAGCTAAAAAATGGTTTACGAGTCTGTAAGTGTTATGTGTCAGGCAGCATTGTGTAAAAGTGAACAGAGTGTGAGATAAAAAAAAATGAATTTTTTATATAGTGGACAAGTCACGTAAAGAGAGTTAAAAAATGGTTTAGTAGTCTCTTGGTGATATGTGTCAGACACAAAAGTGAACAGAGTGTGAAGTAAGTGAGGTACAAAAAAATTAATATTTGAAATCGTGCACAAATCACGTAAAGAGAGCTAAAAAATGGTTTAAGAGTCTAAAAGAGTTATGTGTCAGACAACTTTGTGTAAAAGTGAACAGAGTGTGAGAAACAAAATAATGATTTTTTGAAATCGTGGATAAATCACGTAAAGAGAGTTAAAAAATGGTTTACGAGTCTGTAAGTGTTATGTGTCAGACAACATTGTGTAAAAGTGAACAGAGTGTGAAATACAAAAAAAATGAATTTTTTATATAGTGGACAAATCACGTAAAGAGAGTTAAAAAATGGTTTAGTGGTATCTCAGTGATATGTGTCAGACACAAAAGTGAACAGAGTGTGAAGTAAGTGAGGGACAAAAAAATTATAATTTGAAATCGTGCACAAATCACGTAAAGAGAGCTAAAAAATGGTTTACGAGTCTGTAAGTGTTATGTGTCAGACAACATTGTGTAAAAGTGAACAGAGTGTGAAATACAAAAAAAATGAATTTTTTATATAGTGGACAAATCACGTAAAGAGAGTTAAAAAATGGTTTAGTGGTATCTCAGTGATATGTGTCAGACACAAAAGTGAACAGAGTGAGAAGTAAGTGAGGGACAAAAAAATTAATATTTGAAATCGTGCACAAATCACGTAAAGAGAGCTAAAAAATGGTTTACGAGTCTGTAAGTGTTATGTGTCAGACTACATTGTGTAAAAGTGAACAGAGTGTGAGATACAAAAAAATAATTTTTTGAAATCGTGGACAAATCACGTAAAGAGAGTTAAAAAATGGTTTAGTAGTATCTCAGTGATATGTGTCACACACAAAAGTGAACAGAGAGTGAAGTAAGTGTGGTACAAAAAAATTATAATTTGTAGTCGGGCACAAATCACGTAAAGAGAGCTAAAAAATGGTTTACGAGTCTGTAAGTGTTATGTGTCAGACAACATTGTGTAAAAGTGAACAGAGTGTGAGATACAAAAAAATGATTTTTTTATATAGTGGACAAGTCACGTAAAGAGAGTTAAAAAATGGTTTAGTAGTCTCTTGGTGATATGTGTCAGACACAAAAGTGAACAGAGTGTGAAGTAAGTGAGGTACAAAAAAATTAATATTTGAAATCGTGCACAAATCACGTAAAGAGAGCTAAATAATGGTTTACTAGTCTGTAAGTGTTATGTGTCAGACAACATTGTGTAAAAGTGAACAGAGTGTTAGATACAAAAAAATGATTTTTTTATTTAGTGGACAAATCACGTAAAGAAAGTTAAAACATGGTTTATTAGTCTCTCAGTGAAATGTGTCAGACACAAAAGTGAACAGAGTGTGAAATAAGTGAGGTACAAAAAAATTAATATTTGAAATCGTGCACAAATAACGTAAAGAGAGCTAAAAAATGGTTTACTAGTCTGTAAGTGTTATGTGTCAGACACAAAAGTGAACAGAGTGTGAAGTAAGTGAGGTACAAAAAAATTAATATTTGAAATCGTGAACAAATCACGTAAAGAGAGCTAAAAAATGGTTTACTAGTCTGTAAGTGTTATGTGTCAGACAACATTGTGTAAAAGTGAACAGAGTGTGAGATACAAAAAAATTATTTTTTGAAATCGTGGACAAATCACGTAAAGAAAGTTAAAAAATGGTTTAGTAGTATCTCAATGATATGTGTCACACACAAAAGTGAACAGAGAGTGAAGTAAGTGTGGTACAAAAAAATTATAATTTGTAGTCGTGCACAAATCACGTAAAGAGAGCTAAAAAATGGTTTACGAGTCTGTAAGTGTTATGTGTCAGACAACATTGTGTAAAAGTGAACAGAGTGTGAGATACAAAAAAATGATTTTTTTATATAGTGGACAAGTCACGTAAAGAGAGTTAAAAAATGGTTTAGTAGTCTCTCAGTGATATGTGTCAGACACAAAAGTGAATAGAGTGTGAAGTAAGTGAGGTACAAAAAAATTTATATTTGAAATCGTGCACAAATCACGTAAAGAGAGTTAAAAAATGGTTTAGTAGTCTCTCAGTGATATGTGTCAGACACAAAAGTGAACAGAGTGTGAAGTAAGTGAGGGACAAAAAAATTAATATTTGAAATCGTGCACAAATCACGTAAAGAGTTTTAGCTCAAAAAGTGAACAGAGTGTGAAGTAAGTGAGGTACAAAAAAATTAATATTTGAAATCGTGCTCAAATCACGTAAAGAGAGTTAAAAAATGGTTTAGTGGTCTCTTGGTGATATGTGTCAGACACAAAAGTGAACAGAGTGTGAAGTAAGTGAGGTACAAAAAAATTAATATTTGAAATCGTGCACAAATCACGTAAAGCGAGCTAAAAAATGGTTTACGAGTCTATAAGAGTTATGTGTCAGACAACTTTGTGTAAAAGTGAACAGAGTGTGAGATACAAAATAATGATTTTTTGAAATCGTGGACAAATCACGTAAAGAGAGTTAAAAAATGGTTTAGTAGTTTCTCAGTGATATGTGTCACACACAAAAGTGAACAGAGTGTGAAGTAAGTGAGGTACAAAAAAATTATAATTTGAAATCGTGCACAAATCACGTAAAGAGAGCTAAAAAATAGTTTACTAGTCTGTAAGTGTTATGTGTCAGACAACATTGTGTAAAAGTGAACAGAGTGTGAGATACTAAAAAATGAATTTTTTATGTATTGGACAAATCACGTAAAGAAAGTTAAAAAATGGTTTAGTAGTATCTCAGTGATATGTGTCACACACAAAAGTGAACAGAGTGTGAAGTAAGTGAGGTACAAAAAAATTAATATTTGAAATCGTGCACAAATCACGTAGAGAGAGCTAAAAAATGGTTTACGAGTCTGTAAGAGTTACGTGTCAGACAACTTTATGTAAAAGAGAACAGAGTGTGAGATACAAAAAAATGATTTTTTGAAATCGTGGACAAATCACGTAAAGAGAGTTAAAAAATGGTTTAGTAGTCTCTCAGTGATATGTGTCAGACACAAAAGTGAACAGAGTGTGAAGTAAGTGAGGTACAAAAAAATTAATATTTGAAATCGTGCACAAATCACGTAAAGAGAGTTAAAAAATGGTTTAGTGGTCTCTCAGTGATATGTGTCAGACACAAAAGTGAACAGAGTGTGAAGTAAGTGAGGTACAAAAAAATTATAATTTGAAATCGTGCACAAATCACGTAAAGAGAGCTAAAAAATGGTTTACTAGTCTGTATGTGTTATGCGACAGACAACATTGTGTAAAAGTGAACAGAGTGTTAGATACAAAAAAATGATTTTTTTATTTAGTGGACAAATCACGTAAAGAAAGTTAAAACATGGTTTATTAGTCTCTCAGTGATATGTGTCAGACACAAAAGTGAACAGAGTGTGAAGTAAGTGAGGTACAAAAAAATTAATATTTGAAATCGTGCACAAATAACGTAAAGAGAGCTAAAAAATGGTTTACTAGTCTGTAAGTGTTATGTGTCAGACACAAAAGTGAACAGAGTGTGAAGTAAGTGAGGTACAAAAAAATTAATATTTGAAATCGTGCACAAATCACGTAAAGAGAGTTAAAAAATGGTTTAGTAGTCTCTCAGTGAAATGTGTCAGACACAAAAGTGAACAGAGTGTGAAGTAAGTGAGTTACAAAAAAATTAATATTTGAAATCGTGAACAAATCACGTAAAGAGAGCTAAAAAATGGTTTAAGAGTCTGTAAGTGTTATGTGTCAGACAACATTGTGTAAAAGTGAACAGAGTGTGAGATACAAAAAAATGATTTTTTGAAATCGTTAACAAATCACGTAAAGAAAGTTAAAAAATGGTTTAGTAGTATCTCAATGATATGTGTCACACACAAAAGTGAACAGAGAGTGAAGTAAGTGTGGTACAAAAAAATTATAATTTCTAGTCGTGCACAAATCACGTAAAGAGAGCTAAAAAATGGTTTACGAGTCTGTAAGTGTTATGTGTCAGACAACATTGTGTAAAAGTGAACAGAGTGTGAGATACTAAAAAATGAATTTTTTTATATAGTAAACAAATCACGTAAAGAGAGTTAAAAATTGCTTTAGTAGTATCTCAGTGATATGTGTCACACTCAAAAGTGAATAGTGTGTGAATTAAGTGAGGTACAAAAAAATTAATATTTGAAATCGTGCACAAATCACGTAAAGAGAGCTAAAAAATGGTTTACGAGTCTGTAAGTGTTATGTGTCAGACAACATTGTGTAAAAGTGAACAGAGTGTGAGATACTAAAAAATGAATTTTTTATATAGTAAACAAATCACGTAAAGAGAGTTAAAAATTGCTTTAGTAGTATCTCAGTGATATGTGTCACACTCAAAAGTGAATAGTGTGTGAAGTAAGTGAGGTACAAAAAAATTAATATTTGAAATCGTGCACAAATCACGTAAACAGAGCTAAAAAATGGTTTACGAGTCTGTAAGTGTTATGTGTCAGACAACATTGTGTAAAAGTGAACAGAGTGTGAGATACAAAAAAATGATTTTCTGAAATCGTGGACAAATCACGTAAAGAGAGTTAAAAAATGGTTTAGTAGTATCTCAGTGATATGTGTCACACACAAAAGTGAACAGAGTGTGAAGTAAGTGAGGTACAAAAAAATGAATATTTGAAATCGTGCACAAATCACGTAAAGAGAGCTAAAAAATGGTTTACGAGTCTGTAAGTGTTATGTGTCAGACAACATTGTGTAAAAGTGAACAGAGTGTGAGACACAAAAAAATGATTTTTTTATATAGTGGACAAGTCACGTAAAGAGAGTTAAAAAATGGTTTAGTAGTCTCTTGGTGATATGTGTCAGACACAAAAGTGAACAGAGTGTGAAGTAAGTGAGGTACAAAAAAATTAATATTTGAAATCGTGCACAAATCACGTAAAGAGAGCTAAATAATGGTTTACTAGTCTGTAAGTGTTATGTGTCAGACAACATTGTGTAAAAGTGAACAGAGTGTTAGATACAAAAAAAATGATTTTTTTATTTAGTGGACAAATCACGTAAAGAAAGTTAAAACATGGTTTATTAGTCTCTCAGTGAAATGTGTCAGACACAAAAGTGAACAGAGTGTGAAATAAGTGAGGTACAAAAAAATTAATATTTGAAATCGTGCACAAATAACGTAAAGAGAGCTAAAAAATGGTTTACTAGTCTGTAAGTGTTATGTGTCAGACACAAAAGTGAACAGAGTGTGAAGTAAGTGAGGTACAAAAAAATTAATATTTGAAATCGTGCACAAATCACGTAAAGAGAGCTAAAAAATGGTTTACTAGTCTGTAAGTGTTATGTGTCAGACAACATTGTGTAAAAGTGAACAGAGTGTGAGATACAAAAAAATTATTTTTTGAAATCGTGGACAAATCACGTAAAGAAAGTTAAAAAATGGTTTAGTAGTATCTCAATGATATGTGTCACACACAAAAGTGAACAGAGAGTGAAGTAAGTGTGGTACAAAAAAATTATAATTTGTAGTCGTGCACAAATCACGTAAAGAGAGCTAAAAAATGGTTTACGAGTCTGTAAGTGTTATGTGTCAGACAACATTGTGTAAAAGTGAACAGAGTGTGAGATACAAAAAAATGATTTTTTTATATAGTGGACAAGTCACGTAAAGAGAGTTAAAAAATGGTTTAGTAGTCTCTCAGTGATATGTGTCAGACACAAAAGTGAATAGAGTGTGAAGTAAGTGAGGTACAAAAAAATTTATATTTGAAATCGTGCACAAATCACGTAAAGAGAGTTAAAAAATGGTTTAGTAGTCTCTCAGTGATATGTGTCAGACACAAAAGTGAACAGAGTGTGAAGTAAGTGAGGGACAAAAAAATTAATATTTGAAATCGTGCACAAATCACGTAAAGAGAGCTAAAAAATGGTTTACGAGTCTGTAAGTGTTATGTGTCAGACTACATTGTGTAAAAGTGAACAGAGTGTGAGATACAAAAAAATGATTTTTTGAAATCGTGGACAAATCACGTAAAGAGAGTTAAAAAATGGTTTAGTAGTATCTCAGTGATATGTGTCACACACAAAAGTGAACAGAGAGTGAAATAAGTGTGGTACAAAAAAATTATAATTTGTAGTCGTGCACAAATCACGTAAAGAGAGCTAAAAAATGGTTTACGAGTCTGTAAGTGTTATGTGTCAGGCAACATTGTGTAAAAGTGAACAGAGTGTGAGATACTAAAAAATGAATTTTTTATATAGTAAACAAATCACGTAAAGAGAGTTAAAAATTGCTTTAGTAGTATCTCAGTGATATGTGTCACACTCAAAAGTGAATAGTGTGTGAAGTAAGTGAGGTACAAAAAAATTAATATTTGAAATCGTGCACAAATCACGTAAAGAGAGCTAAAAAATGGTTTACGAGTCTGTAAGTGTTATGTGTCAGACAACATTGTTTAAAAGTGAACAGAGTGTGAGATACAAAAAAATGATTTTCTGAAATCGTGGACAAATCACGTAAAGAGAGTTAAAAAATGGTTTAGTAGTATCTCAGTGATATGTGTCACACACAAAAGTGAACAGAGTGTGAAGTAAGTGAGGTACAAAAAAATGAATATTTGAAATTGTGCACAAATCACGTAAAGAGAGCTAAAAAATGGTTTACGAGTCTGTAAGTGTTATGTGTCAGACAACATTGTGTAAAAGTGAACAGAGTGTGAGATACAAAAAAATGAATTTTTTATATAGAGGACAAGTCACGTAAAGAGAGTTAAAAACTGGTTTAGTAGTCTCTTGGTGATATGTGTCAGACACAAAAGTGAACAGAGTGTGAAGTAAGTGAGGTACAAAAAAATTAATATTTGAAATCGTGCACAAATCACGTGAAGAGAGCTAAAAAATGGTTTACGAGTCTGTAAGTGTTATGTGTCAGACAACATTGTGTAAAAGTGAACAGAGTGTAAGATACAAAAAAATGAATTTTTTATTTAATGGACAAATCACGTAAAGAAAGTTAAAACATGGTTTAGTAGTATCTCAGTGATATGTGTCATACACAAAAGTGAACAGAGTGTGAAGTAAGTGAGGTACAAAAAAAATAATATTTGAAATCGTACACAAATCACGTAGAGAGAGCTAAAAAATGGTTTACGAATCTGTAAGAGTTACGTGTCAGACAACATTATGTAAAAGTGAACAGAGTGTGAGATACATAAAAATGATTTTTTGAAATCGTGGACAAATCACGTAAAGAGAGTTAAATAATGGTTTAGTAGTCTCTCAGTGATATGTGTCAGACACAAAAGTGAACAGAGTGTGAAGTAAGTGAGGTACAAAAAAATTAATATTTGAAATCGTGCACAAATCACGTAAAGAGAGCTAAAAAATGGTTTACGAGTCTGTAAGTGTTATGTGTCAGACAACTTTGTGTAAAAGTGAACAGAGTGTGAGATACAAAAAAATGATTTTCTGAAATCGTGGACAAATCACGTAAAGAGAGTTAAAAAATGGTTTAGTAGTATCTCAGTGATATGTGTCACACACAAAAGTGAACAGAGTGTGAAGTAAGTGAGGTACAAAAAAATAAATATTTCAAATCGTGCACAAATCACGTAAAGAGAGCTAAAAAATGGTTTACGAGTCTGTAAGTGTTATGTGTGAGACAACATTGTGTAAAAGTGAACAGAGTGTGAGATACAAAAAAATGAATTTTTTATATAGTGGACAAGTCACGTAAAGAGAGTTAAAAAATGGTTTAGTAGTCTCTTGGTGATATGTGTCAGACACAAAAGTGAACAGAGTGTGAAGTAAGTGAGGTACAAAAAAATTAATATTTGAAATCGTGCACAAATCACGTCAAGAGAGCTAAAAAATGGTTTACGAGTCTGTAAGTGTTATGTGTCAGACAACATTGTGTAAAAGTGAACAGAGTGTAAGATACAAAAAAATGAATTTTTTATTTAATGGACAAATCACGTAAAGAAAGTTAAAACATGTTTTAGTAGTCTCTCAGTGATATGTGTCAGACACAAAAGTGAACAGAGTGTGAAGTAAGTGAGGTACAAAAAAATTAATATTTGAAATCGTGCACAAATCACGTAAAGAGAGTTAAAAAATAGTTTAGTAGTCTCTTGGTAATATGTGTCAGACACAAAAGTGAACAGAGTGTGAAGTAAGTGAGGTACAAAAAAATTAATATTTGAAATCGTGCACAAATCACGTAAAGAGAGCTAAAAAATGGTTTACGAGTCTATAAGAGTTATGTGTCAGACAACTTTGTGTAAAAGTGAACAGAGTGTGAGATACAAAATAATGATTTTTTGAAATCGTGGACAAATCACGTAAAGAGAGTTAAAAAATGGTTTAGTAGTATCTCAGTGATATGTGTCACACACAAAATTGAACAGAGTGTGAAGTAAGTGAGGTACAAAAAAATTATAATTTGAAATCGTGCACAAATCACGTAAAGAGAGCTAAAAAATAGTTTACTAGTCTGTAAGTGTTATGTGTCAGACAACATTGTGTAAAAGTGAACAGAGTGTGAGAAACTAAAAAATGAATTTTTTAAATATTGGACAAATCACGTAAAGAAAGTTAAAAAATGGTTTAGTAGTATCTCAGTGATATGTGTCACACACAAAAGTGAACAGAGTGTGAAGTAAGTGAGGTACAAAAAAATTAATATTTGAAATCGTGCACAAATCACGTAGAGAGAGCTAAAAAATGGTTTAGGAGTCTGTAAGAGTTACGTGTCAGACAACTTTATGTAAAAGTGAACAGAGTGTGAGATACAAACAAATGATTTTTTGAAATCGTGGACAAATCACGTAAAGAGAGTTAAAAAATGGTTTAGTAGTCTCTCAGTGATATGTGTCAGACACAAAAGTGAACAGAGTGTGAAGTAAGTGAGGTACAAAAAAATTAATATTTGAAATCGTGCACAAATAACGTAAAGAGAGCTAAAAAATGGTTTAAGAGTCTGTAAGTGTTATGTGTCAGACAACATTGTGTAAAAGTGAACAGAGTATGAGATACAAAAAAATGATTTTTTGAAATCGTGGACAAATCACGTAAAGAAAGTTAAAAAATGGTTTAGTAGTATCTCAATGATATGTGTCACACACAAAAGTGAACAGAGAGTGAAGTAAGTGTGGTACAAAAAAATTATAATTTCTAGTCGTGCACAAATCACGTAAAGAGAGCTAAAAAATGGTTTACGAGTCTGTAAGTGTTATGTGTCAGACAACATTGTGTAAAAGTGAACAGAGTGTGAGATACAAAAAAATGATTTTTTGAAATCGTTAACAAATCACGTAAAGAAAGTTAAAAAATGGTTTAGTAGTATCTCAATGATATGTGTCACACACAAAAGTGAACAGAGAGTGAAGTAAGTGTGGTACAAAAAAATTATAATTTCTAGTCGTGCACAAATCACGTAAAGAGAGCTAAAAAATGGTTTACGAGTCTGTAAGTGTTATGTGTCAGACAACATTGTGTAAAAGTGAACAGAGTGTGAGATACTAAAAAATGAATTTTTTTATATAGTAAACAAATCACGTAAAGAGAGTTAAAAATTGCTTTAGTAGTATCTCAGTGATATGTGTCACACTCAAAAGTGAATAGTGTGTGAAGTAAGTGAGGTACAAAAAAATTAATATTTGAAATCGTGCACAAATCACGTAAAGAGAGCTAAAAAATGGTTTACGAGTCTGTAAGTGTTATGTGTCAGACAACATTGTGTAAAAGTGAACAGAGTGTGAGATACTAAAAAATGAATTTTTTATATAGTAAACAAATCACGTAAAGAGAGTTAAAAATTGCTTTAGTAGTATCTCAGTGATATGTGTCACACTCAAAAGTGAATAGTGTGTGAAGTAAGTGAGGTACAAAAAAATTAATATTTGAAATCGTGCACAAATCACGTAAAGAGAGCTAAAAAATGGTTTACGAGTCTGTAAGTGTTATGTGTCAGACAACTTTGTGTAAAAGTGAACAGAGTGTGAGATACAAAAAAATGATTTTCTGAAATCGTGGACAAATCACGTAAAGAGAGTTAAAAAATGGTTTAGTAGTATCTCAGTGATATGTGTCACACACAAAAGTGAACAGAGTGTGAAGTAAGTGAGGTACAAAAAAATAAATATTTCAAATCGTGCACAAATCACGTAAAGAGAGCTAAAAAATGGTTTACGAGTCTGTAAGTGTTATGTGTGAGACAACATTGTGTAAAAGTGAACAGAGTGTGAGATACAAAAAAATGAATTTTTTATATAGTGGACAAGTCACGTAAAGAGAGTTAAAAAATGGTTTAGTAGTCTCTTGGTGATATGTGTCAGACACAAAAGTGAACAGAGTGTGAAGTAAGTGAGGTACAAAAAAATTAATATTTGAAATCGTGCACAAATCACGTCAAGAGAGCTAAAAAATGGTTTACGAGTCTGTAAGTGTTATGTGTCAGACAACATTGTGTAAAAGTGAACAGAGTGTAAGATACAAAAAAATGAATTTTTTATTTAATGGACAAATCACGTAAAGAAAGTTAAAACATGTTTTAGTAGTCTCTCAGTGATATGTGTCAGACACAAAAGTGAACAGAGTGTGAAGTAAGTGAGGTACAAAAAAATTAATATTTGAAATCGTGCACAAATCACGTAAAGAGAGTTAAAAAATAGTTTAGTAGTCTCTTGGTAATATGTGTCAGACACAAAAGTGAACAGAGTGTGAAGTAAGTGAGGTACAAAAAAATTAATATTTGAAATCGTGCACAAATCACGTAAAGAGAGCTAAAAAATGGTTTACGAGTCTATAAGAGTTATGTGTCAGACAACTTTGTGTAAAAGTGAACAGAGTGTGAGATACAAAATAATGATTTTTTGAAATCGTGGACAAATCACGTAAAGAGAGTTAAAAAATGGTTTAGTAGTATCTCAGTGATATGTGTCACACACAAAATTGAACAGAGTGTGAAGTAAGTGAGGTACAAAAAAATTATAATTTGAAATCGTGCACAAATCACGTAAAGAGAGCTAAAAAATAGTTTACTAGTCTGTAAGTGTTATGTGTCAGACAACATTGTGTAAAAGTGAACAGAGTGTGAGAAACTAAAAAATGAATTTTTTAAATATTGGACAAATCACGTAAAGAAAGTTAAAAAATGGTTTAGTAGTATCTCAGTGATATGTGTCACACACAAAAGTGAACAGAGTGTGAAGTAAGTGAGGTACAAAAAAATTAATATTTGAAATCGTGCACAAATCACGTAGAGAGAGCTAAAAAATGGTTTAGGAGTCTGTAAGAGTTACGTGTCAGACAACTTTATGTAAAAGTGAACAGAGTGTGAGATACAAACAAATGATTTTTTGAAATCGTGGACAAATCACGTAAAGAGAGTTAAAAAATGGTTTAGTAGTCTCTCAGTGATATGTGTCAGACACAAAAGTGAACAGAGTGTGAAGTAAGTGAGGTACAAAAAAATTAATATTTGAAATCGTGCACAAATCACGTAAAGAGAGTTAAAAAATGGTTTAGTGGTCTCTCAGTGATATGTGTCAGACACAAAAGTGAACAGAGTGTGAAGTAAGTGAGGTACAAAAAAATTAATATTTGAAATCGTGCACAAATCACGTAAAGAGAGTTAAAAAATGGTTTAGTAGTCTCTCAGTGATATGTGTCAGACAAAAAAGTGAACAGAGTGTGAAGTAAGTGAGGTACAAAAAAATTAATATTTGAAATCGTGCACAAATCACGTAAAGAGAGCTAAAAAATGGTTTACGAGTCTGTAAGTGTTATGATATGTGTCACACACAAAAGTGAACAGAGTGTGAAGTAAGTGAGGTACAAAAAAAATAATATTTGAAATCGTGCACAAATCACGTAAAAAGAGCTAAAAAATGGTTTACGAGTCTGTAAGTGTTATGTGTCAGACAACATTGTGTAAAAGTGAACAGAGTGTGAAATACAAAAAAATGAATTTTTTATATAGTGGACAAATCACGTAAAGAGAGTTAAAAAATGGTTTAGTAGTCTCTCAGTGATATGTGTCAGACACAAAAGTGAACAGAGTGTGAAGTAAGTGAGGTACAAAAAAATTATAATTTGAAATCGTGCACAAATCACGTAAAGAGAGCTAAAAAATGGTTTACTAGTCTGTAAGTGTTATGTGTCAGACAACATTTTGTAAAAGTGAACAGTGTGTTAGATACAAAAAAATGATTTTTTTATTTAGTGGACAAATCACGTAAAGAAAGTTAAAACATGGTTTATTAGTCTCTCAGTGATATGTGTCAGACACAAAAGTGAACAGAGTGTGAAGTAAGTGAGGTACAAAAAAATTAATATTTGAAATCGTGCACAAATGACGTAAAGAGAGCTAAAAAATGGTTTACTAGTCTGTAAGTGTTATGTGTCAGACACAAAAGTTAACAGAGTGTGAAGTAAGTGAGGTACAAAAAAATTAATATTTGAAATCGTGCACAAATCACGTAAAGAGAGTTAAAAAATGGTTTAGTAGTCTCTCAGTGAAATGTGTCAGACACAAAAGTGAACAGAGTGTGAAGTAAGTGAGGTACAAAAAAATTAATATTTGAAATCGTGAACAAATCACGTAAAGAGAGCTAAAAAATGGTTTACGAGTCTGTAAGTGTTATGTGTCAGACAACATTGTGTAAAAGTGAACAGAGTGTGAGATCCAAAAAATGATTTTTTTATATAGTGGACAAGTCACGTTAAGAGAGTTAAAAAATGGTTTAGTAGTCTCTCAGTGATATGTGTCAGACACAAAAGTGAATAGAGTGTGAAGTAAGTGAGGTACAAAAAAATTTATATTTGAAATCGTGCACAAATCACGTAAAGAGAGTTAAAAAATGGTTTAGTAGTCTCTCAGTGATATGTGTCAGACACAAAAGTGAACAGAGTGTGAAGTAAGTAAGGGACAAAAAAATTAATATTTGAAATCGTGCACAAATCACGTAAAGAGAGCTAAAAAATGGTTTACGAGTCTGTAAGTGTTATGTGTCAGACAACTTTGTGTAAAAGTGAACAGAGTGTGAGATACAAAATAATGATGATTTTTTGAAATCGTGGACAAATCACGTAAAGAGAGTTAAAAAATGGTTTAGTAGTATCTCAGTGATATGTGTCACACACAAAAGTGAACAGAGTGTGAAGTAAGTGAGGTACAAAAAAATTATAATTTGAAATCGTGCACAAATCACGTAAAGAGAGCTAAAAAATAGTTTACTAGTCTGTAAGTGTTATGTGTCAGACAACATTGTGTAAAAGTGAACAGAGTGTGAGATACTAAAAAATGAATTTTTTATATATTGGATAAATCACGTAAAGAGAGTTAAAAATTAGTTTAGTAGTATCTCAGTGATATGTGTCACACACAAAAGTGAACAGTGTGTGAAGTGAGTGAGGTACAAAAAAATTAATATTTGAAATCGTGCACAAATCACGTAAAGAGAGCTAAAAAATGGTTTACGAGTCTGTAAGTGTTATGTGTCAGACAACATTGTGTAAAAGTGAACAGAGTGTGAGATACAAAAAAATGATTTTCTGAAATCGTGGACAAATCACGGAAAGAGAGTTAAAAAATGGTTTAGTAGTATCTCAGTGATATGTGTCACACACAAAATTGAACAGAGTGTGAAGTAAGAGAGGTACAAAAAAATGAATATTTGAAATCGTGCACAAATCACGTAAAGAGAGCTAAAAAATGGTTTACGAGTCTGTAAGTGTTATGTGTCAGACAACATTGAGTAAAAGTGAACAGAGTGTGAGATACAAAAAAATGAATTTTTTATATAGTGGACAAGTCACGTAAAGAGAGTTAAAAAATGGTTTAGTGGTCTTTTGGTGATATGTGTCAGACACAAAAGTGAACAGAGTGTGAAGTAAGTGAGGGACAAAAAAATTATTATTTGAAATCGTGCACAAATCACGTAAAGAGAGCTAAACAATGGTTTACGAGTCTGTAAGTGTTATGTGTCAGACTACATTGTGTAAAAGTGAACAGAGTGTGAGATACAAAAAAAAATTTTTTGAAATCGTGGACAAATCACGTAAAGAGAGTTAAAAAATGGTTTAGTAGTATCTCAGTGATATGTTTCACACACAAAAGTGAACAGAGAGTGAAGTAAGTGTGGTACAAAAAAATTATAATTTGTAGTCGTGCACAAATCACGTAAAGAGAGCTAAAAAATAGTTTACGAGTCTGTAAGTGTTATGTGTCAGGCAACATTGTGTAAAAGTGAACAGAGTGTGAGATACTAAAAAATGAATTTTTTATATAGTAAACAAATCACGTAAAGAGAGTTAAAAATTGCTTTAGTAGTATCTCAGTGATATGTGTCACACTCAAAAGTGAACAGAGTGTGAAGTAAGTGAGGTACAAAAAAATTAATATTTGAAATCGTGCACAAATCACGTAAAGAGAGCTAAAAAATGGTTTACGAGTCTGTAAGTGTTATGTGTCAGACAACATTGTGTAAAAGTGAACAGAGTGTGAGATACAAAAAAATGATTTTCTGAAATCGTGGACAAATCACGGAAAGAGAGTTAAAAAATGGTTTAGTAGTATCTCAGTGATATGTGTCACACACAAAAGTGAACAGAGTGTGAAGTAAGAGAGGTACAAAAAAATGAATATTTGAAATCGTGCACAAATCACGTGAAGAGAGCTAAAAAATGGTTTACGAGTCTGTAAGTGTTATGTGTCAGACAACATTGTGTAAAAGTGAACAGAGTGTAAGATACAAAAAAATGAATTTTTTATTTAATGGACAAATCACGTAAAGAAAGTTAAAACATGTTTTAGTAGTATCTCAGTGATATGTGTCAGACACAAAAGTGAACAGAGTGTGAAGTAAGTGAGGTACAAAAAAATTAAAATTTGAAATCGTGCACAAATCACGTAAAGAGAACTAAAAAATGGTTTACGAGTCTATAAGAATTATGTGTCAGACAACTTTGTGTAAAAGTGAACAGAGTGTGAGATACAAAATAATGATGATTTTTTGAAATCATGGACAAATCACGTAAAGAGAGTTAAAAAATGGTTTAGTAGTATCTCAGTGATATGTGTCACACACAAAAGTGAACAGAGTGTGAAGTAAGTGAGGTACAAAAAAATTATAATTTGAAATCGTGCACAAATCACGTAAAGAGAGCTAAAAAATTGTTTACTAGTCTGTAAGTGTTATGTGTCAGACAACATTGTGTAAAAGTGAACAGAGTGTGAGATACTAAAAAATGAATTTTTTATATATTGGATAAATCACGTAAAGAGAGTTAAAAATTAGTTTAGTAGTATCTCAGTGATATGTCTCACACACAAAAGTGAACAGTGTGTGAAGTGAGTGAGGTACAAAAAAATTAATATTTGAAATCGTGCACAAATCACGTAAAGAGAGCTAAAAAATGGTTTACGAGTCTGTAAGTGTTATGTGTCAGACAACATTGTGTAAAAGTGAACAGAGTGTGAGATACAAAAAAATGATTTTTTGAAATCGTGGACAAATCACGTAAAGATAGTTAAAAAATGGTTTAGTGGTATCTCAGTGATATGTGTCACACACAAAAGTGAACAGAGTGTGAAGTAAGTGAGGTACAAAATAATTAATATTTTAAATCGTGCACAAATCACGTAAAGAGAGCTAAAAAATGGTTTACGAGTCTGTAAGAGTTATGTGTCAGACAACATTGTGTAAAAGTGAACAGAGTGTGAGATACAAAAAAATGATTTTTTGAAATCGTGGACAAATCACGTAAAGAGAGTTAAAAAATGGTTTAGTAGTATCTC
Source organism: Philonthus spinipes (assembly GCA_963082785.1). Classification (NCBI taxonomy): domain Eukaryota; kingdom Metazoa; phylum Arthropoda; class Insecta; order Coleoptera; family Staphylinidae; genus Philonthus; species Philonthus spinipes. The sequence goes on along the minus strand of OY720310.1, from coordinate 24,546,537 downwards.
AGTGATATGTGTCACACACAAAAGTGAACAGAGTGTGAAGTAAGTGAGGTACAAAAAAATTATAATTTGAAATCGTGCACAAATCACGTAAAGAGAGCTAAAAAATGGTTTACGAGTCTGTAAGTGTTATGTGTCAGACAACATTGTGTAAAAGTGAACAGAGTGTGAAATACAAAAAAATGAATTTTTTATATAGTGGACAAATCACGTAAAGAGAGTTAAAAAATGGTTTAGTGGTATCTCAGTGGTATGTGTCACACACAAAAGTGAACAGAGTGTGAAGTAAGTGAGGTACAAAATAATTAATATTTGAGATCGTGCACAAATCACGTAAAGAGAGCTAAAAAATGGTTTACGAGTCTGTAAGTGTTATGTGTCAGACAACATTGTGTAAAAGTGAACAGAGTGTGAGATACAAAAAAATGAATTTTTTATATAGTGGACAAGTCACGTAAAGAGAGTTAAAAAATGGTTTAGTAGTCTCTTGGTGATATGTGTCAGACACAAAAGTGAACAGAGTGTGAAGTAAGTGAGGTACAAAAAAATTAATATTTGAAATCGTGCACAAATCACGTGAAGAGAGCTAAAAAATGGTTTACGAGTCTGTAAGTGTTATGTGTCAGACAACATTGTGTAAAAGTGAACAGAGTGTAAGATACAAAAAAATGAATTTTTTATTTAATGGACAAATCACGTAAAGAAAGTTAAAACATGTTTTAGTAGTCTCTCAGTGATATGTGTCAGACACAAAAGTGAACAGAGTGTGAAGTAAGTGAGGTACAAAAAAATTAATATTTGAAATCGTGCACAAATCACGTACAGAGAGCAAAAAAATGGTTTACGTGTCTGTAAGTGTTATGTGTCAGACAACATTGCGTAAAAGTGAACAGAGTGTGAGATACAAAAAAATGATTTTTTGAAATCGTGGACAAATCACGTAAAGAAGGTTAAAAAATGGTTTAGTAGTATCTCAGTGATATGTGTCACACACAAAAGTGAACAGAGTGTGAAGTAAGTGAGGTACAAAAAAATTAACATTTGAAATCGTGCACAAATTACGTAAAGAGAGCTAAAAAGTGGTTTACGAGTCTGTAAGTGTTATGTGTCAGACTACATTGTGTAAAAGTGAACAGAGTGTGAGATACAAAAAAATGATTTTTTGAAATCGTGGACAAATCACGTAAAGAAAGTTGAAAAATGGTTTAGTAGCATCTCAGTGATATGTGTCACACACAAAAGTGAACAGAGTGTGAAGTAAGTGAGGTACAAAAAAATTAATATTTGAAATCGTGCACAAATCACGTAAAGAGAGCTAAAAAATGGTTTACGAGTCTGTAAGTGTTATGTGTCAGACAACATTGTGTAAAAGTGAACAGAGGGTGAGATACAAAAAAATGATTTTTTTATATAGTGGACAAGTCACGTAAAGAGAGTTCAAAACGGTTTAGTAGTCTCTTGGTGATATGTGTCAGACACAAAAGTGAACAGAGTGTGAAGTAAGTGAGGTACAAAAAAATTAATATTTGAAATCGTGCACAAATCACGTAAATAGCTAAAAAATGGTTTACGAGTCTGTAAGTGTTATGTGTCAGACAACATTGTGTAAAAGTGAACAGAGTGTAAGATAAAAAAAAATGATTTTTTTATTTAATGGACAAATCACGTAAAGAAAGTTAAAACATGGTTTAGTAGTCTCTCAGTGATATGTGTCAGACACAAAAGTGAACAGAGTGTGAAGTAAGTGAGGTACAAAAAAATTAATATTTGAAATCGTGCACAAATCACGTAAAGAGAGCTAAAAAATGGTTTACGAGTCTGTAAGTGTTATGTGTCAGACAACATTGCGTAAAAGTGAACAGAGTGTGAGATACAAAAAAATGATTTTTTGAAATCGTGGACAAATCACGCAAGGAAAGTTAAAAAATGGTTTAGTAGTATCTCAGTGATATGTGTCACACACAAAAGTGAACAGAGTGTGAGGTAAGTGAGGTACAAAAAAATTAATATTTGAAATCGTGCACAAATCACGTAGAGAGAGCTAAAAAATGGTTTACGAGTCTGTAAGAGTTATGTGTCAGACAACATTATGTAAAAGAGTACAGAGTGTGAGATACAAAAAAATGATTTTTTGAAATCGTGGACAAATCACGTAAAGACAGTTAAAAAATGGTTTAGTAGTATCTCAGTGAAATGTGTCATACACAAAAGTGAAGAGAGTGTGAAGTAAGTGAGGTACAAAAAATTAATATTTGAAATCGTGCACAAATCACGTAAACAGAGCTAAAAAATGGTTTACGAGTCTGTAAGTGTTATGCGTCAGACAACATTGTGTAAAAGTGAACAGAATGTAAGATACAAAAAAATGAATTTTTTATTTAGTGGACAAATCACGTAAAGAAAGTTAAAACATGGTTTATTGGTCTCTCAGTGATATGTGTCAGACACAAAAGTGAACTGAGTGTGAAGTAAGTGAGGTACAAAAAAATTAATATTTGAAATCGTGCACAAATCACGTAAAGGGAGCTAAAAAATGGTTAACGAGTCTGTAAGCGTAATGTGTCAGACTACATTGTGTAAAAGTGAACAGTGTGAGATACAAAAAAATGATTTTTTGAAATCGTGGACAAATCACGTAAAGAGAGTTAAAAAATGGTTTAGTAGTATCTCAATGATATGTGTCACACACAAAAGTGAACAGAGTGTGAAGTAAGTGAGGTACAAAAAAAATAATATTTGAAATCGTGCACAAATCACGTAAAGAGAGCTAAAAAATGGTTTACGAGTCTGTAAGTGTTATGTGTCAGACAACATTGTGTAAAAGTGAACAGAGTGTGAAATACAAAAAAATGAATTTTTTATATAGTGGACAAATCACGTAAAGAGAGTTAAAAAATGGTTTAGTAGTCTCTCAGTGATATGTGTCAGACACAAAAGTGAACAGAGTGTGAAGTAAGTGAGGTACAAAAAAATTATAATTTGAAATCGTGCACAAATCACGTAAAGAGAGCTAAAAAATGGTTTACTAGTCTGTAAGTGTTATGTGTCAGACAACATTGTGTAAAAGTGAACAGAGTGTTAGATACAAAAAAATGATTTTTTAATTTAGTGGACAAATCACGTAAAGAAAGTTAAAACATGGTTTATTAGTCTTTCAGTGATATGTGTCAGACACAAAAGTGAACAGAGTGTGAAGTAAGTGAGGTACAAAAAAATTAATATTTGAAATCGTGCACAAAAAACGTAAAGAGAGCTAAAAAATGGTTTACTAGTCTGCAAGTGTTATGTGTCAGACAACGTTGTGTAAAAGTGAACAGAGTGTGAGATTCAAAAAAATGATTTTTTTATATAGTGGACAAATCACGTAAAGAGAGTTAAAAAATGGTTTAGTAGTCTCTCAGTGATATGTGTCAGACACAAAAGTGAACAGAGTATGAAGTAAGTGAGGTACAAAAAAATTATAATTTGAAATCGTGCACAAATCACGTAAAGAGAGCTAAAAAATGGTTTACGAGTCTGTAAGTGTTATGTGTCAGACAACATAGTGTAAAAGTGAACAGAGTGTGAGATACAAAAAAATGATTTTTTGAAATCGTGGACAAATTACGTAAAGAGAGTAAAAAAATGGTTTAGTAGTATCTCAGTGATATGTGTTACACACAAAAGTGAACAAAGTGTGAAGTAAGTGAGGTACAAAAAAATTAATATTTGAAATCGTGCACAAATCACGCAAAGAGAGCTTAAAAATGGTTTACGAGTCTGTAAGTGTTATGTGTCAGACAACATTGTGTAAAAGTGAACAGAGTGTGAGATACAAAAAAATGAATTTTTTATATAGTGGACAAGTCACGTAAAGAGAGTTAAAAAATGGTTTAGTTGTCTCTCAGTGATATGTGTCAGACACAAAAGTGAACAGAGTGTGAAGTAAGTGAGGTACAAAAAAATTTATATTTGAAATCGTGCACAAATCACGTAAAGAGAGTTAAAAAATGGTTTAGTAGTCTCTCAGTGATATGTGTCAGACACAAAAGTGAACAGAGTGTGAAGTAAGTGAGGGACAAAAAAATTAATATTTGAAATCGTGCACAAATCACGTAAAGAGAGCTAAAAAATGGTTTACGAGTCTGTAAGTGTTATGTGTCAGACAACATTGTGTAAAAGTGAACAGAGTGTGAGATACAAAAAAATGAATTTTTTATATAGTGGACAAGTCACGTAAAGAGAGTTAAAAAATGGTTTAGTAGTCTCTTGGTGATATGTGTCAGACACAAAAGTGAACAGAGTGTGAACTAAGTGAGGTACAAAAAAATTAATATTTGAAATCGTGCACAAATCACGTGAAGAGAGCTAAAAAATGGTTTACGAGTCTGTAAGTGTTATGTGTCAGACAACATTGTGTAAAAGTGAACAGAGTGTAAGATACAAAAAAATGAATTTTTTATTTAATGGACAAATCACGTAAAGAAAGTTAAAACATGTTTTAGTAGTCTCTCAGTGATATGTGTCAGACACAAAAGTGAACAGAGTGTGAAGTAAGTGAGGTACAAAAAAATTAATATTTGAAATCGTGCACAAATCACGTACAGAGAGCTAAAAAATGGTTTACGTGTCTGTAAGTGTTATGTGTCAGACAACATTGCGTAAAAGTGAACAGAGTGTGAGATACAAAAAAATGATTTTTTGAAATCGTGGACAAATCACGTAAAGAAGGTTAAAAAATGGTTTAGTAGTATCTCAGTGATATGTGTCACACACAAAAGTGAACAGAGTGTGAAGTAAGTGAGGTACAAAAAAATTAACATTTGAAATCGTGCACAAATTACGTAAAGAGAGCTAAAAAGTGGTTTACGAGTCTGTAAGTGTTATGTGTCAGACTACATTGTGTAAAAGTGAACAGAGTGTGAGATACAAAAAAATGATTTTTTGAAATCGTGGACAAATCACGTAAAGAAAGTTGAAAAATGGTTTAGTAGCATCTCAGTGATATGTGTCACACAAAAGTGAACAGAGTGTGAAGTAAGTGAGGTACAAAAAAATTAATATTTGAAATCGTGCACAAATCACGTAAAGAGAGCTAAAAAATGGTTTACGAGTCTGTAAGTGTTATGTGTCAGACAACATTGTGTAAAAGTGAACAGAGGGTGAGATACAAAAAAATGATTTTTTGAAATCGTGGACAAATCACGTAAGGAAAGTTAAAAAATGGTTTAGTAGTATCTCAGTGATATGTGTCACACACAAAAGTGAACAGAGTGTGAAGTAAGTGAGGTACAAAAAAATTAATATTTGAAATCGTGCACAAATCACGTAGAGAGAGCTAAAAAATGGTTTACGAGTCTGTAAGAGTTATGTGTCAGACAACATTATGTAAAAGAGTACAGAGTGTGAGATACAAAAAAATGATTTTTTGAAATCGTGGACAAATCACGTAAAGACAGTTAAAAAATGGTTTAGTAGTATCTCAGTGAAATGTGTCATACACAAAAGTGAAGAGAGTGTGAAGTAAGTGAGGTACAAAAAATTAATATTTGAAATCGTGCACAAATCACGTAAAGAGAGCTAAAAAATGGTTTACGAGTCTGTAAGTGTTATGCGTCAGACAACATTGTGTAATAGTGAACAGAATGTAAGATACAAAAAAATGAATTTTTTATTTAGTGGACAAATCACGTAAAGAAAGTTAAAACATGGTTTATTGGTCTCTCAGTGATATGTGTCAGACACAAAAGTGAACAGAGTGTGAAGTAAGTGAGGTACAAAAAAATTAATATTTGAAATCGTGCACAAATCACGTAAAGGGAGCTAAAAAATGGTTAACGAGTCTGTAAGCGTAATGTGTCAGACTACATTGTGTAAAAGTGAACAGTGTGAGATACAAAAAAATGATTTTTTGAAATCGTGGACAAATCACGTAAAGAGAGTTAAAAAATGGTTTAGTAGTATCTCAATGATATGTGTCACACACAAAAGTGAACAGAGTGTGAAGTAAGTGAGGTACAAAAAAAATAATATTTGAAATCGTGCACAAATCACGTAAAGAGAGCTAAAAAATGGTTTACGAGTCTGTAAGTGTTATGTGTCAGACAACATTGTGTAAAAGTGAACAGAGTGTGAAATACAAAAAAATGAATTTTTTATATGGTGGACAAATCACGTAAAGAGAGTTAAAAAATGGTTTAGTAGTCTCTCAGTGATATGTTTCAGACACAAAAGTGAACAGAGTGTGAAGTAAGTGAGGTACAAAAAAATTATAATTTGAAATCGTGCACAAATCACGTAAAGAGAGCTAAAAAATGGTTTACTAGTCTGTAAGTGTTATGTGTCAGACAACATTGTGTAAAAGTGAACAGAGTGTTAGATACAAAAAAATGATTTTTTAATTTAGTGGACAAATCACGTAAAGAAAGTTAAAACATGGTTTATTAGTCTTTCAGTGATATGTGTCAGACACAAAAGTGAACAGAGTGTGAAGTAAGTGAGGTACAAAAAAAATAATATTTGAAATCGTGCACAAAAAACGTAAAGAGAGCTAAAAAATGGTTTAATAGTCTGTAAGTGTTATGTGTCAGACAACGTTGTGTAAAAGTGAACAGAGTGTGAGATTCAAAAAAATGATTTTTTTATATAGTGGACAAATCACGTAAAGAGAGTTAAAAAATGGTTTAGTAGTCTCTCAGTGATATGTGTCAGACACAAAAGTGAACAGAGTATGAAGTAAGTGAGGTACAAAAAAATTATAATTTGAAATCGTGCACAAATCACGTAAAGAGAGCTAAAAAATGGTTTACGAGTCTGTAAGTGTTATGTGTCAGACAACATAGTGTAAAAGTGAACAGAGTGTGAGATACAAAAAAATGATTTTTTGAAATCGTGGACAAATTACGTAAAGAGAGTAAAAAAATGGTTTAGTAGTATCTCAGTGATATGTGTTACACACAAAAGTGAACAAAGTGTGAAGTAAGTGAGGTACAAAAAAATTAATATTTGAAATCGTGCACAAATCACGCAAAGAGAGCTTAAAAATGGTTTACGAGTCTGTAAGTGTTATGTGTCAGACAACATTGTGTAAAAGTGAACAGAGTGTGAGATACAAAAAAATGAATTTTTTTATATAGTGGACAAGTCACGTAAAGAGAGTTAAAAAATGGTTTAGTTGTCTCTCAGTGATATGTGTCAGACACAAAAGTGAACAGAGTGTGAAGTAAGTTAGGTACAAAAAAATTTATATTTGAAATCGTGCACAAATCACGTAAAGAGAGTTAAAAAATGGTTTAGTAGTCTCTCAGTGATATGTGTCAGACACAAAAGTGAACAGAGTGTGAAGTAAGTGAGGGACAAAAAAATTAATATTTGAAATCGTGCACAAATCACGTAAAGAGAGCTAAAAAATGGTTTACGAGTCTGTAAGTGTTATGTGTCAGACAACATTGTGTAAAAGTGAACAGAGTGTGAGATACAAAAAAGTGATTTTTTGAAATCGTGGACAAATCACGTAAAGAGAGTTAAAAAATGGTTTAGTAGTATCTCAGTGATATGTGTCACACACAAAAGTGAACAGAGTGTGAAGTAAGTGAGGTACAAAAAAATTATAATTTGAAATCGTGCACAAATCACGTAAAGAGAGCTAAAAAATGGTTTACGAGTCTGTAAGTGTTATGTGTCAGACAACATTGTGTAAAAGTGAACAGAGTGTGAAATACAAAAAAATGATTTTTTTATATAGTGGACAAATCACGTAAAGAGAGTTAAAAAATGGTTTAGTGGTATCTCAGTGATATGTGTCACACACAAAAGTGAACAGAGTGTGAAGTAAGTGAGGTACAAAATTATTAATATTTGAAATCGTGCACAAATCACATAAAGAGAGCTAAAAAATGGTTTACGAGTCTGTAAGTGTTATGTGTCAGACAACTTTGTGTAAAAGTGAACAGAGTGTGAGATACAAAAAAATGAATTTTTTATATGGTGGACAAGTCACGTAAAGAAAGTTAAAAAATGGTTTAGTAGAATCTCAGTGATATGTGTCATACACAAAAGTGAACAGTGTGAAGTAAGTGAGGTACAAAAAAATTAATATTTGAAATCGTGCACAAATCACGTAAAGAGAGCTAAAAAATGGTTTACGAGTCTGTAAGTGTTATGTGTCAGACAACATAGTGTAAAAGTGAACAGAGTGTAAGATACAAAAAAATGAATTTTTTATTTAGTATACAAATCACGTAAAGAAGTTAAAACATGGTTTATTGGTCTCTCAGTGATATGTGTCAGACACAGAAGTGAACAGAGTGTGAAGTTAGTGAGGTACAAAAAAATTAACATTTGAAATCGTGCACAAATTACGTAAAGAGAGCTAAAAAGTGGTTTACGAGTCTGTAAGTGTTATGTGTCAGACAACATAGTGTAAAAGTGAACAGAGTGTAAGATACAAAAAAATGATTTTTTAATTTAGTGGACAAATCACGTAAAGAAAGTTAAAACATGGTTTATTAGTCTTTCAGTGATATGTGTCAGACACAAAAGTGAACAGAGTGTGAAGTAAGTGAGGTACAAAAAAATTAATATTTGAAATCGTGCACAAAAAACGTAAAGAGAGCTAAAAAATGGTTTACTAGTCTGTAAGTGTTATGTGTCAGACAACGTTTTGTAAAAGTGAACAGAGTGTGAGATTCAAAAAAATGATTTTTTTATATAGTGGACAAATCACGTAAAGAGAGTTAAAAAATGGTTTAGTAGTCTCTCAGTGATATGTGTCAGACACAAAAGTGAACAGAGTGTGAAGTAAGTGAGGTACAAAAAAATTATAATTTGAAATCGTGCACAAATCACGTAAAGAGAGCTAAAAAATGGTTTACTAGTCTGTAAGTGTTATGTGTCAGACAACATTGTGTAAAAGTGAACAGAGTGTTAGATACAAAAAAATGATTTTTTAATTTAGTGGACAAATCACGTAAAGAAAGTTAAAACATGGTTTATTAGTCTTTCAGTGATATGTGTCAGACACAAAAGTGAACAGAGTGTGAAGTAAGTGAGGTACAAAAAAATTAATATTTGAAATCGTGCACAAAAAACGTAAAGAGAGCTAAAAAATGGTTTACTAGTCTGTAAGTGTTATGTGTCAGACAACGTTGTGTAAAAGTGAACAGAGTGTGAGATTCAAAAAAATGATTTTTTTATATAGTGGACAAATCACGTAAAGAGAGTTAAAAAATGGTTTAGTAGTCTCTCAGTGATATGTGTCAGACACAAAAGTGAACAGAGTATGAAGTAAGTGAGGTACAAAAAAATTATAATTTGAAATCGTGCACAAATCACGTAAAGAGAGCTAAAAAATGGTTTACGAGTCTGTAAGTGTTATGTGTCAGACAACATAGTGTAAAAGTGAACAGAGTGTGAGATACAAAAAAATGATTTTTTGAAATCGTGGACAAATTACGTAAAGAGAGTAAAAAAATGGTTTAGTAGTATCTCAATGATATGTGTTACACACAAAAGTGAACAAAGTGTGAAGTAAGTGAGGTACAAAAAAATTAATATTTGAAATCGTGCACAAATCACGCAAAGAGAGCTTAAAAATGGTTTGCGAGTCTGTAAGTGTTATGTGTCAGACAACATTGTGTAAAAGTGAACAGAGTGTGAGATACAAAAAAATGAATTTTTTATATAGTGGACAAGTCACGTAAAGAGAGTTAAAAAATGGTTTAGTTGTCTCTCAGTGATATGTGTCAGACACAAAAGTGAACAGAGTGTGAAGTAAGTGAGGTACAAAAAAATTTATATTTGAAATCGTGCACAAATCACGCAAAGAGAGTTAAAAAATGGTTTAGTAGTCTCTCAGTGATATGTGTCAGACACAAAAGTGAACAGAGTGTGAAGTAAGTGAGGGACAAAAAAATTAATATTTGAAATCGTGCACAAATCACGTAAAGAGAGCTAAAAAATGGTTTACGAGTCTGTAAGTGTTATGTGTCAGACAACATTGTGTAAAAGTGAACAGAGTGTGAGATACAAAAAAATGAATTTTTTATATAGTGGACAAGTCACGTAAAGAGAGTTAAAAAATGGTTTAGTAGTCTCTTGGTGATATGTGTCAGACACAAAAGTGAACAGAGTGTGAACTAAGTGAGGTACAAAAAAATTAATATTTGAAATCGTGCACAAATCACGTGAAGAGAGCTAAAAAATGGTTTACGAGTCTGTAAGTGTTATGTGTCAGACAACATTGTGTAAAAGTGAACAGAGTGTAAGATACAAAAAAATGAATTTTTTATTTAATGGACAAATCACGTAAAGAAAGTTAAAACATGTTTTAGTAGTCTCTCAGTGATATGTGTCAGACACAAAAGTGAACAGAGTGTGAAGTAAGTGAGGTACAAAAAAATTAATATTTGAAATCGTGCACAAATCACGTACAGAGAGCTAAAAAATGGTTTACGTGTCTGTAAGTGTTATGTGTCAGACAACATTGCGTAAAAGTGAACAGAGTGTGAGATACAAAAAAATGATTTTTTGAAATCGTGGACAAATCACGTAAAGAAGGTTAAAAAATGGTTTAGTAGTATCTCAGTGATATGTGTCACACACAAAAGTGAACAGAGTGTGAAGTAAGTGAGGTACAAAAAAATTAACATTTGAAATCGTGCACAAATTACGTAAAGAGAGCTAAAAAGTGGTTTACGAGTCTGTAAGTGTTATGTGTCAGACTACATTGTGTAAAAGTGAACAGAGTGTGAGATACAAAAAAATGATTTTTTGAAATCGTGGACAAATCACGTAAAGAAAGTTGAAAAATGGTTTAGTAGCATCTCAGTGATATGTGTCACACAAAAGTGAACAGAGTGTGAAGTAAGTGAGGTACAAAAAAATTAATATTTGAAATCGTGCACAAATCACGTAAAGAGAGCTAAAAAATGGTTTACGAGTCTGTAAGTGTTATGTGTCAGACAACATTGTGTAAAAGTGAACAGAGGGTGAGATACAAAAAAATGATTTTTTGAAATCGTGGACAAATCACGTAAGGAAAGTTAAAAAATGGTTTAGTAGTATCTCAGTGATATGTGTCACACACAAAAGTGAACAGAGTGTGAAGTAAGTGAGGTACAAAAAAATTAATATTTGAAATCGTGCACAAATCACGTAGAGAGAGCTAAAAAATGGTTTACGAGTCTGTAAGAGTTATGTGTCAGACAACATTATGTAAAAGAGTACAGAGTGTGAGATACAAAAAAATGATTTTTTGAAATCGTGGACAAATCACGTAAAGACAGTTAAAAAATGGTTTAGTAGTATCTCAGTGAAATGTGTCATACACAAAAGTGAAGAGAGTGTGAAGTAAGTGAGGTACAAAAAATTAATATTTGAAATCGTGCACAAATCACGTAAAGAGAGCTAAAAAATGGTTTACGAGTCTGTAAGTGTTATGCGTCAGACAACATTGTGTAAAAGTGAACAGAATGTAAGATACAAAAAAATGAATTTTTTATTTAGTGGACAAATCACGTAAAGAAAGTTAAAACATGGTTTATTGGTCTCTCAGTGATATGTGTCAGACACAAAAGTGAACAGAGTGTGAAGTAAGTGAGGTACAAAAAAATTAATATTTGAAATCGTGCACAAATCACGTAAAGGGAGCTAAAAAATGGTTAACGAGTCTGTAAGCGTAACGTGTCAGACTACATTGTGTAAAAGTGAACAGTGTGAGATACAAAAAAATGATTTTTTGAAATCGTGGACAAATCACGTAAAGAGAGTTAAAAAATGGTTTAGTAGTATCTCAATGATATGTGTCACACACAAAAGTGAACAGAGTGTGAAGTAAGTGAGGTACAAAAAAAAATAATATTTGAAATCGTGCACAAATCACGTAAAGAGAGCTAAAAAATGGTTTACGAATCTGTAAGTGTTATGTGTCAGACAACATTGTGTAAAAGTGAACAGAGTGTGAAATACAAAAAAATGAATTTTTTATATAGTGGACAAATCACGTAAAGAGAGTTAAAAAATGGTTTAGTAGTCTCTCAGTGATATGTTTCAGACACAAAAGTGAACAGAGTGTGAAGTAAGTGAGGTACAAAAAAATTATAATTTGAAATCGTGCACAAATCACGTAAAGAGAGCTAAAAAATGGTTTACTAGTCTGTAAGTGTTATGTGTCAGACATCATTGTGTAAAAGTGAACAGAGTGTTAGATACAAAAAAATGATTTTTTAATTTAGTGGACAAATCACGTAAAGAAAGTTAAAACATGGTTTATTAGTCTTTCAGTGATATGTGTCAGACACAAAAGTGAACAGAGTGTGAAGTAAGTGAGGTACAAAAAAATTAATATTTGAAATCGTGCACAAAAAACGTAAAGAGAGCTAAAAAATGGTTTACTAGTCTGTAAGTGTTATGTGTCAGACAACGTTTTGTCAAAGTGAACAGAATGTGAGATTCAAAAAAATGATTTTTTTATATAGTGGACAAATCACGTAAAGAGAGTTAAAAAATGGTTTAGTAGTCTCTCAGTGATATGTGTCAGACACAAAAGTGAACAGAGTATGAAGTAAGTGAGGTACAAAAAAATTATAATTTGAAATCGTGCACAAATCACGTAAAGAGAGCTAAAAAATGGTTTACGAGTCTGTAAGTGTTATGTGTCAGACAACATAGTGTAAAAGTGAACAGAGTGTGAGATACAAAAAAATGATTTTTTGAAATCGTGGACAAATTACGTAAAGAGGGTAAAAAAATGGTTTAGTAGTATCTCAGTGATATGTGTTACACACAAAAGTGAACAAAGTGTGAAGTAAGTGAGGTACAAAAAAATTAATATTTGAAATCGTGCACAAATCACGCAAAGAGAGCTTAAAAATGGTTTACGAGTCTGTAAGTGTTATGTGTCAGACAACATTGTGTAAAAGTGAACAGAGTGTGAGATACAAAAAAATGAATTTTTTATATAGTGGACAAGTCACGTAAAGAGAGTTAAAAAATGGTTTAGTTGTCTCTCAGTGATATGTGTCAGACTCAAAAGTGAACAGAGTGTGAAGTAAGTTAGGTACAAAAAAATTTATATTTGAAATCGTGCACAAATCACGTAAAGAGAGTTAAAAAATGGTTTAGTAGTCTCTCAGTGATATGTGTCAGACACAAAAGTGAACAGAGTGTGAAGTAAGTGAGGGACAAAAAAATTAATATTTGAAATCGTGCACAAATCACGTAAAGAGAGCTAAAAAATGGTTTACGAGTCTGTAAGTGTTATGTGTCAGACAACATTGTGTAAAAGTGAACAGAGTGTGAGATACAAAAAAGTGATTTTTTGAAATCGTGGACAAATCACGTAAAGAGAGTTAAAAAATGGTTTAGTAGTATCTCAGTGATATGTGTCACACACAAAAGTGAACAGAGTGTGAAGTAAGTGAGGTACAAAAAAATTATAATTTGAAATCGTGCACAAATCACGTAACGAGAGCTAAAAAATGGTTTACGAGTCTGTAAGTGTTATGTGTCAGACAACATTGTGTAAAAGTGAACAGAGTGTGAAATACAAAAAAATGATTTTTTTATATAGTGGACAAATCACGTAAAGAGAGTTAAAAAATGGTTTAGTGGTATCTCAGTGATATGTGTCACACACAAAAGTGAACAGAGTGTGAAGTAAGTGAGGTACAAAATTATTAATATTTGAAATCGTGCACAAATCACATAAAGAGAGCTAAAAAATGGTTTACGAGTCTGTAAGTGTTATGTGTCAGACAACTTTGTGTAAAAGTGAACAGAGTGTGAGATACAAAAAAATGAATTTTTTATATGGTGGACAAGTCACGTAAAGAAAGTTAAAAAATGGTTTAGTAGAATCTCAGTGATATGTGTCATACACAAAAGTGAACAGTGTGAAGTAAGTGAGGTACAAAAAAATTAATATTTGAAATCGTGCACAAATCACGTAAAGAGAGCTAAAAAATGGTTTACGAGTCTGTAAGTGTTATGTGTCAGACAACATAGTGTAAAAGTGAACAGAGTGTAAGATACAAAAAAATGAATTTTTTATTTAGTATACAAATCACGTAAAGAAGTTAAAACATGGTTTATTGGTCTCTCAGTGATATGTGTCAGACACAGAAGTGAACAGAGTGTGAAGTTAGTGAGGTACAAAAAAATTAACATTTGAAATCGTGCACAAATTACGTAAAGAGAGCTAAAAAGTGGTTTACGAGTCTGTAAGTGTTATGTGTCAGACTACATTGTGTAAAAGTGAACAGAGTGTGAGATACAAAAAAATGATTTTTTGAAATCGTGGACAAATCACGTAAAGAGAGTTAAAAAATGGTTTAGTAGTATCTCAGTGATATGTGTCACACACAAAAGTGAACAGAGTGTGAAGTAAGTGAGGTACAAAAAAATTATAATTTGAAATCGTGCATAAATCACGTAAAGAGAGCTAAAAAATAGTTTACGAGTCTGTAAGTGTTATGTGTCAGACAACATTGTGTAAAAGTGAACAGAGTGTGAGATACAAAAAAATGATATTTTTATATAGTGAACAAGTCACGTAAAGAGAGTTAAAAAATGGTTTAGTAGTCTCTCAGTGATATGTGTCAGACACAAAAGTGAATAGAGTGTGAAGTAAGTGAGGTACAAAAAAATTTATATTTGAAATCGTGCACAAATCACGTAAAGAGAGTTAAAAAATGGTTTAATAGTCTCTCAGTGATATGTGTCAGACACAAAAGTGAACAGAGTGTGAAGTAAGTGAGAGACAAAAAAATTATTATTTGAAATCGTGCACAAATCACGTAAAGAGAGCTAAAAAATGGTTTACGAGTCTGTAAGTGTTATGTGTCAGACTACATTGTGTAAAAGTGAACAGAGTGTGAGATACAAAAAAAATATTTTTTGAAATCGTGGACAAATCACGTAAAGAGAGTTAAAAAATGGTTTAGTAGTATCTCAGTGATATGTGTCACACACAAAAGTGAACAGAGAGTGAAGTAAGTGTGGTACAAAAAAATTATAATTTGTAGTCGTGCACAAATCACGTAAAGAGAGCTAAAAAATAGTTTACGAGTCTGTAAGTGTTATGTGTCAGGCAACATTGTGTAAATGTGAACAGAGTGTGAGATACTAAAAAATGAATTTTTTATATAGTAAACAAATCACGTAAAGAGAGTTAAAAATTGCTTTAGTAGTATCTCAGTGATATGTGTCACACTCAAAAGTGAATAGTGTGTGAAGTAAGTGAGGTACAAAAAAATTAATATTTGAAATCGTGCACAAATCACGTAAAGAGAGCTAAAAAATGGTTTACGAGTCTGTAAGTGTTATGTGTCAGACAACATTGTGTAAAAGTGAACAGAGTGTGAGATACAAAAAAATGATTTTCTGAAATCGTGGACAAATCACGGAAAGAGAGTTAAAAAATGGTTTAGTAGTATCTCAGTGATATGTGTCACACACAAAATTGAACAGAGTGTGAAGTAAGAGAGGTACAAAAAAATGAATATTTGAAATCGTGCACAAATCACGTAAAGAGAGCTAAAAAATGGTTTACGAGTCTGTAAGTGTTATGTGTCAGACAACATTGTGTAAAAGTGAACTGAGTGTGAGATACAAAAAAATGAATTTTTTATATAGTGGACAAGTCACGTAAAGAGAGTTAAAAAATGGTTTAGTGGTCTTTTGGTGATATGTGTCAGACACAAAAGTGAAAACAGTGTGAAGTAAGTGAGGTACAAAAAAATTAATATTTGAAATCGTGCACAAATCACGTGAAGAGATCTAAAAAATGGTTTACGAGTCTGTAAGTGTTATGTGTCAGACAACATTGTGTAAAAGTGAACAGAGTGTAAGATACAAAAAAATGAATTTTTTATTTAATGGACAAATCACGTAAAGAAAGTTAAAACATGTTTTAGTAGTCTCTCAGTGATATGTGTCAGACACAAAAGTGAACAGAATGTGTAGTAAGTGAGGTACAAAAAAATTAAAATTTGAAATCGTGCACAAATCACGTAAAGAGAGCTAAAAAATGGTTTACGAGTCTGTAAGGGTTATGTGTCAGACAACATTGCGTAAAAGTGAACAGAGTGTGAGATACAAAAAAATGATTTTTTGAAATCGTGGACAAATCACGTAAAGAAAGTTAAAAAATGGTTTAGTAGTATCTCAGTGATATGTGTCACACACAAAAGTGAACAGAGTGTGAAGTAAGTGAGGTACAAAAAAATTAATATTTGAAATCGTACACAAATCACGTAGAGAGAGCTAAAAAATGGTTTACGAGTCTGTAAGAGTTACGTGTCAGACAACATTATGTAAAAGTGAACAGAGTGTGAGATACAAAAAAATGATTTTTGAAATCGTGGACAAATCACGTAAAGAGAGTTAAAAAATGGTTTAGTAGTCTCTCAGTGATATGTGTCAGACACAAAAGTGAACAGAGTGTGAAGTAAGTGAGGTACAAAAAAATTAATATTTGAAATCGTGCACAAATCACGTAAAGAGAGTTAAAAAATGGTTTAGTAGTCTCTTGGTGATATGTGTCAGACACAAAAGTGAACAGAGTGTGAAGTAAGTGAGGTACAAAAAAATTAATATTTGAAATCGTGCACAAATCACGTAAAGAGAGCTAAAAAATGGTTTACGAGTCTATAAGAATTATGTGTCAGACAACTTTGTGTAAAAGTGAACAGAGTGTGAGATACAAAATAATGATGATTTTTTGAAATCGTGGACAAATCACGTAAAGAAAGTTAAAACATGGTTTATTGGTCTCTCAGTGATATGTGTCAGACACAGAAGTGAACAGAGTGTGAAGTTAGTGAGGTACAAAAAAATTAACATTTGAAATCGTGCACAAATTACGTAAAGAGAGCTAAAAAGTGGTTTACGAGTCTGTAAGTGTTATGTGTCAGACTACATTGTGTAAAAGTGAACAGAGTGTGAGATACAAAAAAATGATTTTTTGAAATCGTGGACAAATCACGTAAAGAGAGTTAAAAAATGGTTTAGTAGTATCTCAGTGATATGTGTCACACACAAAAGTGAACAGAGTGTGAAGTAAGTGAGGTACAAAAAAATTATAATTTGAAATCGTGCATAAATCACGTAAAGAGAGCTAAAAAATAGTTTACGAGTCTGTAAGTGTTATGTGTCAGACAACATTGTGTAAAAGTGAACAGAGTGTGAGATACAAAAAAATGATATTTTTATATAGTGAACAAGTCACGTAAAGAGAGTTAAAAAATGGTTTAGTAGTCTCTCAGTGATATGTGTCAGACACAAAAGTGAATAGAGTGTGAAGTAAGTGAGGTACAAAAAAATTTATATTTGAAATCGTGCACAAATCACGTAAAGAGAGTTAAAAAATGGTTTAATAGTCTCTCAGTGATATGTGTCAGACACAAAAGTGAACAGAGTGTGAAGTAAGTGAGAGACAAAAAAATTATTATTTGAAATCGTGCACAAATCACGTAAAGAGAGCTAAAAAATGGTTTACGAGTCTGTAAGTGTTATGTGTCAGACTACATTGTGTAAAAGTGAACAGAGTGTGAGATACAAAAAAAATATTTTTTGAAATCGTGGACAAATCACGTAAAGAGAGTTAAAAAATGGTTTAGTAGTATCTCAGTGATATGTGTCACACACAAAAGTGAACAGAGAGTGAAGTAAGTGTGGTACAAAAAAATTATAATTTGTAGTCGTGCACAAATCACGTAAAGAGAGCTAAAAAATAGTTTACGAGTCTGTAAGTGTTATGTGTCAGGCAACATTGTGTAAATGTGAACAGAGTGTGAGATACTAAAAAATGAATTTTTTATATAGTAAACAAATCACGTAAAGAGAGTTAAAAATTGCTTTAGTAGTATCTCAGTGATATGTGTCACACTCAAAAGTGAATAGTGTGTGAAGTAAGTGAGGTACAAAAAAATTAATATTTGAAATCGTGCACAAATCACGTAAAGAGAGCTAAAAAATGGTTTACGAGTCTGTAAGTGTTATGTGTCAGACAACATTGTGTAAAAGTGAACAGAGTGTGAGATACAAAAAAATGATTTTCTGAAATCGTGGACAAATCACGGAAAGAGAGTTAAAAAATGGTTTAGTAGTATCTCAGTGATATGTGTCACACACAAAATTGAACAGAGTGTGAAGTAAGAGAGGTACAAAAAAATGAATATTTGAAATCGTGCACAAATCACGTAAAGAGAGCTAAAAAATGGTTTACGAGTCTGTAAGTGTTATGTGTCAGACAACATTGTGTAAAAGTGAACTGAGTGTGAGATACAAAAAAATGAATTTTTTATATAGTGGACAAGTCACGTAAAGAGAGTTAAAAAATGGTTTAGTGGTCTTTTGGTGATATGTGTCAGACACAAAAGTGAAAACAGTGTGAAGTAAGTGAGGTACAAAAAAATTAATATTTGAAATCGTGCACAAATCACGTGAAGAGATCTAAAAAATGGTTTACGAGTCTGTAAGTGTTATGTGTCAGACAACATTGTGTAAAAGTGAACAGAGTGTAAGATACAAAAAAATGAATTTTTTATTTAATGGACAAATCACGTAAAGAAAGTTAAAACATGTTTTAGTAGTCTCTCAGTGATATGTGTCAGACACAAAAGTGAACAGAATGTGTAGTAAGTGAGGTACAAAAAAATTAAAATTTGAAATCGTGCACAAATCACGTAAAGAGAGCTAAAAAATGGTTTACGAGTCTGTAAGGGTTATGTGTCAGACAACATTGCGTAAAAGTGAACAGAGTGTGAGATACAAAAAAATGATTTTTTGAAATCGTGGACAAATCACGTAAAGAAAGTTAAAAAATGGTTTAGTAGTATCTCAGTGATATGTGTCACACACAAAAGTGAACAGAGTGTGAAGTAAGTGAGGTACAAAAAAATTAATATTTGAAATCGTACACAAATCACGTAGAGAGAGCTAAAAAATGGTTTACGAGTCTGTAAGAGTTACGTGTCAGACAACATTATGTAAAAGTGAACAGAGTGTGAGATACAAAAAAATGATTTTTTGAAATCGTGGACAAATCACGTAAAGAGAGTTAAAAAATGGTTTAGTAGTCTCTCAGTGATATGTGTCAGACACAAAAGTGAACAGAGTGTGAAGTAAGTGAGGTACAAAAAAATTAATATTTGAAATCGTGCACAAATCACGTAAAGAGAGTTAAAAAATGGTTTAGTAGTCTCTTGGTGATATGTGTCAGACACAAAAGTGAACAGAGTGTGAAGTAAGTGAGGTACAAAAAAATTAATATTTGAAATCGTGCACAAATCACGTAAAGAGAGCTAAAAAATGGTTTACGAGTCTATAAGAATTATGTGTCAGACAACTTTGTGTAAAAGTGAACAGAGTGTGAGATACAAAATAATGATGATTTTTTGAAATCGTGGACAAATCACGTAAAGAGTGTTAAAAATGGTTTAGTAGTATCTCAGTGATATGTGTCACACACAAAAGTGAACAGAGTGTGAAGTAAGTGAGGTACAAAAAAATTATAATTTGAAATCGTGCACAAATCACGTAAAGAGAGCTAAAAAATAGTTTACTAGTCTGTAAGTGTTATGTGTCAGACAACATTGTGTAAAAGTGAACAGAGTGTGAGATACTAAAAAATGAATTTTTTATATATTGGATAAATCACGTAAAGAGAGTTAAAAATTAGTTTAGTAGTATCTCAGTGATATGTGTCACACACAAAAGTGAACAGTGTGTGAAGTGAGTGAGGTACAAAAAAATTAATATTTGAAATCGTGCACAAATCACGTAAAGAGAGCTAAAAAATGGTTTACGAGTCTGTAAGTGTTATGTGTCAGACAACATTGTGTAAAAGTGAACAGAGTGTGAGATACAAAAAAATGATTTTCTGAAATCATGGACAAATCACGGAAAGAGAGTTAAAAAATGGTTTAGTAGTATCTCAGTGATATGTGTCACACACAAAATTGAACAGAGTGTGAAGTAAGAGAGGTACAAAAAAATGAATATTTGAAATCGTGCACAAATCACGTAAAGAGAGCTAAAAAATGGTTTACGAGTCTGTAAGTGTTATGTGTCAGACAACATTGAGTAAAAGTGAACAGAGTGTGAGATACAAAAAAATGAATTTTTTATATAGTGGACAAGTCACGTAAAGAGAGTTAAAAAATGGTTTAGTGGTCTTTTGGTGATATGTGTCAGACACAAAAGTGAACAGAGTGTGAAGTAAGTGAGGGACAAAAAAATTATTATTTGAAATCGTGCACAAATCACGTAAAGAGAGCTAAAAAATGGTTTACGAGTCTGTAAGTGTTATGTGTCAGACTACATTGTGTAAAAGTGAACAGAGTGTGAGATACAAAAAAAATATTTTTTGAAATCGTGGACAAATCACGTAAAGAGAGTTAAAAAATGGTTTAGTAGTATCTCAGTGATATGTGTCACACACAAAAGTGAACAGAGAGTGAAGTAAGTGTGGTACAAAAAAAATTATAATTTGTAGTCGTGCACAAATCACGTAAAGAGAGCTAAAAAATAGTTTACGAGTCTGTAAGTGTTATGTGTCAGGCAACATTGTGTAAAAGTGAACAGAGTGTGAGATACTAAAAAATGAATTTTTTATATAGTAAACAAATCACGTAAAGAGAGTTAAAAATTGCTTTAGTAGTATCTCAGTGATATGTGTCACACTCAAAAGTGAATAGTGTGTGAAGTAAGTGAGGTACAAAAAAATTAATATTTGAAATCGTGCACAAATCACGTAAAGAGAGCTAAAAAATGGTTTACGAGTCTGTAAGTGTTATGTGTCAGACAACATTGTGTAAAAGTGAACAGAGTGTGAGATACAAAAAAATGATTTTCTGAAATCGTGGACAAATCACGGAAAGAGAGTTAAAAAATGGTTTAGTAGTATCTCAGTGATTTGTGTCACACACAAAAGTGAACAGAGTGTGAAGTAAGAGAGGTACAAAAAAATGAATATTTGAAATCGTGCACAAATCACGTGATGAGAGCTAAAAAATGGTTTACGAGTCTGTAAGTGTTATGTGTCAGACAACATTGTGTAAAAGTGAACAGAGTGTAAGATACAAAAAAATGAATTTTTTATTTAATGGACAAATCACGTAAAGAAAGTTAAAACATGTTTTAGTAGTCTCTCAGTGATATGTGTCAGACACAAAAGTGAACAGAGTGTGAAGTAAGTGAGGTACAAAAAAATTAAAATTTGAAATCGTGCACAAATCACGTAAAGAGCGCTAAAAAATGGTTTACGTGTCTGTAAGTGTTATGTGTCAGACAACATTGCGAAAAGTGAACAGAGTGTGAGATACAAAAAAATGATTTTTTGAAATCATGGACAAATCACGTAAAGAAAGTTAAAAAATGGTTTAGTAGTATCTCAGTGATATGTGTCACACACAAAAGTGAACAGAGTGTGAAGTAAGTGAGGTACAAAAAAATTAAAATTTGAAATCGTGCACAAATCACGTAAAGAGAGCTAAAAAATGGTTTACGAGTCTGTAAGGGTTATGTGTC
Source organism: Philonthus spinipes (assembly GCA_963082785.1). Taxonomy (NCBI): domain Eukaryota; kingdom Metazoa; phylum Arthropoda; class Insecta; order Coleoptera; family Staphylinidae; genus Philonthus; species Philonthus spinipes. The sequence goes on along the minus strand of OY720310.1, from coordinate 24,525,030 downwards.
AGACAACATTGCGTAAAAGTGAACAGAGTGTGAGATACAAAAAAATGATTTTTTGAAATCGTGGACAAATCACGTAAAGAAAGTTAAAAAATGGTTTAGTAGTATCTCAGTGATATGTGTCACACACAAAAGTGAACAGAGTGTGAAGTAAGTGAGGTACAAAAAAATTAATATTTGAAATCGTACACAAATCACGTAGAGAGAGCTAAAAAATGGTTTACGAGTCTGTAAGAGTTACGTGTCAGACAACATTATGTAAAAGTGAACAGAGTGTGAGATACAAAAAAATGATTTTTTGAAATCGTGGACAAATCACGTAAAGAGAGTTAAAAAATGGTTTAGTAGTCTCTCAGTGATATGTGTCAGACACAAAAGTGAACAGAGTGTGAAGTAAGTGATGTACAAAAAAATTAATATTTGAAATCGTGCACAAATCACGTAAAGAGAGTTAAAAAATGGTTTAGTAGTCTCTTGGTGATATGTGTCAGACACAAAAGTGAACAGAGTGTGAAGTAAGTGAGGTACAAAAAAATTAATATTTGAAATCGTGCACAAATCACGTAAAGAGAGCTAAAAAATGGTTTACGAGTCTATAAGAATTATGTGTCAGACAACTTTGTGTAAAAGTGAACAGAGTGTGATATACAAAATAATGATGATTTTTTGAAATCGTGGACAAATCACGTAAAGAGAGTTAAAAAATGGTTTAGTAGTATCTCAGTGATATGTGTCAGACACAAAAGTGAACAGAGTGTGAAGTAAGTGAGGTACAAAAAAATTAATATTTGAAATCGTGCACAAATCACGTGAAGAGAGCTAAAAAATGGTTTACGAGTCTGTAAGTGTTATGTGTCAGACAACATTGTGTAAAAGTGAACAGAGTGTAAGATACAAAAAAATGAATTTTTTATTTAATGGACAAATCACGTAAAGAAAGTTAAAACATGTTTTAGTAGTCTCTCAGTGATATGTGTCAGACACAAAAGTGAACAGAGTGTGAAGTAAGTGAGGTACAAAATTATTAATATTTGAAATCGTGCACAAATCACATAAAGAGAGCTAAAAAATGGTTTACGAGTCTGTAAGTGTTATGTGTCAGACAACTTTGTGTAAAAGTGAACAGAGTGTGAGATACAAAAAAATGAATTTTTTATATAGTGGACAAGTCACGTAAAGAGAGTTAAAAAATGGTTTAGTTGTCTCTCAGTGATATGTGTCAGACACAAAAGTGAACAGAGTGTGAAGTAAGTGAGGTACAAAAAAATTAATATTTGAAATCGTGCACAAATCACGTAAAGGGAGCTAAAAAATGGTTAACGAGTCTGTAAGCGTAATGTGTCAGACTACATTGTGTAAAAGTGAACAGTGTGAGATACAAAAAAATGATTTTTTGAAATCGTGGACAAATCACGTAAAGAGAGTTAAAAATGGTTTAGTAGTATCTCAATGATATGTGTCACACACAAAAGTGAACAGAGTGTGAAGTAAGTGAGGTACAAAAAAAATAATATTTGAAATCGTGCACAAATCACGTAAAGAGAGCTAAAAAATGGTTTACGAGTCTGTAAGTGTTATGTGTCAGACAACATTGTGTAAAAGTGAACAGAGTGTGAAATACAAAAAAATGAATTTTTTATATAGTGGACAAATCACGTAAAGAGAGTTAAAAAATGGTTTAGTAGTCTCTCAGTGATATGTGTCAGACACAAAAGTGAACAGAGTGTGAAGTAAGTGAGGTACAAAAAAATTATAATTTGAAATCGTGCACAAATCACGTAAAGAGAGCTAAAAAAATGGTTTACTAGTCTGTAAGTGTTATGTGTCAGACAACATTGTGTAAAAGTGAACAGAGTGTTAGATACAAAAAAATGATTTTTTAATTTAGTGGACAAATCACGTAAAGAAAGTTAAAACATGGTTTATTAGTCTTTCGGTGATATGTGTCAGACACAAAAGTGAACAGAGTGTGAAGTAAGTGAGGTACAAAAAAATTAATATTTGAAATCGTGCACAAAAAACGTAAAGAGAGCTAAAAAATGGTTTACTAGTCTGTAAGTGTTATGTGTCAGACAACGTTGTGTAAAAGTGAACAGAGTGTGAGATTCAAAAAAATGATTTTTTTATATAGTGGACAAATCACGTAAAGAGAGTTAAAAAATGGTTTAGTGGTCTCTCAGTGATATGTGTCAGACACAAAAGTGAACAGAGTATGAAGTAAGTGAGGTACAAAAAAATTATAATTTGAAATCGTGCACAAATCACGTAAAGAGAGCTAAAAAATGGTTTACGAGTCTGTAAGTGTTATGTGTCAGACAACATTGTGTAAAAGTGAACAGAGTGTGAGATACAAAAAAATGATTTTTTGAAATCGTAGACAAATTACGTAAAGAGAGTAAAAAAATGGTTTAGTAGTATCTCAGTGATATGTGTTACACACAAAAGTGAACAAAGTGTGAAGTAAGTGAGGTACAAAAAAATTAATATTTGAAATCGTGCACAAATCACGCAAAGAGAGCTTAAAAATGGTTTACGAGTCTGTAAGTGTTATGTGTCAGACAACATTGTGTAAAAGTGAACAGAGTGTGAGATACAAAAAAATGAATTTTTTATATAGTGGACAAGTCACGTAAAGAGAGTTAAAAAATGGTTTAGTTGTCTCTCAGTGATATGTGTCAGACACAAAAGTGAACAGAGTGTGAAGTAAGTGAGGTACAAAAAAATTTATATTTGAAATCGTGCACAAATCACGTAAAGAGAGTTAAAAAATGGTTTAGTAGTCTCTCAGTGATATGTGTCAGACACAAAAGTGAACAGAGTGTGAAGTAAGTGAGGGACAAAAAAATTAATATTTGAAATCGTGCACAAATCACGTAAAGAGAGCTAAAAAATGGTTTACGAGTCTGTAAGTGTTATGTGTCAGACAACATTGTGTAAAAGTGAACAGAGTGTGAGATACAAAAAAGTGATTTTTTGAAATCGTGGACAAATCACGTAAAGAGAGTTAAAAAATGGTTTAGTAGTATCTCAGTGATATGTGTCACACACAAAAGTGAACAGAGTGTGAAGTAAGTGAGGTACAAAAAAATTATAATTTGAAATCGTGCACAAATCACGTAAAGAGAGCTAAAAAATGGTTTACGAGTCTGTAAGTGTTATGTGTCAGACAACATTGTGTAAAAGTGAACAGAGTGTGAAATACAAAAAAATGATTTTTTTATATAGTGGACAAATCACGTAAAGAGAGTTAAAAAATGGTTTAGTGGTATCTCAGTGATATGTGTCACACACAAAAGTGAACAGAGTGTGAAGTAAGTGAGGTACAAAATTATTAATATTTGAAATCGTGCACAAATCACATAAAGAGAGCTAAAAAATGGTTTACGAGTCTGTAAGTGTTATGTGTCAGACAACTTTGTGTAAAAGTGAACAGAGTGTGAGATACAAAAAAATGAATTTTTTATATAGTGGACAAGTCACGTAAAGAGAGTTAAAAAATGGTTTAGTTGTCTCTCAGTGATATGTGTCAGACACAAAAGTGAACAGAGTGTGAAGTAAGTGAGGTACAAAAAAATTTATAATTGAAATCGTGCACAAATCACGTAAAGAGAGTTAAAAAATGGTTTAGTAGTCTCTCAGTGATATGTGTCAGACACAAAAGTGAACAGAGTGTGAAGTAAGTGAGGGACAAAAAAATTAATATTTGAAATCGTGCACAAATCACGTAAAGAGAGCTAAAAAATGGTTTACGAGTCTGTAAGTGTTATGTGTCAGACAACATTGTGTAAAAGTGAACAGAGTGTGAGATACAAAAAAATGAATTTTTTATATAGTGGACAAGTCACGTAAAGAGAGTTAAAAAATGGTTTAGTAGTCTCTTGGTGATATGTGTCAGACACAAAAGTGAACAGAGTGTGAAGTAAGTGAGGTACAAAAAAATTAATATTTGAAATCGTGCACAAATCACGTGAAGAGAGCTAAAAAATGGTTTACGAGTCTGTAAGTGTTATGTGTCAGACAACATTGTGTAAAAGTGAACAGAGTGTAAGATACAAAAAAATGAATTTTTTATTTAATGGACAAATCACGTAAAGAGAGCTAAAAAATGGTTTACGAGTCTGTAAGTGTTATGTGTCAGACAACATTGTGTAAAAGTGAACAGAGTGTGAGATACAAAAAAATGAATTTTTTATATAGTGGACAAGTCACGTAAAGAGAGTTAAAAAATGGTTTAGTAGTCTCTTGGTGATATGTGTCAGACACAAAAGTGAACAGAGTGTGAAGTAAGTGAGGTACAAAAAAATTAATATTTGAAATCGTGCACAAATCACGTACAGAGAGCTAAAAAATGGTTTACGTGTCTGTAAGTGTTATGTGTCAGACAACATTGCGTAAAAGTGAACAGAGTGTGAGATACAAAAAAATGATTTTTTGAAATCGTGGACAAATCACGTATAGAAGGTTAAAAAATGGTTTAGTAGTATCTCAGTGAAATGTGTCACACACAAAAGTGAACAGAGTGTGAAGTAAGTGAGGTACAAAAAAATTAACATTTGAAATCGTGCACAAATTACGTAAAGAGAGCCAAAAAGTGGTTTACGAGTCTGTAAGTGTTATGTGTCAGACTACATTGTGTAAAAGTGAACAGAGTGTGAGATACAAAAAAATGATTTTTTGAAATCGTGGACAAATCACGTAAAGAAAGTTGAAAAATGGTTTAGTAGCATCTCAGTGATATGTGTCACACACAAAAGTGAACAGAGTGTGAAGTAAGTGAGGTACAAAAAAATTAATATTTGAAATCGTGCACAAATCACGTAAAGAGAGCTAAAAAATGGTTTACGAGTCTGTAAGTGTTATGTGTCAGACAACATTGTGTAAAAGTGAACAGAGGGTGAGATACAAAAAAATGATTTTTTTATATAGTGGACAAGTCACGTAAAGAGAGTTCAAAACGGTTTAGTAGTCTCTTGGTGATATGTGTCAGACACAAAAGTGAACAGAGTGTGAAGTAAGTGAGGTACAAAAAAATTAATATTTGAAATCGTGCACAAATCACGTAAATAGCTAAAAAATGGTTTACGAGTCTGTAAGTGTTATGTGTCAGACAACATTGTGTAAAAGTGAACAGAGTGTAAGATAAAAAAAAATGAATTTTTTATTTAATGGACAAATCACGTAAAGAAAGTTAAAACATGGTTTAGTAGTCTCTCAGTGATATGTGTCAGACACAAAAGTGAACAGAGTGTGAAGTAAGTGAGGTACAAAAAAATTAATATTTGAAATCGTGCACAAATCACGTAAAGAGAGCTAAAAAATGGTTTACGAGTCTGTAAGTGTTATGTGTCAGACAACATTGCGTAAAAGTGAACAGAGTGTGAGATACAAAAAAATGATTTTTTGAAATCGTGGACAAATCACGTAAGGAAAGTTAAAAAATGGTTTAGTAGTATCTCAGTGATATGTGTCACACACAAAAGTGAACAGAGTGTGAAGTAAGTGAGGTACAAAAAAATTAATATTTGAAATCGTGCACAAATCACGTAGAGAGAGCTAAAAAATGGTTTACGAGTCTGTAAGAGTTATGTGTCAGACAACATTATGTAAAAGAGTACAGAGTGTGAGATACAAAAAAATGATTTTTTGAAATCGTGGACAAATCACGTAAAGACAGTTAAAAAATGGTTTAGTAGTATCTCAGTGAAATGTGTCATACACAAAAGTGAAGAGAGTGTGAAGTAAGTGAGGTACAAAAAATTAATATTTGAAATCGTGCACAAATCACGTAAAGAGAGCTAAAAAATGGTTTACGAGTCTGTAAGTGTTATGCGTCAGACAACATTGTGTAAAAGTGAACAGAATGTAAGATACAAAAAAATGATTTTTTTATTTAGTGGACAAATCACGTAAAGAAAGTTAAAACATGGTTTATTGGTCTCTCAGTGATATGTGTCAGACACAAAAGTGAACAGAGTGTGAAGTAAGTGAGGTACAAAAAAATTAATATTTGAAATCGTGCACAAATCACGTAAAGGGAGCTAAAAAATGGTTAACGAGTCTGTAAGCGTAATGTGTCAGACTACATTGTGTAAAAGTGAACAGTGTGAGATACAAAAAAATGATTTTTTGAAATCGTGGACAAATCACGTAAAGAGAGTTAAAAAATGGTTTAGTAGTATCTCAATGATATGTGTCACACACAAAAGTGAACAGAGTGTGAAGTAAGTGAGGTACAAAAAAATAATATTTGAAATCGTGCACAAATCACGTAAAGAGAGCTAAAAAATGGTTTACGAGTCTGTAAGTGTTATGTGTCAGACAACATTGTGTAAAAGTGAACAGAGTGTGAAATACAAAAAAATGAATTTTTTATATAGTGGACAAATCACGTAAAGAGAGTTAAAAAATGGTTTAGTAGTCTCTCAGTGATATGTGTCAGACACAAAAGTGAACGGAGTGTGAAGTAAGTGAGGTACAAAAAAATTATAATTTGAAATCGTGCACAAATCACGTAAAGAGAGCTAAAAAATGGTTAACTAGTCTGTAAGTGTTATGTGTCAGACAACATTGTGTAAAAGTGAACAGAGTGTTAGATACAAAAAAATGATTTTTTAATTTAGTGGACAAATCACGTAAAGAAAGTTAAAACATGGTTTATTAGTCTTTCAGTGATATGTGTCAGACACAAAAGTGAACAGAGTGTGAAGTAAGTGAGGTACAAAAAAATTAATATTTGAAATCGTGCACAAAAAACGTAAAGAGAGCTAAAAAATGGTTTACTAGTCTGTAAGTGTTATGTGTCAGACAACGTTGTGTAAAAGTGAACAGAGTGTGAGATTCAAAAAAATGATTTTTTATATAGTGGACAAATCACGTAAAGAGAGTTAAAAAATGGTTTAGTAGTCTCTCAGTGATATGTGTCAGACACAAAAGTGAACAGAGTATGAAGTAAGTGAGGTACAAAAAAATTATAATTTGAAATCGTGCACAAATCACGTAAAGAGAGCTAAAAAATGGTTTACGAGTCTGTAAGTGTTATGTGTCAGACAACATAGTGTAAAAGTGAACAGAGTGTGAGATACAAAAAAATGATTTTTTGAAATCGTGGACAAATTACGTAAAGAGAGTAAAAAAATGGTTTAGTAGTATCTCAGTGATATGTGTTACACACAAAAGTGAACAAAGTGTGAAGTAAGTGAGGTACAAAAAAATTAATATTTGAAATCGTGCACAAATCACGCAAAGAGAGCTTAAAAATGGTTTACGAGTCTGCAAGTGTTATGTGTCAGACAACATTGTGTAAAAGTGAACAGAGTGTGAGATACAAAAAAATAAATTTTTTATATAGTGGACAAGTCACGTAAAGAGAGTTAAAAAATGGTTTAGTTGTCTCTCAGTGATATGTGTCAGACACAAAAGTGAACAGAGTGTGAAGTAAGTTAGGTACAAAAAAATTTATATTTGAAATCGTGCACAAATCACGTAAAGAGAGTTAAAAAATGGTTTAGTAGTCTCTCAATGATATGTGTCAGACACAAAAGTGAACAGAGTGTGAAGTAAGTGAGGGACAAAAAAATTAATATTTGAAATCGTGCACAAATCACGTAAAGAGAGCTAAAAAATGGTTTACGAGTCTGTAAGTGTTATGTGTCAGACAACATTGTGTAAAAGTGAACAGAGTGTGAGATACAAAAAAGTGATTTTTTGAAATCGTGGACAAATCACGTAAAGAGAGTTAAAAAATGGTTTAGTAGTATCTCAGTGATATGTGTCACACACAAAAGTAAACAGAGTGTGAAGTAAGTGAGGTACAAAAAAATTATAATTTGAAATCGTGCACAAATCACGTAAAGAGAGCTAAAAAATGGTTTACGAGTCTGTAAGTGTTATGTGTCAGACAACATTGTGTAAAAGTGAACAGAGTGTGAAATACAAAAAAATGATTTTTTTATATAGTGGACAAATCACGTAAAGAGAGTTAAAAAATGGTTTAGTGGTATCTCAGTGATATGTGTCACACACAAAAGTGAACACAGTGTGAAGTAAGTGAGGTACAAAATTATTAATATTTGAAATCGTGCACAAATCACATAAAGAGAGCTAAAAAATGGTTTACGAGTCTGTAAGTGTTATGTGTCAGACAACTTTGTGTAAAAGTGAACAGAGTGTGAGATACAAAAAAATGAATTTTTTATATGGTGGACAAGTCACGTAAAGAAAGTTAAAAAATGGTTTAGTAGAATCTCAGTGATATGTGTCATACACAAAAGTGAACAGTGTGAAGTAAGTGAGGTACAAAAAAATTAATATTTGAAATCGTGCACAAATCACGTAAAGAGAGCTAAAAAATGGTTTACGAGTCTGTAAGTGTTATGTGTCAGACAACATTGTGTAAAAGTGAACAGAGTGTAAGATACAAAAAAATGAATTTTTTATTTAGTATACAAATCACGTAAAGAAGTTAAAACATGGTTTATTGGTCTCTCAGTGATATGTGTCAGACACAGAAGTGAACAGAGTGTGAAGTTAGTGAGGTACAAAAAAATTAACATTTGAAATCGTGCACAAATTACGTAAAGAGAGCTAAAAAGTGGTTTACGAGTCTGTAAGTGTTATGTGTCAGACTACATTGTGTAAAAGTGAACAGAGTGTGAGATACAAAAAAATGATTTTTTGAAATCGTGGACAAATCACGTAAAGAATGTTGAAAAATGGTTTAGTAGTATCTCAGTGATATGTGTCACACACAAAAGTGAAAAGAGTGTGAAGTAAGTGAGGTACAAAAAAATTATAATTTGAAATCGTTCACAAATCACGTAAAGAGAGCTAAAAAATGGTTTACGAGTCTGTAAGTGTTATGTGTCAGACAACATTGTGTAAAAGTGAACAGAGTGTAAGATACAAAAAAATGATTTTTTTATTTAATGGACAAATCACGTAAAGAAAGTTAAAACATGGTTTAGTAGTCTCTCAGTGAAATGTGTCAGACACAAAAGTGAACAGAGTGTGAAGTGAGTGAGGTACAAAAAAATTAATATTTGAAATCGTGCACAAATCACGTAGAGACAGCTAAAAAATGGTTTACGAGTCTGTAAGAGTTATGTGTCAGACAACATTATGTAAAAGTGTACAGAGTGTGAGATACAAAAAAATGATTTTTGAAATCGTAGACAAATCACGTAAAGACAGTTAAAAAATGGTTTAGTAATATCTCAGTGATATGTGTCACACACAAAAGTGAACAGAGTGTGAAGTGAGTGAGGTACAAAAAAATTAATATTTGAAATCGTGCACAAATCACGTAGAGAGAGCTAAAAAATGGTTTACGAGTCTGTAAGAGTTATGTGTCAGACAACATTATGTAAAAGTGTACAGAGTGTGAGATACAAAAAAATGATTTTTTGAAATCGTAGACAAATCACGTAAAGACAGTTAAAAAATGGTTTAGTAGTATCTCAGTGAAATGTGTCATACACAAAAGTGAAGAGAGTGTGAAGTAAGTGAGGTACAAAAAATTAATATTTGAAATCGTGCACAAATCACGTAAAGAGAGCTAAAAAATGGTTTACGAGTCGGTAAGTGTTATGCGTCAGACAACATTGTGTAAAAGTGAACAGAATGTAAGATACAAAAAAATGATTTTTTTATTTAGTGGACAAATCACGTAAAGAAAGTTAAAACATGGTTTATTGGTCTCTCAGTGATATGTGTCAGACACAAAAGTGAACAGAGTGTGAAGTAAGTGAGGTACAAAAAAATTAATATTTGAAATCGTGCACAAATCACGTAAAGGGAGCTAAAAAATGGTTAACGAGTCTGTAAGCGTAATGTGTCAGACTACATTGTGTAAAAGTGAACAGTGTGAGATACAAAAAAATGATTTTTTGAAATCGTGGACAAATCACGTAAAGAGAGTTAAAAAATGGTTTAGTAGTATCTCAATGATATGTGTCACACACAAAAGTGAACAGAGTGTGAAGTAAGTGAGGTACAAAAAAAATAATATTTGAAATCGTGCACAAATCACGTAAAGAGAGCTAAAAAATGGTTTACGAGTCTGTAAGTGTTATGTGTCAGACAACATTGTGTAAAAGTGAACAGAGTGTGAAATACAAAAAAATGAATTTTTTATATAGTGGACAAATCACGTAAAGAGAGTTAAAAAATGGTTTAGTAGTCTCTCAGTGATATGTGTCAGACACAAAAGTGAACGGAGTGTGAAGTAAGTGAGGTACAAAAAAATTATAATTTGAAATCGTGCACAAATCACGTAAAGAGAGCTAAAAAATGGTTAACTAGTCTGTAAGTGTTATGTGTCAGACAACATTGTGTAAAAGTGAACAGAGTGTTAGATACAAAAAAATGATTTTTTAATTTAGTGGACAAATCACGTAAAGAAAGTTAAAACATGGTTTATTAGTCTTTCAGTGATATGTGTCAGACACAAAAGTGAACAGAGTGTGAAGTAAGTGAGGTACAAAAAAATTAATATTTGAAATCGTGCACAAAAAACGTAAAGAGAGCTAAAAAATGGTTTACTAGTCTGTAAGTGTTATGTGTCAGACAACGTTGTGTAAAAGTGAACAGAGTGTGAGATTCAAAAAAATGATTTTTTATATAGTGGACAAATCACGTAAAGAGAGTTAAAAAATGGTTTAGTAGTCTCTCAGTGATATGTGTCAGACACAAAAGTGAACAGAGTATGAAGTAAGTGATGTACAAAAAAATTATAATTTGAAATCGTGCACAAATCACGTAAAGAGAGCTAAAAAATGGTTTACGAGTCTGTAAGTGTTATGTGTCAGACAACATAGTGTAAAAGTGAACAGAGTGTGAGATACAAAAAAATGATTTTTTGAAATCGTGGACAAATTACGTAAAGAGAGTAAAAAAATGGTTTAGTAGTATCTCAGTGATATGTGTTACACACAAAAGTGAACAAAGTGTGAAGTAAGTGAGGTACAAAAAAATTAATATTTGAAATCGTGCACAAATCACGCAAAGAGAGCTTAAAAATGGTTTACGAGTCTGTAAGTGTTATGTGTCAGACAACATTGTGTAAAAGTGAACAGAGTGTGAGATACAAAAAAATAATTTTTTTATATAGTGGACAAGTCACGTAAAGAGAGTTAAAAAATGGTTTAGTTGTCTCTCAGTGATATGTGTCAGACACAAAAGTGAACAGAGTGTGAAGTAAGTTAGGTACAAAAAAATTTATATTTGAAATCGTGCACAAATCACGTAAAGAGAGTTAAAAAATGGTTTAGTAGTCTCTCAATGATATGTGTCAGACACAAAAGTGAACAGAGTGTGAAGTAAGTGAGGGACAAAAAAATTAATATTTGAAATCGTGCACAAATCACGTAAAGAGAGCTAAAAAATGGTTTACGAGTCTGTAAGTGTTATGTGTCAGACAACATTGTGTAAAAGTGAACAGAGTGTGAGATACAAAAAAGTGATTTTTTGAAATCGTGGACAAATCACGTAAAGAGAGTTAAAAAATGGTTTAGTAGTATCTCAGTGATATGTGTCACACACAAAAGTAAACAGAGTGTGAAGTAAGTGAGGTACAAAAAAATTATAATTTGAAATCGTGCACAAATCACGTAAAGAGAGCTAAAAAATGGTTTACGAGTCTGTAAGTGTTATGTGTCAGACAACATTGTGTAAAAGTGAACAGAGTGTGAAATACAAAAAAATGATTTTTTTATATAGTGGACAAATCACGTAAAGAGAGTTAAAAAATGGTTTAGTGGTATCTCAGTGATATGTGTCACACACAAAAGTGAACAGAGTGTGAAGTAAGTGAGGTACAAAATTATTAATATTTGAAATCGTGCACAAATCACATAAAGAGAGCTAAAAAATGGTTTACGAGTCTGTAAGTGTTATGTGTCAGACAACTTTGTGTAAAAGTGAACAGAGTGTGAGATACAAAAAAATGAATTTTTTATATGGTGGACAAGTCACGTAAAGAAAGTTAAAAAATGGTTTAGTAGAATCTCAGTGATATGTGTCATACACAAAAGTGAACAGTGTGAAGTAAGTGAGGTACAAAAAAATTAATATTTGAAATCGTGCACAAATCACGTAAAGAGAGCTAAAAAATGGTTTACGAGTCTGTAAGTGTTATGTGTCAGACAACATTGTGTAAAAGTGAACAGAGTGTAAGATACAAAAAAATGAATTTTTTATTTAGTATACAAATCACGTAAAGAAGTTAAAACATGGTTTATTGGTCTCTCAGTGATATGTGTCAGACACAGAAGTGAACAGAGTGTGAAGTTAGTGAGGTACAAAAAAATTAACATTTGAAATCGTGCACAAATTACGTAAAGAGAGCTAAAAAGTGGTTTACGAGTCTGTAAGTGTTATGTGTCAGACTACATTGTGTAAAAGTGAACAGAGTGTGAGATACAAAAAAGTGATTTTTTGAAATCGTGGACAAATCACGTAAAGAATGTTGAAAAATGGTTTAGTAGTATCTCAGTGATATGTGTCACACACAAAAGTGAACAGAGTGTGAAGTAAGTGAGGTACAAAAAAATTATAATTTGAAATCGTTCACAAATCACGTAAAGAGAGCTAAAAAATGGTTTACGAGTCAGTAAGTGTTATGTGTCAGGCAACATTGTGTAAAAGTGAACAGAGTGTGAGATACTAAAAAAATGAATTTTTTATTTAGTGGACAAATCACGTAAAGAGAGTTAAAAATTGGTTTAGTAGTATCTCAGTGATATGTGTCACACACAAAAGTGAACAGAGCGTGAAGTAAGTGAGGTACAAGAAAATTAATATTTGAAATCGTGCACAAATCACGTAAAGAGAGCTAAAAAATGGTTTACGAGTCTGTAAGTGTTATGTGTCATACAACATTGTGTAAAAGTGAACAGAGGGTGAGATACAAAAAAATGAATTTTTTATATAGTGGACAAGTCACGTAAAGAGAGTTCAAAATGGTTTAGTAGTCTCTTGGTGATATGTGTCAGACACAAAAGTGAACAGAGTGTGAAGCAAGTGAGGTACAAAAAAATTAATATTTGAAATCGTGCACAAATCACGTAAAGAGCTAAAAAATGGTTTACGAGTCTGTAAGTGTTATGTGTCAGACAACATTGTGTAAAAGTGAACAGAGTGTAAGATACAAAAAAATGATTTTTTTATTTAATGGACAAATCACGTAAAGAAAGTTAAAACATGGTTTAGTAGTCTCTCAGTGAAATGTGTCAGACACAAAAGTGAACAGAGTGTGAAGTGAGTGAGGTACAAAAAAATTAATATTTGAAATCGTGCACAAATCACGTAGAGACAGCTAAAAAATGGTTTACGAGTCTGTAAGAGTTATGTGTCAGACAACATTATGTAAAAGTGTACAGAGTGTGAGATACAAAAAAATGATTTTTGAAATCGTAGACAAATCACGTAAAGACAGTTAAAAAATGGTTTAGTAATATCTCAGTGATATGTGTCACACACAAAAGTGAACAGAGTGTGAAGTGAGTGAGGTACAAAAAAATTAATATTTGAAATCGTGCACAAATCACGTAGAGAGAGCTAAAAAATGGTTTACGAGTCTGTAAGAGTTATGTGTCAGACAACATTATGTAAAAGTGTACAGAGTGTGAGATACAAAAAAATGATTTTTTGAAATCGTAGACAAATCACGTAAAGACAGTTAAAAAATGGTTTAGTAGTATCTCAGTGAAATGTGTCATACACAAAAGTGAAGAGAGTGTGAAGTAAGTGAGGTACAAAAAATTAATATTTGAAATCGAGCACAAATCACGTAAAGAGAGCTAAAAAATGGTTTACGAGTCAGTAAGTGTTATGCGTCAGACAACATTGTGTAAAAGTGAACAGAATGTAAGATACAAAAAAATGAATTTTTTATTTAGTGGACAAATCACGTAAAGAAAGTTAAAACATGGTTTATTGGTCTCTCAGTGATATGTGTCAGACACAAAAGTGAACAGAGTGTGAAGTAAGTGAGGTACAAAAAAATTAATATTTGAAATCGTGCACAAATCACGTAAAGGGAGTTAAAAAATGGTTAACGAGTCTGTAAGCGTAATGTGTCAGACTACATTGTGTAAAAGTGAACAGTGTGAGATACAAAAAAATGATTTTTTGAAATCGTGGACAAATCACGTAAAGAGAGTTAAAAAATGGTTTAGTAGTATCTCAGTGATATGTGTCACACACAAAAGTGAACAGAGAGTGAAGTAAGTGTGGTACAAAAAAATTATAATTTGTAGTCGTGCACAAATCACGTAAAAAGAGCTAAAAAATGGTTTACGAGTCTGTAAGTTTTATGTGTCAGACAACATTGTGTAAAAGTGTGCAGAGTGTGAGATACAAAAAATGATTTTTTGAAATTGTGGAAAAATCACGTAAAGAGAGTTAAAAAATGGTTTAGTAGTATCTCAGTGATATGTGTCACACACAAAAGTGAACAGAGTGTGAAGTAAGTGAGGTACAAAGAAATGAATATTTGAAATCGTGCACAAATCACGTAAAGAGAGCTAAAAAATGGTTTACGAGTCTGTAAGTGTTATGTGTCATACAACATTGTGTAAAAGTGAACAGAGTGTGAGATACAAAAAAATGATTTTTTGAAATTGTGGACAAATCACGTAAAGAGAGTTAAAAATTGCTTTAGTAGTATCTCAGTGATATGTGTCACACACAAAAGTGAATGGTGTGTGAAGTAAGTGAGGTACAAAAAAATTAAAATTTGAAATCGTGCACAAATCACGTAAAGAGAGCTAAAAAATGGTTTACGAGTCTGTAAGTGTTATGTGTCAGACAACATTGTGTAAAAGTGAACAGAGTGTGAGATACAAAAAAATGATTTTCTGAAATCGTGGACAAATCACGTAAAGAGAGTTAAAAAATGGTTTAGTAGTATCTCAGTCATATGTGTCACACACAAAAGTGAACAGAGTGTGAAGTAAGTGAGGTACAAAAAAATGAATATTTGAAATCGTGCACAAATCACGTAAAGAGAGCTAAAAAATGGTTTACGAGTCTCTAAGTGTTATGTGTCAGACAACATTGTGTAAAAGTGAACAGAGTGTGAGATACAAAAAAATGAATTTTTTATATAGTGGACAAATCACGTAAAGAGAGTTAAAAAATGGTTTAGTAGTCTCTTGGTGATATGTGTCAGACACAAAAGTGAACAGAGTGTGAAGAAAGTGAGGTACAAAAAAATTAATATTTGAAATCGTGCACAAATCACGTAAAGAGAGCTAAAAAATGGTTTACGAGTCAGTAAGTTTTATGTGTCAGACAACATTGTGTAAAAGTGAACAGAGTGTAAGATACAAAAAAATGATTTTTTTATTTAATGGACAAATCACGTAAAGAAAGTTAAAACATGTTTTAGTAGTCTCTCAGTGATATGTGTCAGACACAAAAGTGAACAGAGTGTGAAGTAAGTGAGGTACAAAAAAAATAATATTTGAAATCGTGCACAAATCACGTAAAGAGAGCTAAAAAATGGTTTACGAGTCTGTAAGTGTTATGTGTCAGATAACATTGCGTAAAAGTGAACAGAGTGTGAGATACAAAAAAATGATTTTTTGAAATCGTGGACAAATCACGTAAAGAAAGTTAAAAAATGGTTTAGTAGTATCTCAGTGATATGTATCACACACAAAAGTGAACAGAGTGTGAAGTAAGTGAGGTACAAAAAAATTAATATTTGAAATCGTGCACAAATCACGTAGAGAGAGCTAAAAAATGGTTTACGAGTCTGTAAGAGTTACGTGTCAGACAACTTTATGTAAAAGTGAACAGAGTGTGAGATACAAAAAAATGATTTTTTGAAATCGTGGACAAATCACGTAAAGAGAGTTAAAAAATGGTTTAGTAGTCTCTCAGTGATATGTGTCAGACACAAAAGTGAACAGAGTGTCAAGTAAGTGAGGCACAAAAAAATTAAAATTTGAAATCGTGCACAAATCACGTAAAGAGAGTTAAAAAATGGTTTAGTAGTCTCTCAGTGATATGTGTCAGACACAAAAGTGAACAGAGTGTGAAGTAAGTGAGGTACAAAAAAAATAATATTTGAAATCGTGGACAAATCACGTAAAGAAAGTTAAAAAATGGTTTAGTAGTATCTCAATTATATGTGTCACACACAAAAGTGAACAGAGTGTGAAGTAAGTGAGGTACAAAAAAAATAGTATTTGAAATCGTGCACAAATCACGTAAAGAAAGCTAAAAAATGGTTTACGAGTCTGTAAGTGTTATGTGTCAGACAACATTGTGTAAAAGTGAACAGAGTGTGAAATACAAAAAAATGAATTTTTTATATAGTGGACAAATCACGTAAAGAGAGTTAAAAAATGGTTTAGTAGTCTCTCAGTGATATGTGTCAGACACAAAAGTGAACAGTGTGTGAAGTAAGTGAGGTACAAAAAAATTATAATTTGAAATCGTGCACAAATCACGTAAAGAGAGCTAAAAAATGGTTTACTAGTCTGTAAGTGTTATGTGTCAGACAACATTGTGTAAAAGTGAACAGAGTGTTAGATACAAAAAAATGATTTTTTTATTTAGTGGACAAATCACGTAAAGAAAGTTAAAACATGGTTCATTAGTCTCTCAGTGATATGTGTCAGACACAAAAGTGAACAGAGTGTGAAGTAAGTGAGGTACAAAAAAATTAATATTTGAAATCGTGCACAAATAACTTAAAGAGAGCTGAAAAATGGTTTACTAGTCTGTAAGTGTTATGTGTCAGACAACGTTGTGTAAAAGTGAACAGAGTGTGAGATACAAAAAAATGATTTTTTTATATAGTGGACAAATCACGTAAAGAGAGTTAAAAAATGGTTTAGTAGTCTCTCAGTGATATGTGTCAGACACAAAAGTGAACAGAGTGTGAAGTAAGTGAGGTACAAAAAAATTATAATTTGAAATCGTGCACAAATCACGTAAAGAGAGCTAAAAAATGGTTTACGAGTCTGCAAGTGTTATGTGTCAGACAACATAGTGTAAAAGTGAACAGAGTGTGAGATACAAAAAAATGATTTTTTGAAATCGTGGACAAATTACGTAAAGAGAGTAAAAAAATGGTTTAGTAGTATCTCAGTGATATGTGTTACACTCAAAAGTGAACAAAGTGTGAAGTAAGTGAGGTACAAAAAAATTAATATTTGAAATCGTGCACAAATCACGCAAAGAGAGCTTAAAAATGGTTTACGAGTCTGTAAGTGTTATGTGTCAGACAACATTGTGTAAAAGTGAACAGAGTGTGAGATACAAAAAAATGAATTTTTTATATAGTGGACAAGTCACGTAAAGAGAGTTAAAAAATGGTTTAGTAGTCTCTCAGTGATATGTGTCAGACACAAAAGTGAACAGAGTGTGAAGTAAGTGAGGTACAAAAAAATTTATATTTGAAATCGTGCACAAATCACGTAAAGAGAGTTAAAAAATGGTTTAGTAGTCTCTCAGTGATATGTGTCAGACACAAAAGTGAACAGAGTGTGAAGTAAGTGAGGGACAAAAAAATTAATATTTGAAATCGTGCACAAATCAGGTAAAGAGAGCTAAAAAATGGTTTACGAGTCTGTAAGTGTTATGTGTCAGACAACATTGTGTAAAAGTGAACAGAGTGTGAGATACAGAAAAGTGATTTTTTGAAATCGTGGACAAATCACGTAAAGAGAGTTAAAAAATGGTTTAGTAGTCTCTCAGTGATATGTGTCAGACACAAAAGTGAACAGAGTGTGAAGTAAGTGAGGTACAAAAAAATTATAATTTGAAATCGTGCACAAATCACGTAAAGAGAGCTAAAAAATGGTTTACGAGTCTGTAAGTGTTATGTGTCAGACAACATTGTGTAAAAGTGAACAGAGTGTGAGATACAAAAAAATGATTTTTTGAAATTGTGGAAAAATCACGTAAAGAGAGTTAAAAAATGGTTTAGTAGTATCTCAGTGATATGTGTCACACACAAAAGTGAACAGAGTGTGAAGTAAGTGAGGTACAATGAAATGAATATTTGAAATCGTGCACAAATCACGTAAAGAGAGCTAAAAAATGGTTTACGAATCTGTAAGTGTTATGTGTCATACAACATTGTGTAAAAGTGAACAGAGTGTGAGATACAAAAAAATGATTTTTTGAAATTGTGGACAAATCACGTAAAGAGAGTTAAAAATTGCTTTAGTAGTATCTCAGTTATATGTGTCACACACAAAAGTGAATGGTGTGTGAAGTAAGTGAGGTACAAAAAAATTAATATTTGAAATCGTGCACAAATCACGTAAAGAGAGCTAAAAAATGGTTTACGAGTCTGTAAGTGTTATGTGTCAGACAACATTGTGTAAAAGTGAACAGAGTGTGAGATACAAAAAAATGATTTTCTGAAATCGTGGACAAATCACGTAAAGAGAGTTAAAAAATGGTTTAGTAGTATCTCAGTGATATGTGTCACACACAAAAGTGAACAGAGAGTGAAGTAAGTGTGGTACAAAAAAATTATAATTTGTAGTCGTGCACAAATCACGTAAAGAGAGCTAAAAAATGGTTTACGAGTCTGTAAGTGTTATGTGTCAGACAACATTTTGTAAAAGTGAACAGAGTGTGAGATACAAAAAAATGATTTTTTGAAATTGTGGACAAATCACGTAAAGAGAGTTAAAAAATGGTATAGTAGTATCTCAGTGATATGTGTCCCACACAAAAGTGAACAGAGTGTGAAGTAAGTGAGGTACAAAGAAATGAATATTTGAAATCGTGCACAAATCACGTAAAGAGAGCTAAAAAATGGTTTACGAGTCTGTAAGTGTTATGTGTCAGACAACATTGTGTAAAAGTGAACAGAGTGTGAGATACAAAAAAATGAATTTTTTATATAGTGGACAAGTCACGTAAAGAGAGTTAAAAAATGGTTTAGTAGTCTCTTGGTGATATGTGTCAGACACAAAAGTGAACAGAGTGTGAAGTAAGTGAGGTACAAAAAAATTAATATTTGAAATCGTGCACAAATCACGTGAAGAGAGCTAAAAAATGGTTTACGGGTCTGTAAGTGTTATGTGTCAGACAACATTGTGTAAAAGTGAACAGAGTGTAAGATACAAAAAAATGAATTTTTTATTTAATGGACAAATCACGTAAAGAAAGTTAAAACATGTTTTAGTAGTCTCTCAGTGATATGTGTCAGACACAAAAGTGAACAGAGTGTGAAGTAAGTGAGGTACAAAAAAATTAATATTTGAAATCGTGCACAAATCACGTACAGAGAGCTAAAAAATGGTTTACGAGTCTGTAAGTGTTATGTGTCAGACAACATTGCGTAAAAGTGAACAGAGTGTGAGATACAAAAAAATGATTTTTTGAAATCGTGGACAAATCACGTAAAGAAGGTTAAAAAATGGTTTAGTAGTATCTCAGTGATATGTGTCACACACAAAAGTGAACAGAGTGTGAAGTAAGTGAGGTACAAAAAAATTAACATTTGAAATCGTGCACAAATTACGTAAAGAGAGCTAAAAAGTGGTTTACGAGTCTGTAAGTGTTATGTGTCAGACTACATTGTGTAAAAGTGAACAGAGTGTGAGATACAAAAAAATGATTTTTTGAAATCGTGGACAAATCACGTAAAGAAAGTTGAAAAATGGTTTAGTAGCATCTCAGTGATATGTGTCACACACAAAAGTGAACAGAGTGTGAAGTAAGTGAGGTACAAAAAAATTAATATTTGAAATCGTGCACAAATCACGTAAAGAGAGCTAAAAAATGGTTTACGAGTCTGTAAGTGTTATGTGTCAGACAACATTGTGTAAAAGTGAACAGAGGGTGAGATACAAAAAAATGATTTTTTTATATAGTGGACAAGTCACGTAAAGAGAGTTCAAAATGGTTTAGTAGTCTCTTGGTGATATGTGTCAGACACAAAAGTGAACAGAATGTGAAGTAAGTGAGGTACAAAAAAATTAATATTTGAAATCGTGCACAAATCACGTAAATAGCTAAAAAATGGTTTACGAGTCTGTAAGTGTTATGTGTCAGACAACATTGTGTAAAAGTGAACAGAGTGTAAGATAAAAAAAAATGAATTTTTTATTTAATGGACAAATCACGTAAAGAAAGTTAAAACATGGTTTAGTAGTCTCTCAGTGATATGTGTCAGACACAAAAGTGAACAGAGTATGAAGTAAGTGAGGTACAAAAAAATTAATATTTGAAATCGTGCACAAATCACGTAAAGAGAGCTAAAAAATGGTTTACGAGTCTGTAAGTGTTATGCGTCAGACAACATTGCGTAAAAGTGAACAGAGTGTGAGATACAAAAAAATGATTTTTTGAAATCGTGGACAAATCACGTAAGGAAAGTTAAAAAATGGTTTAGTAGTATCTCAGTGATATGTGTCACACACAAAAGTGAACAGAGTGTGAAGTAAGTGAGGTACAAAAAAATTAATATTTGAAATCGTGCACAAATCACGTAAAGAGAGCTAAAAAATGGTTTACGAGTCTGTAAGTGTTATGTGTCAGACAACATTGTGTAAAAGTGAACAGAGTGTGAGATACAAAAAAATGAATTTTTTATTTAATGGACAAATCACGTAAAGAAAGTTAAAACATGTTTTAGTAGTCTCTCAGTGATATGTGTCAGACACAAAAGTGAACAGAGTGTGAAGTAAGTGAGGTACAAAAAAAATAATATTTGAAATCGTGCACAAATCACGTAAAGAGAGCTAAAAAATGGTTTACGAGTCTGTAAGTGTTATGTGTCAGATAACATTGCGTAAAAGTGAACAGAGTGTGAGATACAAAAAAATGATTTTTTGAAATCGTGGACAAATCACGTAAAGAAAGTTAAAAAATGGTTTAGTAGTATCTCAGTGATATGTGTCACACACAAAAGTGAACAGAGTGTGAAGTAAGTGAGGTACAAAAAAATTAATATTTGAAATCGTGCACAAATCACGTAGAGAGAGCTAAAAAATGGTTTACGAGTCTGTAAGAGTTACGTGTCAGACAACTTTATGTAAAAGTGAACAGAGTGTGAGATACAAAAAAATGATTTTTTGAAATCGTGGACAAATCACGTAAAGAGAGTTAAAAAATGGTTTAGTAGTCTCTCAGTGATATGTGTCAGACACAAAAGTGAACAGAGTGTCAAGTAAGTGAGGTACAAAAAAATTAAAATTTGAAATCGTGCACAAATCACGTAAAGAGAGTTAAAAAATGGTTTAGTAGTCTCTCAGTGATATGTGTCAGACACAAAAGTGAACAGAGTGTGAAGTAAGTGAGGTACAAAAAAAATAATATTTGAAATCGTGGACAAATCACGTAAAGAAAGTTAAAAAATGGTTTAGTAGTATCTCAATTATATGTGTCACACACAAAAGTGAACAGAGTGTGAAGTAAGTGAGGTACAAAAAAAATAGTATTTGAAATCGTGCACAAATCACGTAAAGAAAGCTAAAAAATGGTTTACGAGTCTGTAAGTGTTATGTGTCAGACAACATTGTGTAAAAGTGAACAGAGTGTGAAATACAAAAAAATGAATTTTTTATATAGTGGACAAATCACGTAAAGAGAGTTAAAAAATGGTTTAGTAGTCTCTCAGTGATATGTGTCAGACACAAAAGTGAATGGTGTGTGAAGTAAGTGAGGTACAAAAAAATTAATATTTGAAATCGTGCACAAATCACGTAAAGAGAGCTAAAAAATGGTTTACGAGTCTGTAAGTGTTATGTGTCAGACAACATTGTGTAAAAGTGAACAGAGTGTGAGATACAAAAAAATGATTTTCTGAAATCGTGGACAAATCACGTAAAGAGAGTTAAAAAATGGTTTAGTAGTATCTCAGTGATATGTGTCACACACAAAAGTGAACAGAGAGTGAAGTAAGTGTGGTACAAAAAAATTATAATTTGTAGTCGTGCACAAATCACGTAAAGAGAGCTAAAAAATGGTTTACGAGTCTGTAAGTGTTATGTGTCAGACAACATTTTGTAAAAGTGAACAGAGTGTGAGATACAAAAAAATGATTTTTTGAAATTGTGGACAAATCACGTAAAGAGAGTTAAAAAATGGTATAGTAGTATCTCAGTGGTATGTGTCCCACACAAAAGTGAACAGAGTGTGAAGTAAGTGAGGTACAAAGAAATGAATATTTGAAATCGTGCACAAATCACGTAAAGAGAGCTAAAAAATGGTTTACGAGTCTGTAAGTGTTATGTGTCAGACAACATTGTGTAAAAGTGAACAGAGTGTGAGATACAAAAAAATGAATTTTTTATATAGTGGACAAGTCACGTAAAGAGAGTTAAAAAATGGTTTAGTAGTCTCTTGGTGATATGTGTCAGACACAAAAGTGAACAGAGTGTGAAGTAAGTGAGGTACAAAAAAATTAATATTTGAAATCGTGCACAAATCACGTGAAGAGAGCTAAAAAATGGTTTACGGGTCTGTAAGTGTTATGTGTCAGACAACATTGTGTAAAAGTGAACAGAGTGTAAGATACAAAAAAATGAATTTTTTATTTAATGGACAAATCACGTAAAGAAAGTTAAAACATGTTTTAGTAGTCTCTCAGTGATATGTGTCAGACACAAAAGTGAACAGAGTGTGAAGTAAGTGAGGTACAAAAAAATTAATATTTGAAATCGTGCACAAATCACGTACAGAGAGCTAAAAAATGGTTTACGAGTCTGTAAGTGTTATGTGTCAGACAACATTGCGTAAAAGTGAACAGAGTGTGAGATACAAAAAAATGATTTTTTGAAATCGTGGACAAATCACGTAAAGAAGGTTAAAAAATGGTTTAGTAGTATCTCAGTGATATGTGTCACACACAAAAGTGAACAGAGTGTGAAGTAAGTGAGGTACAAAAAAATTAACATTTGAAATCGTGCACAAATTACGTAAAGAGAGCTAAAAAGTGGTTTACGAGTCTGTAAGTGTTATGTGTCAGACTACATTGTGTAAAAGTGAACAGAGTGTGAGATACAAAAAAATGATTTTTTGAAATCGTGGACAAATCACGTAAAGAAAGTTGAAAAATGGTTTAGTAGCATCTCAGTGATATGTGTCACACACAAAAGTGAACAGAGTGTGAAGTAAGTGAGGTACAAAAAAATTAATATTTGAAATCGTGCACAAATCACGTAAAGAGAGCTAAAAAATGGTTTACGAGTCTGTAAGTGTTATGTGTCAGACAACATTGTGTAAAAGTGAACAGAGGGTGAGATACAAAAAAATGATTTTTTTATATAGTGGACAAGTCACGTAAAGAGAGTTCAAAATGGTTTAGTAGTCTCTTGGTGATATGTGTCAGACACAAAAGTGAACAGAATGTGAAGTAAGTGAGGTACAAAAAAATTAATATTTGAAATCGTGCACAAATCACGTAAATTGCTAAAAAATGGTTTACGAGTCTGTAAGTGTTATGTGTCAGACAACATTGTGTAAAAGTGAACAGAGTGTAAGATAAAAAAAAATGAATTTTTTATTTAATGGACAAATCACGTAAAGAAAGTTAAAACATGGTTTAGTAGTCTCTCAGTGATATGTGTCAGACACAAAAGTGAACAGAGTATGAAGTAAGTGAGGTACAAAAAAATTAATATTTGAAATCGTGCACAAATCACGTAAAGAGAGCTAAAAAATGGTTTACGAGTCTGTAAGTGTTATGCGTCAGACAACATTGCGTAAAAGTGAACAGAGTGTGAGATACAAAAAAATGATTTTTTGAAATCGTGGACAAATCACGTAAGGAAAGTTAAAAAATGGTTTAGTAGTATCTCAGTGATATGTGTCACACACAAAAGTGAACAGAGTGTGAAGTAAGTGAGGTACAAAAAAATTAATATTTGAAATCGTGCACAAATCACGTAAAGAGAGCTAAAAAATGGTTTACGAGTCTGTAAGTGTTATGTGTCAGACAACATTGTGTAAAAGTGAACAGAGTGTGAGATACAAAAAAATGAATTTTTTATTTAATGGACAAATCACGTAAAGAAAGTTAAAACATGTTTTAGTAGTCTCTCAGTGATATGTGTCAGACACAAAAGTGAACAGAGTGTGAAGTAAGTGAGGTACAAAAAAAATAATATTTGAAATCGTGCACAAATCACGTAAAGAGAGCTAAAAAATGGTTTACGAGTCTGTAAGTGTTATGTGTCAGATAACATTGCGTAAAAGTGAACAGAGTGTGAGATACAAAAAAATGATTTTTTGAAATCGTGGACAAATCACGTAAAGAAAGTTAAAAAATGGTTTAGTAGTATCTCAGTGATATGTGTCACACACAAAAGTGAACAGAGTGTGAAGTAAGTGAGGTACAAAAAAATTAATATTTGAAATCGTGCACAAATCACGTAGAGAGAGCTAAAAAATGGTTTACGAGTCTGTAAGAGTTACGTGTCAGACAACTTTATGTAAAAGTGAACAGAGTGTGAGATACAAAAAAATGATTTTTTGAAATCGTGGACAAATCACGTAAAGAGAGTTAAAAAATGGTTTAGTAGTCTCTCAGTGATATGTGTCAGACACAAAAGTGAACAGAGTGTCAAGTAAGTGAGGTACAAAAAAATTAATATTTGAAATCGTGCACAAATCACGCAAAGAGAGCTTAAAAATGGTTTACGAGTCTGTAAGTGTTATGTGTCAGACAACATTGTGTAAAAGTGAACAGAGTGTGAGATACAAAAAAATGAATTTTTTATATAGTGGACAAGTCACGTAAAGAGAGTTAAAAAATGGTTTAGTAGTCTCTCAGTGATATGTGTCAGACACAAAAGTGAACAGAGTGTGAAGTAAGTGAGGTACAAAAAAATTTATATTTGAAATCGTGCACAAATCACGTAAAGAGAGTTAAAAAATGGTTTAGTAGTCTCTCAGTGATATGTGTCAGACACAAAAGTGAACAGAGTGTGAAGTAAGTGAGGGACAAAAAAATTAATATTTGAAATCGTGCACAAATCAGGTAAAGAGAGCTAAAAAATGGTTTACGAGTCTGTAAGTGTTATGTGTCAGACAACATTGTGTAAAAGTGAACAGAGTGTGAGATACAGAAAAGTGATTTTTTGAAATCGTGGACAAATCACGTAAAGAGAGTTAAAAAATGGTTTAGTAGTCTCTCAGTGATATGTGTCAGACACAAAAGTGAACAGAGTGTGAAGTAAGTGAGGTACAAAAAAATTATAATTTGAAATCGTGCACAAATCACGTAAAGAGAGCTAAAAAATGGTTTACGAGTCTGTAAGTGTTATGTGTCAGACAACATTGTGTAAAAGTGAACAGAGTGTGAGATACAAAAAAATGATTTTTTGAAATTGTGGAAAAATCACGTAAAGAGAGTTAAAAAATGGTTTAGTAGTATCTCAGTGATATGTGTCACACACAAAAGTGAACAGAGTGTGAAGTAAGTGAGGTACAAAGAAATGAATATTTGAAATCGTGCACAAATCACGTAAAGAGAGCTAAAAAATGGTTTACGAGTCTGTAAGTGTTATGTGTCATACAACATTGTGTAAAAGTGAACAGAGTGTGAGATACAAAAAAATGATTTTTTGAAATTGTGGACAAATCACGTAAAGAGAGTTAAAAATTGCTTTAGTAGTATCTCAGTTATATGTGTCACACACAAAAGTGAATGGTGTGTGAAGTAAGTGAGGTACAAAAAAATTAATATTTGAAATCGTGCACAAATCACGTAAAGAGAGCTAAAAAATGGTTTACGAGTCTGTAAGTGTTATGTGTCAGACAACATTGTGTAAAAGTGAACAGAGTGTGAGATACAAAAAAATGATTTTCTGAAATCGTGGACAAATCACGTAAAGAGAGTTAAAAAATGGTTTAGTAGTATCTCAGTGATATGTGTCACACACAAAAGTGAACAGAGAGTGAAGTAAGTGTGGAACAAAAAAATTATAATTTGTAGTCGTGCACAAATCACGTAAAGAGAGCTAAAAAATGGTTTACGAGTCTGTAAGTGTTATGTGTCAGACAACATTTTGTAAAAGTGAACAGAGTGTGAGATACAAAAAAATGATTTTTTGAAATTGTGGACAAATCACGTAAAGAGAGTTAAAAAATGGTATAGTAGTATCTCAGTGATATGTGTCCCACACAAAAGTGAACAGAGTGTGAAGTAAGTGAGGTACAAAGAAATGAATATTTGAAATCGTGCACAAATCACGTAAAGAGAGCTAAAAAATGGTTTACGAGTCTGTAAGTGTTATGTGTCAGACAACATTGTGTAAAAGTGAACAGAGTGTGAGATACAAAAAAATGATTTTTTGAAATCGTGGACAAATCACGTAAAGAGAGTTAAAAAATGGTTTAGTAGTCTCTCAGTGATATGTGTCAGACACAAAAGTGAACAGAGTGTCAAGTAAGTGAGGTACAAAAAAATTAAAATTTGAAATCGTGCACAAATCACGTAAAGAGAGTTAAAAAATGGTTTAGTAGTCTCTCAGTGATATGTGTCAGACACAAAAGTGAACAGAGTGTGAAGTAAGTGAGGTACAAAAAAAATAATATTTGAAATCGTGGACAAATCACGTAAAGAAAGTTAAAAAATGGTTTAGTAGTATCTCAATTATATGTGTCACACACAAAAGTGAACAGAGTGTGAAGTAAGTGAGGTACAAAAAAAATAGTATTTGAAATCGTGCACAAATCACGTAAAGAAAGCTAAAAAATGGTTTACGAGTCTGTAAGTGTTATGTGTCAGACAACATTGTGTAAAAGTGAACAGAGTGTGAAATACAAAAAAATGAATTTTTTATATAGTGGACAAATCACGTAAAGAGAGTTAAAAAATGGTTTAGTAGTCTCTCAGTGATATGTGTCAGACACAAAAGTGAACAGTGTGTGAAGTAAGTGAGGTACAAAAAAATTATAATTTGAAATCGTGCACAAATCACGTAAAGAGAGCTAAAAAATGGTTTACTAGTCTGTAAGTGTTATGTGTCAGACAACATTGTGTAAAAGTGAACAGAGTGTTAGATACAAAAAAATGATTTTTTTATTTAGTGGACAAATCACGTAAAGATAGTTAAAACATGGTTCATTAGTCTCTCAGTGATATGTGTCAGACACAAAAGTGAACAGAGTGTGAAGTAAGTGAGGTACAAAAAAATTAATATTTGAAATCGTGCACAAATAACTTAAAGAGAGCTGAAAAATGGTTTACTAGTCTGTAAGTGTTATGTGTCAGACAACGTTGTGTAAAAGTGAACAGAGTGTGAGATACAAAAAAATGATTTTTTTATATAGTGGACAAATCACGTAAAGAGAGTTAAAAAATGGTTTAGTAGTCTCTCAGTGATATGTGTCAGACACAAAAGTGAACAGAGTGTGAAGTAAGTGAGGTACAAAAAAATTATAATTTGAAATCGTGCACAAATCACGTAAAGAGAGCTAAAAAATGGTTTACGAGTCTGCAAGTGTTATGTGTCAGACAACATAGTGTAAAAGTGAACAGAGTGTGAGATACAAAAAAATGATTTTTTGAAATCGTGGACAAATTACGTAAAGAGAGTAAAAAAATGGTTTAGTAGTATCTCAGTGATATGTGTTACACTCAAAAGTGAACAAAGTGTGAAGTAAGTGAGGTACAAAAAAATTAATATTTGAAATCGTGCACAAATCACGCAAAGAGAGCTTAAAAATGGTTTACGAGTCTGTAAGTGTTATGTGTCAGACAACATTGTGTAAAAGTGAACAGAGTGTGAGATACAAAAAAATGAATTTTTTATATAGTGGACAAGTCACGTAAAGAGAGTTAAAAAATGGTTTAGTAGTCTCTCAGTGATATGTGTCAGACACAAAAGTGAACAGAGTGTGAAGTAAGTGAGGTACAAAAAAATTTATATTTGAAATCGTGCACAAATCACGTAAAGAGAGTTAAAAAATGGTTTAGTAGTCTCTCAGTGATATGTGTCAGACACAAAAGTGAACAGAGAGTGAAGTAAGTGAGGGACAAAAAAATTAATATTTGAAATCGTGCACAAATCAGGTAAAGAGAGCTAAAAAATGGTTTACGAGTCTGTAAGTGTTATGTGTCAGACAACATTGTGTAAAAGTGAACAGAGTGTGAGATACAGAAAAGTGATTTTTTGAAATCGTGGACAAATCACGTAAAGAGAGTTAAAAAATGGTTTAGTAGTCTCTCAGTGATATGTGTCAGACACAAAAGTGAACAGAGTGTGAAGTAAGTGAGGTACAAAAAAATTATAATTTGAAATCGTGCACAAATCACGTAAAGAGAGCTAAAAAATGGTTTACGAGTCTGTAAGTGTTATGTGTCAGACAACATTGTGTAAAAGTGAACAGAGTGTGAGATACAAAAAAATGATTTTTTGAAATTGTGGAAAAATCACGTAAAGAGAGTTAAAAAATGGTTTAGTAGTATCTCAGTGATATGTGTCACACACAAAAGTGAACAGAGTGTGAAGTAAGTGAGGTACAAAGAAATGAATATTTGAAATCGTGCACAAATCACGTAAAGAGAGCTAAAAAATGGTTTACGAGTCTGTAAGTGTTATGTGTCATACAACATTGTGTAAAAGTGAACAGAGTGTGAGATACAAAAAAATGATTTTTTGAAATTGTGGACAAATCACGTAAAGAGAGTTAAAAATTGCTTTAGTAGTATCTCAGTTATATGTGTCACACACAAAAGTGAATGGTGTGTGAAGTAAGTGAGGTACAAAAAAATTAATATTTGAAATCGTGCACAAATCACGTAAAGAGAGCTAAAAAATGGTTTACGAGTCTGTAAGTGTTATGTGTCAGACAACATTGTGTAAAAGTGAACAGAGTGTGAGATACAAAAAAATGATTTTCTGAAATCGTGGACAAATCACGTAAAGAGAGTTAAAAAATGGTTTAGTAGTATCTCAGTGATATGTGTCACACACAAAAGTGAACAGAGTGTGAAGTAAGTGAGGTACAAAGAAATGAATATTTGAAATCGTGCACAAATCACGTAAAGAGAGCTAAAAAATGGTTTACGAGTCTGTAAGTGTTATGTGTCAGACAACATTGTGTAAAAGTGAACAGAGTGTGAGATACAAAAAAATGAATTTTTTATATAGTGGACAAGTCACGTAAAGAGAGTTAAAAAATGGTTTAGTAGTCTCTTGGTGATATGTGTCAGACACAAAAGTGAACAGAGTGTGAAGTAAGTGAGGTACAAAAAAATTAATATTTGAAATCGTGCACAAATCACGTGAAGAGAGCTAAAAAATGGTTTACGGGTCTGTAAGTGTTATGTGTCAGACAACATTGTGTAAAAGTGAACAGAGTGTAAGATACAAAAAAATGATTTTTTTATTTAATGGACAAATCACGTAAAGAAAGTTAAAACATGTTTTAGTAGTCTCTCAGTGATATGTGTCAGACACAAAAGTGAACAGAGTGTGAAGTAAGTGAGGTACAAAAAAATTAATATTTGAAATCGTGCACAAATCACGTACAGAGAGCTAAAAAATGGTTTACGAGTCTGTAAGTGTTATGTGTCAGACAACATTGCGTAAAAGTGAACAGAGTGTGAGATACAAAAAAATGATTTTTTGAAATCGTGGACAAATCACGTAAAGAAGGTTAAAAAATGGTTTAGTAGTATCTCAGTGATATGTGTCACACACAAAAGTGAACAGAGTGTGAAGTAAGTGAGGTACAAAAAAATTAACATTTGAAATCGTGCACAAATTACGTAAAGAGAGCTAAAAAGTGGTTTACGAGTCTGTAAGTGTTATGTGTCAGACTACATTGTGTAAAAGTGAACAGAGTGTGAGATACAAAAAAATGATTTTATGAAATCGTGGACAAATCACGTAAAGAAAGTTGAAAAATGGTTTAGTAGCATCTCAGTGATATGTGTCACACACAAAAGTGAACAGAGTGTGAAGTAAGTGAGGTACAAAAAAATTAATATTTGAAATCGTGCACAAATCACGTAAAGAGAGCTAAAAAATGGTTTACGAGTCTGTAAGTGTTATGTGTCAGACAACATTGTGTAAAAGTGAACAGAGGGTGAGATACAAAAAAATGATTTTTTTATATAGTGGACAAGTCACGTAAAGAGAGTTCAAAATGGTTTAGTAGTCTCTTGGTGATATGTGTCAGACACAAAAGTGAACAGAATGTGAAGTAAGTGAGGTACAAAAAAATTAATATTTGAAATCGTGCACAAATCACGTAAATAGCTAAAAAATGGTTTACGAGTCTGTAAGTGTTATGTGTCAGACAACATTGTGTAAAAGTGAACAGAGTGTAAGATAAAAAAAAATGAATTTTTTATTTAATGGACAAATCACGTAAAGAAAGTTAAAACATGGTTTAGTAGTCTCTCAGTGATATGTGTCAGACACAAAAGTGAACAGAGTATGAAGTAAGTGAGGTACAAAAAAATTAATATTTGAAATCGTGCACAAATCACGTAAAGAGAGCTAAAAAATGGTTTACGAGTCTGTAAGTGTTATGTGTCAGACAACATTGCGTAAAAGTGAACAGAGTGTGAGATACAAAAAAATGATTTTTTGAAATCGTGGACAAATCACGTAAGGAAAGTTAAAAAATGGTTTAGTAGTATCTCAGTGATATGTGTCACACACAAAAGTGAACAGAGTGTGAAGTAAGTGAGGTACAAAAAAATTAATATTTGAAATCGTGCACAAATCACGTAGAGAGAGCTAAAAAATGGTTTACGAGTCTGTAAGAGTTATGTGTCAGACAACATTATGTAAAAGAGTACAGAGTGTGAGATACAAAAAAATGATTTTTTGAAATCGTGGACAAATCACGTAAAGACAGTTAAAAAATGGTTTAGTAGTATCTCAGTGAAATGTGTCATACACAAAAGTGAAGAGAGTGTGAAGTAAGTGAGGTACAAAAAATTAATATTTGAAATCGTGCACAAATCACGTAAAGAGAGCTAAAAAATGGTTTACGAGTCTGTAAGTGTTATGCGTCAGACAACATTGTGTAAAAGTGAACAGAATGTAAGATACAAAAAAATGATTTTTTTATTTAGTGGACAAATCACGTAAAGAAAGTTAAAACATGGTTTATTGGTCTCTCAGTGATATGTGTCAGACACAAAAGTGAACAGAGTGTGAAGTAAGTGAGGTACAAAAAAATTAATATTTGAAATCGTGCACAAATCACGTAAAGGGAGCTAAAAAATGGTTAACGAGTCTGTAAGCGTAATGTGTCAGACTACATTGTGTAAAAGTGAACAGTGTGAGATACAAAAAAATGATTTTTTGAAATCGTGGACAAATCACGTAAAGAGAGTTAAAAAATGGTTTAGTAGTATCTCAATGATATGTGTCACACACAAAAGTGAACAGAGTGTGAAGTAAGTGAGGTACAAAAAAAATAATATTTGAAATCGTGCACAAATCACGTAAAGAGAGTTAAAAAATGGTTTAGTAGTATCTCAGTGATATGTGTCACACACAAAAGTGAACAGAGAGTGAAGTAAGTGTGGAACAAAAAAATTATAATTTGTAGTCGTGCACAAATCACGTAAAGAGAGCTAAAAAATGGTTTACGAGTCTGTAAGTGTTATGTGTCAGACAACATTTTGTAAAAGTGAACAGAGTGTGAGATACAAAAAAATGATTTTTTGAAATTGTGGACAAATCACGTAAAGAGAGTTAAAAAATGGTATAGTAGTATCTCAGTGATATGTGTCCCACACAAAAGTGAACAGAGTGTGAAGTAAGTGAGGTACAAAGAAATGAATATTTGAAATCGTGCACAAATCACGTAAAGAGAGCTAAAAAATGGTTTACGAGTCTGTAAGTGTTATGTGTCAGACAACATTGTGTAAAAGTGAACAGAGTGTGAGATACAAAAAAATGATTTTTTGAAATCGTGGACAAATCACGTAAAGAGAGTTAAAAAATGGTTTAGTAGTCTCTCAGTGATATGTGTCAGACACAAAAGTGAACAGAGTGTCAAGTAAGTGAGGTACAAAAAAATTAAAATTTGAAATCGTGCACAAATCACGTAAAGAGAGTTAAAAAATGGTTTAGTAGTCTCTCAGTGATATGTGTCAGACACAAAAGTGAACAGAGTGTGAAGTAAGTGAGGTACAAAAAAAATAATATTTGAAATCGTGGACAAATCACGTAAAGAAAGTTAAAAAATGGTTTAGTAGTATCTCAATTATATGTGTCACACACAAAAGTGAACAGAGTGTGAAGTAAGTGAGGTACAAAAAAAATAGTATTTGAAATCGTGCACAAATCACGTAAAGAAAGCTAAAAAATGGTTTACGAGTCTGTAAGTGTTATGTGTCAGACAACATTGTGTAAAAGTGAACAGAGTGTGAAATACAAAAAAATGAATTTTTTATATAGTGGACAAATCACGTAAAGAGAGTTAAAAAATGGTTTAGTAGTCTCTCAGTGATATGTGTCAGACACAAAAGTGAACAGTGTGTGAAGTAAGTGAGGTACAAAAAAATTATAATTTGAAATCGTGCACAAATCACGTAAAGAGAGCTAAAAAATGGTTTACTAGTCTGTAAGTGTTATGTGTCAGACAACATTGTGTAAAAGTGAACAGAGTGTTAGATACAAAAAAATTGATTTTTTTATTTAGTGGACAAATCACGTAAAGATAGTTAAAACATGGTTCATTAGTCTCTCAGTGATATGTGTCAGACACAAAAGTGAACAGAGTGTGAAGTAAGTGAGGTACAAAAAAATTAATATTTGAAATCGTGCACAAATAACTTAAAGAGAGCTGAAAAATGGTTTACTAGTCTGTAAGTGTTATGTGTCAGACAACGTTGTGTAAAAGTGAACAGAGTGTGAGATACAAAAAAATGATTTTTTTATATAGTGGACAAATCACGTAAAGAGAGTTAAAAAATGGTTTAGTAGTCTCTCAGTGATATGTGTCAGACACAAAAGTGAACAGAGTGTGAAGTAAGTGAGGTACAAAAAAATTATAATTTGAAATCGTGCACAAATCACGTAAAGAGAGCTAAAAAATGGTTTACGAGTCTGCAAGTGTTATGTGTCAGACAACATAGTGTAAAAGTGAACAGAGTGTGAGATACAAAAAAATGATTTTTTGAAATCGTGGACAAATTACGTAAAGAGAGTAAAAAAATGGTTTAGTAGTATCTCAGTGATATGTGTTACACTCAAAAGTGAACAAAGTGTGAAGTAAGTGAGGTACAAAAAAATTAATATTTGAAATCGTGCACAAATCACGCAAAGAGAGCTTAAAAATGGTTTACGAGTCTGTAAGTGTTATGTGTCAGACAACATTGTGTAAAAGTGAACAGAGTGTGAGATACAAAAAAATGAATTTTTTATATAGTGGACAAGTCACGTAAAGAGAGTTAAAAAATGGTTTAGTAGTCTCTCAGTGATATGTGTCAGACACAAAAGTGAACAGAGTGTGAAGTAAGTGAGGTACAAAAAAATTTATATTTGAAATCGTGCACAAATCACGTAAAGAGAGTTAAAAAATGGTTTAGTAGTCTCTCAGTGATATGTGTCAGACACAAAAGTGAACAGAGAGTGAAGTAAGTGAGGGACAAAAAAATTAATATTTGAAATCGTGCACAAATCAGGTAAAGAGAGCTAAAAAATGGTTTACGAGTCTGTAAGTGTTATGTGTCAGACAACATTGTGTAAAAGTGAACAGAGTGTGAGATACAGAAAAGTGATTTTTTGAAATCGTGGACAAATCACGTAAAGAGAGTTAAAAAATGGTTTAGTAGTCTCTCAGTGATATGTGTCAGACACAAAAGTGAACAGAGTGTGAAGTAAGTGAGGTACAAAAAAATTATAATTTGAAATCGTGCACAAATCACGTAAAGAGAGCTAAAAAATGGTTTACGAGTCTGTAAGTGTTATGTGTCAGACAACATTGTGTAAAAGTGAACAGAGTGTGAGATACAAAAAAATGATTTTTTGAAATTGTGGAAAAATCACGTAAAGAGAGTTAAAAAATGGTTTAGTAGTATCTCAGTGATATGTGTCACACACAAAAGTGAACAGAGTGTGAAGTAAGTGAGGTACAAAGAAATGAATATTTGAAATCGTGCACAAATCACGTAAAGAGAGCTAAAAAATGGTTTACGAGTCTGTAAGTGTTATGTGTCATACAACATTGTGTAAAAGTGAACAGAGTGTGAGATACAAAAAAATGATTTTTTGAAATTGTGGACAAATCACGTAAAGAGAGTTAAAAATTGCTTTAGTAGTATCTCAGTTATATGTGTCACACACAAAAGTGAATGGTGTGTGAAGTAAGTGAGGTACAAAAAAATTAATATTTGAAATCGTGCACAAATCACGTAAAGGGAGCTAAAAAATGGTTTACGAGTCTGTAAGTGTTATGTGTCAGACAACATTGTGTAAAAGTGAACAGAGTGTGAGATACAAAAAAATGATTTTCTGAAATCGTGGACAAATCACGTAAAGAGAGTTAAAAAATGGTTTAGTAGTATCTCAGTGATATGTGTCACACACAAAAGTGAACAGAGTGTGAAGTAAGTGAGGTACAAAGAAATGAATATTTGAAATCGTGCACAAATCACGTAAAGAGAGCTAAAAAATGGTTTACGAGTCTGTAAGTGTTATGTGTCAGACAACATTGTGTAAAAGTGAACAGAGTGTGAGATACAAAAAAATGAATTTTTTATATAGTGGACAAGTCACGTAAAGAGAGTTAAAAAATGGTTTAGTAGTCTCTTGGTGATATGTGTCAGACACAAAAGTGAACAGAGTGTGAAGTAAGTGAGGTACAAAAAAATTAATATTTGAAATCGTGCACAAATCACGTGAAGAGAGCTAAAAAATGGTTTACGGGTCTGTAAGTGTTATGTGTCAGACAACATTGTGTAAAAGTGAACAGAGTGTAAGATACAAAAAAATGATTTTTTTATTTAATGGACAAATCACGTAAAGAAAGTTAAAACATGTTTTAGTAGTCTCTCAGTGATATGTGTCAGACACAAAAGTGAACAGAGTGTGAAGTAAGTGAGGTACAAAAAAATTAATATTTGAAATCGTGCACAAATCACGTACAGAGAGCTAAAAAATGGTTTACGAGTCTGTAAGTGTTATGTGTCAGACAACATTGCGTAAAAGTGAACAGAGTGTGAGATACAAAAAAATGATTTTTTGAAATCGTGGACAAATCACGTAAAGAAGGTTAAAAAATGGTTTAGTAGTATCTCAGTGATATGTGTCACACACAAAAGTGAACAGAGTGTGAAGTAAGTGAGGTACAAAAAAATTAACATTTGAAATCGTGCACAAATTACGTAAAGAGAGCTAAAAAGTGGTTTACGAGTCTGTAAGTGTTATGTGTCAGACTACATTGTGTAAAAGTGAACAGAGTGTGAGATACAAAAAAATGATTTTATGAAATCGTGGACAAATCACGTAAAGAAAGTTGAAAAATGGTTTAGTAGCATCTCAGTGATATGTGTCACACACAAAAGTGAACAGAGTGTGAAGTAAGTGAGGTACAAAAAAATTAATATTTGAAATCGTGCACAAATCACGTAAAGAGAGCTAAAAAATGGTTTACGAGTCTGTAAGTGTTATGTGTCAGACAACATTGTGTAAAAGTGAACAGAGGGTGAGATACAAAAAAATGATTTTTTTATATAGTGGACAAGTCACGTAAAGAGAGTTCAAAATGGTTTAGTAGTCTCTTGGTGATATGTGTCAGACACAAAAGTGAACAGAATGTGAAGTAAGTGAGGTACAAAAAAATTAATATTTGAAATCGTGCACAAATCACGTAAATAGCTAAAAAATGGTTTACGAGTCTGTAAGTGTTATGTGTCAGACAACATTGTGTAAAAGTGAACAGAGTGTAAGATAAAAAAAAATGAATTTTTTATTTAATGGACAAATCACGTAAAGAAAGTTAAAACATGGTTTAGTAGTCTCTCAGTGATATGTGTCAGACACAAAAGTGAACAGAGTATGAAGTAAGTGAGGTACAAAAAAATTAATATTTGAAATCGTGCACAAATCACGTAAAGAGAGCTAAAAAATGGTTTACGAGTCTGTAAGTGTTATGTGTCAGACAACATTGCGTAAAAGTGAACAGAGTGTGAGATACAAAAAAATGATTTTTTGAAATCGTGGACAAATCACGTAAGGAAAGTTAAAAAATGGTTTAGTAGTATCTCAGTGATATGTGTCACACACAAAAGTGAACAGAGTGTGAAGTAAGTGAGGTACAAAAAAATTAATATTTGAAATCGTGCACAAATCACGTAGAGAGAGCTAAAAAATGGTTTACGAGTCTGTAAGAGTTATGTGTCAGACAACATTATGTAAAAGAGTACAGAGTGTGAGATACAAAAAAATGATTTTTTGAAATCGTGGACAAATCACGTAAAGACAGTTAAAAAATGGTTTAGTAGTATCTCAGTGAAATGTGTCATACACAAAAGTGAAGAGAGTGTGAAGTAAGTGAGGTACAAAAAATTAATATTTGAAATCGTGCACAAATCACGTAAAGAGAGCTAAAAAATGGTTTACGAGTCTGTAAGTGTTATGCGTCAGACAACATTGTGTAAAAGTGAACAGAATGTAAGATACAAAAAAATGATTTTTTTATTTAGTGGACAAATCACGTAAAGAAAGTTAAAACATGGTTTATTGGTCTCTCAGTGATATGTGTCAGACACAAAAGTGAACAGAGTGTGAAGTAAGTGAGGTACAAAAAAATTAATATTTGAAATCGTGCACAAATCACGTAAAGGGAGCTAAAAAATGGTTAACGAGTCTGTAAGCGTAATGTGTCAGACTACATTGTGTAAAAGTGAACAGTGTGAGATACAAAAAAATGATTTTTTGAAATCGTGGACAAATCACGTAAAGAGAGTTAAAAAATGGTTTAGTAGTATCTCAATGATATGTGTCACACACAAAAGTGAACAGAGTGTGAAGTAAGTGAGGTACAAAAAAAATAATATTTGAAATCGTGCACAAATCACGTAAAGAGAGCTAAAAAATGGTTTACGAGTCTGTAAGTGTTATGTGTCAGACAACATTGTGTAAAAGTGAACAGAGTGTGAAATACAAAAAAATGAATTTTTTATATAGTGGACAAATCACGTAAAGAGAGTTAAAAAATGGTTTAGTAGTCTCTCTGTGATATGTGTCAGACACAAAAGTGAACAGAGTGTGAAGTAAGTGAGGTACAAAAAAATTATAATTTGAAATCGTGCACAAATCACGTAAAGAGAGCTAAAAAATGGTTTACTAGTCTGTAAGTGTTATGTGTCAGACAACATTGTGTAAAAGTGAACAGAGTGTTAGATACAAAAAAATGATTTTTTAATTTAGTGGACAAATCACGTAAAGAAAGTTAAAACATGGTTTATTAGTCTTTCAGTGATATGTGTCAGACACAAAAGTGAACAGAGTGTGAAGTAAGTGAGGTACAAAAAATTAATATTTGAAATCGTGCACAAAAAACGTAAAGAGAGCTAAAAAATGGTTTACTAGTCTGTAAGTGTTATGTGTCAGACAACGTTGTGTAAAAGTGAACAGAGTGTGAGATTCAAAAAAATGATTTTTTTATATAGTGGACAAATCACGTAAAGAGAGTTAAAAAATGGTTTAGTAGTCTCTCAGTGATATGTGTCAGACACAAAAGTGAACAGAGTATGAAGTAAGTGAGGTACAAAAAAATTATAATTTGAAATCGTGCACAAATCACGTAAAGAGAGCTAAAAAATGGTTTACGAGTCTATAAGTGTTATGTGTCAGACAACATAGTGTAAAAGTGAACAGAGTGTGAGATACAAATAAATGATTTTTTGAAATCGTGGACAAATTACGTAAAGAGAGTAAAAAAATGGTTTAGTAGTATCTCAGTGATATGTGTTACACACAAAAGTGAACAAAGTGTGAAGTAAGTGAGGTACAAAAAAATTAATATTTGAAATCGTGCACAAATCACGCAAAGAGAGCTTAAAAATGGTTTACGAGTCTGTAAGTGTTATGTGTCAGTCAACATTGTGTAAAAGTGAACAGAGTGTGAGATACAAAAAAATGAATTTTTTATATAGTGGACAAGTCACGTAAAGAGAGTTAAAAAATGGTTTAGTTGTCTCTCAGTGATATGTGTCAGACACAAAAGTGAACAGAGTGTGAAGTAAGTGAAGTACAAAAAAATTTATATTTGAAATCGTGCACAAATCACGTAAAGAGAGTTAAAAAATGGTTTAGTAGTCTCTTGGTGATATGTGTCAGACACAAAAGTGAACAGAGTGTGAAGAAAGTGAGGTACAAAAAAATTAATATTTGAAATCGTGCACAAATCACGTAAAGAGAGCTAAAAAATGGTTTACGAGTCTGTAAGTTTTATGTGTCAGACAACATTGTGTAAAAGTGAACAGAGTGTAAGATACAAAAAAATGATTTTTTTATTTAATGGACAAATCACGTAAAGAAAGTTAAAACATGTTTTAGTAGTCTCTCAGTGATATGTGTCAGACACAAAAGTGAACAGAGTGTGAAGTAAGTGAGGTACAAAAAAATAATATTTGAAATCGTGCACAAATCACGTAAAGAGAGCTAAAAAATGGTTTACGAGTCTGTAAGTGTTATGTGTCAGACAACATTGCGTAAAAGTGAACAGAGTGTGAGATACAAAAAAATGATTTTTTGAAATCGTGGACAAATCACGTAAAGAGAGTTAAAAAATGGTTTAGTAGTCTCTCAGTGATATGTGTCAGACACAAAAGTGAACAGAGTGTCAAGTAAGTGAGGTACAAAAAAATTAAAATTTGAAATCGTGCACAAATCACGTAAAGAGAGTTAAAAAATGGTTTAGTAGTCTCTCAGTGATATGTGTCAGACACAAAAGTGAACAGAGTGTGAAGTAAGTGAGGTACAAAAAAATTATAATTTGAAATCGTGCACAAATCACGTAAAGAGAGCAAAAAAATGGTTTACGAGTCTGTAACTGTTATGTGTCAGACAACATTGTGTAAAAGTGAACAGAGTGTGAAATACAAAAAAATGAATTTTTTATATAGTGGACAAATCACGTAAAGAGAGTTAAAAAATGGTTTAGTAGTCTCTCAGTGATATGTGTCAGACACAAAAGTGAACAGTGTGTGAAGTAAGTGAGGTACAAAAAAATTATAATTTGAAATCGTGCACAAATCACGTAAAGAGAGCTAAAAAATGGTTTACTAGTCTGTAAGTGTTATGTGTCAGACAACATTGTGTAAAAGTGAACAGAGTGTTAGATACAAAAAAATGATTTTTTTATTTAGTGGACAAATCACGTAAAGAAAGTTAAAACATGGTTCATTAGTCTCTCAGTGATATGTGTCAGACACAAAAGTGAACAGAGTGTGAAGTAAGTGAGGTACAAAAAAATTAATATTTGAAATCGTGCACAAATAACTTAAAGAGAGCTAAAAAATGGTTTACTAGTCTGTAAGTGTTATGTGTCAGACAACATTGTGTAAAAGTGAACAGAGTGTGAGATACAAAAAAATGATTTTCTGAAATCGTGGACAAATCACGTTAAGAGAGTTAAAAAATGGTTTAGTAGTATCTCAATGATATGTGTCACACACAAAAGTGAACAGAGTGTGAAGTAAGTGAGGTACAAAAAAAATAATATTTTAAATCGTGCACAAATCACGTAGAGCTAAAAAATGGTTTACGAGTCAGTAAGTGTTATGTGTCAGACAACATTGTGTAAAAGTGAACAGAATGTGAGATGCAAAAAAATTAATTTTTTATTTAATGGACAAATCACGTAAAGAAAGTTAAAACATGGTTTAGTAGTCTCTCAGTGATATGTGTCAGACACAAAAGTGAACAGAGTGTGAAGTAAGTGAGGTACAAAAAAATTAATATTTGAAATCGTGCACAAATCACGTAAAGAGAGCTAAAAAATGGTTTACGAGTCTGTAAGTGTTATGTGTCAGACAACATTGCGTAAAAGTGAACAGAGTGTGAGATACAAAAAAATGATTTTTTGAAATCGTGGACAAATCACGTAAGGAAAGTTAAAAAATGGTTTAGTAGTATCTCAGTGATATGTGTCACACACAAAAGTGAACAGAGTGTGAAGTAAGTGAGGTACAAAAAAATTAATATTTGAAATCGTGCACAAATCACGTAGAGAGAGCTAAAAAATGGTTTACGAGTCTGTAAGAGTTATGTGTCAGACAACATTATGTAAAAGAGTACAGAGTGTGAGATACAAAAAAATGATTTTTTGAAATCGTGGACAAATCACGTAAAGACAGTTAAAAAATGGTTTAGTAGTATCTCAGTGAAATGTGTCATACACAAAAGTGAAGAGAGTGTGAAGTAAGTGAGGTACAAAAAATTAATATTTGAAATCGTGCACAAATCACGTAAAGAGAGCTAAAAAATGGTTTACGAGTCTGTAAGTGTTATGCGTCAGACAACATTGTGTAAAAGTGAACAGAATGTAAGATACAAAAAAATGAATTTTTTATTTAGTGGACAAATCACGTAAAGAAAGTTAAAACATGGTTTATTGGTCTCTCAGTGATATGTGTCAGACACAAAAGTGAACAGAGTGTGAAGTAAGTGAGGTACAAAAAAATTAATATTTGAAATCGTGCACAAAAAACGTAAAGAGAGCTAAAAAATGGTTTACTAGTCTGTAAGTGTTATGTGTCAGACAACGTTGTGTAAAAGTGAACAGAGTGTGAGATTCAAAAAAATGATTTTTTTATATAGTGGACAAATCACGTAAAGAGAGTTAAAAAATGGTTTAGTAGTCTCTCAGTGATATGTGTCAGACACAAAAGTGAACAGAGTGTGAAGTAAGTGAGGTACAAAAAAATTAATATTTGAAATCGTGCACAAATCACGTAAAGGGAGCTAAAAAATGGTTAACGAGTCTGTAAGCGTAATGTGTCAGACTACATTGTGTAAAAGTGAACAGTGTGAGATACAAAAAAATGATTTTTTGAAATCGTGGACAAATCACGTAAAGAGAGTTAAAAAATGGTTTAGTAGTATCTCAATGATATGTGTCACACACAAAAGTGAACAGAGTGTGAAGTAAGTGAGGTACAAAGAAATGAATATTTGAAATCGTGCACAAATCACGTAAAGAGAGCTAAAAAATGGTTTACGAGTCTGTAAGTGTTATGTGTCAGGCAACATTGTGTAAAAGTGAACAGAGTGTGAGATACTAAAAAATGAATTTTTTATATAGTAAACAAATCACGTAAAGAGAGTTAAAAATTGCTTTAGTGGTATCTCAGTGATATGTGTCACACACAAAAGTGAATAGTGTGTGAAGTAAGTGAGATACAAAAAAATTAATATTTGAAATCGTGCACAAATCACGTAAAGAGAGCTAAAAAATGGTTTACGAGTCTGTAAGTGTTATGTGTCAGGCAACATTGTGTAAAAGTGAACAGAGTGTGAGATACTAAAAAATGAATTTTTTATATAGTAAACAAATCACGTAAAGAGAGTTAAAAATTGCTTTAGTAGTATCTCAGTGATATGTGTCACACACAAAAGTGAATAGTGTGTGAAGTAAGTGAGATACAAAAAAATTAATATTTGAAATCGTGCACAAATCACGTAAAGAGAGCTAAAAAATGGTTTACGAGTCTGCAAGTGTTATGTGTCAGACAACATTGTGTAAAAGTGAACAGAGTGTGAGATACAAAAAAATGATTTTCTGAAATCGTGGACAAATCACGTTAAGAGAGTTAAAAATGGTTTAGTAGTATCTCAGTGATATGTGTCACACACAAAAGTGAACAGAGTGTGAAGTAAGTGAGGTACAAAAAAATGAATATTTGAAATCGTGCACAAATCACGTAGAGAGAGCTAAAAAATGGTTTACGAGTCTGTAAGTGTTATGTGTCAGACAACATTGTGTAAAAGTGAACAGAGTGTGAGATACAAAAAAATGAATTTTTTATATAGTGGACAAGTCACGTAAAGAGAGTTAAAAAATGGTTTAGTAGTCTCTTGGTGATATGTGTCAGACACAAAAGTGAACAGAGTGTGAAGTAAGTGAGGTACAAAAAAATTAATATTTGAAATCGTGCACAAATCACGTGAAGAGAGCTAAAAAATGGTTTACGGGTCTGTAAGTGTTATGTGTCAGACAACATTGTGTAAAAGTGAACAGAGTGTAAGATACAAAAAAATGAATTTTTTATTTAATGGACAAATCACGTAAAGAAAGTTAAAACATGTTTTAGTAGTCTCTCAGTGATATGTGTCAGACACAAAAGTGAACAGAGTGTGAAGTAAGTGAGGTACAAAAAAATTAATATTTGAAATCGTGCACAAATCACGTACAGAGAGCTAAAAAATGGTTTACGAGTCTGTAAGTGTTATGTGTCAGACAACATTGCGTAAAAGTGAACACAGTGTGAGATACAAAAAAATGATTTTTTGAAATCGTGGACAAATCACGTAAAGAAGGTTAAAAAATGGTTTAGTAGTATCTCAGTGATATGTGTCACACACAAAAGTGAACACAGTGTGAAGTAAGTGAGGTACAAAAAAATTAACATTTGAAATCGTGCACAAATTACGTAAAGAGAGCTAAAAAGTGGTTTACGAGTCTGTAAGTGTTATTTGTCAGACTACATTGTGTAAAAGTGAACAGAGTGTGAGATACAAAAAAATGATTTTTTGAAATCGTGGACAAATCACGTAAAGAAAGTTGAAAAATGGTTTAGTAGCATCTCAGTGATATGTGTCACACACAAAAGTGAACAGAGTGTGAAGTAAGTGAGGTACAAAAAAATTAATATTTGAAATCGTGCACAAATCACGTAAAGAGAGCTAAAAAATGGTTTACGAGTCTGTAAGTGTTATGTGTCAGACAACATTGTGTAAAAGTGAACAGAGGGTGAGATACAAAAAAATGATTTTTTTATATAGTGGACAAGTCACGTAAAGAGAGTTCAAAATGGTTTAGTAGTCTCTTGGTGATATGTGTCAGACACAAAAGTGAACAGAATGTGAAGTAAGTGAGGTACAAAAAAATTAATATTTGAAATCGTGCACAAATCACGTAAATAGCTAAAAAATGGTTTACGAGTCTGTAAGTGTTATGTGTCAGACAACATTGTGTAAAAGTGAACAGAGTGTAAGATAAAAAAAAATGAATTTTTTATTTAATGGACAAATCACGTAAAGAAAGTTAAAACATGGTTTAGTAGTCTCTCAGTGATATGTGTCAGACACAAAAGTGAACAGAGTGTGAAGTAAGTGAGGTACAAAAAAATTAATATTTGAAATCGTGCACAAATCACGTAA
Organism: Philonthus spinipes; assembly: GCA_963082785.1. NCBI lineage: Eukaryota > Metazoa > Arthropoda > Insecta > Coleoptera > Staphylinidae > Philonthus > Philonthus spinipes. Next base: position 24,481,744 of record OY720310.1, on the reverse strand, counting down.
AGAGAGCTAAAAAATGGTTTACGAGTCTGTAAGTGTTATGTGTCAGACAACATTGCGTAAAAGTGAACAGAGTGTGAGATACAAAAAAATGATTTTTTGAAATCGTGGACAAATCACGTAAGGAAAGTTAAAAAATGGTTTAGTAGTATCTCAGTGATATGTGTCACACACAAAAGTGAACAGAGTGTGAAGTAAGTGAGGTACAAAAAAATTAATATTTGAAATCGTGCACAAATCACGTAGAGAGAGCTAAAAAATGGTTTACGAGTCTGTAAGAGTTATGTGTCAGACAACATTATGTAAAAGAGTACAGAGTGTGAGATACAAAAAAATGATTTTTTGAAATCGTGGACAAATCACGTAAAGACAGTTAAAAAATGGTTTAGTAGTATCTCAGTGAAATGTGTCATACACAAAAGTGAAGAGAGTGTGAAGTAAGTGAGGTACAAAAAATTAATATTTGAAATCGTGCACAAATCACGTAAAGAGAGCTAAAAAATGGTTTACGAGTCTGTAAGTGTTATGCGTCAGACAACATTGTGTAAAAGTGAACAGAATGTAAGATACAAAAAAATGAATTTTTTATTTAGTGGACAAATCACGTAAAGAAAGTTAAAACATGGTTTATTGGTCTCTCAGTGATATGTGTCAGACACAAAAGTGAACAGAGTGTGAAGTAAGTGAGGTACAAAAAAATTAATATTTGAAATCGTGCACAAATCACGTAAAGGGAGCTAAAAAATGGTTAACGAGTCTGTAAGCGTAATGTGTCAGACTACATTGTGTAAAAGTGAACAGTGTGAGATACAAAAAAATGATTTTTTGAAATCGTGGACAAATCACGTAAAGAGAGTTAAAAAATGGTTTAGTAGTATCTCAATGATATGTGTCACACACAAAAGTGAACAGAGTGTGAAGTAAGTGAGGTACAAAAAAAATAATATTTTAAATCGTGCACAAATCACGTAGAGCTAAAAAATGGTTTACGAGTCAGTAAGTGTTATGTGTCAGACAACATTGTGTAAAAGTGAACAGAGTGTGAAATACAAAAAAATGAATTTTTTATATAGTGGACAAATCACGTAAAGAGAGTTAAAAAATGGTTTAGTAGTCTCTCAGTGATATGTGTCAGACACAAAAGTGAACAGAGTGTGAAGTAAGTGAGGTACAAAAAAATTATAATTTGAAATCGTGCACAAATCACGTAAAGAGAGCTAAAAAATGGTTTACTAGTCTGTAAGTGTTATGTGTCAGACAACATTGTGTAAAAGTGAACAGAGTGTTAGATACAAAAAAATGATTTTTTAATTTAGTGGACAAATCACGTAAAGAAAGTTAAAACATGGTTTATTAGTCTTTCAGTGATATGTGTCAGACACAAAAGTGAACAGAGTGTGAAGTAAGTGAGGTACAAAAAAATTAATATTTGAAATCGTGCACAAAAAACGTAAAGAGAGCTAAAAAATGGTTTACTAGTCTGTAAGTGTTATGTGTCAGACAACGTTGTGTAAAAGTGAACAGAGTGTGAGATTCAAAAAAATGATTTTTTTATATAGTGGACAAATCACGTAAAGAGAGTTAAAAAATGGTTTAGTAGTCTCTCAGTGATATGTGTCAGACACAAAAGTGAACAGAGTGTGAAGTAAGTGAGGTACAAAAAAATTAATATTTGAAATCGTGCACAAATCACGTAAAGGGAGCTAAAAAATGGTTAACGAGTCTGTAAGCGTAATGTGTCAGACTACATTGTGTAAAAGTGAACAGTGTGAGATACAAAAAAATGATTTTTTGAAATCGTGGACAAATCACGTAAAGAGAGTTAAAAAATGGTTTAGTAGTATCTCAATGATATGTGTCACACACAAAAGTGAACAGAGTGTGAAGTAAGTGAGGTACAAAGAAATGAATATTTGAAATCGTGCACAAATCACGTAAAGAGAGCTAAAAAATGGTTTACGATTCTGTAAGTGTTATGTGTCAGGCAACATTGTGTAAAAGTGAACAGAGTGTGAGATACTAAAAAATGAATTTTTTATATAGTAAACAAATCACGTAAAGAGAGTTAAAAATTGCTTTAGTGGTATCTCAGTGATATGTGTCACACACAAAAGTGAACAGAGTGTGAAGTAAGTGAGGTACAAAAAAATTAATATTTGAAATCGTGCACAAATCACGTAGAGAGAGCTAAAAAATGGTTTACGAGTCTGTAAGAGTTACGTGTCAGACAACTTTATGTAAAAGTGAACAGAGTGTGAGATACAAAAAAATGATTTTTTGAAATCGTGGACAAATCACGTAAAGAGAGTTAAAAAATGGTTTAGTAGTCTCTCAGTGATATGTGTCAGACACAAAAGTGAACAGAGTGTGAAGTAAGTGAGGTACAAAAAAATTAATATTTGAAATCGTGCACAAATCACGTAAAGGGAGCTAAAAAATGGTTAACGAGTCTGTAAGCGTAATGTGTCAGACTACATTGTGTAAAAGTGAACAGTGTGAGATACAAAAAAATGATTTTTTGAAATCGTGGACAAATCACGTAAAGAGAGTTAAAAAATGGTTTAGTAGTATCTCAATGATATGTGTCACACACAAAAGTGAACAGAGTGTGAAGTAAGTGAGGTACAAAAAATTAATATTTGAAATCGTGCACAAAAAACGTAAAGAGAGCTAAAAAATGGTTTACTAGTCTGTAAGTGTTATGTGTCAAACAACGTTGTGTAAAAGTGAACAGAGTGTGAGATTCAAAAAAATGGTTTAGTAGTCTCTCAGTGATATGTGTCAGACACAAAAGTGAACAGAGTATGAAGTAAGTGAGGTACAAAAAAATTATAATTTGAAATCGTGCACAAATCACGTAAAGAGAGCTAAAAAATGGTTTACGAGTCTGTAAGTGTTATGTGTCAGACAACATAGTGTAAAAGTGAACAGAGTGTGAGATACAAAAAAATGATTTTTTGAAATCGTGGACAAATTACGTAAAGAGAGTAAAAAAATGGTTTAGTAGTATCTCAGTGATATGTGTTACACACAAAAGTGAACAAAGTGTGAAGTAAGTGAGGTACAAAAAAATTAATATTTGAAATCGTGCACAAATCACGCAAAGAGAGCTTAAAAATGGTTTACGAGTCTGTAAGTGTTATGTGTCAGACAACATTGTGTAAAAGTGAACAGAGTGTGAGATACAAAAAAAATGAATTTTTTATATAGTGGACAAGTCACGTAAAGAGAGTTAAAAAATGGTTTAGTTGTCTCTCAGTGATATGTGTCAGACACAAAAGTGAACAGAGTGTGAAGTAAGTGAAGTACAAAAAAATTTATATTTGAAATCGTGCACAAATCACGTAAAGAGAGTTAAAAAATGGTTTAGTAGTCTCTTGGTGATATGTGTCAGACACAAAAGTGAACAGAGTGTGAAGAAAGTGAGGTACAAAAAAATTAATATTTGAAATCGTGCACAAATCACGTAAAGAGAGCTAAAAAATGGTTTACGAGTCAGTAAGTTTTATGTGTCAGACAACATTGTGTAAAAGTGAACAGAGTGTAAGATACAAAAAAATGATTTTTTTATTTAATGGACAAATCACGTAAAGAAAGTTAAAACATGTTTTAGTAGTCTCTCAGTGATATGTGTCAGACACAAAAGTGAACAGAGTGTGAAGTAAGTGAGGTACAAAAAAAATAATATTTGAAATCGTGCACAAATCACGTAAAGAGAGCTAAAAAATGGTTTACGAGTCTGTAAGTGTTATGTGTCAGACAACATTGCGTAAAAGTGAACAGAGTGTGAGATACAAAAAAATGATTTTTTGAAATCGTGGACAAATCACGTAAAGAAAGTTAAAAAATGGTTTAGTAGTATCTCAGTGATATGTGTCACACACAAAAGTGAACAGAGTGTGAAGTAAGTGAGGTACAAAAAAATTAATATTTGAAATCGTGCACAAATCACGTAGAGAGAGCTAAAAAATGGTTTACGAGTCTGTAAGAGTTACGTGTCAGACAACTTTATGTAAAAGTGAACAGAGTGTGAGATACAAAAAAATGATTTTTTGAAATCGTGGACAAATCACGTAAAGAGAGTTAAAAAATGGTTTAGTAGTCTCTCAGTGATATGTGTCAGACACAAAAGTGAACAGAGTGTCAAGTAAGTGAGGTACAAAAAAATTAAAATTTGAAATCGTGCACAAATCACGTAAAGAGAGTTAAAAAATGGTTTAGTAGTCTCTCAGTGATATGTGTCAGACACAAAAGTGAACAGAGTGTGAAGTAAGTGAGGTACAAAAAAAATAATATTTGAAATCGTGGACAAATCACGTAAAGAAAGTTAAAAAATGGTTTAGTAGTATCTCAATTATATGTGTCACACACAAAAGTGAACAGAGTGTGAAGTAAGTGAGGTACAAAAAAAATAGTATTTGAAATCGTGCACAAATCACGTAAAGAAAGCTAAAAAATGGTTTACGAGTCTGTAACTGTTATGTGTCAGACAACATTGTGTAAAAGTGAACAGAGTGTGAAATACAAAAAAATGAATTTTTTATATAGTGGACAAATCACGTAAAGAGAGTTAAAAAATGGTTTAGTAGTCTCTCAGTGATATGTGTCAGACACAAAAGTGAACAGTGTGTGAAGTAAGTGAGGTACAAAAAAATTATAATTTGAAATCGTGCACAAATCACGTAAAGAGAGCTAAAAAATGGTTTACGAGTCTGTAACTGTTATGTGTCAGACAACATTGTGTAAAAGTGAACAGAGTGTGAAATACAAAAAAATGAATTTTTTATATAGTGGACAAATCACGTAAAGAGAGTTAAAAAATGGTTTAGTAGTCTCTCAGTGATATGTGTCAGACACAAAAGTGAACAGTGTGTGAAGTAAGTGAGGTACAAAAAAATTATAATTTGAAATCGTGCACAAATCACGTAAAGAGAGCTAAAAAATGGTTTACTAGTCTGTAAGTGTTATGTGTCAGACAACATTGTGTAAAAGTGAACAGAGTGTTAGATACAAAAAAATGATTTTTTTATTTAGTGGACAAATCACGTAAAGAAAGTTAAAACAAGGTTCATTAGTCTCTCAGTGATATGTGTCAGACACAAAAGTGAACAGAGTGTGAAGTAAGTGAGGTACAAAAAAATTAATATTTGAAATCGTGCACAAATAACTTAAAGAGAGCTAAAAAATGGTTTACTAGTCTGTAAGTGTTATGTGTCAGACAACGTTGTGTAAAAGTGAACAGAGTGTGAGATACAAAAAAATGATTTTTTTATATAGTGGACAAATCACGTAAAGAGAGTTAAAAAATGGTTTAGTAGTCTCTCAGTGATATGTGTCAGACACAAAAGTGAACAGAGTGTGAAGTAAGTGAGGTACAAAATTATTAATATTTGAAATCGTGCACAAATCACATAAAGAGAGCTAAAAAATGGTTTACGAGTCTGTAAGTGTTATGTGTCAGACAACTTTGTGTAAAAGTGAACAGAGTGTGAGATACAAAAAAATGAATTTTTTATATGGTGGACAAGTCACGTAAAGAAAGTTAAAAAATGGTTTAGTAGAATCTCAGTGATATGTGTCATACACAAAAGTGAACAGTGTGAAGTAAGTGGAGTACAAAAAAATTAATATTTGAAATCGTGCACAAATCACGTAAAGAGAGCTAAAAAATGGTTTACGAGTCTGTAAGTGTTATGTGTCAGACAACATAGTGTAAAAGTGAACAGAGTGTAAGATACAAAAAAATGAATTTTTTATTTAGTATACAAATCACGTAAAGAAGTTAAAACATGGTTTATTGGTCTCTCAGTGATATGTGTCAGACACAGAAGTGAACAGAGTGTGAAGTTAGTGAGGTACAAAAAAATTAACATTTGAAATCGTGCACAAATTACGTAAAGAGAGCTAAAAAGTGGTTTACGAGTCTGTAAGTGTTATGTGTCAGACTACATTGTGTAAAAGTGAACAGAGTGTGAGATACAAAAAAATGATTTTTTGAAATCGTGGACAAATCACGTAAAGAGAGTTAAAAAATGGTTTAGTAGTATCTCAGTGATATGTGTCACACACAAAAGTGAACAGAGTGTGAAGTAAGTGAGGTACAAAAAAATTATAATTTGAAATCGTGCATAAATCACGTAAAGAGAGCTAAAAAATAGTTTACGAGTCTGTAAGTGTTATGTGTCAGACAACATTGTGTAAAAGTGAACAGAGTGTGAGATACAAAAAAATGATATTTTTATATAGTGGACAAGTCACGTAAAGAGAGTTAAAAAATGGTTTAGTAGTCTCTCAGTGATATGTGTCAGACACAAAAGTGAATAGAGTGTGAAGTAAGTGAGGTACAAAAAAATTTATATTTGAAATCGTGCACAAATCACGTAAAGAGAGTTAAAAAATGGTTTAATAGTCTCTCAGTGATATGTGTCAGACACAAAAGTGAACAGAGTGTGAAGTAAGTGAGAGACAAAAAAATTATTATTTGAAATCGTGCACAAATCACGTAAAGAGAGCTAAAAAATGGTTTACGAGTCTGTAAGTGTTATGTGTCAGACTACATTGTGTAAAAGTGAACAGAGTGTGAGATACAAAAAAAATATTTTTTGAAATCGTGGACAAATCACGTAAAGAGAGTTAAAAAATGGTTTAGTAGTATCTCAGTGATATGTGTCACACACAAAAGTGAACAGAGAGTGAAGTAAGTGTGGTACAAAAAAATTATAATTTGTAGTCGTGCACAAATCACGTAAAGAGAGCTAAAAAATAGTTTACGAGTCTGTAAGTGTTATGTGTCAGGCAACATTGTGTAAATGTGAACAGAGTGTGAGATACTAAAAAATGAATTTTTTATATAGTAAACAAATCACGTAAAGAGAGTTAAAAATTGCTTTAGTAGTATCTCAGTGATATGTGTCACACTCAAAAGTGAATAGTGTGTGAAGTAAGTGAGGTACAAAAAAATTAATATTTGAAATCGTGCACAAATCACGTAAAGAGAGCTAAAAAATGGTTTACGAGTCTGTAAGTGTTATGTGTCAGACAACATTGTGTAAAAGTGAACAGAGTGTGAGATACAAAAAAATGATTTTCTGAAATCGTGGACAAATCACGGAAAGAGAGTTAAAAAATGGTTTAGTAGTATCTCAGTGATATGTGTCACACACAAAATTGAACAGAGTGTGAAGTAAGAGAGGTACAAAAAAATGAATATTTGAAATCGTGCACAAATCACGTAAAGAGAGCTAAAAAATGGTTTACGAGTCTGTAAGTGTTATGTGTCAGACAACATTGTGTAAAAGTGAACAGAGTGTGAGATACAAAAAAATGAATTTTTTATATAGTGGACAAGTCACGTAAAGAGAGTTAAAAAATGGTTTAGTGGTCTTTTGGTGATATGTGTCAGACACAAAAGTGAAAACAGTGTGAAGTAAGTGAGGTACAAAAAAATTAATATTTGAAATCGTGCACAAATCACGTGAAGAGAGCTAAAAAATGGTTTACGAGTCTGTAAGTGTTATGTGTCAGACAACATTGTGTAAAAGTGAACAGAGTGTAAGATACAAAAAAATGAATTTTTTATTTAATGGACAAATCACGTAAAGAAAGTTAAAACATGTTTTAGTAGTCTCTCAGTGATATGTGTCAGACACAAAAGTGAACAGAGTGTGAAGTAAGTGAGGTACAAAAAAATTAAAATTTGAAATCGTGCACAAATCACGTAAAGAGAGCTAAAAAATGGTTTACGAGTCTGTAAGGGTTATGTGTCAGACAACATTGCGTAAAAGTGAACAGAGTGTGAGATACAAAAAAATGATTTTTTGAAATCGTGGACAAATCACGTAAAGAAAGTTAAAAAATGGTTTAGTAGTATCTCAGTGATATGTGTCACACACAAAAGTGAACAGAGTGTGAAGTAAGTGAGGTACAAAAAAATTAATATTTGAAATCGTGCACAAATCACGTAAAGAGAGCTAAAAAATGGTTTACGAGTCTGTAAGTGTTATGTGTCAGACAACATTGTGTAAAAGTGAACAGAGTGTGAGATACAAAAAAATGATTTTCTGAAATCGTGGACAAATCACGGAAAGAGAGTTAAAAAATGGTTTAGTAGTATCTCAGTGATTTGTGTCACACACAAAAGTGAACAGAGTGTGAAGTAAGAGTGGTACAAAAAAATGAATATTTGAAATCGTGCACAAATCACGTGAAGAGAGCTAAAAAATGGTTTACGAGTCTGTAAGTGTTATGTGTCAGACAACATTGTGTAAAAGTGAACAGAGTGTAAGATACAAAAAAATGAATTTTTTATTTAATGGACAAATCACGTAAAGAAAGTTAAAACATGTTTTAGTAGTCTCTCAGTGATATGTGTCAGACACAAAAGTGAACAGAGTGTGAAGTAAGTGAGGTACAAAAAAATTAAAATTTGAAATCGTGCACAAATCACGTAAAGAGCGCTAAAAAATGGTTTACGTGTCTGTAAGGGTTATGTGTCAGACAACATTGCGTAAAAGTGAACAGAGTGTGAGATACAAAAAAATGATTTTTTGAAATCATGGACAAATCACGTAAAGAAAGTTAAAAAATGGTTTAGTAGTATCTCAGTGATATGTGTCACACACAAAAGTAAACAGAGTGTGAAGTAAGTGAGGTACAAAAAAATTAAAATTTGAAATCGTGCACAAATCACGTAAAGAGAGCTAAAAAATGGTTTACGAGTCTGTAAGGGTTATGTGTCAGACAACATTGCGTAAAAGTGAACAGAGTGTGAGATACAAAAAAATGATTTTTTGAAATCGTGGACAAATCACGTAAAGAAAGTTAAAAAATGGTTTAGTAGTATCTCAGTGATATGTGTCACACACAAAAGTGAACAGAGTGTGAAGTAAGTGAGGTACAAAAAAATTAATATTTGAAATCGTACACAAATCACGTAGAGAGAGCTAAAAAATGGTTTACGAGTCTGTAAGAGTTACGTGTCAGACAACATTATGTAAAAGTGAACAGAGTGTGAGATACAAAAAAATGATTTTTTGAAATCGTGGACAAATCACGTAAAGAGAGTTAAAAAATGGTTTAGTAGTCTCTCAGTGATATGTGTCAGACACAAAAGTGAACAGAGTGTGAAGTAAGTGATGTACAAAAAAATTAATATTTGAAATCGTGCACAAATCACGTAAAGAGAGTTAAAAAATGGTTTAGTAGTCTCTTGGTGATATGTGTCAGACACAAAAGTGAACAGAGTGTGAAGTAAGTGAGGTACAAAAAAATTAATATTTGAAATCGTGCACAAATCACGTAAAGAGAGCTAAAAAATGGTTTACGAGTCTATAAGAATTATGTGTCAGACAACTTTGTGTAAAAGTGAACAGAGTGTGATATACAAAATAATGATGATTTTTTGAAATCGTGGACAAATCACGTAAAGAGAGTTAAAAAATGGTTTAGTAGTATCTCAGTGATATGTGTCACACACAAAAGTGAACAGAGTGTGAAGTAAGTGAGGTACAAAAAAATTATAATTTGAAATCGTGCACAAATCACGTAAAGAGAGCTAAAAAATAGTTTACTAGTCTGTAAGTGTTATGTGTCAGACAACATTGTGTAAAAGTGAACAGAGTGTGAGATACTAAAAAATGAATTTTTTATATATTGGATAAATCACGTAAAGAGAGTTAAAAATTAGTTTAGTAGTATCTCAGTGATATGTGTCACACACAAAAGTGAACAATGTGTGAAGTGAGTGAGGTACAAAAAAATTAATATTTGAAATCGTGCACAAATCACGTAAAGAGAGCTAAAAAATGGTTTACGAGTCTGTATGTGTTATGTGTCAGACAACATTGTGTAAAAGTGAACAGAGTGTGAGATACAAAAAAATGATTTTCTGAAATCGTGGACAAATCACGGAAAGAGAGTTAAAAAATGGTTTAGTAGTATCTCAGTGATATGTGTCACACACAAAATTGAACAGAGTGTGAAGTAAGAGAGGTACAAAAAAATGAATATTTGAAATCGTGCACAAATCACGTAAAGAGAGCTAAAAAATGGTTTACGAGTCTGTAAGTGTTATGTGTCAGACAACATTGAGTAAAAGTGAACAGAGTGTGAGATACAAAAAAATGAATTTTTTATATAGTGGACAAGTCACGTAAAGAGAGTTAAAAAATGGTTTAGTGGTCTTTTGGTGATATGTGTCAGACACAAAAGTGAACAGAGTGTGAAGTAAGTGAGGGACAAAAAAATTATTATTTGAAATCGTGCACAAATCACGTAAAGAGAGCTAAAAAATGGTTTACGAGTCTGTAAGTGTTATGTGTCAGACTACATTGTGTAAAAGTGAACAGAGTGTGAGATACAAAAAAAATATTTTTTGAAATCGTGGACAAATCACGTAAAGAGAGTTAAAAAATGGTTTAGTAGTATCTCAGTGATATGTGTCACACACAAAAGTGAACAGAGAGTGAAGTAAGTGTGGTACAAAAAAATTATAATTTGTAGTCGTGCACAAATCACGTAAAGAGAGCTAAAAAATAGTTTACGAGTCTGTAAGTGTTATGTGTCAGGCAACATTGTGTAAAAGTGAACAGAGTGTGAGATACTAAAAAATGAATTTTTTATATAGTAAACAAATCACGTAAAGAGAGTTCAAAATTGCTTTAGTAGTATCTCAGTGATATGTGTCACACTCAAAAGTGAATAGTGTGTGAAGTAAGTGAGGTACAAAAAAATTAATATTTGAAATCGTGCACAAATCACGTAAAGAGAGCTAAAAAATGGTTTACGAGTCTGTAAGTGTTATGTGTCAGACAACATTGTGTAAAAGTGAACAGAGTGTGAGATACAAAAAAATGATTTTCTGAAATCGTGGACAAATCACGGAAAGAGAGTTAAAAAATGGTTTAGTAGTATCTCAGTGATATGTGTCACACACAAAAGTGAACAGAGTGTGAAGTAAGAGAGGTACAAAAAAATGAATATTTGAAATCGTGCACAAATCACGTGAAGAGAGCTAAAAAATGGTTTACGAGTCTGTAAGTGTTATGTGTCAGACAACATTGTGTAAAAGTGAACAGAGTGTAAGATACAAAAAAATGAATTTTTTATTTAATGGACAAATCACGTAAAGAAAGTTAAAACATGTTTTAGTAGTCTCTCAGTGATATGTGTCAGACACAAAAGTGAACAGAGTGTGAAGTAAGTGAGGTACAAAAAAATTAAAATTTGAAATCGTGCACAAATCACGTAAAGAGCGCTAAAAAATGGTTTACGAGTCTGTAAGGGTTATGTGTCAGACAACATTGCGTAAAAGTGAACAGAGTGTGAGATACAAAAAAATGATTTTTTGAAATCATGGACAAATCACGTAAAGAAAGTTAAAAAATGGTTTAGTAGTATCTCAGTGATATGTGTCACACACAAAAGTGAACAGAGTGTGAAGTAAGTGAGGTACAAAAAAATTAATATTTGAAATCGTACACAAATCACGTAGAGAGAGCTAAAAAATGGTTTACGAGTCTGTAAGAGTTACGTGTCAGACAACATTATGTAAAAGTGAACAGAGTGTGAGATACAAAAAAATGATTTTTTGAAATCGTGGACAAATCACGTACAGAGAGTTAAAAAATGGTTTAGTAGTCTCTCAGTGATATGTGTCAGACACAAAAGTGAACAGAGTGTGAAGTAAGTGAGGTACAAAAAAATTAATATTTGAAATCGTGCACAAATCACGTAAAGAGAGTTAAAAAATGGTTTAGTAGTATCTCAGTGATATGTGTCACACACAAAAGTGAACAGAGTGTGAAGTAAGTGAGGTACAAAAAAATTATAATTTGAAATCGTGCACAAATCACGTAAAGAGAGCTAAAAAATAGTTTACTAGTCTGTAAGTGTTATGTGTCAGACAACATTGTGTAAAAATGAACAGAGTGTGAGATACTAAAAAATGATTTTTTTATATATTGGATAAATCACGTAAAGAGAGTTAAAAATTAGTTTAGTAGTATCTCAGTGATATGTGTCACACACAAAAGTGAACAGTGTGTGAAGTGAGTGAGGTACAAAAAAATTAATATTTGAAATCGTGCACAAATCACGTAAAGAGAGCTAAAAAATGGTTTACGAGTCTGTAAGTGTTATGTGTCAGACAACATTGCGTAAAAGTGAACAGAGTGTGAGATACAAAAAAATAATTTTTTGAAATCGTGGACAAATCACGTAAAGAGAGTTAAAAAATGGTTTAGTGGTATCTCAGTGATATGTGTCACACACAAAAGTGAACAGAGTGTGAAGTAAGTGAGGTACAAAATAATTAATATTTGAAATCGTGCACAAATCACGTAAAGAGAGCTAAAAAATGGTTTACGAGTCTGTAAGAGTTATGTGTCAGACAACATTGTGTAAAAGTGAACAGAGTGTGAGATACAAAAAAATGATTTTTTGAAATCGTGGACAAATCACGTAAAGAGAGTTAAAAAATGGTTTAGTAGTATCTCAGTGATATGTGTCACACACAAAAGTGAACAGAGTGTGAAGTAAGTGAGGTACAAAAAAATTATAATTTGAAATCGTGCACAAATCACGTAAAGAGAGCTAAAAAATGGTTTACGAGTCTGTAAGTGTTATGTGTCAGACAACATTGTGTAAAAGTGAACAGAGTGTGAAATACAAAAAAATGATTTTTTTATATAGTGGACAAATCACGTAAAGAGAGTTAAAAAATGGTTTAGTGGTATCTCAGTGGAATGTGTCACACACAAAAGTGAACAGAGTGTGAAGTGAGGTACAAAAAAATTAATATTTGAAATCGTGCACAAATCACGTACAGAGAGCTAAAAAATGGTTTACGAGTCTGTAAGAGTTATGTGTCAGACAACATTGTGTAAAAGTGAACAGAGTGTGAGATACAAAAAAATGATTTTTGGAAATCGTGGACAAATCACGTAGAGAGTTAAAAAATGGTTTAGTAGTATCTCAGTGATATGTGTCACACACAAAAGTGAACAGAGTGTGAAGTAAGTGAGGTACAAAAAAATTATAATTTGAAATCGTGCACAAATCACGTAAAGAGAGCTAAAAAATGGTTTACGAGTCTGTAAGTGTTATGTGTCAGACAACATTGTGTAAAAGTGAACAGAGTGTGAAATACAAAAAAATGAATTTTTTATATAGTGGACAAATCACGTAAAGAGAGTTAAAAAATGGTTTAGTGGTATCTCAGTGGTATGTGTCACACACAAAAGTGAACAGAGTGTGAAGTAAGTGAGGTACAAAATAATTAATATTTGAGATCGTGCACAAATCACGTAAAGAGAGCTAAAAAATGGTTTACGAGTCTGTAAGTGTTATGTGTCAGACAACATTGTGTAAAAGTGAACAGAGTGTGAGATACAAAAAAATGAATTTTTTATATAGTGGACAAGTCACGTAAAGAGAGTTAAAAAATGGTTTAGTAGTCTCTTGGTGATATGTGTCAGACACAAAAGTGAACAGAGTGTGAAGTAAGTGAGGTACAAAAAAATTAATATTTGAAATCGTGCACAAATCACGTGAAGAGAGCTAAAAAATGGTTTACGAGTCTGTAAGTGTTATGTGTCAGACAACATTGTGTAAAAGTGAACAGAGTGTGAGATACAAAAAAATGAATTTTTTATATAGTGGACAAGTCACGTAAAGAGAGTTAAAAAATGGTTTAGTAGTCTCTTGGTGATATGTGTCAGACACAAAAGTGAACAGAGTGTGAAGTAAGTGAGGTACAAAAAAATTAATATTTGAAATCGTGCACAAATCACGTACAGAGAGCTAAAAAATGGTTTACGTGTCTGTAAGTGTTATGTGTCAGACAACATTGCGTAAAAGTGAACAGAGTGTGAGATACAAAAAAATGATTTTTTGAAATCGTGGACAAATCACGTAAAGCAGGTTAAAAAATGGTTTAGTAGCATCTCAGTGATATGTGTCACACACAAAAGTGAACAGAGTGTGAAGTAAGTGAGGTACAAAAAAATTAATATTTGAAATCGTGCACAAATCACGTAAAGAGAGCAAAAAAATGGTTTACGAGTCTGTAAGTGTTATGTGTCAGACAACATTGTGTAAAAGTGAACAGAGGGTGAGATACAAAAAAATGATTTTTTTATATAGTGGACAAGTCACGTAAAGAGAGTTCAAAACGGTTTAGTAGTCTCTTGGTGATATGTGTTAGACACAGAAGTGAACAGAGTGTGAAGTAAGTGAGGTACAAAAAAATTAATATTTGAAATCGTGCACAAATCACGTAAATAGCTAAAAAATGGTTTACGAGTCTGTAAGTGTTATGTGTCTGACAACATTGTGTAAAAGTGAACAGAGTATAAGATAAAAAAAAATGAATTTTTTATTTAATGGACCAATCACGTAAAGAAAGTTAAAACATCGTTTAGTAGTCTCTCAGTGATATGTGTCAGACACAAAAGTGAACAGAGTGTGAAGTAAGTGAGGTACAAAAAAATTAATATTTGAAATCGTGCACAAATCACGTAAAGAGAGCTAAAAAATGGTTTACGAGTCTGTAAGTGTTATGTGTCAGACAACATTGCGTAAAAGTGAACAGAGTGTGAGATACAAAAAAATGATTTTTTGAAATCGTGGACAAATCACGCAAGGAAAGTTAAAAAATGGTTTAGTAGTATCTCAGTGATATGTGTCACACACAAAAGTGAACAGAGTGTGAAGTAAGTGAGGTACAAAAAAATTAATATTTGAAGTCGTGCACAAATCACGTAGAGAGAGCTAAAAAATGGTTTACGAGTCAGTAAGAGTTATGTGTCAGACAACATTATGTAAAAGAGTACAGAGTGTGAGATACAAAGAAATGATTTTTTGAAATCGTGGACAAATCACGTAAAGACAGTTAAAAAATGGTTTAGTAGTATCTCAGTGAAATGTGTCATACACAAAAGTGAAGAGAGTGTGAAGTAAGTGAGGTACAAAAAATTAATATTTGAAATCGTGCACAAATCACGTAAAGAGAGCTAAAAAATGGTTTACGAGTCTGTAAGTGTTATGCGTCAGACAACATTGTGTAAAAGTGAACAGAATGTAAGATACAAAAAAATGAATTTTTTATTTAGTGGACAAATCACGTAAAGAAAGTTAAAACATGGTTTATTGGTCTCTCAGTGATATGTGTCAGACACAAAAGTGAACAGAGTGTGAAGTAAGTGAGGTACAAAAAAATTAATATTTGAAATCGTGCACAAATCACGTAAAGGGAGCTAAAAAATGGTTAACGAGTCTGTAAGCGTAATGTGTCAGACTACATTGTGTAAAAGTGAACAGTGTGAGATACAAAAAAATGATTTTTTGAAATCGTGGACAAATCACGTAAAGAGAGTTAAAAAATGGTTTAGTAGTATCTCAATGATATGTGTCACACACAAAAGTGAACAGAGTGTGAAGTAAGTGAGGTACAAAAAAAATAATATTTGAAATCGTGCACAAATCACGTAAAGAGAGCTAAAAAATGGTTTACGAGTCTGTAAGTGTTATGTGTCAGACAACATTGTGTAAAAGTGAACAGAGTGTGAAATACAAAAAAATGAATTTTTTATATAGTGGACAAATCACGTAAAGAGAGTTAAAAAATGGTTTAGTAGTCTCTCAGTGATATGTGTCAGACACAAAAGTGAACAGAGTGTGAAGTAAGTGAGGTACAAAAAAATTATAATTTGAAATCGTGCACAAATCACGTAAAGAGAGCTAAAAAAATGGTTTACTAGTCTGTAAGTGTTATGTGTCAGACAACATTGTGTAAAAGTGAACAGAGTGTTAGATACAAAAAAATGATTTTTTAATTTAGTGGACAAATCACGTAAAGAAAGTTAAAACATGGTTTATTAGTCTTTCAGTGATATGTGTCAGACACAAAAGTGAACATAGTGTGAAGTAAGTGAGGTACAAAAAAATTAATATTTGAAATCGTGCACAAATCACGTGAAGAGAGCTAAAAAATGGTTTACGAGTCTGTAAGTGTTATGTGTCAGACAACATTGTGTAAAAGTGAACAGAGTGTAAGATACAAAAAAATGATTTTTTTATTTAATGGACAAATCACGTAAAGAAAGTTAAAACATGTTTTAGTAGTCTCTCAGTGATATGTGTCAGACACAAAAGTGAACAGAGTGTGAAGTAAGTGAGGTACAAAAAAATTAATATTTGAAATCGTGCACAAATCACGTACAGAGAGCTAAAAAATGGTTTACGAGTCTGTAAGAGTTATGTGTCAGACAACATTGTGTAAAAGTGAACAGAGTGTGAGATACAAAAAAATGATTTTTGGAAATCGTGGACAAATCACGTAAAGAGAGTTAAAAAATGGTTTAGTAGTATCTCAGTGATATGTGTCACACACAAAAGTGAACAGAGTGTGAAGTAAGTGAGGTACAAAAAAATTATAATTTGAAATCGTGCACAAATCACGTAAAGAGAGCTAAAAAATGGTTTACGAGTCTGTAAGTGTTATGTGTCAGACAACATTGTGTAAAAGTGAACAGAGTGTGAAATACAAAAAAATGAATTTTTTATATAGTGGACAAATCACGTAAAGAGAGTTAAAAAATGGTTTAGTGGTATCTCAGTGGTATGTGTCACACACAAAAGTGAACAGAGTGTGAAGTAAGTGAGGTACAAAATAATTAATATTTGAGATCGTGCACAAATCACGTAAAGAGAGCTAAAAAATGGTTTACGAGTCTGTAAGTGTTATGTGTCAGACAACATTGTGTAAAAGTGAACAGAGTGTGAGATACAAAAAAATGAATTTTTTATATAGTGGACAAGTCACGTAAAGAGAGTTAAAAAATGGTTTAGTAGTCTCTTGGTGATATGTGTCAGACACAAAAGTGAACAGAGTGTGAAGTAAGTGAGGTACAAAAAAATTAATATTTGAAATCGTGCACAAATCACGTGAAGAGAGCTAAAAAATGGTTTACGAGTCTGTAAGTGTTATGTGTCAGACAACATTGTGTAAAAGTGAACAGAGTGTAAGATACAAAAAAATGAATTTTTTATTTAATGGACAAATCACGTAAAGAAAGTTAAAACATGTTTTAGTAGTCTCTCAGTGATATGTGTCAGACACAAAAGTGAACAGAGTGTGAAGTAAGTGAGGTACAAAAAAAAAATAATATTTGAAATCGTGCACAAATCACGTACAGAGAGCTAAAAAATGGTTTACGTGTCTGTAAGTGTTATGTGTCAGACAACATTGCGTAAAAGTGAACAGAGTGTGAGATACAAAAAAATGATTTTTTGAAATCGTGGACAAATCACGTAAAGAAGGTTAAAAAATGGTTTAGTAGTATCTCAGTGATATGTGTCACACACAAAAGTGAACAGAGTGTGAAGTAAGTGAGGTACAAAAAAATTAACATTTGAAATCGTGCACAAATTACGTAAAGAGAGCTAAAAAGTGGTTTACGAGTCTGTAAGTGTTATGTGTCAGACTACATTGTGTAAAAGTGAACAGAGTGTGAGATACAAAAAAATGATTTTTTGAAATCGTGGACAAATCACGTAAAGAAAGTTGAAAAATGGTTTAGTAGCATCTCAGTGATATGTGTCACACACAAAAGTGAACAGAGTGTGAAGTAAGTGAGGTACAAAAAAATTAATATTTGAAATCGTGCACAAATCACGTAAAGAGAGCAAAAAAATGGTTTACGAGTCTGTAAGTGTTATGTGTCAGACAACATTGTGTAAAAGTGAACAGAGGGTGAGATACAAAAAAATGATTTTTTTATATAGTGGACAAGTCACGTAAAGAGAGTTCAAAACGGTTTAGTAGTCTCTTGGTGATATGTGTTAGACACAGAAGTGAACAGAGTGTGAAGTAAGTGAGGTACAAAAAAATTAATATTTGAAATCGTGCACAAATCACGTAAATAGCTAAAAAATGGTTTACGAGTCTGTAAGTGTTATGTGTCAGACAACATTGTGTAAAAGTGAACAGAGTATAAGATAAAAAAAAATGATTTTTTTATTTAATGGACCAATCACGTAAAGAAAGTTAAAACATGGTTTAGTAGTCTCTCAGTGATATGTGTCAGACACAAAAGTGAACAGAGTGTGAAGTAAGTGAGGTACAAAAAAATTAATATTTGAAATCGTGCACAAATCACGTAAAGAGAGCTAAAAAATGGTTTACGAGTCTGTAAGTGTTATGTGTCAGACAACATTGCGTAAAAGTGAACAGAGTGTGAGATACAAAAAAATGATTTTTTGAAATCGTGGACAAATCACGCAAGGAAAGTTAAAAAATGGTTTAGTAGTATTTCAGTGATATGTGTCACACACAAAAGTGAACAGAGTGTGAAGTAAGTGAGGTACAAAAAAATTAATATTTGAAGTCGTGCACAAATCACGTAGAGAGAGCTAAAAAATGGTTTACGAGTCAGTAAGAGTTATGTGTCAGACAACATTATGTAAAAGAGTACAGAGTGTGAGATACAAAGAAATGATTTTTTGAAATCGTGGACAAATCACGTAAAGACAGTTAAAAAATGGTTTAGTAGTATCTCAGTGAAATGTGTCATACACAAAAGTGAAGAGAGTGTGAAGTAAGTGAGGTACAAAAAATTAATATTTGAAATCGTGCACAAATCACGTAAAGAGAGCTAAAAAATGGTTTACGAGTCTGTAAGTGTTATGCGTCAGACAACATTGTGTAAAAGTGAACAGAATGTAAGATACAAAAAAATGAATTTTTTATTTAGTGGACAAATCACGTAAAGAAAGTTAAAACATGGTTTATTGGTCTCTCAGTGATATGTGTCAGACACAAAAGTGAACAGAGTGTGAAGTAAGTGAGGTACAAAAAAATTAATATTTGAAATCGTGCACAAATCACGTAAAGGGAGCTAAAAAATGGTTAACGAGTCTGTAAGCGTAATGTGTCAGACTACATTGTGTAAAAGTGAACAGTGTGAGATACAAAAAAATGATTTTTTGAAATCGTGGACAAATCACGTAAAGAGAGTTAAAAAATGGTTTAGTAGTATCTCAATGATATGTGTCACACACAAAAGTGAACAGAGTGTGAAGTAAGTGAGGTACAAAAAAAATAATATTTGAAATCGTGCACAAATCACGTAAAGAGAGCTAAAAAATGGTTTACGAGTCTGTAAGTGTTATGTGTCAGACAACATTGTGTAAAAGTGAACAGAGTGTGAAATACAAAAAAATGAATTTTTTATATTGTGGACAAATCACGTAAAGAGAGTTAAAAAATGGTTTAGTAGTCTCTCAGTGATATGTGTCAGACACAAAAGTGAACAGAGTGTGAAGTAAGTGAGGTACAAAAAAAATATAATTTGAAATCGTGCACAAATCACGTAAAGAGAGCTAAAAAAATGGTTTACTAGTCTGTAAGTGTTATGTGTCAGACAACATTGTGTAAAAGTGAACAGAGTGTTAGATACAAAAAAATGATTTTTTAATTTAGTGGACAAATCACGTAAAGAAAGTTAAAACATGGTTTATTAGTCTTTCAGTGATATGTGTCAGACACAAAAGTGAACAGAGTGTGAAGTAAGTGAGGTACAAAAAAATTAATATTTGAAATCGTGCACAAAAAACGTAAAGAGAGCTAAAAAATGGTTTACTAGTCTGTAAGTGTTATGTGTCAGACAACGTTGTGTAAAAGTGAACAGAGTGTGAGATTCAAAAAAATGATTTTTTTATATAGTGGACAAATCACGTAAAGAGAGTTAAAAAATGGTTTAGTGGTCTCTCAGTGATATGTGTCAGACACAAAAGTGAACAGAGGATGAAGTAAGTGAGGTACAAAAAAATTATAATTTGAAATCGTGCACAAATCACGTAAAGAGAGCTAAAAAATGGTTTACGAGTCTGTAAGTGTTATGTGTCAGACAACATTGTGTAAAAGTGAACAGAGTGTGAGATACAAAAAAATGATTTTTTGAAATCGTAGACAAATTACGTAAAGAGAGTAAAAAAATGGTTTAGTAGTATCTCAGTGATATGTGTTATACACAAAAGTGAACAAAGTGTGAAGTAAGTGAGGTACAAAAAAATTAATATTTGAAATCGTGCACAAATCACGCAAAGAGAGCTTAAAAATGGTTTACGAGTCTGTAAGTGTTATGTGTCAGACAACATTGTGTAAAAGTGAACAGAGTGTGAGATACAAAAAAATGAATTTTTTATATAGTGGACAAGTCACGTAAAGAGAGTTAAAAAATGGTTTAGTTGTCTCTCAGTGATATGTGTCAGACACAAAAGTGAACAGAGTGTGAAGTAAGTGAGGTACAAAAAAATTTATATTTGAAATCGTGCACAAATCACGTAAAGAGAGTTAAAAAATGGTTTAGTAGTCTCTCAGTGATATGTGTCAGACACAAAAGTGAACAGAGTGTGAAGTAAGTGAGGGACAAAAAAATTAATATTTGAAATCGTGCACAAATCACGTAAAGAGAGCTAAAAAATGGTTTACGAGTCTGTAAGTGTTATGTGTCAGACAACATTGTGTAAAAGTGAACAGAGTGTGAGATACAAAAAAGTGATTTTTTGAAATCGTGGACAAATCACGTAAAGAGAGTTAAAAAATGGTTTAGTAGTATCTCAGTGATATGTGTCACACACAAAAGTGAACAGAGTGTGAAGTAAGTGAGGTACAAAAAAATTATAATTTGAAATCGTGCACAAATCACGTAAAGAGAGCTAAAAAATGGTTTACGAGTCTGTAAGTGTTATGTGTCAGACAACATTGTGTAAAAGTGAACAGAGTGTGAAATACAAAAAAATGATTTTTTTATATAGTGGACAAATCACGTAAAGAGAGTTAAAAAATGGTTTAGTGGTATCTCAGTGATATGTGTCACACACAATAGTGAACAGAGTGTGAAGTAAGTGAGGTACAAAATTATTAATATTTGAAATCGTGCACAAATCACATAAAGAGAGCTAAAAAATGGTTTACGAGTCTGTAAGTGTTATGTGTCAGACAACTTTGTGTAAAAGTGAACAGAGTGTGAGATACAAAAAAATGAATTTTTTATATAGTGGACAAGTCACGTAAAGAGAGTTAAAAAATGGTTTAGTTGTCTCTCAGTGATATGTGTCAGACACAAAAGTGAACAGAGTGTGAAGTAAGTGAGGTACAAAAAAATTTATATTTGAAATCGTGCACAAATCACGTAAAGAGAGTTAAAAAATGGTTTAGTAGTCTCTCAGTGATATGTGTCAGACACAAAAGTGAACAGAGTGTGAAGTAAGTGAGGGACAAAAAAATTAATATTTGAAATCGTGCACAAATCACGTAAAGAGAGCTAAAAAATGGTTTACGAGTCTGTAAGTGTTATGTGTCAGACAACATTGTGTAAAAGTGAACAGAGTGTGAGATACAAAAAAATGAATTTTTTATATAGTGGACAAGTCACGTAAAGAGAGTTAAAAAATGGTTTAGTAGTCTCTTGGTGATATGTGTCAGACACAAAAGTGAACAGAGTGTGAAGTAAGTGAGGTACAAAAAAATTAATATTTGAAATCGTGCACAAATCACGTGAAGAGAGCTAAAAAATGGTTTACGAGTCTGTAAGTGTTATGTGTCAGACAACATTGTGTAAAAGTGAACAGAGTGTAAGATACAAAAAAATGAATTTTTTATTTAATGGACAAATCACGTAAAGAAAGTTAAAACATGTTTTAGTAGTCTCTCAGTGATATGTGTCAGACACAAAAGTGAACAGAGTGTGAAGTAAGTGAGGTACAAAAAAATTAATATTTGAAATCGTGCACAAATCACGTACAGAGAGCTAAAAAATGGTTTACGTGTCTGTAAGTGTTATGTGTCAGACAACATTGCGTAAAAGTGAACAGAGTGTGAGATACAAAAAAATGATTTTTTGAAATCGTGGACAAATCACGTATAGAAGGTTAAAAAATGGTTTAGTAGTATCTCAGTGAAATGTGTCACACACAAAAGTGAACAGAGTGTGAAGTAAGTGAGGTACAAAAAAATTAACATTTGAAATCGTGCACAAATTACGTAAAGAGAGCTAAAAAGTGGTTTACGAGTCTGTAAGTGTTATGTGTCAGACTACATTGTGTAAAAGTGAACAGAGTGTGAGATACAAAAAAATGATTTTTTGAAATCGTGGACAAATCACGTAAAGAAAGTTGAAAAATGGTTTAGTAGCATCTCAGTGATATGTGTCACACACAAAAGTGAACAGAGTGTGAAGTAAGTGAGGTACAAAAAAATTAATATTTGAAATCGTGCACAAATCACGTAAAGAGAGCTAAAAAATGGTTTACGAGTCTGTAAGTGTTATGTGTCAGACAACATTGTGTAAAAGTGAACAGAGGGTGAGATACAAAAAAATGATTTTTTTATATAGTGGACAAGTCACGTAAAGAGAGTTCAAAACGGTTTAGTAGTCTCTTGGTGATATGTGTCAGACACAAAAGTGAACAGAGTGTGAAGTAAGTGAGGTACAAAAAAATTAATATTTGAAATCGTGCACAAATCACGTAAATAGCTAAAAAATGGTTTACGAGTCTGTAAGTGTTATGTGTCAGACAACATTGTGTAAAAGTGAACAGAGTGTAAGATAAAAAAAAATGAATTTTTTATTTAATGGACAAATCACGTAAAGAAAGTTAAAACATGGTTTAGTAGTCTCTCAGTGATATGTGTCAGACACAAAAGTGAACAGAGTGTGAAGTAAGTGAGGTACAAAAAAATTAATATTTGAAATCGTGCACAAATCACGTAAAGAGAGCTAAAAAATGGTTTACGAGTCTGTAAGTGTTATGTGTCAGACAACATTGCGTAAAAGTGAACAGAGTGTGAGATACAAAAAAATGATTTTTTGAAATCGTGGACAAATCACGTAAGGAAAGTTAAAAAATGGTTTAGTAGTATCTCAGTGATATGTGTCACACACAAAAGTGAACAGAGTGTGAAGTAAGTGAGGTACAAAAAAATTAATATTTGAAATCGTGCACAAATCACGTAGAGAGAGCTAAAAAATGGTTTACGAGTCTGTAAGAGTTATGTGTCAGACAACATTATGTAAAAGAGTACAGAGTGTGAGATACAAAAAAATGATTTTTTGAAATCGTGGACAAATCACGTAAAGACAGTTAAAAAATGGTTTAGTAGTATCTCAGTGAAATGTGTCATACACAAAAGTGAAGAGAGTGTGAAGTAAGTGAGGTACAAAAAATTAATATTTGAAATCGTGCACAAATCACGTAAAGAGAGCTAAAAAATGGTTTACGAGTCTGTAAGTGTTATGCGTCAGACAACATTGTGTAAAAGTGAACAGAATGTAAGATACAAAAAAATGATTTTTTTATTTAGTGGACAAATCACGTAAAGAAAGTTAAAACATGGTTTATTGGTCTCTCAGTGATATGTGTCAGACACAAAAGTGAACAGAGTGTGAAGTAAGTGAGGTACAAAAAAATTAATATTTGAAATCGTGCACAAATCACGTAAAGGGAGCTAAAAAATGGTTAACGAGTCTGTAAGCGTAATGTGTCAGACTACATTGTGTAAAAGTGAACAGTGTGAGATACAAAAAAATGATTTTTTGAAATCGTGGACAAATCACGTAAAGAGAGTTAAAAAATGGTTTAGTAGTATCTCAATGATATGTGTCACACACAAAAGTGAACAGAGTGTGAAGTAAGTGAGGTACAAAAAAAATAATATTTGAAATCGTGCACAAATCACGTAAAGAGAGCTAAAAAATGGTTTACGAGTCTGTAAGTGTTATGTGTCAGACAACATTGTGTAAAAGTGAACAGAGTGTGAAATACAAAAAAATGAATTTTTTATATAGTGGACAAATCACGTAAAGAGAGTTAAAAAATGGTTTAGTAGTCTCTCAGTGATATGTGTCAGACACAAAAGTGAACGGAGTGTGAAGTAAGTGAGGTACAAAAAAATTATAATTTGAAATCGTGCACAAATCACGTAAAGAGAGCTAAAAAATGGTTTACGAGTCAGTAAGTGTTATGCGTCAGACAACATTGTGTAAAAGTGAACAGAATGTAAGATACAAAAAAATGAATTTTTTATTTAGTGGACAAATCACGTAAAGAAAGTTAAAACATGGTTTATTGGTCTCTCAGTGATATGTGTCAGACACAAAAGTGAACAGAGTGTGAAGTAAGTGAGGTACAAAAAAATTAATATTTGAAATCGTGCACAAATCACGTAAAGGGAGTTAAAAAATGGTTAACGAGTCTGTAAGCGTAATGTGTCAGACTACATTGTGTAAAAGTGAACAGTGTGAGATACAAAAAAATGATTTTTTGAAATCGCGGACAAATCACGTAAAGAGAGTTAAAAAATGGTTTAGTAGTATCTCAGTGATATGTGTCACACACAAAAGTGAACAGAGAGTGAAGTAAGTGTGGTACAAAAAAATTATAATTTGTAGTCGTGCACAAATCACGTAAAGAGAGCTAAAAAATGGTTTACGAGTCTGTAAGTGTTATGTGTCAGACAACATTGTGTAAAAGTGTGCAGAGTGTGAGATACAAAAAAATGATTTTTTGAAATTGTGGAAAAATCACGTAAAGAGAGTTAAAAAATGGTTTAGTAGTATCTCAGTGATATGTGTCACACACAAAAGTGAACAGAGTGTGAAGTAAGTGAGGTACAAAGAAATGAATATTTGAAATCGTGCACAAATCACGTAAAGAGTGCTAAAAAATGGTTTACGAGTCTGTAAGTGTTATGTGTCATACAACATTGTGTAAAAGTGAACAGAATGTAAGATACAAAAAAATGATTTTTTTATTTAGTGGACAAATCACGTAAAGAAAGTTAAAACATGGTTTATTGGTCTCTCAGTGATATGTGTCAGACACAAAAGTGAACAGAGTGTGAAGTAAGTGAGGTACAAAAAAATTAATATTTGAAATCGTGCACAAATCACGTAAAGGGAGCTAAAAAATGGTTAACGAGTCTGTAAGCGTAATGTGTCAGACTACATTGTGTAAAAGTGAACAGTGTGAGATACAAAAAAATGATTTTTTGAAATCGTGGACAAATCACGTAAAGAGAGTTAAAAAATGGTTTAGTAGTATCTCAATGATATGTGTCACACACAAAAGTGAACAGAGTGTGAAGTAAGTGAGGTACAAAAAAAATAATATTTGAAATCGTGCACAAATCACGTAAAGAGAGCTAAAAAATGGTTTACGAGTCTGTAAGTGTTATGTGTCAGACAACATTGTGTAAAAGTGAACAGAGTGTGAAATACAAAAAAATGAATTTTTTATATAGTGGACAAATCACGTAAAGAGAGTTAAAAAATGGTTTAGTAGTCTCTCAGTGATATGTGTCAGACACAAAAGTGAACGGAGTGTGAAGTAAGTGAGGTACAAAAAAATTATAATTTGAAATCGTGCACAAATCACGTAAAGAGAGCTAAAAAATGGTTAACTAGTCTGTAAGTGTTATGTGTCAGACAACATTGTGTAAAAGTGAACAGAGTGTTAGATACAAAAAAATGATTTTTTAATTTAGTGGACAAATCACGTAAAGAAAGTTAAAACATGGTTTATTAGTCTTTCAGTGATATGTGTCAGACACAAAAGTGAACAGAGTGTGAAGTAAGTGAGGTACAAAAAAATTAATATTTGAAATCGTGCACAAAAAACGTAAAGAGAGCTAAAAAATGGTTTACTAGTCTGTAAGTGTTATGTGTCAGACAACGTTGTGTAAAAGTGAACAGAATGTGAGATTCAAAAAAATGATTTTTTATATAGTGGACAAATCACGTAAAGAGAGTTAAAAAATGGTTTAGTAGTCTCTCAGTGATATGTGTCAGACACAAAAGTGAACAGAGTATGAAGTAAGTGAGGTACAAAAAAATTATAATTTGAAATCGTGCACAAATCACGTAAAGAGAGCTAAAAAATGGTTTACGAGTCTGTAAGTGTTATGTGTCAGACAACATAGTGTAAAAGTGAACAGAGTGTGAGATACAAAAAAATGATTTTTTGAAATCGTGGACAAATTACGTAAAGAGAGTAAAAAAATGGTTTAGTAGTATCTCAGTGATATGTGTTACACACAAAAGTGAACAAAGTGTGAAGTAAGTGAGGTACAAAAAAATTAATATTTGAAATCGTGCACAAATCACGCAAAGAGAGCTTAAAAATGGTTTACGAGTCTGTAAGTGTTATGTGTCAGACAACATTGTGTAAAAGTGAACAGAGTGTGAGATACAAAAAAATAAATTTTTTATATAGTGGACAAGTCACGTAAAGAGAGTTAAAAAATGGTTTAGTTGTCTCTCAGTGATATGTGTCAGACACAAAAGTGAACAGAGTGTGAAGTAAGTTAGGTACAAAAAAATTTATATTTGAAATCGTGCACAAATCACGTAAAGAGAGTTAAAAAATGGTTTAGTAGTCTCTCAATGATATGTGTCAGACACAAAAGTGAACAGAGTGTGAAGTAAGTGAGGGCAAAAAAATTAATATTTGAAATCGTGCACAAATCACGTAAAGAGAGCTAAAAAATGGTTTACGAGTCTGTAAGTGTTATGTGTCAGACAACATTGTGTAAAAGTGAACAGAGTGTGAGATACAAAAAAGTGATTTTTTGAAATCGTGGACAAATCACGTAAAGAGAGTTAAAAAATGGTTTAGTAGTATCTCAGTGATATGTGTCACACACAAAAGTAAACAGAGTGTGAAGTAAGTGAGGTACAAAAAAATTATAATTTGAAATCGTGCACAAATCACGTAAAGAGAGCTAAAAAATGGTTTACGAGTCTGTAAGTGTTATGTGTCAGACAACATTGTGTAAAAGTGAACAGAGTGTGAAATACAAAAAAATGATTTTTTTATATAGTGGACAAATCACGTAAAGAGAGTTAAAAATGGTTTAGTGGTATCTCAGTGATATGTGTCACACACAAAAGTGAACAGAGTGTGAAGTAAGTGAGGTACAAAATTATTAATATTTGAAATCGTGCACAAATCACATAAAGAGAGCTAAAAAATGGTTTACGAGTCTGTAACTGTTATGTGTCAGACAACTTTGTGTAAAAGTGAACAGAGTGTGAGATACAAAAAAATGAATTTTTTATATGGTGGACAAGTCACGTAAAGAAAGTTAAAAAATGGTTTAGTAGAATCTCAGTGATATGTGTCATACACAAAAGTGAACAGTGTGAAGTAAGTGAGGTACAAAAAAATTAATATTTGAAATCGTGCACAAATCACGTAAAGAGAGCTAAAAAATGGTTTACGAGTCTGTAAGTGTTATGTGTCAGACAACATTGTGTAAAAGTGAACAGAGTGTAAGATACAAAAAAATGAATTTTTTATTTAGTATACAAATCACGTAAAGAAGTTAAAACATGGTTTATTGGTCTCTCAGTGATATGTGTCAGACACAGAAGTGAACAGAGTGTGAAGTTAGTGAGGTACAAAAAAATTAACATTTGAAATCGTGCACAAATTACGTAAAGAGAGCTAAAAAGTGGTTTACGAGTCTGTAAGTGTTATGTGTCAGACTACATTGTGTAAAAGTGAACAGAGTGTGAGATACAAAAAAATGATTTTTTGAAATCGTGGACAAATCACGTAAAGAAAGTTGAAAAATGGTTTAGTAGTATCTCAGTGATATGTGTCACACACAAAAGTGAACAGAGTGTGAAGTAAGTGAGGTACAAAAAAATTATAATTTGAAATCGTTCACAAATCACGTAAAGAGAGCTAAAAAATGGTTTACGAGTCAGTAAGTGTTATGTGTCAGGCAACATTGTGTAAAAGTGAACAGAGTGTGAGATACTAAAAAAATGAATTTTTTATTTAGTGGACAAATCACGTAAAGAGAGTTAAAAATTGGTTTAGTAGTATCTCAGTGATATGTGTCACACACAAAAGTGAACAGAGCGTGAAGTAAGTGAGGTACAAGAAAATTAATATTTGAAATCGTGCACAAATCACGTAAAGAGAGCTAAAAAATGGTTTACGAGTCTGTAAGTGTTATGTGTCATACAACATTGTGTAAAAGTGAACAGAGGGTGAGATACAAAAAAATGAATTTTTTATATAGTGGACAAGTCACGTAAAGAGAGTTCAAAATGGTTTAGTAGTCTCTTGGTGATATGTGTCAGACACAAAAGTGAACAGAGTGTGAAGTAAGTGAGGTACAAAAAAAATAATATTTGAAATCGTGCACAAATCACGTAAAGAGCTAAAAAATGGTTTACGAGTCTGTAAGTGTTATGTGTCAGACAACATTGTGTAAAAGTGAACAGAGTGTAAGATACAAAAAAATGATTTTTTTATTTAATGGACAAATCACGTAAAGAAAGTTAAAACATGGTTTAGTAGTCTCTCAGTGAAATGTGTCAGACACAAAAGTGAACAGAGTGTGAAGTGAGTGAGGTACAAAAAAATTAATATTTGAAATCGTGCACAAATCACGTAGAGACAGCTAAAAAATGGTTTACGAGTCTGTAAGAGTTATGTGTCAGACAACATTATGTAAAAGTGTACAGAGTGTGAGATACAAAAAAATGATTTTTGAAATCGTAGACAAATCACGTAAAGACAGTTAAAAAATGGTTTAGTAATATCTCAGTGATATGTGTCACACACAAAAGTGAACAGAGTGTGAAGTGAGTGAGGTACAAAAAAATTAATATTTGAAATCGTGCACAAATCACGTAGAGAGAGCTAAAAAATGGTTTACGAGTCTGTAAGAGTTATGTGTCAGACAACATTATGTAAAAGTGTACAGAGTGTGAGATACAAAAAAATGATTTTTTGAAATCGTAGACAAATCACGTAAAGACAGTTAAAAAATGGTTTAGTAGTATCTCAGTGAAATGTGTCATACACAAAAGTGAAGAGAGTGTGAAGTAAGTGAGGTACAAAAAATTAATATTTGAAATCGAGCACAAATCACGTAAAGAGAGCTAAAAAATGGTTTACGAGTCAGTAAGTGTTATGCGTCAGACAACATTGTGTAAAAGTGAACAGAATGTAAGATACAAAAAAATGAATTTTTTATTTAGTGGACAAATCACGTAAAGAAAGTTAAAACATGGTTTATTGGTCTCTCAGTGATATGTGTCAGACACAAAAGTGAACAGAGTGTGAAGTAAGTGAGGTACAAAAAAATTAATATTTGAAATCGTGCACAAATCACGTAAAGGGAGTTAAAAAATGGTTAACGAGTCTGTAAGCGTAATGTGTCAGACTACATTGTGTAAAAGTGAACAGTGTGAGATACAAAAAAATGATTTTTTGAAATCGCGGACAAATCACGTAAAGAGAGTTAAAAAATGGTTTAGTAGTATCTCAGTGATATGTGTCACACACAAAAGTGAACAGAGAGTGAAGTAAGTGTGGTACAAAAAAATTATAATTTGTAGTCGTGCACAAATCACGTAAAGAGAGCTAAAAAATGGTTTACGAGTCTGTAAGTGTTATGTGTCAGACAACATTGTGTAAAAGTGTGCAGAGTGTGAGATACAAAAAAATGATTTTTTGAAATTGTGGAAAAATCACGTAAAGAGAGTTAAAAAATGGTTTAGTAGTATCTCAGTGATATGTGTCACACACAAAAGTGAACAGAGTGTGAAGTAAGTGAGGTACAAAGAAATGAATATTTGAAATCGTGCACAAATCACGTAAAGAGTGCTAAAAAATGGTTTACGAGTCTGTAAGTGTTATGTGTCATACAACATTGTGTAAAAGTGAACAGAATGTAAGATACAAAAAAATGATTTTTTTATTTAGTGGACAAATCACGTAAAGAAAGTTAAAACATGGTTTATTGGTCTCTCAGTGATATGTGTCAGACACAAAAGTGAACAGAGTGTGAAGTAAGTGAGGTACAAAAAAATTAATATTTGAAATCGTGCACAAATCACGTAAAGGGAGCTAAAAAATGGTTAACGAGTCTGTAAGCGTAATGTGTCAGACTACATTGTGTAAAAGTGAACAGTGTGAGATACAAAAAAATGATTTTTTGAAATCGTGGACAAATCACGTAAAGAGAGTTAAAAAATGGTTTAGTAGTATCTCAATGATATGTGTCACACACAAAAGTGAACAGAGTGTGAAGTAAGTGAGGTACAAAAAAAATAATATTTGAAATCGTGCACAAATCACGTAAAGAGAGCTAAAAAATGGTTTACGAGTCTGTAAGTGTTATGTGTCAGACAACATTGTGTAAAAGTGAACAGAGTGTGAAATACAAAAAAATGAATTTTTTATATAGTGGACAAATCACGTAAAGAGAGTTAAAAAATGGTTTAGTAGTCTCTCAGTGATATGTGTCAGACACAAAAGTGAACGGAGTGTGAAGTAAGTGAGGTACAAAAAAATTATAATTTGAAATCGTGCACAAATCACGTAAAGAGAGCTAAAAAATGGTTAACTAGTCTGTAAGTGTTATGTGTCAGACAACATTGTGTAAAAGTGAACAGAGTGTTAGATACAAAAAAATGATTTTTTAATTTAGTGGACAAATCACGTAAAGAAAGTTAAAACATGGTTTATTAGTCTTTCAGTGATATGTGTCAGACACAAAAGTGAACAGAGTGTGAAGTAAGTGAGGTACAAAAAAATTAATATTTGAAATCGTGCACAAAAAACGTAAAGAGAGCTAAAAAATGGTTTACTAGTCTGTAAGTGTTATGTGTCAGACAACGTTGTGTAAAAGTGAACAGAATGTGAGATTCAAAAAAATGATTTTTTATATAGTGGACAAATCACGTAAAGAGAGTTAAAAAATGGTTTAGTAGTCTCTCAGTGATATGTGTCAGACACAAAAGTGAACAGAGTATGAAGTAAGTGAGGTACAAAAAAATTATAATTTGAAATCGTGCACAAATCACGTAAAGAGAGCTAAAAAATGGTTTACGAGTCTGTAAGTGTTATGTGTCAGACAACATAGTGTAAAAGTGAACAGAGTATGAGATACAAAAAAATGATTTTTTGAAATCGTGGACAAATTACGTAAAGAGAGTAAAAAAATGGTTTAGTAGTATCTCAGTGATATGTGTTACACACAAAAGTGAACAAAGTGTGAAGTAAGTGAGGTACAAAAAAATTAATATTTGAAATCGTGCACAAATCACGCAAAGAGAGCTTAAAAATGGTTTACGAGTCTGTAAGTGTTATGTGTCAGACAACATTGTGTAAAAGTGAACAGAGTGTGAGATACAAAAAAATAAATTTTTTATATAGTGGACAAGTCACGTAAAGAGAGTTAAAAAATGGTTTAGTTGTCTCTCAGTGATATGTGTCAGACACAAAAGTGAACAGAGTGTGAAGTAAGTGAGGTACAAAAAAATTATAATTTGAAATCGTGCACAAATCACGTAAAGAGAGCTAAAAAATGGTTTACGAGTCTGTAAGTGTTATGTGTCAGGCAACATTGTGTAAAAGTGAACAGAGTGTGAGATACTAAAAAAATGAATTTTTTATTTAGTGGACAAATCACGTAAAGAGAGTTAAAAATTGGTTTAGTAGTATCTCAGTGATATGTGTCACACACAAAAGTGAACAGAGCGTGAAGTAAGTGAGGTACAAGAAAATTAATATTTGAAATCGTGCACAAATCACGTAAAGAGAGCTAAAAAATGGTTTACGAGTCTGTAAGTGTAATGTGTCATACAACATTGTGTAAAAGTGAACAGAGGGTGAGATACAAAAAAATGAATTTTTTATATAGTGGACAAGTCACGTAAAGAGAGTTCAAAATGGTTTAGTAGTCTCTTGGTGATATGTGTCAGACACAAAAGTGAACAGAGTGTGAAGTAAGTGAGGTACAAAAAAATTAATATTTGAAATCGTGCACAAATCACGTAAAGAGCTAAAAAATGGTTTACGAGTCTGTAAGTGTTATGTGTCAGACAACATTGTGTAAAAGTGAACAGAGTGTAAGATACAAAAAAATGATTTTTTTATTTAATGGACAAATCACGTAAAGAAAGTTAAAACATGGTTTAGTAGTCTCTCAGTGAAATGTGTCAGACACAAAAGTGAACAGAGTGTGAAGTGAGTGAGGTACAAAAAAATTAATATTTGAAATCGTGCACAAATCACGTAGAGACAGCTAAAAAATGGTTTACGAGTCTGTAAGAGTTATGTGTCAGACAACATTATGTAAAAGTGTACAGAGTGTGAGATACAAAAAAATGATTTTTGAAATCGTAGACAAATCACGTAAAGACAGTTAAAAAATGGTTTAGTAATATCTCAGTGATATGTGTCACACACAAAAGTGAACAGAGTGTGAAGTGAGTGAGGTACAAAAAAATTAATATTTGAAATCGTGCACAAATCACGTAGAGAGAGCTAAAAAATGGTTTACGAGTCTGTAAGAGTTATGTGTCAGACAACATTATGTAAAAGTGTACAGAGTGTGAGATACAAAAAAATGATTTTTTGAAATCGTAGACAAATCACGTAAAGACAGTTAAAAAATGGTTTAGTAGTATCTCAGTGAAATGTGTCATACACAAAAGTGAAGAGAGTGTGAAGTAAGTGAGGTACAAAAAATTAATATTTGAAATCGAGCACAAATCACGTAAAGAGAGCTAAAAAATGGTTTACGAGTCAGTAAGTGTTATGCGTCAGACAACATTGTGTAAAAGTGAACAGAATGTAAGATACAAAAAAATGAATTTTTTATTTAGTGGACAAATCACGTAAAGAAAGTTAAAACATGGTTTATTGGTCTCTCAGTGATATGTGTCAGACACAAAAGTGAACAGAGTGTGAAGTAAGTGAGGTACAAAAAAATTAATATTTGAAATCGTGCACAAATCACGTAAAGGGAGTTAAAAAATGGTTAACGAGTCTGTAAGCGTAATGTGTCAGACTACATTGTGTAAAAGTGAACAGTGTGAGATACAAAAAAATGATTTTTTGAAATCGCGGACAAATCACGTAAAGAGAGTTAAAAAATGGTTTAGTAGTATCTCAGTGATATGTGTCACACACAAAAGTGAACAGAGAGTGAAGTAAGTGTGGTACAAAAAAATTATAATTTGTAGTCGTGCACAAATCACGTAAAGAGAGCTAAAAAATGGTTTACGAGTCTGTAAGTGTTATGTGTCAGACAACATTGTGTAAAAGTGTGCAGAGTGTGAGATACAAAAAAATGATTTTTTGAAATTGTGGAAAAATCACGTAAAGAGAGTTAAAAAATGGTTTAGTAGTATCTCAGTGATATGTGTCACACACAAAAGTGAACAGAGTGTGAAGTAAGTGAGGTACAAAGAAATGAATATTTGAAATCGTGCACAAATCACGTAAAGAGTGCTAAAAAATGGTTTACGAGTCTGTAAGTGTTATTTGTCATACAACATTGTGTAAAAGTGAACAGAATGTAAGATACAAAAAAATGATTTTTTTATTTAGTGGACAAATCACGTAAAGAAAGTTAAAACATGGTTTATTGGTCTCTCAGTGATATGTGTCAGACACAAAAGTGAACAGAGTGTGAAGTAAGTGAGGTACAAAAAAATTAATATTTGAAATCGTGCACAAATCACGTAAAGGGAGCTAAAAAATGGTTAACGAGTCTGTAAGCGTAATGTGTCAGACTACATTGTGTAAAAGTGAACAGTGTGAGATACAAAAAAATGATTTTTTGAAATCGTGGACAAATCACGTAAAGAGAGTTAAAAAATGGTTTAGTAGTATCTCAATGATATGTGTCACACACAAAAGTGAACAGAGTGTGAAGTAAGTGAGGTACAAAAAAAATAATATTTGAAATCGTGCACAAATCACGTAAAGAGAGCTAAAAAATGGTTAACGAGTCTGTAAGTGTTATGTGTCAGACAACATTGTGTAAAAGTGAACAGAGTGTGAAATACAAAAAAATGAATTTTTTATATAGTGGACAAATCACGTAAAGAGAGTTAAAAAATGGTTTAGTAGTCTCTCAGTGATATGTGTCAGACACAAAAGTGAACGGAGTGTGAAGTAAGTGAGGTACAAAAAAATTATAATTTGAAATCGTGCACAAATCACGTAAAGAGAGCTAAAAAATAGTTAACTAGTCTGTAAGTGTTATGTGTCAGACAACATTGTGTAAAAGTGAACAGAGTGTTAGATACAAAAAAATGATTTTTTAATTTAGTGGACAAATCACGTAAAGAAAGTTAAAACATGGTTTATTAGTCTTTCAGTGATATGTGTCAGACACAAAAGTGAACAGAGTGTGAAGTAAGTGAGGTACAAAAAAATTAATATTTGAAATCGTGCACAAAAAACGTAAAGAGAGCTAAAAAATGGTTTACTAGTCTGTAAGTGTTATGTGTCAGACAACGTTGTGTAAAAGTGAACAGAATGTGAGATTCAAAAAAATGATTTTTTATATAGTGGACAAATCACGTAAAGAGAGTTAAAAAATGGTTTAGTAGTCTCTCAGTGATATGTGTCAGACACAAAAGTGAACAGAGTATGAAGTAAGTGAGGTACAAAAAAATTATAATTTGAAATCGTGCACAAATCACGTAAAGAGAGCTAAAAAATGGTTTACGAGTCTGTAAGTGTTATGTGTCAGACAACATAGTGTAAAAGTGAACAGAGTGTGAGATACAAAAAAATGATTTTTTGAAATCGTGGACAAATTACGTAAAGAGAGTAAAAAAATGGTTTAGTAGTATCTCAGTGATATGTGTTACACACAAAAGTGAACAAAGTGTGAAGTAAGTGAGGTACAAAAAAATTAATATTTGAAATCGTGCACAAATCACGCAAAGAGAGCTTAAAAATGGTTTACGAGTCTGTAAGTGTTATGTGTCAGACAACATTGTGTAAAAGTGAACAGAGTGTGAGATACAAAAAAATAAATTTTTTATATAGTGGACAAGTCACGTAAAGAGAGTTAAAAAATGGTTTAGTTGTCTCTCAGTGATATGTGTCAGACACAAAAGTGAACAGAGTGTGAAGTATGTTAGGTACAAAAAAATTTATATTTGAAATCGTGCACAAATCACGTAAAGAGAGTTAAAAAATGGTTTAGTAGTCTCTCAATGATATGTGTCAGACACAAAAGTGAACAGAGTGTGAAGTAAGTGAGGGCAAAAAAATTAATATTTGAAATCGTGCACAAATCACGTAAAGAGAGCTAAAAAATGGTTTACGAGTCTGTAAGTGTTATGTGTCAGACAACATTGTGTAAAAGTGAACAGAGTGTGAGATACAAAAAAGTGATTTTTTGAAATCGTGGACAAATCACGTAAAGAGAGTTAAAAAATGGTTTAGTAGTATCTCAGTGATATGTGTCACACACAAAAGTAAACAGAGTGTGAAGTAAGTGAGGTACAAAAAAATTATAATTTGAAATCGTGCACAAATCACGTAAAGAGAGCTAAAAAATGGTTTACGAGTCTGTAAGTGTTATGTGTCAGACAACATTGTGTAAAAGTGAACAGAGTGTGAAATACAAAAAAATGATTTTTTTATATAGTGGACAAATCACGTAAAGAGAGTTAAAAATGGTTTAGTGGTATCTCAGTGATATGTGTCACACACAAAAGTGAACAGAGTGTGAAGTAAGTGAGGTACAAAAAAATTATAATTTGAAATCGTGCACAAATCACGTAAAGAGAGCTAAAAAATGGTTTACGAGTCTGTAAGTGTTATGTGTCAGACAACATTGTGTAAAAGTGAACAGAGTGTGAGATACAAAAAAATGAAGTTTTTAAATAGTGGACAAGTCACGTAAAGAGAGCTAAAAAATGGTTTACTAGTCCGTAAGTGTTATGTTTCAGACAACGTTGTGTAAAAGTGAACAGAGTGTGAGATACAAAAAAATGATTTTTTTTATATAGTGGACAAATCATGTAAAGAGA
This sequence comes from Philonthus spinipes, assembly GCA_963082785.1. Classification (NCBI taxonomy): domain Eukaryota; kingdom Metazoa; phylum Arthropoda; class Insecta; order Coleoptera; family Staphylinidae; genus Philonthus; species Philonthus spinipes. The sequence continues at coordinate 24,445,877 of OY720310.1, read as the reverse complement.
GTTAAAAAATGGTTTACGAGTCTGTAAGTGTTATGTGTCAGACAACATTGTGTAAAAGTGAACAGAGTGTGAGATACAAAAAAATGAATTTTTTATATAGTGGACAAGTCACGTAAAGAGAGCTAGAAAATGGTTTAGTAGTTTCTCAGTGATATGTGTCAGACACAAAAGTGAACAGAGTGTGAAGTAAGTGAGGAACAAAAAAATTAATATTTGAAATCGTGCACAAATCACGTAAAGAGAGTTAAAAAATGGTTTAGTAGTCTCTCAGTGTTATGTGTCAGACACAAAAGTGAACAGAGTGTGAAGTAAGTGAGGTACAAATAAAATAATATTTGAAATCGTGCACAAATCACGTAAAGAGAGCTAAAAAATGGTTTACTAGTCTGTAAGTGTTATGTTTCAGACAACGTTGTGTAAAAGTGAACAGAGTGTGAGATACAAAAAAATGAATTTTTTATTTAGTGGACAAATCACGTAAAGAAGTTAAAACATGGTTTATTGGTCTCTCAGTGATATGTGTCAGACACAAAAGTGAACAGAGTGTGAAGTAAGTGAGGTACAAAAAAATTAATATTTGAAATCGTGCACAAATCACGTAAAGAGAGCTAAAAAATGGTTTACGAGTCTGTAAGTGTTATGTGTCAGACAACATTGTGTAAAAGTGAACAGAGTGTGAGATAAAAAAAAAATGATTTTTTGAAATCGTGTACAAATCACGTAAAGAAAGTTAAAAAATGGTTTAGTAGTATCTCAGTGATATGTGTCAGACACAAAAGTGAACAGAGTGTGAACTAAGTGAGGTACAAAAAAAATAATATTTGAAATCGTGCACAAATCACGTAAATAGAGCTAAAAAATGGTTTACGAGTCTGTAAGTGTTATGAGTCAGACAACATTGTGTAAAAGTGAACAGAGTGTTAGATACAAAAAAATGATTTTTTTATTTAGTGGACAAATCACGTAAAGAAAGTTTAAACATGGTTTATTAGTCTCTCAGTGATATGTGTCAGACACAAAAGTGAACAGAGTGTGAAGTAAGTGAGGTACAAAAAAATTAATATTTGAAATCGTGCACAAATAACGGAAAGAGAGCTAAAAAATGGTTTACTAGTCTGTAAGTGTTATGTTTCAGACAACGTTGTGTAAAAGTGAACAGAGTGTGAGATACAAAAAAATGATTTTTTTTTATATAGTGGACAAATCATGTAAAGAGAGTTAAAAAATGGTTTAGTAGTCTCTCAGTGCTATGTGTCAGACACAAAAGTGAACAGAGTGTGAAGTAAGTGAGGTACAAAAAAATTATAATTTGAAATCGTGCACAAATCACGTAAAGAGAGCTAAAAAATGGTTTACGAGTCTGTAAGTGTTATGTGTCAGACAACATTGTGTAAAAGTGAACAGAGTGTGAGATACAAAAAAATGAAGTTTTTAAATAGTGGACAAGTCACGTAAAGAGAGTTAAAAAATGGTTTACGAGTCTGTAAGTGTTATGTGTCAGACAACATTGTGTAAAAGTGAACAGAGTGTGAGATACAAAAAAATGATTTTTTGAAATCGTGGACAAATCACGTAAAGAAAGTTGAAAAATGGTTTAGTAGTATCTCAGTGATATGTGTCACACACAAAAGTGAACAGAGTGTGAAGTAAGTGAGGTACAAAAAAATTATAATTTGAAATCGTGCACAAATCACGTAAAGAGAACTAAAAAATGGTTTACTAGTCTGTAAGTGTTATGTGTCAGACAACATTGTGTAAAAGTGAACAGAGTGTGAGATACATGAAAATGATTTTTTGAAATCGTGGACAAATCACGTAAAGAGAGTTAAAAAATGGTTTAGTAGTATCTCAGTGATATGTGTCACACACAAAAGTGAACAACAGAGTGTGAAGTAAGTGAGGTACAAAAAAATGAATATTTGAAATCGTGCACAAATCACGTAAAGAGAGCTAAAAAATGGTTTACGAGTCTGTAAGTGTTATGTGTCAGGCAACATTGTGTAAAAGTGAACAGAGTGTGAGATACAAAAAAATTATTTTTTTTAATAGTGGACAAGTCACGTAAAGAGAGTTAAAAAATGGTTTAGTAGTCTCTTGGTGATATGTGTCAGAAACAAAAGTGAACAGAGTGTGAAGTAAGTGAGGTACAAAAAAATTAATATTTGAAATCGTGCACAAATCACGTAAAGAGAGCTAAAAAATGGTTTACGAGTCTGTAAGTGTTATGTGTCAGACAACATTGCGTAAGAGTCAACAGAGTGTGAGATACAAAAAATGATTTTTTGAAATCGTGGACAAATCACGTAAAGAGAGTTAAAAAATGGTTTAGTAGGATCTCAGTGATATGTGTCACACACAAAAGTGAACAGAGTGTGAAGTAAATGAGGTACAAAAAAATTATAATTTGAAATCGTGCACAAATCACGTAAAGAGAGCTAAAAAGTGGTTTACTAGTCTGTAAGTGTTATGTGTCAGACAACATTGTGTAAAAGTGAACAGAGTGTAAGATACAAAAAAATGAATTTTTTATTTAGTGGACAAATCACGTAAAGAAGTTAAAACATGGTTTATTGGTCTCTCAGTGATATGTGTCAGACACAAAAGTGAACAGAGTGTGAAGTAAGTGAGGTACAAAAAAATTAATATTTGAAATCGTGCACAAATCACGTAAAGAGAGCTAAAAAATGGTTTACGAGTCTGTAAGTGTTATGTGTCAGACAACATTGTGTAAAAGTGAACATAGTGTGATATACAAAAAAATGATTTTTTGAAATCGTGGACAAATTACGTAAAGAGAGTAAAAAAATGGTTTAGTAGTATCTCAGTGATATGTGTTACACACAAAAGTGAACAGAGTGTGAAATAAGTGAGGTACAAAAAAATTAATATTTGAAATCGTGCACAAATCACGTAAACAGAGCTTAAAAATGGTTTACGAGTCTGTAAGTGTTATGGGTCAGACAACATTGTGTAAAAGTGAACAGAGTGTGAGATACAAAAAAATGAATTTTTTATATAGTGGACAAGTCACGTAAAGAGAGCTAAAAAATGGTTTAGTAGTCTCTCAGTGATATGTGTCAGACACAAAAGTGAACAGAGTGTGGAGTAAGTGAGGAACAAAAAAATTAATATTTGAAATCGTGCACAAATCACGTAAAGAGAGTTAAAAAATGGTTTAGTAGTCTCTCAGTGTTATGTGTCAGACACAAAAGTGAACAGAGTGTGAAGTAAGTGAGGTACAAATAAAATAATATTTGAAATCGTGCACAAATCACGTAAAGAGAGCTAAAAAATGGTTTACGAGTCTGTAAGTGTTATGTGTCAGACAACATTGTGTAAAAGTGAACAGAGTGTGAGATACAAAAAAAATGATTTTTTGAAATCGTGGACAAATCATGTAAAGAAAGTTAAAAAATGGTTTAGTAGTATCTCAGTGATATGTGTCAGACACAAAAGTGAACAGAGTGTGAAGTAAGTGAGGTACAAAAAAATTAATATTTGAAATCGTGCACAAATCACGTAAAGAGAGCTAAAAAATGGTTTACGAGTCTGTAAGTGTTATGTGTCAGACAACATTGTGTAAAAGTGAACAGAGTGTTAGATACAAAAAAATGATTTTTTTATTTAGTGGACAAATCACGTAAAGAAAGTTTAAACATGGTTTATTAGTCTCTCAGTGATATGTGTCAGACACAAAAGTGAACAGAGTGTGAAGTAAGTGAGGTACAAAAAAATTAATATTTGAAATCGTGCACAAATAACGGAAAGAGAGCTAAAAAATGGTTTACTAGTCTGTAAGTGTTATGTTTCAGACAACGTTGTGTAAAAGTGAACAGAGTGTGAGATACAAAAAAATGATTTTTTTTATATAGTGGACAAATCATGTAAAGAGAGTTAAAAAATGGTTTAGTAGTCTCTCAGTGATATGTGTCAGACACAAAAGTGAACAGAGTGTGAAGTAAGTGAGGTACAAAAAAATTATAATTTGAAATCGTGCACAAATCACGTAAAGAGAACTAAAAAATGGTTTACGAGTCTTTAAGTGTTATGTGTCAGACAACATTGTGTAAAAGTGAACAGAGTGTTAGATACAAAAAAATGATTTTTTTATTTAGTGGACAAATCACGTAAAGAAAGTTTAAACATGGTTTATTAGTCTCTCAGTGATATGTGTCAGACACAAAAGTGAACAGAGTGTGAAGGAAGTGAGGTACAAAAAAATTAATATTTGAAAACGTGCACAAATAACGGAAAGAGAGCTAAAAAATGATTTACTAGTCTGTAAGTGTTATGTTTCAGACAACGTTGTGTAAAAGTGAACAGAGTGTGAGATACAAAAAAATGATTTTTTTATATAGTGGACAAATCATGTAAAGAGAGTTAAAAAATGGTTTAGTAGTCTCTCAGTGATATGTGTCAGACACAAAAGTGAACAGAGTGTGAAGTAAGTGAGGTACAAAAAAATTATAATTTGAAATCGTGCACAAATCACGTAAAGAGAGCTAAAAAATGGTTTACGAGTCTGTAAGTGTTATGTGTCAGACTACATTGTGTAAAAGTGAACAGAGTGTAAGATACAAAAAAATGATTTTTTTATTTAGTGGACAAATCACGTAAAGAAGTTAAAACATGGTTTATTGGTCTTTCAGTGAAATGTGTCAGACACAAAAGTGAACAGAGTGTAAAGTAAGTGAGGTACAAAAAAAATAATATTTGAAATCGTGCACAAATCACGTAAAGAAAGCTAAAAAATGGTTTACGAGTCAGTAAGAGTTATGTATCAGACAACTTTGTGTAAAAGTGAACAGAGTGTGAGATACAAAATAATGATTTTTTGAAATCGTGGACAAATCACGTAAAGAGAGCTAAAAAATGGTTTACGAGTCTGTAAGTGTTATGTGTCAAACAATATTGTGTAAAAGTGAACAGAGTGTAAGATACAAAAAAATGAATTTTTTATTTAATGGACAAATCACGTAAAGAAACTTAAAACATGGTTTAGTAGTCTCTCAGTGATATGTGTCAGACACAAAAGTGAACAGAGTGTGAAGTAAGTGAGGTACAAAAAAATTAATATTTGAAATCGTGCACAAATCACGTAAAGAGAGCTAAAAAATGGTTTACGAGTCTGTAAGTGTTATGTGTCAGACAACATTGCGTAAAAGTGAACAGAGTGTGAGATACAAAAAAATGATTTTTTGAAATCGTGGACAAATCACGTAAAGAAAGTTAAAAAATGGTTTAGTAGTATCTCAGTTATATGTGTCACACACAAAAGTGAACAGAGTATGAAGTAAGTGAGGTACAAAAAATTAATATTTGAAATCGTGCACAAATCACGTAGAGGGAGCTAAAAAATGGTTTACGAGTCTGTAAGAGTTATGTGTCAGAAAACATTATGTAAAAGTGAACAGAGTGTGAGATACAAAATTATGATTTTTTGAAATCGTGGACAAATCACGTAGAGTTAAAAAATGGTTTAGTAGTATCTCAGTGATTTGTGTCATACACAAAAGTGAACAGAGTGTGAAGTAAGTGAGGTACAAAAAAATTATAATTTGAAATCGTGCACAAATTACGTAATGAGAGCTAAAAAATGGTTTACTAGTCTGTAAGTGTTATGTGTCAGACAACATTGTGTAAAAGTGAACAGAGTGTGAGATACTAAAAAATGAATTTTTTATATAGTGGACAAATCACGTAAAGAGAGTTAAAAATTAGTTTAGTAGTATCTCAGTGATATGTGTCACACACAAAAGTGAACAGTGTGTGATGTAAGTGAGGTACAAAAAAATTAATTTTTGAAATCGTGCACAAATCACGTAAAGAGAGCTAAAAAATGGTTTACGAGTCTGTAAGTGTTATGTTTTAGACAACATTGTGTAAAAGTGAACAGAGTGTGAGATACAAAAAAATGATTTTTTGAAATCGTGGACAAATCACGTAAAGAAAGTTGAAAAATGGTTTAGTAGTATCTCAGTGATATGTGTCACACACAAAAGTGAACAGAGTGTGAAGTAAGTGAGGTACAAAAAAATTATAATTTGAAATCGTGCACAAATCACGTAAAGAGAGCTAAAAAATGGTTTACTAGTCTGTAAGTGTTATGTGTCAGACAACATTGTGTAAAAGTGAACAGAGTGTGAGATACTAAAAAATGAATTTTTTATATAGTGGACAAATCACGTAAAGAGAGTTAAAAATTAGTTTAGTAGTATCTCAGTGATATGTGTCACACACAAAAGTGAACAGTGTGTGAAGTAAGTGAGGTACAAAAAAATTAATATTTGAAATCGTGCACAAATCACGTAAAGAGAGCTAAAAAATGGTTTACGAGTCTGTAAGTGTTATGTGTCAGACAACATTGTGTAAAAGTGAACAGAGTGTGAGATACAAAAAAATGATTTTTTTGAAATCGTGGACAAATCACGTAAAGAGAGTTAAAAAATGGTTTAGTAGTATCTCAGTGATATGTGTCACACACAAAAGTGAACAGAGTGTGAAGTAAGTGAGGTACAAAAAAATGAATATTTGAAATCGTGCACAAATCACGTAAAGAGAGCTAAAAAATGGTTTACGAGTCTGTAAGTGTTATGTGTCAGACAACATTGTGTAAAAGTGAACAGAGTGTGAGATACACAAAAATGATTTTTTGAAATCGTGGACAAATCACGTAAAGAGAGTTAAAAAATGGTTTAGTAGTATCTCAGTGATATGTGTCACACACAAAAGTGAACCGAGTGTGAAGTAAGTGAGGTACAAAAAAATGAATATTTGAAATCGTGCACAAATCACGTAAAGAGAGCTAAAAAATGGTTTACGAGTCTGTAAGTGTTATGTGTCAGGCAATATTGTGTAAAAGTGAACAGAGTATGAGATACAAAAAAATGATTTTTTTAAATAGTGGACAAGTCACGTAAAGAGAGTTAAAAAATGGTTTAGTAGTCTCTTGGTGATATGTGTCAGACACAAAAGTGAACTGAGTGTGAAGTAAGTGAGTTACAAAAAAAATAATATTTGAAATCGTGCACAAATCACGTAAAGAGAGCTAAAAAATGGTTTACGAGTCTGTAAGTGTTATGTGTCAAACAACATTGTGTAAAAGTGAACAGAGTGTAAGATACAAAAAAATGAATTTTTTATTTAATGGACAAATCACGTAAAGAAAGTTAAAACATGGTTTAGTAGTCTCTCAGTGATATGTGTCAGACACAAAAGTGAACAGAGTGTGAAGTAAGTGAGGTACAAAAAAATTAATATTTGAAATCGTGCACAAATCACGTAAAGAGAGCTAAAAAATGGTTTACGAGTCTGTAAGTGTTATGTGTCAGACAACATTGCGTAAAAGTGAACAGAGTGTGAGATACAAAAAAATGATTTTTTGAAATCGTGGCCAAATCACGTAAAGAGAGTTAAAAAATGGTTTAGTAGTCTCTTAGTGAAATGTGTCAGAAACAAAAGTGAACAGAGTGTGAAGTAAGTGAGGTACAAATAAAATAATATTTGAAATCGTGCACAAATCACGTAAAGAGAGCTAAAAAATGGTTTACGAGTCTGTAAGTGTTATGTGTCAGACAACATTGTGTAAAAGTGAACAGAGTGTGAGATACAAAAAAAATGATTTTTTGAAATCGTGGACAAATCACGTAAAGAGAGTTAAAAAATGGTTTAGTAGTATCTCAGTGAAATGTGTCACACACAAAAGTGAACAGAGTGTGAAGTAAGTGAGGTACAAAATAATTAATATTTGAAATCGTGCACAAATCACGTAAAGAGAGCTAAAAAATGGTTTACGAGTCTGTAAGTGTTATGTGTCTGACAACATTGTGTAAAAGTGAACAGAGTGTGAGATACAAAAAATGAATTTTTTATATGGTAGACAAGTCACGTAAAGAGAGTTAAAAAATGGTTTAGTAGTCTCTTAGTGATATGTGTCAGACACAAAAGTGAACAGAGTGTGAAGTAAGTGAGGTACAAATAAAATAATATTTGAAATCGTGCACAAATCACGTAAAGAGAGCTAAAAAATGGTTTACGAGTCTGTAAGTGTTATGTGTCAGACAACATTGTGTAAAAGTGAACAGAGTGTGAGATACAAAAAAAATGATTTTTTGAAATCGTGGACAAATCACGTAAAGAAAGTTAAAAAATGGTTTAGTAGTATCTCAGTGATATGTGTCAGACACAAAAGTGAACAGAGTGTGAAGTAAGTGAGGTACAAAAAAATTAATATTTGAAATCGTGCACAAATCACGTAAAGAGAGCTAAAAAATGGTTTACGAGTCTGTAAGTGTTATGTGTCAGACAACATTGTGTAAAAGTGAACAGAGTGTTAGATACAAAAAAATGATTTTTTTATTTAGTGGACAAATCACGTAAAGAAAGTTTAAACATGGTTTATTAGTCTCTCAGTGATATGTGTCAGACACAAAAGTGAACAGAGTGTGAAGTAAGTGAGGTACAAATAAAATAATATTTGAAATCGTGCACAAATCACGTAAAGAGAGCTAAAAAATGGTTTACTAGTCTGTAAGTGTTATGTTTCAGACAACGTTGTGTAAAAGTGAACAGAGTGTGAGATACAAAAAAATGATTTTTTTATTTAGTGGACAAATCACGTAAAGAAGTTAAAACATGGTTTATTGGTCTCTCAGTGATATGTGTCAGACACAAAAGTGAACAGAGTGTGAAGTAAGTGAGGTACAAAAAAATTAATATTTGAAATCGTGCACAAATCACGTAAAGAGAGCTAAAAAATGGTTTACGAGTCTGTAAGTGTTAAGTGTCAGACAACATTGTGTAAAAGTGAACAGAGTCTGAGATACAAAAAAAAATGATTTTTTGAAATCGTGTACAAATCACGTAAAGAAAGTTAAAAAATGGTTTAGTAGTATCTCAGTGATATGTGTCAGACACAAAAGTGAACAGAGTGTGAACTAAGTGAGGTACAAAAAAATTAATATTTGAAATCGTGCACAAATCACGTAAATAGAGCTAAAAAATGGTTTACGAGTCTGTAAGTGTTATGAGTCAGACAACATTGTGTAAAAGTGAACAGAGTGTTAGATACAAAAAAATGATTTTTTTATTTAGTGGACAAATCACGTAAAGAAAGTTTAAACATGGTTTATTAGTCTCTCAGTGATATGTGTCAGACACAAAAGTGAACAGAGTGTGAAGTAAGTGAGGTACAAAAAAATTAATATTTGAAATCGTGCACAAATAACGGAAAGAGAGCTAAAAAATGGTTTACTAGTCTGTAAGTGTTATGTTTCAGACAACGTTGTGTAAAAGTGAACAGAGTGTGAGATACAAAAAAATGATTTTTTTTATATAGTGGACAAATCATGTAAAGAGAGTTAAAAAATGGTTTAGTAGTCTCTCAGTGCTATGTGTCAGACACAAAAGTGAACAGAGTGTGAAGTAAGTGAGGTACAAAAAAATTATAATTTGAAATCGTGCACAAATCACGTAAAGAGAGCTAAAAAATGGTTTACGAGTCTGTAAGTGTTATGTGTCAGACAACATTGTGTAAAAGTGAACAGAGTGTGAGATACAAAAAAATGAAGTTTTTAAATAGTGGACAAGTCACGTAAAGAGAGTTAAAAAATGGTTTACGAGTCTGTAAGTGTTATGTGTCAGACAACATTGTGTAAAAGTGAACAGAGTGTGAGATACAAAAAAATGATTTTTTGAAATCGTGGACAAATCACGTAAAGAAAGTTGAAAAATGGTTTAGTAGTATCTCAGTGATATGTGTCACACACAAAAGTGAACAGAGTGTGAAGTAAGTGAGGTACAAAAAAATTATAATTTGAAATCGTGCACAAATCACGTAAAGAGAACTAAAAAATGGTTTACTAGTCTGTAAGTGTTATGTGTCAGACAACATTGTGTAAAAGTGAACAGAGTGTGAGATACATGAAAATGATTTTTTGAAATCGTGGACAAATCACGTAAAGAGAGTTAAAAAATGGTTTAGTAGTATCTCAGTGATATGTGTCACACACAAAAGTGAACAACAGAGTGTGAAGTAAGTGAGGTACAAAAAAATGAATATTTGAAATCGTGCACAAATCACGTAAAGAGAGCTAAAAAATGGTTTACGAGTCTGTAAGTGTTATGTGTCAGGCAACATTGTGTAAAAGTGAACAGAGTGTGAGATACAAAAAAATTATTTTTTTTAATAGTGGACAAGTCACGTAAAGAGAGTTAAAAAATGGTTTAGTAGTCTCTTGGTGATATGTGTCAGAAACAAAAGTGAACAGAGTGTGAAGTAAGTGAGGTACAAAAAAATTAATATTTGAAATCGTGCACAAATCACGTAAAGAGAGCTAAAAAATGGTTTACGAGTCTGTAAGTGTTATGTGTCAGACAACATTGCGTAAGAGTCAACAGAGTGTGAGATACAAAAAATGATTTTTTGAAATCGTGGACAAATCACGTAAAGAGAGTTAAAAAATGGTTTAGTAGGATCTCAGTGATATGTGTCACACACAAAAGTGAACAGAGTGTGAAGTAAATGAGGTACAAAAAAATTATAATTTGAAATCGTGCACAAATCACGTAAAGAGAGCTAAAAAGTGGTTTACTAGTCTGTAAGTGTTATGTGTCAGACAACATTGTGTAAAAGTGAACAGAGTGTAAGATACAAAAAAATGAATTTTTTATTTAGTGGACAAATCACGTAAAGAAGTTAAAACATGGTTTATTGGTCTCTCAGTGATATGTGTCAGACACAAAAGTGAACAGAGTGTGACGTAAGTGAGGTACAAAAAAATTAATATTTGAAATCGTGCACAAATCACGTAAAGAGAGCTAAAAAATGGTTTACGAGTCTGTAAGTGTTATGTGTCAGACAACATTGTGTAAAAGTGAACATAGTGTGATATACAAAAAAATGATTTTTTGAAATCGTGGACAAATTACGTAAAGAGAGTAAAAAAATGGTTTAGTAGTATCTCAGTGATATGTGTTACACACAAAAGTGAACAGAGTGTGAAATAAGTAAGGTACAAAAAAATTAATATTTGAAATCGTGCACAAATCACGTAAAGAGAGCTTAAAAATGGTTTACGAGTCTGTAAGTGTTATGTGTCAGACAACATTGTGTAAAAGTGAACAGAGTGTGAGATACAAAAAAATGAATTTTTTATATAGTGGACAAGTCACGTAAAGAGAGCTAAAAAATGGTTTAGTAGTCTCTCAGTGATATGTGTCAGACACAAAAGTGAACAGAGTGTGGAGTAAGTGAGGAACAAAAAAATTAATATTTGAAATCGTGCACAAATCACGTAAAGAGAGTTAAAAAATGGTTTAGTAGTCTCTCAGTGTTATGTGTCAGACACAAAAGTGAACAGAGTGTGAAGTAAGTGAGGTACAAATAAAATAATATTTGAAATCGTGCACAAATCACGTAAAGAGAGCTAAAAAATGGTTTACGAGTCTGTAAGTGTTATGTGTCAGACAACATTGTGTAAAAGTGAACAGAGTGTGAGATACAAAAAAAAATGATTTTTTGAAATCGTGGACAAATCATGTAAAGAAAGTTAAAAAATGGTTTAGTAGTATCTCAGTGATATGTGTCAGACACAAAAGTGAACAGAGTGTGAAGTAAGTGAGGTACAAAAAAATTAATATTTGAAATCGTGCACAAATCACGTAAAGAGAGCTAAAAAATGGTTTACGAGTCTGTAAGTGTTATGTGTCAGACAACATTGTGTAAAAGTGAACAGAGTGTTAGATACAAAAAAATGATTTTTTTATTTAGGGGACAAATCACGTAAAGAAAGTTTAAACATGGTTTATTAGTCTCTCAGTGATATGTGTCAGACACAAAAGTGAACAGAGTGTGAAGTAAGTGAGGTACAAAAAAATTAATATTTGAAATCGTGCACAAATAACGGAAAGAGAGCTAAAAAATGGTTTACTAGTCTGTAAGTGTTATGTTTCAGACAACGTTGTGTAAAAGTGAACAGAGTGTGAGATACAAAAAAATGATTTTTTTTATATAGTGGACAAATCATGTAAAGAGAGTTAAAAAATGGTTTAGTAGTCTCTCAGTGATATGTGTCAGACACAAAAGTGAACAGAGTGTGAAGTAAGTGAGGTACAAAAAAATTATAATTTGAAATCGTGCACAAATCACGTAAAGAGAGCTAAAAAATGGTTTACGAGTCTGTAAGTGTTATGTGTCAGACAACATTGTGTAAAAGTGAACAGAGTGTTAGATACAAAAAAATGATTTTTTTATTTAGTGGACAAATCACGTAAAGAAAGTTTAAACATGGTTTATTAGTCTCTCAGTGATATGTGTCAGACACAAAAGTGAACAGAGTGTGAAGGAAGTGAGGTACAAAAAAATTAATATTTGAAAACGTGCACAAATAACGGAAAGAGAGCTAAAAAATGGTTTACTAGTCTGTAAGTGTTATGTTTCAGACAACGTTGTGTAAAAGTGAACAGAGTGTGAGATACAAAAAAATGATTTTTTTATATAGTGGACAAATCATGTAAAGAGAGTTAAAAAATGGTTTAGTAGTCTCTCAGTGATATGTGTCAGACACAAAAGTGAACAGAGTGTGAAGTAAGTGAGGTACAAAAAAATTATAATTTGAAATCGTGCACAAATCACGTAAAGAGAGCTAAAAAATGGTTTACGAGTCTGTAAGTGTTATGTGTCAGACTACATTGTGTAAAAGTGAACAGAGTGTAAGATACAAAAAAATGATTTTTTTATTTAGTGGACAAATCACGTAAAGAAGTTAAAACATGGTTTATTGGTCTTTCAGTGAAATGTGTCAGACACAAAAGTGAACAGAGTGTAAAGTAAGTGAGGTACAAAAAAAATAATATTTGAAATCGTGCACAAATCACGTAAAGAAAGCTAAAAAATGGTTTACGAGTCAGTAAGAGTTATGTATCAGACAACTTTGTGTAAAAGTGAACAGAGTGTGAGATACAAAATAATGATTTTTTGAAATCGTGGACAAATCACGTAAAGAGAGCTAAAAAATGGTTTACGAGTCTGTAAGTGTTATGTGTCAAACAATATTGAGTAAAAGTGAACAGAGTGTAAGATACAAAAAAATGAATTTTTTATTTAATGGACAAATCACGTAAAGAAACTTAAAACATGGTTTAGTAGTCTCTCAGTGATATGTGTCAGACACAAAAGTGAACAGAGTGTGAAGTAAGTGAGGTACAAAAAAATTAATATTTGAAATCGTGCACAAATCACGTAAAGAGAGCTAAAAAATGGTTTACGAGTCTGTAAGTGTTATGTGTCAGACAACATTGCGTAAAAGTGAACAGAGTGTGAGATACAAAAAAATGATTTTTTGAAATCGTGGACAAATCACGTAAAGAAAGTTAAAAAATGGTTTAGTAGTATCTCAGTTATATGTGTCACACACAAAAGTGAACAGAGTATGAAGTAAGTGAGGTACAAAAAATTAATATTTGAAATCGTGCACAAATCACGTAGAGGGAGCTAAAAAATGGTTTACGAGTCTGTAAGAGTTATGTGTCAGAAAACATTATGTAAAAGTGAACAGAGTGTGAGATACAAAATTATGATTTTTTGAAATCGTGGACAAATCACGTAGAGTTAAAAAATGGTTTAGTAGTATCTCAGTGATTTGTGTCATACACAAAAGTGAACAGAGTGTGAAGTAAGTGAGGTACAAAAAAATTATAATTTGAAATCGTGCACAAATTACGTAATGAGAGCTAAAAAATGGTTTACTAGTCTGTAAGTGTTATGTGTCAGACAACATTGTGTAAAAGTGAACAGAGTGTGAGATACTAAAAAATGAATTTTTTATATAGTGGACAAATCACGTAAAGAGAGTTAAAAATTAGTTTAGTAGTATCTCAGTGATATGTGTCACACACAAAAGTGAACAGTGTGTGATGTAAGTGAGGTACAAAAAAATTAATTTTTGAAATCGTGCACAAATCACGTAAAGAGAGCTAAAAAATGGTTTACGAGTCTGTAAGTGTTATGTTTTAGACAACATTGTGTAAAAGTGAACAGAGTGTGAGATACAAAAAAATGATTTTTTGAAATCGTGGACAAATCACGTAAAGAAAGTTGAAAAATGGTTTAGTAGTATCTCAGTGATATGTGTCACACACAAAAGTGAACAGAGTGTGAAGTAAGTGAGGTACAAAAAAATTATAATTTGAAATCGTGCACAAATCACGTAAAGAGAGCTAAAAAATGGTTTACTAGTCTGTAAGTGTTATGTGTCAGACAACATTGTGTAAAAGTGAACAGAGTGTGAGATACTAAAAAATGAATTTTTTATATAGTGGACAAATCACGTAAAGAGAGTTAAAAATTAGTTTAGTAGTATCTCAGTGATATGTGTCACACACAAAAGTGAACAGTGTGTGAAGTAAGTGAGGTACAAAAAAATTAATATTTGAAATCGTGCACAAATCACGTAAAGAGAGCTAAAAAATGGTTTACGAGTCTGTAAGTGTTATGTGTCAGACAACATTGTGTAAAAGTGAACAGAGTGTGAGATACAAAAAAATGATTTTTTTGAAATCGTGGACAAATCACGTAAAGAGAGTTAAAAAATGGTTTAGTAGTATCTCTTTGATATGTGTCACACACAAAAGTGAACAGAGTGTGAAGTAAGTGAGGTACAAAAAAATGAATATTTGAAATCGTGCACAAATCACGTAAAGAGAGCTAAAAAATGGTTTACGAGTCTGTAAGTGTTATGTGTCAGACAACATTGTGTAAAAGTGAACAGAGTGTGAGATACACAAAAATGATTTTTTGAAATCGTGGACAAATCACGTAAATAGAGTTAAAAAATGGTTTAGTAGTATCTCAGTGATATGTGTCACACACAAAAGTGAACCGAGTGTGAAGTAAGTGAGGTACAAAAAAATGAATATTTGAAATCGTGCACAAATCACGTAAAGAGAGCTAAAAAATGGTTTACGAGTCTGTAAGTGTTATGTGTCAGGCAATATTGTGTAAAAGTGAACAGAGTATGAGATACAAAAAAATGATTTTTTTAAATAGTGGACAAGTCACGTAAAGAGAGTTAAAAAATGGTTTAGTAGTCTCTTGGTGATATGTGTCAGACACAAAAGTGAACTGAGTGTGAAGTAAGTGAGTTACAAAAAAATTAATATTTGAAATCGTGCACAAATCACGTAAAGAGAGCTAAAAAATGGTTTACGAGTCTGTAAGTGTTATGTGTCAGACAACATTGCGTAAAAGTGAACAGAGTGTGAGATACAAAAAAATGATTTTTTGAAATCGTGGACAAATCACGTAAAGAGAGTTAAAAAACGGTTTAGTAGTCTCTTAGTGAAATGTGTCAGAAACAAAAGTGAACAGAGTGTGAAATAAGTGAGGTACAAATAAAATAATATTTGAAATCGTGCACAAATCACGTAAAGAGAGCTAAAAAATGGTTTACGAGTCTGTAAGTGTTATGTGTCAGACAACATTGTGTAAAAGTGAACAGAGTGTGAGATACAAAAAAAATGATTTTTTGAAATCGTGGACAAATCACGTAAAGAGAGTTAAAAAATGGTTTAGTAGTATCTCAGTGAAATGTGTCACACACAAAAGTGAACAGAGTGTGAAGTAAGTGAGGTACAAAATAATTAATATTTGAAATCGTGCACAAATCACGTAAAGAGAGCTAAAAAATGGTTTACGAGTCTGTAAGTGTTATGTGTCTGACAACATTGTGTAAAAGTGAACAGAGTGTGAGATACAAAAAATGAATTTTTTATATGGTAGACAAGTCACGTAAAGAGAGTTAAAAAATGGTTTAGTAGTCTCTTAGTGATATGTGTCAGACACAAAAGTGAACAGAGTGTGAAGTAAGTGAGGTACAAATAAAATAATATTTGAAATCGTGCACAAATCACGTAAAGAGAGCTAAAAAATGGTTTACGAGTCTGTAAGTGTTATGTGTCAGACAACATTGTGTAAAAGTGAACAGAGTGTGAGATACAAAAAAAATGATTTTTTGAAATCGTGGACAAATCACGTAAAGAAAGTTAAAAAATGGTTTAGTAGTATCTCAGTGATATGTGTCAGACACAAAAGTGAACAGAGTGTGAAGTAAGTGAGGTACAAAAAAATTAATATTTGAAATCGTGCACAAATCACGTAAAGAGAGCTAAAAAATGGTTTACGAGTCTGTAAGTGTTATGTGTCAGACAACATTGTGTAAAAGTGAACAGAGTGTTAGATACAAAAAAATGATTTTTTTATTTAGTGGACAAATCACGTAAAGAAAGTTTAAACATGGTTTATTAGTCTCTCAGTGATATGTGTCAGACACAAAAGTGAACAGAGTGTGAAGTAAGTGAGGTACAAATAAAATAATATTTGAAATCGTGCACAAATCACGTAAAGAGAGCTAAAAAATGGTTTACTAGTCTGTAAGTGTTATGTTTCAGACAACGTTGTGTAAAAGTGAACAGAGTGTGAGATACAAAAAAATGAATTTTTTATTTAGTGGACAAATCACGTAAAGAAGTTAAAACATGGTTTATTGGTCTCTCAGTGATATGTGTCAGACACAAAAGTGAACAGAGTGTGAAGTAAGTGAGGTACAAAAAAATTAATATTTGAAATCGTGCACAAATAACGGAAAGAGAGCTAAAAAATGGTTTACTAGTCTGTAAGTGTTATGTTTCAGACAACGTTGTGTAAAAGTGAACAGAGTGTGAGATACAAAAAAATGATTTTTTTTATATAGTGGACAAATCATGTAAAGAGAGTTAAAAAATGGTTTAGTAGTCTCTCAGTGCTATGTGTCAGACACAAAAGTGAACAGAGTGTGAAGTAAGTGAGGTACGAAAAAATTATAATTTGAAATCGTGCACAAATCACGTAAAGAGAGCTAAAAAATGGTTTACGAGTCTGTAAGTGTTATGTGTCAGACAACATTGCGTAAAAGTGAACAGAGTGTGAGATACAAAAAAATGATTTTTTGAAATCGTGGACAAATCACGTAAAGAAAGTTAAAAAATGGTTTAGTAGTATCTCAGTTATATGTGTCACACACAAAAGTGAACAGAGTATGAAGTAAGTGAGGTACAAAAAATTAATATTTGAAATCGTGCACAAATCACGTAGAGGGAGCTAAAAAATGGTTTACGAGTCTGTAAGAGTTATGTGTCAGAAAACATTATGTAAAAGTGAACAGAGTGTGAGATACAAAATTATGATTTTTTGAAATCGTGGACAAATCACGTAGAGTTAAAAAATGGTTTAGTAGTATCTCAGTGATTTGTGTCATACACAAAAGTGAACAGAGTGTGAAGTAAGTGAGGTACAAAAAAATTATAATTTGAAATCGTGCACAAATTACGTAATGAGAGCTAAAAAATGGTTTACTAGTCTGTAAGTGTTATGTGTCAGACAACATTGTGTAAAAGTGAACAGAGTGTGAGATACTAAAAAATGAATTTTTTATATAGTGGACAAATCACGTAAAGAGAGTTAAAAATTAGTTTAGTAGTATCTCAGTGATATGTGTCACACACAAAAGTGAACAGTGTGTGATGTAAGTGAGGTACAAAAAAATTAATTTTTGAAATCGTGCACAAATCACGTAAAGAGAGCTAAAAAATGGTTTACGAGTCTGTAAGTGTTATGTTTTAGACAACATTGTGTAAAAGTGAACAGAGTGTGAGATACAAAAAAATGATTTTTTGAAATCGTGGACAAATCACGTAAAGAAAGTTGAAAAATGGTTTAGTAGTATCTCAGTGATATGTGTCACACACAAAAGTGAACAGAGTGTGAAGTAAGTGAGGTACAAAAAAATTATAATTTGAAATCGTGCACAAATCACGTAAAGAGAGCTAAAAAATGGTTTACTAGTCTGTAAGTGTTATGTGTCAGACAACATTGTGTAAAAGTGAACAGAGTGTGAGATACTAAAAAATGAATTTTTTATATAGTGGACAAATCACGTAAAGAGAGTTAAAAATTAGTTTAGTAGTATCTCAGTGATATGTGTCACACACAAAAGTGAACAGTGTGTGAAGTAAGTGAGGTACAAAAAAATTAATATTTGAAATCGTGCACAAATCACGTAAAGAGAGCTAAAAAATGGTTTACGAGTCTGTAAGTGTTATGTGTCAGACAACATTGTGTAAAAGTGAACAGAGTGTGAGATACAAAAAAATGATTTTTTTGAAATCGTGGACAAATCACGTAAAGAGAGTTAAAAAATGGTTTAGTAGTATCTCTTTGATATGTGTCACACACAAAAGTGAACAGAGTGTGAAGTAAGTGAGGTACAAAAAAATGAATATTTGAAATCGTGCACAAATCACGTAAAGAGAGCTAAAAAATGGTTTACGAGTCTGTAAGTGTTATGTGTCAGACAACATTGTGTAAAAGTGAACAGAGTGTGAGATACACAAAAATGATTTTTTGAAATCGTGGACAAATCACGTAAATAGAGTTAAAAAATGGTTTAGTAGTATCTCAGTGATATGTGTCACACACAATAGTGAACCGAGTGTGAAGTAAGTGAGGTACAAAAAAATGAATATTTGAAATCGTGCACAAATCACGTAAAGAGAGCTAAAAAATGGTTTACGAGTCTGTAAGTGTTATGTGTCAGGCAATATTGTGTAAAAGTGAACAGAGTATGAGATACAAAAAAATGATTTTTTTAAATAGTGGACAAGTCACGTAAAGAGAGTTAAAAAATGGTTTAGTAGTCTCTTGGTGATATGTGTCAGACACAAAAGTGAACTGAGTGTGAAGTAAGTGAGTTACAAAAAAATTAATATTTGAAATCGTGCACAAATCACGTAAAGAGAGCTAAAAAATGGTTTACGAGTCTGTAAGTGTTATGTGTCAGACAACATTGCGTAAAAGTGAACAGAGTGTGAGATACAAAAAAATGATTTTTTGAAATCGTGGACAAATCACGTAAAGAGAGTTAAAAAATGGTTTAGTAGTCTCTTAGTGAAATGTGTCAGAAACAAAAGTGAACAGAGTGTGAAATAAGTGAGGTACAAATAAAATAATATTTGAAATCGTGCACAAATCACGTAAAGAGAGCTAAAAAATGGTTTACGAGTCTGTAAGTGTTATGTGTCAGACAACATTGTGTAAAAGTGAACAGAGTGTGAGATACAAAAAAAATGATTTTTTGAAATCGTGGACAAATCACGTAAAGAGAGTTAAAAAATGGTTTAGTAGTATCTCAGTGAAATGTGTCACACACAAAAGTGAACAGAGTGTGAAGTAAGTGAGGTACAAAATAATTAATATTTGAAATCGTGCACAAATCACGTAAAGAGAGCTAAAAAATGGTTTACGAGTCTGTAAGTGTTATGTGTCTGACAACATTGTGTAAAAGTGAACAGAGTGTGAGATACAAAAAATGAATTTTTTATATGGTAGACAAGTCACGTAAAGAGAGTTAAAAAATGGTTTAGTAGTCTCTTAGTGATATGTGTCAGACACAAAAGTGAACAGAGTGTGAAGTAAGTGAGGTACAAATAAAATAATATTTGAAATCGTGCACAAATCACGTAAAGAGAGCTAAAAAATGGTTTACGAGTCTGTAAGTGTTATGTGTCAGACAACATTGTGTAAAAGTGAACAGAGTGTGAGATACAAAAAAAATGATTTTTTGAAATCGTGGACAAATCACGTAAAGAAAGTTAAAAAATGGTTTAGTAGTATCTCAGTGATATGTGTCAGACACAAAAGTGAACAGAGTGTGAAGTAAGTGAGGTACAAAAAAATTAATATTTGAAATCGTGCACAAATCACGTAAAGAGAGCTAAAAAATGGTTTACGAGTCTGTAAGTGTTATGTGTCAGACAACATTGTGTAAAAGTGAACAGAGTGTTAGATACAAAAAAATGATTTTTTTATTTAGTGGACAAATCACGTAAAGAAAGTTTAAACATGGTTTATTAGTCTCTCAGTGATATGTGTCAGACACAAAAGTGAACAGAGTGTGAAGTAAGTGAGGTACAAATAAAATAATATTTGAAATCGTGCACAAATCACGTAAAGAGAGCTAAAAAATGGTTTACTAGTCTGTAAGTGTTATGTTTCAGACAACGTTGTGTAAAAGTGAACAGAGTGTGAGATACAAAAAAATGAATTTTTTATTTAGTGGACAAATCACGTAAAGAAGTTAAAACATGGTTTATTGGTCTCTCAGTGATATGTGTCAGACACAAAAGTGAACAGAGTGTGAAGTAAGTGAGGTACAAAAAAATTAATATTTGAAATCGTGCACAAATAACGGAAAGAGAGCTAAAAAATGGTTTACTAGTCTGTAAGTGTTATGTTTCAGACAACGTTGTGTAAAAGTGAACAGAGTGTGAGATACAAAAAAATGATTTTTTTTATATAGTGGACAAATCATGTAAAGAGAGTTAAAAAATGGTTTAGTAGTCTCTCAGTGCTATGTGTCAGACACAAAAGTGAACAGAGTGTGAAGTAAGTGAGGTACAAAAAAATTATAATTTGAAATCGTGCACAAATCACGTAAAGAGAGCTAAAAAATGGTTTACGAGTCTGTAAGTGTTATGTGTCAGACAACATTGTGTAAAAGTGAACAGAGTGTGAGATACAAAAAAATGAAGTTTTTAAATAGTGGACAAGTCACGTAAAGAGAGTTAAAAAATGGTTTACGAGTCTGTAAGTGTTATGTGTCAGACAACATTGTGTAAAAGTGAACAGAGTGTGAGATACAAAAAAATGATTTTTTGAAATCGTGGACAAATCACGTAAAGAAAGTTGAAAAATGGTTTAGTAGTATCTCAGTGATATGTGTCACACACAAAAGTGAACAGAGTGTGAAGTAAGTGAGGTACAAAAAAATTATAATTTGAAATCGTGCACAAATCACGTAAAAAGAACTAAAAAATGGTTTACTAGTCTGTAAGTGTTATGTGTCAGACAACATTGTGTAAAAGTGAACAGAGTGTGAGATACATGAAAATGATTTTTTGAAATCGTGGACAAATCACGTAAAGAGAGTTAAAAAATGGTTTAGTAGTATCTCAGTGATATGTGTCACACACAAAAGTGAACAACAGAGTGTGAAGTAAGTGAGGTACAAAAAAATGAATATTTGAAATCGTGCACAAATCACGTAAAGAGAGCTAAAAAATGGTTTACGAGTCTGTAAGTGTTATGTGTCAGGCAACATTGTGTAAAAGTGAACAGAGTGTGAGATACAAAAAAATTATTTTTTTTAATAGTGGACAAGTCACGTAAAGAGAGTTAAAAAATGGTTTAGTAGTCTCTTGGTGATATGTGTCAGAAACAAAAGTGAACAGAGTGTGAAGTAAGTGAGGTACAAAAAAATTAATATTTGAAATCGTGCACAAATCACGTAAAGAGAGCTAAAAAATGGTTTACGAGTCTGTAAGTGTTATGTGTCAGACAACATTGCGTAAGAGTCAACAGAGTGTGAGATACAAAAAATGATTTTTTGAAATCGTGGACAAATCACGTAAAGAGAGTTAAAAAATGGTTTAGTAGGATCTCAGTGATATGTGTCACACACAAAAGTGAACAGAGTGTGAAGTAAATGAGGTACAAAAAAATTATAATTTGAAATCGTGCACAAATCACGTAAAGAGAGCTAAAAAGTGGTTTACTAGTCTGTAAGTGTTATGTGTCAGACAACATTGTGTAAAAGTGAACAGAGTGTAAGATACAAAAAAATGAATTTTTTATTTAGTGGACAAATCACGTAAAGTAGTTAAAACATGGTTTATTGGTCTCTCAGTGATATGTGTCAGACACAAAAGTGAACAGAGTGTGACGTAAGTGAGGTACAAAAAAATTAATATTTGAAATCGTGCACAAATCACGTAAAGAGAGCTAAAAAATGGTTTACGAGTCTGTAAGTGTTATGTGTCAGACAACATTGTGTAAAAGTGAACATAGTGTGATATACAAAAAAATGATTTTTTGAAATCGTGGACAAATTACGTAAAGAGAGTAAAAAAATGGTTTAGTAGTATCTCAGTGATATGTGTTACACACAAAAGTGAACAGAGTGTGAAATAAGTGAGGTACAAAAAAATTAATATTTGAAATCGTGCACAAATCACGTAAAGAGAGCTTAAAAATGGTTTACGAGTCTGTAAGTGTTATGTGTCAGACAACATTGTGTAAAAGTGAACAGAGTGTGAGATACAAAAAAATGAATTTTTTATATAGTGGACAAGTCACGTAAAGAGAGCTAAAAAATGGTTTAGTAGTCTCTCAGTGATATGTGTCAGACACAAAAGTGAACAGAGTGTGGAGTAAGTGAGGAACAAAAAAATTAATATTTGAAATCGTGCACAAATCACGTAAAGAGAGTTAAAAAATGGTTTAGTAGTCTCTCAGTGTTATGTGTCAGACACAAAAGTGAACAGAGTGTGAAGTAAGTGAGGTACAAATAAAATAATATTTGAAATCGTGCACAAATCACGTAAAGAGAGCTAAAAAATGGTTTACGAGTCTGTAAGTGTTATGTGTCAGACAACATTGTGTAAAAGTGAACAGAGTGTGAGATACAAAAAAAATGATTTTTTGAAATCGTGGACAAATCATGTAAAGAAAGTTAAAAAATGGTTTAGTAGTATCTCAGTGATATGTGTCAGACACAAAAGTGAACAGAGTGTGAAGTAAGTGAGGTACAAAAAAATTAATATTTGAAATCGTGCACAAATCACGTAAAGAGAGCTAAAAAATGGTTTACGAGTCTGTAAGTGTTATGTGTCAGACAACATTGTGTAAAAGTGAACAGAGTGTTAGATACAAAAAAATGATTTTTTTATTTAGTGGACAAATCACGTAAAGAAAGTTTAAACATGGTTTATTAGTCTCTCAGTGATATGTGTCAGACACAAAAGTGAACAGAGTGTGAAGTAAGTGAGGTACAAAAAAATTAATATTTGAAATCGTGCACAAATAACGGAAAGAGAGCTAAAAAATGGTTTACTAGTCTGTAAGTGTTATGTTTCAGACAACGTTGTGTAAAAGTGAACAGAGTGTGAGATACAAAAAAATGATTTTTTTTATATAGTGGACAAATCATGTAAAGCGAGTTAAAAAATGGTTTAGTAGTCTCTCAGTGATATGTGTCGAGTCTGTAAGTGTTATGTGTCAGGCAACATTGTGTAAAAGTGAACAGAGTGTGAGATACAAAAAAAATATTTTTTTTAATAGTGGACAAGTCACGTAAAGAGAGTTAAAAAATGGTTTAGTAGTCTCTTGGTGATATGTGTCAGAAACAAAAGTGAACAGAGTGTGAAGTAAGTGAGGTACAAAAAAATTAATATTTGAAATCGTGCACAAATCACGTAAAGAGAGCTAAAAAATGGTTTACGAGTCTGTAAGTGTTATGTGTCAGACAACATTGCGTAAGAGTCAACAGAGTGTGAGATACAAAAAATGATTTTTTGAAATCGTGGACAAATCACGTAAAGAGAGTTAAAAAATGGTTTAGTAGGATCTCAGTGATATGTGTCACACACAAAAGTGAACAGAGTGTGAAGTAAATGAGGTACAAAAAAATTATAATTTGAAATCGTGCACAAATCACGTAAAGAGAGCTAAAAAGTGGTTTACTAGTCTGTAAGTGTTATGTGTCAGACAACATTGTGTAAAAGTGAACAGAGTGTAAGATACAAAAAAATGAATTTTTTATTTAGTGGACAAATCACGTAAAGTAGTTAAAACATGGTTTATTGGTCTCTCAGTGATATGTGTCAGACACAAAAGTGAACAGAGTGTGACGTAAGTGAGGTACAAAAAAATTAATATTTGAAATCGTGCACAAATCACGTAAAGAGAGCTAAAAAATGGCTTACGAGTCTGTAAGTGTTATGTGTCAGACAACATTGTGTAAAAGTGAACATAGTGTGATATACAAAAAAATGATTTTTTGAAATCGTGGACAAATTACGTAAAGAGAGTAAAAAAATGGTTTAGTAGTATCTCAGTGATATGTGTTACACACAAAAGTGAACAGAGTGTGAAATAAGTGAGGTACAAAAAAATTAATATTTGAAATCGTGCACAAATCACGTAAAGAGAGCTTAAAAATGGTTTACGAGTCTGTAAGTGTTATGTGTCAGACAACATTGCGTAAGAGTCAACAGAGTGTGAGATACAAAAAATGATTTTTTGAAATCGTGGACAAATCACGTAAAGAGAGTTAAAAAATGGTTTAGTAGGATCTCAGTGATATGTGTCACACACAAAAGTGAACAGAGTGTGAAGTAAATGAGGTACAAAAAAATTATAATTTGAAATCGTGCACAAATCACGTAAAGAGAGCTAAAAAGTGGTTTACTAGTCTGTAAGTGTTATGTGTCAGACAACATTGTGTAAAAGTGAACAGAGTGTAAGATACAAAAAAATGAATTTTTTATTTAGTGGACAAATCACGTAAAGTAGTTAAAACATGGTTTATTGGTCTCTCAGTGATATGTGTCAGACACAAAAGTGAACAGAGTGTGACGTAAGTGAGGTACAAAAAAATTAATATTTGAAATCGTGCACAAATCACGTAAAGAGAGCTAAAAAATGGTTTACGAGTCTGTAAGTGTTATGTGTCAGACAACATTGTGTAAAAGTGAACATAGTGTGATATACAAAAAAATGATTTTTTGAAATCGTGGACAAATTACGTAAAGAGAGTAAAAAAATGGTTTAGTAGTATCTCAGTGATATGTGTTACACACAAAAGTGAACAGAGTGTGAAATAAGTGAGGTACAAAAAAATTAATATTTGAAATCGTGCACAAATCACGTAAAGAGAGCTTAAAAATGGTTTACGAGTCTGTAAGTGTTATGTGTCAGACAACATTGTGTAAAAGTGAACAGAGTGTGAGATACAAAAAAATGAATTTTTTATATAGTGGACAAGTCACGTAAAGAGAGCTAAAAAATGGTTTAGTAGTCTCTCAGTGATATGTGTCAGACACAAAAGTGAACAGAGGGTGGAGTAAGTGAGGAACAAAAAAATTAATATTTGAAATCGTGCACAAATCACGTAAAGAGAGTTAAAAAATGGTTTAGTAGTCTCTCAGTGTTATGTGTCAGACACAAAAGTGAACAGAGTGTGAAGTAAGTGAGGTACAAATAAAATAATATTTGAAATCGTGCACAAATCACGTAAAGAGAGCTAAAAAATGGTTTACGAGTCTGTAAGTGTTATGTGTCAGACAACATTGTGTAAAAGTGAACAGAGTGTGAGATACAAAAAAAATGATTTTTTGAAATCGTGGACAAATCATGTAAAGAAAGTTAAAAAATGGTTTAGTAGTATCTCAGTGATATGTGTCAGACACAAAAGTGAACAGAGTGTGAAGTAAGTGAGGTACAAAAAAATTAATATTTGAAATCGTGCACAAATCACGTAAAGAGAGCTAAAAAATGGTTTACGAGTCTGTAAGTGTTATGTGTCAGACAACATTGTGTAAAAGTGAACAGAGTGTTAGATACAAAAAAATGATTTTTTTATTTAGTGGACAAATCACGTAAAGAAAGTTTAAACATGGTTTATTAGTCTCTCAGTGATATGTGTCAGACACAAAAGTGAACAGAGTGTGAAGTAAGTGAGGTACAAAAAAATTAATATTTGAAATCGTGCACAAATAACGGAAAGAGAGCTAAAAAATGGTTTACTAGTCTGTAAGTGTTATGTTTCAGACAACGTTGTGTAAAAGTGAACAGAGTGTGAGATACAAAAAAATGATTTTTTTTATATAGTGGACAAATCATGTAAAGCGAGTTAAAAAATGGTTTAGTAGTCTCTCAGTGATATGTGTCGAGTCTGTAAGTGTTATGTGTCAGGCAACATTGTGTAAAAGTGAACAGAGTGTGAGATACAAAAAAAATATTTTTTTTAATAGTGGACAAGTCACGTAAAGAGAGTTAAAAAATGGTTTAGTAGTCTCTTGGTGATATGTGTCAGAAACAAAAGTGAACAGAGTGTGAAGTAAGTGAGGTACAAAAAAATTAATATTTGAAATCGTGCACAAATCACGTAAAGAGAGCTAAAAAATGGTTTACGAGTCTGTAAGTGTTATGTGTCAGACAACATTGCGTAAGAGTCAACAGAGTGTGAGATACAAAAAATGATTTTTTGAAATCGTGGACAAATCACGTAAAGAGAGTTAAAAAATGGTTTAGTAGGATCTCAGTGATATGTGTCACACACAAAAGTGAACAGAGTGTGAAGTAAATGAGGTACAAAAAAATTATAATTTGAAATCGTGCACAAATCACGTAAAGAGAGCTAAAAAGTGGTTTACTAGTCTGTAAGTGTTATGTGTCAGACAACATTGTGTAAAAGTGAACAGAGTGTAAGATACAAAAAAATGAATTTTTTATTTAGTGGACAAATCACGTAAAGTAGTTAAAACATGGTTTATTGGTCTCTCAGTGATATGTGTCAGACACAAAAGTGAACAGAGTGTGACGTAAGTGAGGTACAAAAAAATTAATATTTGAAATCGTGCACAAATCACGTAAAGAGAGCTAAAAAATGGTTTACGAGTCTGTAAGTGTTATGTGTCAGACAACATTGTGTAAAAGTGAACATAGTGTGATATACAAAAAAATGATTTTTTGAAATCGTGGACAAATTACGTAAAGAGAGTAAAAAAATGGTTTAGTAGTATCTCAGTGATATGTGTTACACACAAAAGTGAACAGAGTGTGAAATAAGTGAGGTACAAAAAAATTAATATTTGAAATCGTGCACAAATCACGTAAAGAGAGCTTAAAAATGGTTTACGAGTCTGTAAGTGTTATGTGTCAGACAACATTGTGTAAAAGTGAACAGAGTGTGAGATACAAAAAAATGAATTTTTTATATAGTGGACAAGTCACGTAAAGAGAGCTAAAAAATGGTTTAGTAGTCTCTCAGTGATATGTGTCAGACACAAAAGTGAACAGAGTGTGGAGTAAGTGAGGAACAAAAAAATTAATATTTGAAATCGTGCACAAATCACGTAAAGAGAGTTAAAAAATGGTTTAGTAGTCTCTCAGTGTTATGTGTCAGACACAAAAGTGAACAGAGTGTGAAGTAAGTGAGGTACAAATAAAATAATATTTGAAATCGTGCACAAATCACGTAAAGAGAGCTAAAAAATGGTTTACGAGTCTGTAAGTGTTATGTGTCAGACAACATTGTGTAAAAGTGAACAGAGTGTGAGATACAAAAAAAATGATTTTTTGAAATCGTGGACAAATCATGTAAAGAAAGTTAAAAAATGGTTTAGTAGTATCTCAGTGATATGTGTCAGACACAAAAGTGAACAGAGTGTGAAGTAAGTGAGGTACAAAAAAATTAATATTTGAAATCGTGCACAAATCACGTAAAGAGAGCTAAAAAATGGTTTACGAGTCTGTAAGTGTTATGTGTCAGACAACATTGTGTAAAAGTGAACAGAGTGTTAGATACAAAAAAATGATTTTTTTATTTAGTGGACAAATCACGTAAAGAAAGTTTAAACATGGTTTATTAGTCTCTCAGTGATATGTGTCAGACACAAAAGTGAACAGAGTGTGAAGTAAGTGAGGTACAAAAAAATTAATATTTGAAATCGTGCACAAATAACGGAAAGAGAGCTAAAAAATGGTTTACTAGTCTGTAAGTGTTATGTTTCAGACAACGTTGTGTAAAAGTGAACAGAGTGTGAGATACAAAAAAATGATTTTTTTTATATAGTGGACAAATCATGTAAAGCGAGTTAAAAAATGGTTTAGTAGTCTCTCAGTGATATGTGTCGAGTCTGTAAGTGTTATGTGTCAGGCAACATTGTGTAAAAGTGAACAGAGTGTGAGATACAAAAAAAATATTTTTTTTAATAGTGGACAAGTCACGTAAAGAGAGTTAAAAAATGGTTTAGTAGTCTCTTGGTGATATGTGTCAGAAACAAAAGTGAACAGAGTGTGAAGTAAGTGAGGTACAAAAAAATTAATATTTGAAATCGTGCACAAATCACGTAAAGAGAGCTAAAAAATGGTTTACGAGTCTGTAAGTGTTATGTGTCAGACAACATTGCGTAAGAGTCAACAGAGTGTGAGATACAAAAAATGATTTTTTGAAATCGTGGACAAATCACGTAAAGAGAGTTAAAAAATGGTTTAGTAGGATCTCAGTGATATGTGTCACACACAAAAGTGAACAGAGTGTGAAGTAAATGAGGTACAAAAAAATTATAATTTGAAATCGTGCACAAATCACGTAAAGAGAGCTAAAAAGTGGTTTACTAGTCTGTAAGTGTTATGTGTCAGACAACATTGTGTAAAAGTGAACAGAGTGTAAGATACAAAAAAATGAATTTTTTATTTAGTGGACAAATCACGTAAAGTAGTTAAAACATGGTTTATTGGTCTCTCAGTGATATGTGTCAGACACAAAAGTGAACAGAGTGTGACGTAAGTGAGGTACAAAAAAATTAATATTTGAAATCGTGCACAAATCACGTAAAGAGAGCTAAAAAATGGTTTACGAGTCTGTAAGTGTTATGTGTCAGACAACATTGTGTAAAAGTGAACATAGTGTGATATACAAAAAAATGATTTTTTGAAATCGTGGACAAATTACGTAAAGAGAGTAAAAAAATGGTTTAGTAGTATCTCAGTGATATGTGTTACACACAAAAGTGAACAGAGTGTGAAATAAGTGAGGTACAAAAAAATTAATATTTGAAATCGTGCACAAATCACGTAAAGAGAGCTTAAAAATGGTTTACGAGTCTGTAAGTGTTATGTGTCAGACAACATTGTGTAAAAGTGAACAGAGTGTGAGATACAAAAAAATGAATTTTTTATATAGTGGACAAGTCACGTAAAGAGAGCTAAAAAATGGTTTAGTAGTCTCTCAGTGATATGTGTCAGACACAAAAGTGAACAGAGTGTGGAGTAAGTGAGGAACAAAAAAATTAATATTTGAAATCGTGCACAAATCACGTAAAGAGAGTTAAAAAATGGTTTAGTAGTCTCTCAGTGTTATGTGTCAGACACAAAAGTGAACAGAGTGTGAAGTAAGTGAGGTACAAATAAAATAATATTTGAAATCGTGCACAAATCACGTAAAGAGAGCTAAAAAATGGTTTACGAGTCTGTAAGTGTTATGTGTCAGACAACATTGTGTAAAAGTGAACAGAGTGTGAGATACAAAAAAAATGATTTTTTGAAATCGTGGACAAATCATGTAAAGAAAGTTAAAAAATGGTTTAGTAGTATCTCAGTGATATGTGTCAGACACAAAAGTGAACAGAGTGTGAAGTAAGTGAGGTACAAAAAAATTAATATTTGAAATCGTGCACAAATCACGTAAAGAGAGCTAAAAAATGGTTTACGAGTCTGTAAGTGTTATGTGTCAGACAACATTGTGTAAAAGTGAACAGAGTGTTAGATACAAAAAAATGATTTTTTTATTTAGTGGACAAATCACGTAAAGAAAGTTTAAACATGGTTTATTAGTCTCTCAGTGATATGTGTCAGACACAAAAGTGAACAGAGTGTGAAGTAAGTGAGGTACAAAAAAATTAATATTTGAAATCGTGCACAAATAACGGAAAGAGAGCTAAAAAATGGTTTACTAGTCTGTAAGTGTTATGTTTCAGACAACGTTGTGTAAAAGTGAACAGAGTGTGAGATACAAAAAAATGATTTTTTTTATATAGTGGACAAATCATGTAAAGCGAGTTAAAAAATGGTTTAGTAGTCTCTCAGTGATATGTGTCGAGTCTGTAAGTGTTATGTGTCAGGCAACATTGTGTAAAAGTGAACAGAGTGTGAGATACAAAAAAAATATTTTTTTTAATAGTGGACAAGTCACGTAAAGAGAGTTAAAAAATGGTTTAGTAGTCTCTTGGTGATATGTGTCAGAAACAAAAGTGAACAGAGTGTGAAGTAAGTGAGGTACAAAAAAATTAATATTTGAAATCGTGCACAAATCACGTAAAGAGAGCTAAAAAATGGTTTACGAGTCTGTAAGTGTTATGTGTCAGACAACATTGCGTAAGAGTCAACAGAGTGTGAGATACAAAAAATGATTTTTTGAAATCGTGGACAAATCACGTAAAGAGAGTTAAAAAATGGTTTAGTAGGATCTCAGTGATATGTGTCACACACAAAAGTGAACAGAGTGTGAAGTAAATGAGGTACAAAAAAATTATAATTTGAAATCGTGCACAAATCACGTAAAGAGAGCTAAAAAGTGGTTTACTAGTCTGTAAGTGTTATGTGTCAGACAACATTGTGTAAAAGTGAACAGAGTGTAAGATACAAAAAAATGATTTTTTTATTTAGTGGACAAATCACGTAAAGTAGTTAAAACATGGTTTATTGGTCTCTCAGTGATATGTGTCAGACACAAAAGTGAACAGAGTGTGACGTAAGTGAGGTACAAAAAAATTAATATTTGAAATCGTGCACAAATCACGTAAAGAGAGCTAAAAAATGGTTTACGAGTCTGTAAGTGTTATGTGTCAGACAACATTGTGTAAAAGTGAACATAGTGTGATATACAAAAAAATGATTTTTTGAAATCGTGGACAAATTACGTAAAGAGAGTAAAAAAATGGTTTAGTAGTATCTCAGTGATATGTGTTACACACAAAAGTGAACAGAGTGTGAAATAAGTGAGGTACAAAAAAATTAATATTTGAAATCGTGCACAAATCACGTAAAGAGAGCTTAAAAATGGTTTACGAGTCTGTAAGTGTTATGTGTCAGACAACATTGTGTAAAAGTGAACAGAGTGTGAGATACAAAAAAATGAATTTTTTATATAGTGGACAAGTCACGTAAAGAGAGCTAAAAAATGGTTTAGTAGTCTCTCAGTGATATGTGTCAGACACAAAAGTGAACAGAGTGTGGAGTAAGTGAGGAACAAAAAAATTAATATTTGAAATCGTGCACAAATCACGTAAAGAGAGTTAAAAAATGGTTTAGTAGTCTCTCAGTGTTATGTGTCAGACACAAAAGTGAACAGAGTGTGAAGTAAGTGAGGTACAAATAAAATAATATTTGAAATCGTGCACAAATCACGTAAAGAGAGCTAAAAAATGGTTTACGAGTCTGTAAGTGTTATGTGTCAGACAACATTGTGTAAAAGTGAACAGAGTGTGAGATACAAAAAAAATGATTTTTTGAAATCGTGGACAAATCATGTAAAGAAAGTTAAAAAATGGTTTAGTAGTATCTCAGTGATATGTGTCAGACACAAAAGTGAACAGAGTGTGAAGTAAGTGAGGTACAAAAAAATTAATATTTGAAATCGTGCACAAATCACGTAAAGAGAGCTAAAAAATGGTTTACGAGTCTGTAAGTGTTATGTGTCAGACAACATTGTGTAAAAGTGAACAGAGTGTTAGATACAAAAAAATGATTTTTTTATTTAGTGGACAAATCACGTAAAGAAAGTTTAAACATGGTTTATTAGTCTCTCAGTGATATGTGTCAGACACAAAAGTGAACAGAGTGTGAAGTAAGTGAGGTACAAAAAAATTAATATTTGAAATCGTGCACAAATAACGGAAAGAGAGCTAAAAAATGGTTTACTAGTCTGTAAGTGTTATGTTTCAGACAACGTTGTGTAAAAGTGAACAGAGTGTGAGATACAAAAAAATGATTTTTTTTATATAGTGGACAAATCATGTAAAGAGAGTTAAAAAATGGTTTAGTAGTCTCTCAGTGATATGTGTCAGACACAAAAGTGAACAGAGTGTGAAGTAAGTGAGGTACAAAAAAATTATAATTTGAAATCGTGCACAAATCACGTAAAGAGAGCTAAAAAATGGTTTACGAGTCTGTAAGTGTTATGTGTCAGACAACATTGTGTAAAAGTGAACAGAGTGTTAGATACAAAAAAATGATTTTTTTATTTAGTGGACAAATCACGTAAAGAAAGTTTAAACATGGTTTATTAGTCTCTCAGTGATATGTGTCAGACACAAAAGTGAACAGAGTGTGAAGGAAGTGAGGTACAAAAAAATTAATATTTGAAAACGTGCACAAATAACGGAAAGAGAGCTAAAAAATGGTTTACTAGTCTGTAAGTGTTATGTTTCAGACAACGTTGTGTAAAAGTGAACAGAGTGTGAGATACAAAAAAATGATTTTTTTATATAGTGGACAAATCATGTAAAGAGAGTTAAAAAATGGTTTAGTAGTCTCTCAGTGATATGTGTCAGACACAAAAGTGAACAGAGTGTGAAGTAAGTGAGGTACAAAAAAATTATAATTTGAAATCGTGCACAAATCACGTAAAGAGAGCTAAAAAATGGTTTACGAGTCTGTAAGTGTTATGTGTCAGACTACATTGTGTAAAAGTGAACAGAGTGTAAGATACAAAAAAATGATTTTTTTATTTAGTGGACAAATCACGTAAAGAAGTTAAAACATGGTTTATTGGTCTCTCAGTGAAATGTGTCAGACACAAAAGTGAACAGAGTGTAAAGTAAGTGAGGTACAAAAAAAATAATATTTGAAATCGTGCACAAATCACGTAAAGAAAGCTAAAATATGGTTTACGAGTCAGTAAGAGTTATGTATCAGACAACTTTGTGTAAAAGTGAACAGAGTGTGAGATACAAAATAATGATTTTTTGAAATCGTGGACAAATCACGTAAAGAGAGCTAAAAAATGGTTTACGAGTCTGTAAGTGTTATGTGTCAAACAATATTGTGTAAAAGTGAACAGAGTGTAAGATACAAAAAAATGAATTTTTTATTTAATGGACAAATCACGTAAAGAAACTTAAAACATGGTTTAGTAGTCTCTCAGTGATATGTGTCAGACACAAAAGTGAACAGAGTGTGAAGTAAGTGAGGTACAAAAAAATTAATATTTGAAATCGTGCACAAATCACGTAAAGAGAGCTAAAAAATGGTTTACGAGTCTGTAAGTGTTATGTGTCAGACAACATTGCGTAAAAGTGAACAGAGTGTGAGATACAAAAAAATGATTTTTTGAAATCGTGGACAAATCACGTAAAGAAAGTTAAAAATTGGTTTAGTAGTATCTCAGTTATATGTGTCACACACAAAAGTGAACAGAGTATGAAGTAAGTGAGGTACAAAAAATTAATATTTGAAATCGTGCACAAATCACGTAGAGGGAGCTAAAAATGGTTTACGAGTCTGTAAGAGTTATGTGTCAGAAAACATTATGTAAAAGTGAACAGAGTGTGAGATACAAAATTATGATTTTTTGAAATCGTGGACAAATCACGTAGAGTTAAAAAATGGTTTAGTAGTATCTCAGTGATTTGTGTCATACACAAAAGTGAACAGAGTGTGAAGTAAGTGAGGTACAAAAAAATTATAATTTGAAATCGTGCACAAATCACGTAAAGAGAGCTAAAAAATGGTTTACTAGTCTGTAAGTGTTATGTGTCAGACAACATTGTGTAAAAGTGAACAGAGTGTGAGATACTAAAAAATGAATTTTTTATATAGTGGACAAATCACGTAAAGAGAGTTAAAAATTAGTTTAGTAGTATCTCAGTGATATGTGTCACACACAAAAGTGAACAGTGTGTGATGTAAGTGAGGTACAAAAAAATTAATTTTTGAAATCGTGCACAAATCACGTAAAGAGAGCTAAAAAATGGTTTACGAGTCTGTAAGTGTTATGTTTTAGACAACATTGTGTAAAAGTGAACAGAGTGTGAGATACAAAAAAATGATTTTTTGAAATCGTGGACAAATCACGTAAAGAAAGTTGAAAAATGGTTTAGTAGTATCTCAGTGATATGTGTCACACACAAAAGTGAACAGAGTGTGAAGTAAGTGAGGTACAAAAAAATTATAATTTGAAATCGTGCACAAATCACGTAAAGAGAGCTAAAAAATGGTTTACTAGTCTGTAAGTGTTATGTGTCAGACAACATTGTGTAAAAGTGAACAGAGTGTGAGATACTAAAAAATGAATTTTTTATATAGTGGACAAATCACGTAAAGAGAGTTAAAAATTAGTTTAGTAGTATCTCAGTGATATGTGTCACACACAAAAGTGAACAGTGTGTGAAGTAAGTGAGGTACAAAAAAATTAATATTTGAAATCGTGCACAAATCACGTAAAGAGAGCTAAAAAATGGTTTACGAGTCTGTAAGTGTTATGTGTCAGACAACATTGTGTAAAAGTGAACAGAGTGTGAGATACAAAAAAATGATTTTTTTGAAATCGTGGACAAATCACGTAAAGAGAGTTAAAAAATGGTTTAGTAGTATCTCAGTGATATGTGTCACACACAAAAGTGAACAGAGTGTGAAGTAAGTGAGGTACAAAAAAATGAATATTTGAAATCGTGCACAAATCACGTAAAGAGAGCTAAAAAATGGTTTACGAGTCTGTAAATGTTATGTGTCAGACAACATTGTGTAAAAGTGAACAGAGTGTGAGATACACAAAAATGATTTTTTGAAATCGTGGACAAATCACGTAAAGAGAGTTAAAAAATGGTTTAGTAGTATCTCAGTGATATGTGTCACACACAAAAGTGAACCGAGTGTGAAGTAAGTGAGGTACAAAAAAATGAATATTTGAAATCGTGCACAAATCACGTAAAGAGAGCTAAAAAATGGTTTACGAGTCTGTAAGTGTTATGTGTCAGGCAATATTGTGTAAAAGTGAACAGAGTATGAGATACAAAAAAATGATTTTTTTAAATAGTGGACAAGTCACGTAAAGAGAGTTAAAAAATGGTTTAGTAGTCTCTTGGTGATATGTGTCAGACACAAAAGTGAACTGAGTGTGAAGTAAGTGAGTTACAAAAAAATTAATATTTGAAATCGTGCACAAATCACGTAAAGAGAGCTAAAAAATGGTTTACGAGTCTGTAAGTGTTATGTGTCAAACAACATTGTGTAAAAGTGAACAGAGTGTAAGATACAAAAAAATGAATTTTTTATTTAATGGACAAATCACGTAAAGAAAGTTAAAACATGGTTTAGTAGTCTCTCAGTGATATGTGTCAGACACAAAAGTGAACAGAGTGTGAAGTAAGTGAGGTACAAAAAAATTAATATTTGAAATCGTGCACAAATCACGTAAAGAGAGCTAAAAAATGGTTTACGAGTCTGTAAGTGTTATGTGTCAGACAACATTGCGTAAAAGTGAACAGAGTGTGAGATACAAAAAAATGATTTTTTGAAATCGTGGACAAATCACGTAAAGAGAGTTAAAAAATGGTTTAGTAGTCTCTTAGTGAAATGTGTCAGAAACAAAAGTGAACAGAGTGTGAAGTAAGTGAGGTACAAATAAAATAATATTTGAAATCGTGCACAAATCACGTAAAGAGAGCTAAAAAATGGTTTACGAGTCTGTAAGTGTTATGTGTCAGACAACATTGTGTAAAAGTGAACAGAGTGTGAGATACAAAAAAAATGATTTTTTGAAATCGTGGACAAATCACGTAAAGAGAGTTAAAAAATGGTTTAGTAGTATCTCAGTGAAATGTGTCACACACAAAAGTGAACAGAGTGTGAAGTAAGTGAGGTACAAAATAATTAATATTTGAAATCGTGCACAAATCACGTAAAGAGAGCTAAAAAATGGTTTACGAGTCTGTAAGTGTTATGTGTCTGACAACATTGTGTAAAAGTGAACAGAGTGTGAGATACAAAAAATGAATTTTTTATATGGTAGAAAAGTCACGTAAAGAGAGTTAAAAAATGGTTTAGTAGTCTCTTAGTGATATGTGTCAGACACAAAAGTGAACAGAGTGTGAAGTAAGTGAGGTACAAATAAAATAATATTTGAAATCGTGCACAAATCACGTAAAGAGAGCTAAAAAATGGTTTACGAGTCTGTAAGTGTTATGTGTCAGACAACATTGTGTAATAGTGAACAGAGTGTGAGATACAAAAAAAATGATTTTTTGAAATCGTGGACAAATCACGTAAAGAAAGTTAAAAAATGGTTTAGTAGTATCTCAGTGATATGTGTCAGACACAAAAGTGAATAGAGTGTGAAGTAAGTGAGGTACAAAAAAATTAATATTTGAAATCGTGCACAAATCACGTAAAGAGAGCTAAAAAATGGTTTACGAGTCTGTAAGTGTTATGTGTCAGACAACATTGTGTAAAAGTGAACAGAGTGTTAGATACAAAAAAATGATTTTTTTATTTAGTGGACAAATCACGTAAAGAAAGTTTAAACATGGTTTATTAGTCTCTCAGTGATATGTGTCAGACACAAAAGTGAACAGAGTGTGAAGTAAGTGAGGTACAAAAAAATTAATATTTGAAATCGTGCACAAATAACGGAAAGAGAGCTAAAAAAATGGTTTACTAGTCTGTAAGTGTTATGTTTCAGACAACGTTGTGTAAAAGTGAACAGAGTGTGAGATACAAAAAAATGATTTTTTTATATAGTGGACAAATCATGTAAAGAGAGTTAAAAAATGGTTTAGTAGTCTCTCAGTGATATGTGTCAGACACAAAAGTGAACAGAGTGTGAAGTAAGTGAGGTACAAAAAAATTATAATTTGAACAAATTTACGGACAAATTTAATTCGTTAGTTAAGTGAGTCACTTAAATCATTTATTAAGTGACTCACTTAACTTCGGTTCTCTTACTACCGCTATTTAATAATTATTCAATAAATCTATTAATACCGGTGTGTTCCCAACCTTATGGAATCATTCTTATATTAACCCTATTTTCAATGAGGGTATGAGGGACAACATACAAAATTATAGAGGTATTTCCATTCAGTCGGCAATTCCTAAAATGCCAGACAAATAAAGATCTGAACAACTGATTTGGTGCTGCAAAAATATATGTGGTTAACAACATGGATTTTTAGAGGGTAGTTTTTTTTACTTGGTTTCTTCTATTAGTTTTGGTTCGTCCATTAAGTGTGAGTTCCGGACCACGTGGGTGTAGCATGTGTGCGATAAGGAAGCCGCCATCTTGGCGACCGGATGCGGGATGTTCGATGCAACAGGATATTTTAATTAGTATCGTTCCTTTTTTTAATGTGATCTGAAAGTATTCTAGTCTTGGTTTTGTTATTTTTTTGCAATGTAAATCTAACGGATGTAATTTTCTATAATAGTAGTGAGAACCTTCAGTTCCCTACTGCCTTCATTTTTTGTATGAAATGAACCCTGTGTATGATCAAGTTGATAATTTTAACTTTAATTATTTATTTTATTTATTTAACCCAACAGCCAAAAGGCCAATTATAGGATAATTTAAATATTACTTTGTAAAATTAAAGTAAAGTAACATTAGATAATAATAATATCATAGTTTAACATAAATCAGTGTGAAATATACAAATCAAGACAATTGCTTTACGTGACAAACTAAATATTTAACTATAATACGCAAGGAAAACTATAATACATTTCGAAAATACAGAATAACGAAAAAAAAAATGTTATTTGTGAGAAATATTTATATTAAATTAAATTTATATATTTATATTAAATTAAATTAGTGCTATACGTGGCAACATAAATCTATCAATAAAGTTAAATATAACCATAAAACACTTATAAAATTATAAAACGAAAATGAAAATACAGAAAAAGTAAGTATAAATATATATATACAGGGTGTTTCAAATTCGAGTCTCACCATGGAGATCTTGCTTATTATAAGAGATAGAGGGTAGGTTCAAATTCGGCACTTTTGCAGAATTACATGCTGGTTAATATCCCATTGAGAAAACTGGGCGAAGTTTCTTTGTTTTCAAGAAAAATGGAAGATACTGAAAAATGCGATTTTCTTTTTTATTTATATCTCCGTTATTTGAAGCAATAATTCAATACAATGAAGACACTTTTTTATGATTTAATCAATGGCGTACTAATTTTACTAATAGCATGTTTCGTTTCTTCTGAACCATCATCAACTTTCTTATTTCTTATGGGCGCCATATTGTTTTTTTATCACATTAAAATCCTCTATTTTTTCTGATTACAATGATACCACATATGATATCTTTAAATAAACACAGTTTCAACAAAATATTTTTTAATACTAATAAATCACGCATGCCATGCAATTAAAAGTAATCGATAGAAAATATAATGTAACTTGTAGCTTTGTGAATACAATATTTATAAAAAAGTTTTGCAATGGAACAAAAATTTACATAATGATTTTTTTTACAAACTAAAAAATATTTTAAAAAAGAGTAATATGCGGAATATCAACATTAATATTAATAAAAATATTTACACAAAAATATTTCTTTAATTTATGTTCAAATAACAGCCTTAGCAGCGACAGAAATACAAAGGTGTTTCTTATATTATTTATTATAGTATACAAATTCCCTCTATGAATTTTAATGAATTTCGAGACGAAATTATTATATTTTATAATCTTTAAGATAACTAATTACAATAAAGGTGTGATATATTATATCATCGTAATCAGAAAAAATGCTATAAGAAAGTGCTATAAGAATGTCTTCATTGTATTGAAATATTGCTTCAAATAACGAAGATATTAATAAAAAAAGAAAATCGCATTTTTCAGTTTTTTTTTTTTTTTCATTTTCCTTGAAAACAAAGAAACTTAGCCCAGTTTTCTCAGCGGGATATCAATCAGCATGAAATTCTGCAAAAGTGCCGAATTTAAACCTACCCCCCATCTCTTATAATAAGCGAGATCCCAATGGCGAGACTCGAATTTGAAACATCCTGTATATACACATACACAAAACAAAACAAAACTATTTCAACTGTTATCTTAATCCAGCTTCTCTGATATTAAACATGTCCAGATCTAAATTAGTACAATATGTATTAACAGTATTACACATTGATAATATTGGCGAGTTTAGATGGCGATGACTATTAGTAGAAGGAACACAGAACGTATGTTTTTGTCTGCTATTTAAACGGGGGATATAGAAGTTTAATAGAGAGAGCAAATACGGATTGTTTATTTTGTGATGAATTAATTTGTATACAAATATGATTTGCGACAAAATTCTTCTATATTGAAGTGAAGCAATTCCAAACTCACTTTCGAGTACATTCAATAGATAACCCTGCACACGAGAAACATGGTGTTTTTTAAAATAGGGCTCCAAACTATTGAACAATACTCTAGCCTACTACGTATATACGCGTAAAAAAATTAATAACAGGTTTCAGACTATTAAATATTTTTGTATTTCTAATTATAAAACCTAATAGCTTGTAGGATTTGCTGGTAATCATTTTTATGTGGTCGTTAAATGTAAATTTGCTATCAAACAAGATGCCTAACTGAATAAGGCCTTGTTTATAGTGGGGAGTCAAGAGCCTAGAGCCTAGATGCTTTTGAGTGCGCACGCATACGCGATATTTAGTACTGTTGATAATTTAACAATCATTATAGAGCGGTAAAGCGCGTTAAAAATAAGCGTGCCGAAAAGTCACTCCGCTGTTGGAGAGAGAGCAACGACATTTTATTTATCAAGATAACATACTGAATACTAAACATCGCGAATGCATGCGCACTCAAAAGCATCTAGGCTGTAGGTTCTTGACTCCCCACTATAAACAAGGCCTCAGGAAATTCTCTCATATTTTGTTTTCTGCTGAAGGTTATTACATTTCATTTAGCAATGTTCAGTTGTAATCCATTGCTTTGAGACCAATTAAGGAAGTTATTTAAGTCATTTTGTAGTTCTAAGCAGTCATTAGGTACATCAATGGCTCTAAACATTTTTAAGTGGTCAGCATACATTAAACATCGAGATCCAATACTATTTGCGACGTCGTTCAAAAATAACAATGGGCCCAGGTTTGATCCATGCGGAACAACACTATTTAATGCATTTGTATAAGATCGATAGCCTTTGTACTCTACATATTTTGTTCGATCTGACAAATAAAATGTTATTAGTTTTATTAGAGAATCACTTAATGCAAACATGTGCAGTTTCTTTATTGGCAAATTATGTTGTACTATATCGAAGGCCTTCGATAGATCAGTATAGATGATATCCATTTGTCAGCGTCTATCCAAGGTCTCAGACACAATATTGGTGAACGTACATAGATTTGTGGTAGTTGATTTTCCACTTATAAATCCATGCTGGTTTAGTAATAAATGTTAAGCAACACGAGCATATAATACCTTATACAACATGATCTCAAATGTCTAAGCAAAATTGCTAATTAGCGAAATGGGCCCGTAATTGTGAATATCTCAATACTTTTGTTTTTGTGAATTGGTATAACCTTCGATGTTTTCTAAATATTTGGAAATTTATTATATCTAAGCATCATGTTGTATCTGTGAAGTAATGGTGTTGCTAATGCGTATCTGCAATCTCTGACGTCCATGGCTGGTATATTATTGGGACCCATTGTTAGATTTTGTTTTAACGACTTAGCAGCATAAACAGACTCATCTAGACTAAAACTTTTAATATTTAACAAGAGCGTTTGTTAGAATATATTATCTGTGTTGTTCATGTTTTTAGAATTATCGATTGTACGATATACAGAGGAAAAATAGTCTGCAAATCCATTTGTTATGTCCTGCGGTTGATCAAGTTTGACATCGTCTTTCTTCATATATTCGGGAATTCTTG
This sequence comes from Philonthus spinipes, assembly GCA_963082785.1. Lineage (NCBI taxonomy): Eukaryota > Metazoa > Arthropoda > Insecta > Coleoptera > Staphylinidae > Philonthus > Philonthus spinipes. The sequence goes on along the minus strand of OY720310.1, from coordinate 24,405,311 downwards.
ACCTACCTTTACGAGTATTAATAAACGACCACATTTTTGCGGGATTTTGTGTAATATTCTCTTCAGCAGTATTGATGTAGTCGTTAAAGTCATGTTTAATATTTTGTAAAATGCTTCGCATGCTGGTGTCTTATAGCTCAATAACTGATTCCCAATTAGTTTCTGAAATAAGTTTATACAGCAGTAAAAAGTTTGTTTTCCTAAAGTTATAGACAGCTTTATTTGACTTAAAGTTTTGAAGGTGGAGGCCATGGGATATTGTACATGAAATATTTAACGATGGATGGTAGTTATCTTCCGAAACAAGGGGAAGATCACAGCGTTCTATCAAGCATTAAACATTTTTAGAGTATATAACAAGATCTAGTATTCCGTTGATACTATTTCTACAGGCATTCGATTGTTTTGCACCATAAAAATCAATGAAATTTAACAGAGATAACGATTTCTTATTTGTGCCATCAGGATATCCCGGTAAATTGAAGTCGCCGGCAAATATATATTCACTTTCAAAGAGAGATTGCGATTCTAGGACAGATAATAAAGAGTAGTATGATGTAAGTGGGGTTTGGGGTGGTATATAAACAGCAATTATGTTCAGATAAACGTTAAACACACATATACGTACACACAATATATCAATGTTCAAATCAGTTAAACTTATGCTTATTTCAGAGATTTTGAAGCATTCCCTAATAGCAATTAAGACACCGCCCCCACGTCCTTGCGTTCTATCTTTGCGATAAACATTGAAAAGTGGAGGAAATAATTCAGAATTCAATAAGGAATCATTTTCCCACGTTTCGGGTAATATAATTATGTTTAAATTATCGGAAGCCAGGATGTTGATGTAAACGTAAAAATCTTAGTATTAAGTCCACGTACATTTTGGTAGAAAATATTTACATTTGGACGCTGGGTTATAATACGTTTTTTTTCCTGCGATTATGCGGTGTAGGCCATTTTCGTATTTTAAAGACACGTTTTTCCCGGAACTCTTACGCGATCTAAAATCTGTTAGAATTGTTATTCGTCGTTTGCTTTCGCGTGGAGTCAAATCCTTGTTGACGTAAATGTTAAAATATTTGTTGAATGCCTTTAATTTCTTGTCGTTCTGTAGAGTATCCTGAGCAATTATTATAGGAGAAACCCGACACTATAATATAAATGATTAACATAAGCAACAACTCGTCGCTTTAAATTACTGTTAAGTGTAATATTAAATAGTTATTTAACAAACACTGTAAACGAGCAATTGGAATCTTGAGTATTTGATACCAAAACGTTGTGGATAGTATCTCGTATGTAAGTACGTATTGCTTAATCTAACTTGACTATGTTTTTACAAAGATAACCTATAAAATATTTGATGACCTTCATTCCGTGGTCTGCTTATCCTGTGCTCGTTATTATTTAACCAACACGACAGACCGAGTATTGTGAAGATTGTGTCCACGTCTTTTTTCACATTATTGTACTTTATTCCTTTGTTTTTATCCCTTTTTAACACTGGTTATTAAAGGTTGATTTTTCGTTGATAGTATTAACATGGGGTGTTACAAATGCAAATCGACTGTATCTTACTTGCACGTATTGTGGGTCTAAATTCCATAAAAGCTGTCTTAAACAGTATAAAGGGCATGAAGTGCTTGATCCTGTACAGGTTTCTGTATCAAATTGCCCTGGTTGCAAATCATCGAGTAGCGACAATAGAATTGACACGACCAACAAATGTAACTATCATTGCGCTCTCGACTCACAGATGGCGGAACTGCTTAAAACTATAGATAGTTTAAAACTAGAGATGTCTGGAATTTGGCAACTTTGTGATCTTAGTTTCAATCAAGAAACTAATTATGCAGAATCACAATGAATTAATTAACGGCATTTCTTCTTTGAAACCTTTAAATAGTGTTAAAAACTTCATCAAATCACCTGTTTCTGCTAGATCTAACAGTACCTACTGTCATGAATTGCCTAATGTGGCTGAACTAGCCACTAGCAATATCGCTTGCTCTGAACGAATATTTACTACTAATAAAAAAGTAAACAATACTAACAATATTAATACAACTAATGATAATGCTATTGGAAATGTGATTGTCAATGAAAGTGAGATTATTAATGAAAATAAGATTAATATTGCTATTGGTAATACACATAAAAAGAATAATAATAATAATAAAATTAATAAAATTGACAATAAAACTGAAAATATAATCGTAAATGGGAATAATGTTGATAGCAATCACAGTGCTGGGACTTCCTTAGTAAGGCATGGATTCCAACAAAAATCGAATATCTTAGTTCGAGGAACTGCCTCAGAAGCAGAAGTTAAAGTGGCTGACAAACGCATCTTCTACCATATTAAAAATTGCGCCCCAGGAACAACCGTTGATATACTTAATAAATATTGGGTTGGTGCATAAGTCCTTTCCGTTTTTTTTTTTCAAAATTAAAAAAAATATTTTTTAACAAAGAAGTTAAAACAAATTAATCAATAATATATTCTCCGCCGTTGTTTATGACTTCTTCCCAACGTTCAACAAGTTTCTCGATGCCTCGGCGATAGAAATCTCCCGGTCTCGACTCGAAAAATTCGTCCAGCCAAGCCCGCAATTCGACGTCATTATTGAACGAAACGCCGCGCAAAGCATTTGAAAGTGATCGGAAGAGGTGGAAATCTGAAGGCGCCAAGTCCGGAGAATATGGAGGGTGCGGAAGCACTTCCCATTCAAGCGTTTGAATCGCTTCTTTAGTCATATTGGCAATGTGCGGCCGGGCATTGTCGTGTTGGAGAAGAACACCATTTTGCCGATCCGGACGCTTTTGTTGAATAGCGTTGTTGAGCATCTGTTGAACATAAAGCTCTGCGTTCACTGTTTGATTCCGGTCAAGCAATTCGTAGAGAATAATTCCTTCCCAGTCCCACCAGATACACAGCATTGTCTTCCGAGGATGAAGATCTTGCTTTGCTCGCGGGGTTGCTTGTTTGTCCGGGCTGAGCCATTCTTTGCGCTGCTTCATGTTGATGTAGAGACACCATTTTTCATCGCCCGTGACAATTCGGTACAGGGCTTGTGTCCATGAGTTGCGCGATGGCGAGCAAGCAAACCGGCCGCAAGAGTGGATCGTTGGTTTTTGTTGTTCTCGCTCAAGAGATGTGGCACCCATGCTCCGAGTTTTTGCACCTTTCCCAAGGACGCTAGGAGTCGAACTATTGTTGAATGGTCACATCGTGCAAAAGTTGATTCAATTGCTCTTCATCAAAATCAGTAGGTCGTCCGGATCGGATAGCGTCGCTGAGGTCGAAAATGCCACTTTTGAACTTCGTATACCAATTTCGGGCAGTTCTTTCACTAATAGCATCTTCTCCGTACACGGCACAGATCTCCCGAGCGGCTTCTGCGGCTTTGGCGCCTCGATTAAACGCAAAAAGAAGATGGTGTCGAAAATGCGTATTTTTGTCGACCTGACACTCCATTTAAATAATCTAAAAAATGACAAAAAATAATCCGAACAAAGAAACCGTAAACACTATCTTGTAGAGCAAGAAATCCTCTTTCGAATGATATAAAATATTATGTCAAAAACTTTTATTTTCAACGCACAATTTCAAACAAAACATAAACGGAAAGGACTTATGCACTAACCTAATATATTATGGATAAAACTGGAATAACTAAAGTAAACTCGTGGCCTCTAGCTAACAACAGCTTGTACTGCTCCTTTAAGGTTGGAATTAACGAATGTGATAGTGATCGTTTTCTGCAGCCAGATAAATGGCCTAAGAGTCTATCTATCGCCTTGTTCACCAATCATAGACGTCATAAATCAAATTATAAAAGAAAAGCTAATTCCAAATCTGGCGATTTTTTTTATCCGAAAACCAACTGGATTAATTAACAACAAGAAATCCAATTCCCGTGATAATAATCTCTTGAAGATCTATTATCAAAACGTCCGTGACTTAAGAACGAAACTGGATGATCTTCGAACGTCTATTTCTCTGGAGGAATTTAATATACTAGTATTCTCCGAAACCTGGCTAACCGAAGATATCGCTGATGCTGAGTTGGGCCTTCAGGGCTATAATACCTCTTGGGATGGTTTGTTTTATGACAATGATATTGATTTTAATGTAAACCTATTTTATTCAGTGTTGTATTCTATTATATATATATATACACCCAAAATACTAGAAAACAATACTTGTCGAACCCGGAATTATTCTAAGTGGTTCAGTTCTGAACTCATTTATTTAATTTCTCTTAAGAAATTGCACCATTTAAATTTTAAGCGCTCTGGTCTGGACTCTGACTTTCAGCTTTTTAGATCTACACATTCACAATGTAAGATGATGTCTCAGATTTGTTATAGGAACCATGTACAATTAATTGAACAATCTTTGCAAAGTTCTCCTAAACTGTTCTGGACTCACGTAAATGGAAGTAGAAGTAGCTCTTCCTTCCCAAGCACATTTGTTCATGACGGTATATTAGTTAGTAGTATGCACCACATTGTTGATTTATTTGTAAACCATTTCGGGTCAGTGTATAATGTTCCTATTCACACACACACCTCGAATGGGTCATCCGGTGAATCTTGTGATAAATCTTTCAATCACATTAATTTTAACTTATGTCCGAATGTAAATATCTCAGATGTTCTTAAAGAACTTGACAATCTAAATAACTCGTACTGTACTGGTCCTGATGGGTTGCCATCGATTATTCTGAGACGATGTTCCTTTTCACTTAGTCGCGCCTTATGGCTTCTATTCAACCAATCACTCCACTCTGGCTGTTTCCCCATACTATGGTAGAACGCCTTAATAACGCCCATTTTTAAGAGTGGCAAGAAGAACATCATCTCGAATTATAGACCAATCTCTCTCTTATCCTATATTCCCAAAATATTTGAGAAATTAATAACGGCATCCCTCACCCCATGTCTTTCAAAGGTCTTATCTGAAAAGCAACATGGCTTTAGAAGCGGTTGTTCCACCTCAACAAATTTATTATCTTATAGCCACTATATCGTGTCTGCCTTGAAGAGGGGGTATGAAGTTGACTCCGTCTATACTGACTTCTCCAAGGCCTTCGACACCGTTAGGCATGACATCTTGCTTCAGAAACTTGAGCTTGTTGGAATCTGTGGGGTGATGCTTAACTGGATCCGTTCATACCTGACAGGAAGGACTCAGGCAGTACGTATTGGTAGTGTTATATCATCAGACATAGCAGTAACTTCTGGGGTTCCCCAGGGGTCACACTTAGGGCCTCTTCTCTTCAATATTTTTATAAATGATGTTACCGACTGCTTTCATCATGCTGAATGCCTGTTATTTGCTGATGATATAAAATTTTTCACGGAAATATCCGGTAGTTCGCCGTCCTTATTGCAAGATGATCTGGATAGATTTCAGTCTTGGTGTGTTGCAAACGACATGAAACTAAACTTGAGAAAGTGCAACACTATTTCCTTTTTTAAGCGAAGAGCAACTGTTGTGAGGAATTATTATCTTAATGACACTCAGTTGTTGCGTGTCTCATCAGTCAAGGATTTAGGCGTTGCACTGACTCAACAGTGGAGTTTCAACGTGCATCTGGCTAATGTATCGTCCAAAGCACATCGTATGCTGGGCTTCATTAGACGAAACAGCAAAGAGTTCACAAACGTCAGTACTCTACTAACATTATATTCTTCTCTTGTGCGACCGCATTTAGAGTACTGTTGCGAGGTGTGGAATCCCAGTGGCAGGTCTGAGGTACATTTACTTGAAAGGGTCCAGATAAAATTTATACGCTTTATTGCGTATAAGTTTCGCATTTTTGGTTCCTATGAAGACATTTTGAGGCACTTGAAAATGAATACGTTGGAGCAGAGACGAGGGAGCGCGGATGTAATGCTTGGCTTCAACCTATTAAATGGTTATATTGACTGCCCTTACCTACTTACTGAGCAACTTTAAAATCAATGTGCCTAGCAGGGGTTTGCGCTCCTTTGACCTCTTCAACGTACCATTCCATAGAACCAACTATGGTAGGAATTATGGTATGGCTAGAGTTGCCGTACATTGCAACTCTGCAAACATTGACTTTGCTATCACCAGTAAAAAACAACTTAAGTCACTTCTCCGTGAGATAAAGTGATTTCTTTTTCTGATTTTAATCTATTGTTTGTTCTATTGGTATTTGTATATGTTTGTCATTTTACATTTTAACTTATTTATAACTTTTAATTTATTAGCATTTTATAATTATACTTATATTGTAACCCTCTATTATCTTTTAATGTATAGTTAGTATAAAGCAATATGTATTTAAATGGACTTACCGTTAATAAACAATAAACGTTCAATCAAATACTACCTTAAGCAGCCTTGGTTTGGAAACATTTTGCACTCCGAGACGAAACGTTTTAATGCGGTTTTTGGATAATGGAGTATTATTGATTTTTTTAATAATATTTAGTGCATTTTATGTGTATCTTCTTCTTTTATGGAGCCTTAGGGTATATTAGTTATAATTACATTAAATTCTCTGCGTTTTTGTTCTCTTATTTCATACAAAACTTCGTCAATTATTTTCGAATCTATTTGAATAGGTTGTTTCATTTGTGCAATATCGCGTATGAGGTTGATCACTATATCCTTAAGCGCAAGAATGTGATCTGTTAGATCCGAAGTACAGCAGCCGCTACACGTCCATTTGATATTCTTCGCGGATCGTAAGAATTTTGTTTCGGTGTTTGACAATTTTGCACAAACTGTGCTATATGTGTTTCTGCACACATAACATTTGATACAATTGTTGTCAGTTAACGTAGCTATGCAACATTTACATTCCATCGCGTATTGAATAAATTGAAGATAAATAAATTGATTATTTAATTAATCACATTCACAGAGGCGCGTTAGTTCAATCATTTGCTAAGTCCAATGCTTATGTAATTTGAATTACCTTTTAGCTAAAACCTTACTGCGTGGAATCAGCCCGGTAGCGCTACCAGCGATTTGGCGGACTTCAATATTTCTGTATGGTATGGTGAGTGACATATATTTTTTCTCTATTCTTACATAAGTGTGACTTAGTCTCTTAGATTTTATTTTTTGTTGTACCGACTAAATGTCGTAATTATTAACAACTTGGTTATTATTTTATCGTCACGGAATGTCATCGCAATTTATTGTACTTGAATGCTACTGATTTGTTGAACGTCAGTGCTATTGTTTATTGAACGTCAGTTGAATTTGTTTATTGAATTGGTTGATCATCTTGCTTGGGTACCATTTTAAAGATTCACCTATTTACTTTGTATTGAATATGTAAATTGTAATACCTTATTCATTTGTTATGTCAGATTGAATAATTTATTATTTTTGGGGAATTTAATTACGAATAAATTACCGGTAACTAATTATAATCCAGATTTCCGAATTTTATTGGGCATCCCGATAAGTGATGTGGGTTTTATGTTGAAATTCGGTATCGCTCTTATACCTTGAACCTGGCCACTTTATCGGTTGACTGCGGGGCAAATCCACATCGAACCGGGACACATATGCCACGGTTAATAGTTATTGGGTGATTTGATATATTATAAATGTAAAAGAGCCTCCGCCTATCTCCTGACATTATATGGCAATCCGTCAACAATTATTTTTTTTTATATTTTCAAAACGGTGGCATTAATAGCAAGATAAAAACGTTCATGGCTAATGTTAATGTGTGCCATTTATGATATAATTGTACTGGTTGACTCTTGGTTGGATAAAACGGTTTCTAATTCTGAATTTGGACTTGGAAACTTTGATATTTATGGGGTTGATAGATCTTCTAATGGCGGTAGTGTTCTAATTGCGGTGCGTAATGACCTAATAAGTTCAATCATACCAATTTGTGATAAACTTGAAGAACTTTTTGTCAAAATAAATGGTAGATTTATAATAGGTTCTACATATATTCCACCTGCATCAAATATTTCCAAATTTGTTTCACGCAGAAGAGCTCGAAACTATTCGTAGTGCCAACCCCGAGTGTGAGTTTTTTTCTTTCTGCGGGTGTTTACGCGGTTTACGCGATTTTATTTTCAAAATTACTTAGACACGATAATTTATTAAGAAAACAAACACCGTGCATTAAAAATATTTAATTAAAATAATAAAAAAGAGAAATACAAAATATTACAAACAATTAAAGATTACTTAACAAAAATGTGTAAAAAAAAAAACGTTTAAATTACAAGTTTAAATGAACAAATATAAATGAATAATATGCAAGGAATAAGTTGAAAATCAAAGATAGAATTTAGTTTCACGTAGAGAACTTAAAGAAGGGAACTTACTTGTGTGTTGTTCAGAAGAAGACTGCCTGAGTGATACAAAATGTTTTACAAAGAGGGCAGAGAGTTGAATAGAAGACAGTTAAACAAGGAAAACGACATCAAAAGGCGCGCAGAGAGAAGGATAGAACAGGAAATACACTAAAATGTGTTTGTCTAGTTTGGCGCATATTTCTCGATTTTAGGAAAAATCTCTCGATGCTGGGTCAGACCTTTTTGGTCCATTGTTGATCACGTAGGGTCGGAAACCTATTGTACAGCCAGAATTTTGACATACAGATTTACTAGCCGTTTATAAGTTTCCGGCGAACAGGGTTCTCGTAAATAAAGATAAATCCCTTTCGGTTGACAAAAGGTTCGAGGAAAATGTTCAAATGTCACGTTTCTTCCTTCGCGGTATTTAGCGCGAACATTCCGCCCCCCGTTGAACGTCTTGCGTTCAACTCACTCACGCACATAACTAATTATGTTGTCGGTAATACACATATCTTCACCATTGGTCGAACAAATGTTGAAGAGCTCGTGCGTATTGTTGCACTTCTCACAATGCCATCAGCACCTGGGTGTAGGGATTCTATCCGTCCTAACTTCCACTGCAACGGGGGAATGTTGTCCTCCTTCACAATGATCAAGTCTCCTACCTTAGGCATTGGGCAATTCCTGTGCCACTTTCCTCGTTGATGTAATCCGGTCAAATATTCATTCTTCCACCACTTCCACACATCTTGTCTCATTTTCTCGATCAATTGCCATCGAGATAGCCTGTTGTCAGGGGTGTCCAGATAATCAGGATCCACAGGTGCAGTAAGAACATCGCCAATTAGGAAATGAGAAGGTGTTCGTGCGCTGAAGTCATTTGGATCGTCACTCAATGGGCACAGCGGCCTTGAATTGAGCACAGCTTCGATTTGAGTCAGTAAAGTAGACAATTCTTCCGCAGTAAGAATCGCCTTTCCTGCTACTCGGTGTAGGTGGCCCTTAACGCTTTTAACTGCAGCCTCCCAGAGTCCGCCAAAATGAGGAGCTCGCGGAGGAATAAATGTCCATTTTATGCCGTGATGGACCATATCTGCCTGTATAGTCGCCTCATTTTCTGGGTTCAGTAAGAATGAACCTAATTCGCGTAAGTGATTTCGGGCACCGATAAATTTGGTTGCATTGTCGCTGATTATTTCACTAACACAGCCACGTCGTGAAATGAAGCGGTAAAATGCTGCCATGAAGCATTCTGTTGTCAAGTTTGACACCAATTCTACATGTACTGCTTTCGTAGCACAACATATAAAGATACATACGTAAGCCTTTGAGGTTTTCTTCGACCGCCTTGAACCTTCCTTTTTTGTGAATGGCCCGCAGTAATCTACACCAGCTCGCAGAAACGGTCGAAACTGCTGGGTCCTGTATGGTGGTAGAGCTCCCATCAGTGGCTCCTGGAAATGCGGCTTCGCACGTATGCATCTCACACATCCTCTAACTACACTCCGCGTAAGCGATTTACCACATAAAGGCCAAAACTTTAGTCTAGTCGCCGCCAGTGTCCCTTGAGCACCTATGTGCATATTTGCTCGATGCACGCTATTTACTATTAACTTGGGGCGGATCCGTTAAATACCACCCTGAGTTTTGTGGTTAGACTCGATTGCTTAACCACACAATGATGGGACAGGTAGTAACCCTGATTTACATCTCCGGTTGTTTCATGCATATGACCTAATGATTTATACTCACTCATAAATTTGCGGTATTCGTCATAAATCTCAGGTGCTTTTAACAATCGGCGTTCGAGTGACAGAAACCTGCGTTTGGCTGACTCACTGGAATTTCCCAATCTGGCGGGGTCGTCTTTAAAGGGCAGCGCTACCTGAAATCGTCCCTCTGCGTCACGTACTGTGTTTTGAACGAAGTGCCGTTCACATCTCTCGTCGACAGGTGTAAATGATTCTCCCTTATAGCTCTCTATTTCCCAGAATTTCATTAGAAGTTCGTTGACTCCAACTAATGACACTATAGACGATTCAGAGTTCATTGGTTTGCATTCACTTTTAAACGGCAATTGCCCACGTAGAATCCATCCGAAATGTGTATTAAATAGTGAAACTGATTTTGATTCAATCCGGCCATCGCACAAAATATCGTGATAGTGGTCATTTCCGATTAATAAGTCTATGTATTGTGGTTCACAAAATTCGGGATCAGCTAGTTGGATTCCAGTTGGAATCTTTGATTCGTCAAATTTAACAACGCGCGTGGGTACCAGTTCTGTAATTTTGTCAATTAACAATGCGTTCAGTGAGAGGGTGTACGGTGTTACACGAGAGTACACTTTTGCGCTAATACACTGATTTATTTGACGAGTGTTTGCACCTGCTGTCACGATTGGTGCATTAATTGGTTTTCGCGTTAACCCCAACCGCTTCGCGCACGATTCAGTCATCAGATTCGGTTGTGATCCACTATCCAATAATGCGCGCACCTCTTGCTCCTTTCCGAATTTATCTTTTATTAATACCTTGCATGTTGATAGTAAAACTTGCGAGGGCGTGTATGTAAAATTCACGGCCACGGGAGTTTCGCTGTTTTCGCTGATTACATTGTTGGTGCTAGATGTTTCCTCGGGTTGTATGTGGAGTAGCGTATGATGTTTCTTATCACATTTCCTGCAGTGTGATGATTTGCACTGTGCGACGGAGTGATTTTTTCCCAAGCAGTTGTAGCACATTTTCTTCTCCTTTGCTGCAGTTATCCGATCAGCTACACGAAGTGCTTGAAACCGTTCACATTTGTAAATGTTGTGTTCCTCGTTACACATTACACATTTCCTTTCTGCTGTTTTCATATGTAGCACCTTTGATTTATTTGGCGCGCTTGTTTCACCCGTGGTAAGCACTTTATCACTCACTGCTTCTAGTTGTTTACATTTTTCTGTTAAAAATGTCTCTAATTGTTCATATGTGGGTGGATTATTGCAGGTTTTCCCTTCCCACTCTTTTCGTAAATTTGTATCCAAGCGTTCCGCGATGTGTTCAATTAAGAAATCGTTGTAAGTATGAACAGGCCTCTTAATTGACTTTAAAGCGGCTAGATTCACTGCTATTGTGTCAATAAATTGTCGCAAACTTGCATAACTATCCCTTTTGATCGGTTGCAGATGTAACAGCGCCTTCACGTGATTTTTTGCTATCAGTCTCTCGTTTTGATAGCGAGTTTTCAAGCGATCCCATGCCAACTCGTATCCGATTTCTGAAAGCTTCAGACATTTGATTGTTTGCGCTGCTTCTCCCTTCAGTGCACTCTGTAAATAATGAAACTTTTGTATATCTGTTAAAGTTCCATTTGTGTGAATTAGTGAGGTAAACATATCGCAGAATGTGGGCCAGTCTTCGTATTTTCCGGTGAAAGTTGGAATTTCAATCGCGGGTAGCTTCACGTTCGCCGATAAAGTTGAGGTTGATTGTGGTATGCAGTCTTCTCTTGCACATTTTGCTTTTGTTTCCGCAATCACTAGCACTTTCATGTACTTACGACGAAATTCAGTTTCTTCAGTTGTAATGTCGATATTCTCATCTGCGAGTTCATCACTTATTCTTGAGAATTCACTTAACATCGGTCTGATGTTTTGTAAATAAACCTCCATTCCTGAAACTTGTGTTTTCGTCGGTTCCTCGGGAACGTTTTCCAACCACTCTTCGAATTCCACGACTGATTTCTGGAATCTCTCCTTTTGCCGTTGGAGTTTCTTGATTATTGCGTTCGCCATGATTTGTTTCTGTCTGCAGTTGTCCGGTTTCGCGAAGGTAAAATTGATTTTCGGTTTGTAAGCGAACGTTACACACACACGAAAGTTCGAAAATCACACAAGTTCAACACGAAACTGGTGTAAGATACAGAAACACACGAGAGTTTTGGTTCGAACGCGATTGTGTTTGAACAGCCACAAAGTAAGTTGTAAGACAATAACAGTAATTAAGTCTAAACGTGAAACTTATAGCACAATTTGTTTGTTTGAATTAATGATTAGTATAATCCACAATTTTTTAGATTCTTTATCGAAGGACCGTGTGATTAATTAATCAATTATGTGACTTTAAGTATTTATCTATCCGGTTCGAAGTTGACCATGTTTACGCGGTTTACGCGATTTTATTTTCAAAATTACTTAGACACGATAATTTATTAAGAAAACAAACACCGTGCATTAAAAATATTTAATTAAAATAATAAAAAAGAGAAATACAAAATATTACAAACAATTAAAGATTACTTAATAAAAATGTGTAAAAAAAAAACGTTTAAATTACAAGTTTAAATGAACAAATATAAATGAATAATATGCAAGGAATAAGTTGAAAATCAAAGATAGAATTTAGTTTCACGTAGAGAACTTAAAGAAGGGAACTTACTTGTGTGTTGTTCAGAAGAAGACTGCCTGAGTGATACAAAATGTTTTACAAAGAGGGCAGAGAGTTGAAGAATAGAAGACAGTTAAACAAGGAAAACGACATCAAAAGGCGTGCAGAGAGAAGGATAGAACAGGAAATACACTAAAATGTGTTTATCTAGTTTGGCGCATATTTCTCGATTTTAGGAAAAATCTCTCGATGCTGGGTCAGACCTTTTTGCCCATTGTTGATCACGTAGGGTCGGAAACCTATTGTACAGCCAGAATTTTGACATACAGATTTACTAGCCGTTTATAAGTTTCCGGCGAACAGGGTTCTCGTAAATAAAGATAAATCCCTTTCGGTTGACAAAAGGTTCGAGGAAAATGTTCAAATGTCACGTTTCTTCCTTCGCGGTATTTAGCGCGAACAGCGGGGATTACAATATGCCACATGCTGTTTGGAAGAGTTCCGGAGATAGTGTATTAGACACTAAAAATAATAGCTATTCCGCCGATGTTTTAGCAAATGTGCTTAATTTTTATCACTTACACCAAGTAAATAATGATAGAAATGTGTATTTAGATCTGTTTTTTTTTTCCTAATAATAGTGAGATCTGTGTAAACCGTACCACTGATATTTTATGTAACTCTAGTGTCCATCATATTCCATATCCTTTAATTGTACCTATCAAATCGATGAAGTTGGTTAACGAGAATATGGGTTCAAGATTTTATTATAAACTAGCGGATTACAATAAAATTAATTCTTTCTTATCAGGGATGAATTGGGATCAAGTCTTTTCAAATAATTGTATTAATGAAAATGTATATTGCTTTAATAATCTTATGTATTCTGTTTTTAATATGTTTGTACCAATTAAGAAGTTAAAATCGTCCAAGTATCCAAAGTAATGATGATTTAATCAAATTAACTCGTTCAAAAAAGGCTGCTCACATGAAATACAAAAATAGTGGCATGCAATCCGATTATGAAAAGTTTAATATTTACGGCAGCAATGTGCGGATTTAAACAATTTCCTATACAAAAAATACATTAATCGGATTGAAAATAAGATTAATAACAATTCAAAACATTTTTGGGATCACATAAATGTTTGCCATAAAATGAATGAATTTTCAAAACAAATGTTCCTTGGAAATGATAAAAGTGACTCAACAGCGAAGAGTGTTGACTTATTTGCAGCTCTAAGTTTCAGGGAGCTAAAGCTGTCGATTTAGTCAATCTCAGCGTTACTCTTACAGAGGTTTTTAATTACTTGTCATCTCTACCTGATGATATATTTTTAAAGAGATGTGTGTATACATTGAGTAAACCGATTCATATTATGTATGCTCGTTTACTTTCTTCGGGTATATTTCCCCATTGCTTGAAGGAGAGTTATATAATACCTATATATAAATATAGGTTGTTATATAATGGATGTAGAGCCAATAGAGAAAACTATCAAGGGGTATCAATTCAATCCATCATACCGAAGCAAATAGATTTCTTGGTTTTAAAGCAGTTAATGTGGTCATGTGCCCATACCATTGTTGATCAACAACATGGATTTATGAAAGGAAGATCCATTGTAACAAATTTGTTGTTGTATAAAACGTCTTTGTCGGAAGCAATGGAGAGAGGTGCACAGGTTGATTCCATATATACTGATATCTCTAATGCATTCGACAGAGTACAGCATAGCATTCTGATACATAAATTTAAATCAATGGGCTTTGATGACAAAGTTGTAAATTGGTTTAGCAATTATTTACCCGGCAAGACTCAATGTGTACGTACAGGTAACTACCAATCAAATGTAATACATGCTACTTCTGGGGTACCTCAGGGCTCGCGCTGCGATCCAGTTTTATTTATACTCTTTATAAATGAAATAGGATTAATGCTGAAACATAGTAATTTTCTCTTGTATGCCGATGACCTAAAAATATTCAGAAATATTTGCAATGTTACTGATCAAGTTCAACTTCAGGATGACTTAAATGCCGTTTCTGAATGGTGCAAAGATAATCAATTCGAATTAAATTTAAACAAATGCCTTCACATCTCCGTTAGAGGATTTGATTATTCAATCGACAATCATCGGCTGATGCGTACATCTGAAATTAAAGATTTGGGGGTGATATTCATACCCGAGTTAACGTTTCATAAACATATTACAAATGTTTGCAATAAATAATTGAAAATGATAGGGTTCATTAGCCGGTTTTCAGTTGATTTCAAGGCCAGTACCTTAAAAACGTAATATCTAACTTTAGTTCGAACAAATCTTGAATTTGCGTCACATATATGGTCTCCATTTAACGTTACAACAACTCAACAAGTCGAAGCAGTACAAGGCAAGTTCTTAAAATTAATGTCGTTTAGGCTCGATAAAGGGGACTTTAGTCATAGTGGGATGTTATGTGAACTGAATATTAGGTCGTTAGTAGAAAGAAGAATTTTCCTTGATATGTCATTTTTGTTAAAGCTGGTGAATGGTCTAATAAATTGCAGTAAACTGGTTGAAATGTTGTCATTGCATATACTACGAGGCCTCCACCTGAGGTGTAGGCCTCTATTTCAACTAAAATTCCTTCCAACCAGATTTGGCATGTATAATCCTATGGAGCGTTTCATGCGATATGCAAATGTCCAAAGCGCTGATTTAAATTTTGTAATAGTTTCAACTGAGATGTATCGAGAATTTATTTTCCGTCAAAAATAATTAAAAAGTAATAATTAAATAACGGAAAAAATATATACAATGTAACTTCGCTGCGACAATTTTTCTTTATTTATATTCTGTATAATTTAATTGATGCATATTCTGACGGGGAAGTCCCGCACGCGCTTGACCCCAGATTTACGTAAAATCGACATTATGCAAAAAATGAACTACTGCTGTACAATTTAAATGCTGAGATTTCGGACGGGGAAGTCCTGCACGTGTTTGAACCCAAAATTACGCCGAATAGAAAAATAAGTGAAAATTGGATGCGTGAGAACGGGTGTGATTTTGCAAGAATAAAAGAGAGTTTGTGACCATATATTGTTAGGCTAAAAAGTTGCAAATGAATCAAAATGGGCGTGAAAGAGAAATTGTGATAGAAATCGGGGAGTCGAATGGGGTTCGTGAACGGAGGCGGACGTGGAGATTAGTGATAAGGATTCTTGGGAGAAAAGGAGTCATTTCGGGAATCAGATTATGATCGTGATCGCGTAGAAAAATGTATTAGTAAACGTAAAAAGTAAAACATCGGGAATTGGTCGTGGTCGCGAATAACGAATAAAATAGTAAAAAATGTAAAAATGGGTCAAACAACTTCAGTCAATCACCGGTGTTGTTCAAATCTGAAATCATGTAAGTAAGTTGGAATTTTATATAAATGAATAGAACGTTCTATCTGAGATAAAACCGATTAATTAGTGCATGATGTTTCATTGTAATTAATGTGTCATTTTGGGGCCTAATAAATAAGAAAATGTGAAATTCATGTTAAGTAAATCATAAAATTAAAGAAATAAGTCAAAGTGATGTGTATAAATCATAAGGGAAATATATAAAGGGACTACGCTTTAGATCAGTAAAGAAAAATGTTGTTTTTGTGAAATAAATAGTTTACTTGTTACACTTATGTAATTTCTTAATTAACCAAACTACCTAAATATAATTTATATTCTATACAGCATAGGTGAATATACCATACTTTTACTTATTAAAATTGAAACACTTGAGTGAATAAATTCCTCTCACTTCAGAACATTTACATTTCTGTCACTTGGATAGATGTTATCCGTGACAGTACCTTATTTGATAATTTGACTACTCGTTAAAGGGAATCACTCTTTCTTTCGATTTATTGTATCAGAAACTTTATTCTAAACTAAGAGAGCTCTCTCTTACATTCTTTAAATCTATACAGCAAATAAATCAATAAACATCATCGTAATATTATCATTACCTTTCTGATTATAAGTACGTACGTACTGTTATAAAGTTTCATACCTATATCTAGTTAAGATCTGAATTTAGATTTTAAGCTTAAATAATACTTATTCTCAGATCAATTTCATAAAAATGAACTACACGTTGTTAAAAAACCAACAGAAATCATTATAACCTAATAACGTTTTAAGATAAAGCTCAACTTGAACGAAAAACACAAACTCGAACTATTATAATGTGCCTATTCTTAAAGTCACACATAAAAAAACAATTCATAAAATAAAGTACACATTGTTGAAAAACAACAGAAATCACTATAACCTGAAAATGTTTCAAGATAAAGCACAACTCGAACGATTATAATATGCCTACCCTTAAAACTACACATAAATACAATTAAAAGAAAAACATAATTCAAGAAATGAATTATACGTTGTTAAAAGACAACGAAATTCACTCCAATCCTAAAATATTCTAAGATAAATCTCAATGGTCGAGCGTCAATTAACGTTACGTTAGCTCTTTATAAAACACAAAAGTGGACTTAACGTAACGTTAACGTATCGTCAAATAGCCATAGATTATTATATGTCAAATATAATAATAATCTTTATTGTCCTACAGATATACCATAAAAAGACAAATATCAGAAAAAATATACAAATCAATTAATTAATAACTAAAAATGGTTCAATAACTACTGTAAGTATAATATAAAAATAAAAACTAAAATGAATTATAAAAATTAAATTAAGGTTCTACATAAAAATGTTATCATAGATGTCATTTGCATTACGGATCATATGCGCAATGGGCGCTCGTGGTAATACATTTGTATTTGCGGTAGATATAAAGAACGTAGTGTTTTGACGTGATTTAAATCGCGGTACATTAATTTCAACCATTGACAACAGCTCAGCTGAATCTATACGATTAATCAATAATTTCCGTAGGAACACCGCACTACATTTTTCTCTTCGTTCAGATAATGATACACAGTCATGTAGTCGAAGCAAATCAATATAGTCTGTTGAGTGATCGGGATAAATACCGCTGACTTTAAAAGTAAGAAATTTAAGAAAGCGTTTCTGTACTTGTTCAATTATCGAGGAGCCCGACGCATAGATGGGATACCAGATGATCGATGCATATTCAAGTCGGCTACGTACGAGAGCGACATATAAAACTTTTAGTAATTGTACATCAGTAAAAAATCGTCATATTCGCATTAGAAATCCAGGCATTTTAAAAGAAGACTTGTTTACTATATGTATATGATCAGAAAATGTAAGTTGAGAATCAAACCAAACACGAAGATACTTAATTTTAGAATCACGAGGTACCGAATCACTGCCGATTTTATAATCATTCAAAAGTGGTTTACTACAGCGCATTTATTCACATTTAGATATAATTTGTTAATTGAAATTATAAACACCATAGTTGACTAGTGTCAACTATAGTGACTGGTATCAACTATAGTGTTTGGTTTTCTTGCAGTAGTGCGCACTCACGTTCGGTAATACATGTACTATAGATTTTCAGATTATCGGCATACGCTAAGGCTGGACATGTAATAGATGCAATTAAGTCATCTATATATAGAATAAATAATAATGGGCCTAAGTTTGACCCTTGTGGTACCCCTGGATAAAAAGTTATGTGACTTAAATCCATTGTAATAAACATAATACATTCGACTATTCAGGTATGATGCTATAAAATGTACAATATTTAGGCAAAGTCCGAACGAACTAAGTTTATTAAGCAAAATTGAATGGTCTATAGTATCAAATGCTCGGGAAAAGTCGGTGTAAATAACATCGACTTGCCCACGTTTGTCCAATGATTCACAAAGGTGTTGAGTGATAACGGCTAGATTAGTGACAGTTGATCTACCAGTACAAAACCCGTGCTGTTTTGGAGACATATAACACGTAACATGACTGTGAATAGTTTTATACAGGGTGAGTTTTTTTCGATGTTCTCTATGGGGATCTCGGAAACTATAAGAGATAGAAAAACGGTTAAATGGGGAAAGAAGTGTAGTTTTATAAGACAAATAAAATGACACTTTCAAAATATTTGAAAAAGTCAAGGGTAATTAGATATTTTGAAAAAAGTAAAATGTGTCAATTTTTTGAAATCAATATATCTCTATTATTATCATAGATAGAAAAAAACTGTAAAGGACAAAGTTGTAGAAAATTTTACACAGATTAATAACAAAAAATCAACAAAATTTTTTCGCCCATATTTTGGGAGATATGACACAAACTTACCTTTTTTTAAATGGAAACAATAGTTGGCTATGACTTCATTAAAAGGGATATTTTTTTCCCTTTAATCCGATATAACATATGCCATAGTTATTTTTAAAATAAAATAAGTTACAGTCGTTTTTAATTTTACCATACACCAAAAAATAGTTAGCCATGAAAAACAATTGCGGTTGTTTATAGCAACGTAGCAAATCAATATTTAATTTATTATCTTTCTTTAGATTTGTCAAAAGTCAAGCAAATAATTCCGAAATTATCAAAATAATAATAGAAGAAAATTTTAAATATTACATAAGATGCTCAAAAAGTCCACCATTATTATTATGGCATAAAGTACATCTTTTTAAAATCGAATTTATGGCTTTTTTGACTTTTCTTCTGTCAATAGAATAAAATGTTTCAAGTACAGCTGGTCTAAGATCCTCCACGGATTGATATGATTGTTGATACATTTTGTTCTTCACATAACACCACAGAAAAAAGTCTAAAACGGATTGGCACATGTTTTTGTACCACATACAGAAGACCATTCTCTTATTGGTATCACCGTCATGTAAATTTTGTGAAATTGATACCTTATATGGGTGATGTTTATGTTTTTTCAAAACTCGTACTACAGTCCGTTGAGATATGCTTGCTTCTGTTGCAATTTTTCTGGTCGATGTGGATGGATCTATCATCGCCAATGCTAATACGTTTATTTCCAAAACATCATTAATTTCGTTTTTTTTTTCAAGTTTCGGCTTTGTAAAGGATCCGTACTCACCCAAATTGTGGTAAATTCTTCTAAATGTTGGTAAAGATGGATGCCGACAATCGATATATTGATTATAATATTGTTCTGCAGCATCCGCAGCGTTTTTATTACACTGTAATGTGTGGCTATGTATATATAAGTGTCGTCCAAAATTTGATTTGTGTATTTGATTTGTATGTTCTTTTATTCGTGTTTTGAGAGCTCTGCCAGTCTCTCCAATATAAGTAGCTCCACAATGGTCACAAGTAAGAGAATATACACCGTTTTTATCGAGTTTATCAATTTTATCTTTTTGGTTGCAAAAGATAGATTTAATGTTATTATAGGTTTTAAATATGGGTGTTATATTGTATCTCTTAAATATGTTGTGAATACACTCATTTCATTTGATGTCACCAATTTGTTCACTAATATACCAGTAAAAGAGACATTACAAATCATTAAAGAATATTTAAATAATAACATAGACGACTTAGATGAGATTAATCATATATATAAACTAACAGAACTAGTCACTGAACAAAATTTCTGTCAATTCAACTACAAGTTCTACAAAATGTCTGATGGTCTCCCTATGGGATCTTCTCTTAGTTGTTTTTTAGCAGATATATACATGGACCATATAGAACACTTAATACATAATCTTGAATTGGCGAATAATATTATAACCTGGAAAAAATATGTTGACGACATAATATGTATATGGAATGGTGATAACTTAGACCTAATTAATGAATTTCACAAAAACATTAACTCTTTACACCAAAACATAAAGTTCACTATGGAAAGAGAACTCAACAATACCATAACTTTTTTAGATTTAAATTTAACAAGAAATCATAATAACATAGAATATTCAATACATCACAAACAAACACAAACAGATGTAGTCATTCCATACTACTCACACCATCACCAAACACATAAAATTGCTGCTTTCCGAAGTTTTATTCACCGACTAAAAACTACACCGCTAACTCACCAAAAATACAAAGATGAACTCGATTTAATTAAACAAATTGCAGTCAACAACGCATACAATCCTCAAATAATAGACAAACTTGAAAAAAGATACAATTTAAAAAGTAATACTTCATTACTGCCTATCAAAAATACTGAACATCAAAGTGACGCTCCACAATATCGCAAAATCACTTACACTAACAATTTATCAAATAAAATTCACAACATATTTAAGAGATACAATATAACACCCATATTTAAAACCTATAATAACATTAAATCTATCTTTTGCAACCAAAAAGATAAAATTGATAAACTCGATAAAAACGGTGTATATTCTCTTACTTGTGACCATTGTGGAGCTACTTATATTGGAGAGACTGGCAGAGCTCTCAAAACACGAATAAAAGAACATACAAATCAAATACACAAATCAAATTTTGGACGACACTTATATATACATAGCCACACATTACAGGATAACAACAATATAAAACTTTTACACAATGCTAAAAAAGGCACTTTATTAACATTATTAGAACAATATGAAATTGACAAATTCAAGAAAAAACATAACGAACTTCAATGTTTAAATGACCAAACACAACTTAACACTACACCAATATACAGATATTTAAAATACCCCTTTTAAATACTGCATATTATTTATGTTGCATCCGTCTGCATTTAAACATCCGCGCGCTACAAATATATAAGTGTGTGTGTGTGTGTGTGCATGTGAGTGACTACACATGCGTACGCATCACCACCATACATTAACATTGCCAATATATATACATAATTTACTAACCAACAGACAAAAGGCGCCAACAAAGATAGTTTAACCTCAAATTAATAATAAATACCCAACACGCTATTTTCAAACAATAAATTTAAGTAAGTACTAAAATTACTAAACATTAGCACAGAATCTTTACAATACTTATAAATTCTGCTGGTTAATTATTTTATATATATATATATTTGCAGATTAAATCAAAGAAGAAATAATAAAACTATATAACCATAAAATTGTTAAAAATATTAAATATTTCAATAAAACCGATGAATAATCCTACAATTGAACATGATCTCATTTATACGATCTTATATATGCTTGTAATGACGTGTAAGTATTTTCAATTAGCAATATAATTAAGTAGATGATTATAGCCGGTACGGGGCCATTTCATTCCCTTCCCGGAAGTGACCTTGACCTTCCCGGAAGTGACCTTGACCTTGACCTTCCCGGAAGTGACCTTGACCTTGACCTTTCCGGAAGTGACCTTGACCTTGGCTTGACCTTGGCTTGACCTTGGCTTGACCTTGACTTGACCTTGACTTGACCTTGACTTGACCTTACCTTGACTTGACCTTGACTTGACCTTGACTTGACCTTGACTTGACCTTGACTTGACCTTGACTTGACCTTGACTTGACCTTGACTTGACCTTGACTTGACCTTGACTTGACCTTGACTTGACCTTGACTTGACCTTGACTTGACTTGACCTTGACTTGACCTTGACTTGACCTTGACTTGACCTTGACTTGACCTTGACTTGACTTGACTTGACTTGACTTGACCTTGACTTGACTTGACCTTGACTTGACCTTGACTTGACCTTGACTTGACCTTGACTTGACCTTGACTTGACCTTGACTTGACCTTGACTTGACCTTGACTTGACCTTGACTTGACCTTGACTTGACCTTGACTTGACCTTGACTTGACCTTGACTTGACCCTGACTTGACCTTGACTTGACCTTGACTTGACCTTGACTTGACCTTGACTTGACCTTGACTTGACCTTGACTTGACCTTGACTTGACCTTGACGCTTACAGTTTCCGCTTCCGGTGGGCGTGACCATGGAGACGTCACACGGCGGCCATCTTGGGACAGACAAGTCTGTCTGGCTCATGTGACCCCCATACCTACATTTCATTCCCAAGGTGTGTGGTATGCAACCCGTTGAACCTTTTTTTTTAATTCTCTAATCGCTTGAGACATGAAAGTGGTGGGGAAAAGCGGTGGAGTAAAAGTGGTGTTAGCGTTGAAAATATATTGATTTAAATACTAGCATGCAGAGAAGTAATATACGTTCATTCTTACCTCAATAATGCCAACTGATTTACGGTATAAAATTATACAAAAGAAAAATCAACATTTACAAGAACGTTTACATAAGAATTTAAATAATGTGAATAGTAAAATTAAATTATTGAAAGAAGAATTGAATTACAAAACAGTGTTACTCAAGTTTGGAAAATTAAAAATAAGTGATTAGTAACAAGTTGACACAGCAAAGAACGATAAAGTTTAGAAATACATATTGAGAGGATTTTCAACAACCACTGAACCTGATAGAAGACCAGCATGCAGTTTATAAGTACCGAACAAGAGCCTCTAATGAATCGCATTAACAGTGCCATAGAAGCATACCACGAAGGTAAATTAACCTTCGAGCACTTAAAATATTTACCCGAAAATTACTTGAAGAGGGTGGAAGGTCTCGAGCTTTTAAACATCTGGCCAAATTTACCACCGAGCTTGAAAGAGAAGATCAAGGAAAGATTACCCTGTTTTGAACACTACAATACGGGAAGGACCCACATCGATGGACCACCCCCACCAAAATATAAGTGTCATCAGTGTTTGAACATGAATTAAATTTCATTCCCAGATAGCTGCTTTATAATGAATTACACCACGTTGATATTATCATCTGGATTTGTGCTATTTATAATAATAGTTGTATGTATTTTAATAGGGGGATTAAAGGTTCCTGTAATGAATATAAAATTTAAATAAAAATTTTTTTAAATAAAAACTGTTTATTTTTTACTATTATTTACATAATTAAACAATTTTTCTACATTTACAATACTACATACATTTAATCCATTTCTATGGGATTGACAGCAATATAAAGATTTAGTTAATTTGGGGCAATCCTCATCTAATTCTAAATTTATAACATTATCATAATAGTTTTTAAGGTAAGCAAACTTTTGTGAACCTTTAACGTAAACAATATCGGCAGACAGTGTTTTAAACAATTCACTCAAGTCACTCATATATATATATATATATATATATATATTTCTATATTAAAATTTCTAAATTAAAACGCATATAATAAATAACAATATAATTTTAGCTGCTAAGTATTGAGTTGCCATTAGTACGGAGGTCTTTATGTCCCCAGGCTAGAGTATTAACAACATTTTGACAAACATAACGTTTATCGTCAAAAGGTGATAGAGCTAATTTATTTTGTAAATTAGAATAAATTGTATGTTTTAATGATTTAAATAAATTTTGTTTACAGGTGATGGTTGTATTATTGAGCAAGCAATGTTTGTAATCATCACCTGTAATGCTTTGCGCTACAACAACCTTCTTTACACCTTTAGCTTTTTTATTCCAATCACCCTCAACACGATTCGCATACATTTTTGCTCTAAGCCCTACAAATTCCATCATAATTCTACCAGAGTTCTCATCCTTCATCAGACCTAACACAGACTTGTTTTGTAATGGGATGCCGTACGCATACTGGTATTTAAATCGATGTATTGTTTAAGCCAGTCTTTTTGTTTAAAAGAAATTACGCGGTGAATTTGTATTAAATTTAAACCATTTTCCACTGCATGTTTTAAAGTGCGGTAATGTATAATATATTTACTTTTATTATATAAATTGGTGATCAATTTGGTATTAGAAAAATTTGATGTGTGAGGAACAATTTTTTCAACTAGAAAAGGTAAATCATTGTGTAGATTATGAATACTTTCTGGATATTCAATATCCACTTCCAAAAAATATCCTATTGATGAATCATCGGGAACATTTAAAATATTTAAACTCTCAATTTCGGTTGTGCTCAACCATTTAAAGTCTGCATATGGTAACATCTGAGACATTGCCCAACCATACAAATTATTTGCATCCCAATACGTTAAATAACTTGACGGTTGGGTTGAGTCAAAGGAGGACATGTATTTGTTATTCGCTTCTGCATGGCGTAAGGAGCATTGACTTATGCCACCCTTTACACCTTTACGAACAAAGTGGTGCATGTCAATGTCTGTAAAAAGCTCTAACTGTATATTCGTCAATTTCAACATGGCATCCCAAGACAACCCCGGCGCTGTATAATAATGAGCCGGATCCAAATTATATGCTTTCATACATACATCGCGGAAATTTTCAAAAATATCAACTAATAGCAATACATCTGTTTTTAAATATATATCAGAGTATTGCCCCAAATTTTTACAATTAAATTGATTCCATACGCTGCATGCATGTTCATATTCAGTACTTGAAATATGTGTATTAGTAAGGGAATTGAAAAATTCCTCCTTGGATGGCAATTGTGTTTCATCCAATTTGGATAATGAATCCATATACTGATATGGAAATACATCTTTCACGGTAACTAAATCAAAATGTTTGTTATTAGAAAAATGTTTTCTAACAGTTTGCAATTGATCTGTTCTCAAATTCTTTGCCAATTTGTCTAAACTAGATGACATAAATTTGAAAGAGTCTAGGAATCGCAGTTTAAAATAAATATCCCGATCAACTCCACTTTTGTCTGTGTATTTATCAACATTAATAGATTTCGAAAATGAGATATATTTCTCTTTATTTTTAGGAATGACTTCAATTTTATCAGTATCTAAACCAAATTCTTTTATAAACAAATGTGAATCATATCCACTTAAATTATGAAAGAATATCGGTAGAAGATTAGGAATTTTATAGTTTAAATTACACTTCGAATGAGCGACCCCCTAAAAACTTTCCGGTTAAGTGACAATGATTTTTTACTTTATCACAGGCATTTACTATTTTTTCACAAAGAGTGCACTTAGTAGTGGAATCAAATAAATTCTTCTCGTTAGGTGTTAATTTGGATATTGGAATTATTGGTTTTAAATGATTTTTATAAATTGATTTAGCATCCTCGCTCAATTTTTTAATGAAAACATTTGGACAATCCAAACCAGTATATGTTTCAAATTTATCTAAATTGGAATCATAAAAACATTTGATGTAGTACGCGAAACTGTACGGAGTATGAACATGTGTAGAGTAAGTATACGAATTATTTGGGTCCGGCTGACATGTTTGAATCGGGACGAGAAGTGATTCAAAATCCGCATAAACAGTGAAAGGTACTCGCATTTTTGAATTGAAATCACCGTTTTTATTTCTGATTAAATCAGTAGTTGGCATTACTGTATACGTCTTATTACAATCATGCTGAGAATGATTGAATAAAGCTGCCTCAGTAATAAAAAAAGTCAAACATCCATCACACAAATATTTTTTTAGATTTGTGGTTGGATATCTGACTTGACACAAGTTTAGACATACATTTATCCAAACATAGTGCCCTTTAATACCATCCTCAATGTAAAGAAGGTTGACATGTTTATTTTGTTTAGATTTTGTGAGATAAATCGGACCTACCACCTCATGAACATGTTTTCAGTATTAAGTTCTAGCCCATACACATTAATACTAATATTATTGAAAATTTCAAATTTGGTAATATTTTTAAGTGTTAATGGCAACTAAATACCTGATAAATTGAGCACGCTTGAGTAGCGCGGATATGATGTTATTCGATCCGGATTCTTTCCGTGGTCAACTGGGTAGAACGCTGATGTTACAGCCCAGGCGAAGCATGCATCATCATCATTCTTTACGTTGATACAGGCTCGTTTTTTTAATATTTGGTGGAAGATCTACGTAGGAGGAACCTCGGATAGGGGTGTATTTGTTGACATTAACCTCAAGGTAAGACACTCCTATCAGAGCCCATCCACTATCTCGCTCCTGCAAGATAAACAATCACATGTAAATCAAATTTAATATTAAAACACTTTAAAACTTACTTGAAACTCCTCGCTCTTTGTTTGCACCACATTACAGAATTGTTTATAAATTTCCTCCAAGTCATCAGCCGGGGTCACTATCACAAAGCGAGTGTTAAAGGATTTTAGTTCTGGCTGATCCTCAGCCCCTGGTTTGATATATTTTCCAAATAGCTGTATGTTGATTTTTTGGGGTGAATGTAAATGTTGTGTAACTAGACGTACAAACTTGTCCTGACACTCTTCCAGAATTTGGGTATATCGATGCCATCCCCAGATTGAATCTCATAGCAGGCAATTCGATTTCGGAAAGCTGTAGAAATTTTTCTTATACCGATATCAACATAATCGTTGGGAATGATGTATGACATAAATTCAATATTAGCTTTGATAATCTCGGGGTTCAACAACCACCTTATAGCAACGGCGTAACATGCTTACTTGTCGATTTATGACCTTCGACCAGGGATGCATTGACCTGCTCAAACGTGCAACATCAGCGTCTGATTTATTTCCGATGCGCTTCTTCGCTGCGGAAATACCAAACGTGACACTTCTCGGGGTTCAACAACCACCTTATAGCAACGGAAATAAATCGTAACATGCTTACTTGTCGAATTATAGCCTTCGACCAAGGATGCATTGACCTGCTCAAACGTGCAATATCAGCGTCTGATTTATTTCCGATGCGCTTCTTCGCTATATAAATATTAAACGTGAAAATATTGAATTAAATCAGTATTAAATTAGTTGTGTGATCCTTCAGTTTGCAATTAAGTTCGTGTGTGATAAAAAGTGTATCGCTTCATCAACTTGGTTACACGCTTATGAATTACACTTCTAACTTCCTTGAGGTAAAAAGGTGCTTCATCAAAATACTTCTTTGTCGATCGAGACTTTTTAAAATCCTCATAGAAATACAGCATTCGTTTGTCTTCGTCAGTAATAACTCTAGGATAGGGAACATATGTTAGGTTCGCCATATTAAAATTAAGTGTTTTTACGGTAAAAATAGATGACGGATCGTAAATTTTATCATCCCTAAATCTTCTTGCCGGTTCATAAAAAAACCTGTTCATAAAAAAATAGTGTACTAGGTAAACATGCCCCTATCACATCTTTGTTTATTAGCTCTCTAGCAATTATTGCATTTATCAAAGAAAGAACCTTCTCCTTCGAACTCATTTTGTCTACAATTTATAATCGCAAAAATATTCACAAGTTGCGTATGCTCATTACTATTGAATACAGAACTGTAAAGTTATAATTTTTAAATGTGTTTAAGGTATTATGGATGCTTTCACAATAAACATCTGCTACATGCCGACAGAGGGCCCTCAGTATGTTTTTGATGACCTAAAGAAAAATAATAAGGAACTTTATTATTATTTTACATCACGCACAATATATATATTAAGGCAAATAATAAAACACAATGAGAATAAAGCACTGGATATAATGTTACTTGGCATCAACTCATTTGACTTTATGGATGAGGAAATGGGGTGGATGCATGAGACGGTCATTGAACCTTGCTCTGGATGGGGACCCCCAATTGTAATAGATGATGGAGAATATATTTATATTATGAAAATGGATAACAAGTTTTCGATTGCTATACCATTATCAAATGATGACTTGTGCCGAATTAAATACCAGCTGTTGGTAGATTCCGAAAAAGAAGAGAGAGAAAGAAGAGAGAGGGAACAGAGGGAAAAACAGATTAATGTATGTGAATTTTATTAAAATATTAATATCATTAAATTCTTAAGTACTTATTAAAATATGTTTCAGAATTCCGATTCAGAAGACTGGTAGTGAAAAATTATACTCCAAGGACAAATCGCAAAATAGTTGGATGGATAAGTCAAACGTATTATAACTGTATGAAAATAAAATTATGTCTATACTAAATGAATGTAAATGTTGGTATTAAAAAAGTATAAATATATGTAATGGTGAGAATTATTGTCAGTTTTCTATTAACCCCCAACTCAACAAGATTTTTATCACATTAATCACGCTTTTAATCATTATCAATGCAAGTTATGAAATTGATGTCATTAAATAACGTCATGATGTTATTCAATAATATCTTGTCGTCGTAGTTCGTTTTCGATCAATGAAATTTCATTGATGTGAGAATTATTTTCGGCCTGTTTGGATGTATGAAGCAACCATAGTCTTTCAATCAATTCATTAGGATCGTTCCAATTTGAGAAATCATTTTTAATTTCACTTACCCTCGGTCGCAATTCTTTGTCTGAGTCTTCGCTGATGTTTTCAGTTAAATTCTCTACCGAGCAGGCATTGCTGCTGTTATTGTATTTATGAGCTCTTTGAATTTCTTTCAGTATAGAATTTTTAAAGGATGAAAGTTCATTTCTGTAAAATCTTTTAAATTCATCAATTACCTCATAAATTTTTTTTGAATTATTACATTCATGATCATTTTTACTTCTTTGTAATTGTAATACTTTTTCACGAATATTATTTTGTATCCGTTTCAAGGTTGTAATACCTTCTTTTTGTAACAATTTATTATCCATATCGTCGTCATCATTTAACAATTTTGCGCCGTTATTTAAGAGATTATCATTATTTTCCAAGAGTTGAGTTTTATTGTCGAGTGTCACTATTGATTGATCTTCATTCATTGGACCCTTTACTAAATGAAATAACTTTGAAGATTTTTCATCACAATCAACGAGTCGTCGTTTTCTGTTTGATTCTATATAATTGTCATTAGATTTTTCTTCGTCTATACCTTTTGGTGTTGTACTTAGTTTTATTTTATTATCGATAATGTAATTAGTATTAGGTAAATTGGTGTTCGTAATCAGGTCTCCTAATTCAGAAAACGGTTCGTTGTTCTGAGAAAACTCCGAGTGATGATTTTTCTTATGCCTAAACAGACTCGAATAGTGTCTATAGGAGAGACCGCATTCTACACATGTGTACATATTTCAGTTGTTATGATACTGATTACCGCGTGTTCTATTTATACCCTCAGCTGACTATAGTTATTCTAATACTGACATAGGCCTTAACCGTATGGTCTATTTATATCCTCATATGACCTGTAGGATACCTGTAGCATTCCTATAGCATTCCCGTATAGCATAGCTATAGCATTAGCATAGCTATAGCATAGCTATAGCATAGCTATAGCATTACATAGCATTAGCATAGCTATAGCATAGCTATAGCATTACATAGCATTAGCATAGCTATAGCATAGCCTATAGCATTACCCTCTTATTACTCTCCCCATTACCGCATAGCATACTGTAGCGTCCCCGTATAGCATTCTATAGCATAGCTATAGCTATGCTACAGAATGCTATAGCTATAGCTATGCTACAGAATGCTATAGCTATAGCTATGCTACAGAATGCTATACGGGGATGGGGAGAGTAATAAGAGGGTAATGCTATAGGCTATGCTATAGCTATGCTAATGCTATGTAATGCTATAGCTATGCTATAGCTATGCTAATGCTATGTAATGCTATAGCTATGCTATAGCTATGCTATAGCTATGCTAATGCTATAGCTATGCTATACGGGAATGCTATAGGAATGCTACAGGTATCCTACAGGTCATATGAGGATATAAATAGACCATACGGTTAAGGCCTATGTCAGTATTAGAATAACTATAGTCAGCTGAGGGTATAAATAGAACACGCGGTAATCAGTATCATAACAACTGAAATATGTACACATGTGTAGAATGCGGTCTCTCCTATAGACACTATTCGAGTCTGTTTAGGCATAAGAAAAATCATCACTCGGAGTTTTCTCAGAACAACGAACCGTTTTCTGAATTAGGAGACCTGATTACGAACACCAATTTACCTAATACTAATTACATTATCGATAATAAAATAAAACTAAGTACAACACCAAAAGGTATAGACGAAGAAAAATCTAATGACAATTATATAGAATCAAACAGAAAACGACGACTCGTTGATTGTGATGAAAAATCTTCAAAGTTATTTCATTTAGTAAAGGGTTCAATGAATGAAGATCAATCAATAGTGACACTCGACAATAAAACTCAACTCTTGGAAAATAATGATAATCTCTTAAATAACGGCGCAAAATTGTTAAATGATGACGACGATATGGATAATAAATTGTTACAAAAAGAAGGTATTACAACCTTGAAACGGATACAAAATAATATTCGTGAAAAAGTATTACAATTACAAAGAAGTAAAAATGATCATGAATGTAATAATTCAAAAAAAATTTATGAGGTAATTGATGAATTTAAAAGATTTTACAGAAATGAACTTTCATCCTTTAAAAATTCTATACTGAAAGAAATTCAAAGAGCTCATAAATACAATAACAGCAGCAATGCCTGCTCGGTAGAGAATTTAACTGAAAACATCAGCGAAGACTCAGACAAAGAATTGCGACCGAGGGTAAGTGAAATTAAAAATGATTTCTCAAATTGGAACGATCCTAATGAATTGATTGAAAGACTATGGTTGCTTCATACATCCAAACAGGCCGAAAATAATTCTCACATCAATGAAATTTCATTGATCGAAAACGAACTACGACGACAAGATATTATTGAATAACATCATGACGTTATTTAATGACATCAATTTCATAACTTGCATTGATAATGATTAAAAGCGTGATTAATGTGATAAAAATCTTGTTGAGTTGGGGGTTAATAGAAAACTGACAATAATTCTCACCATTACATATATTTATACTTTTTTAATACCAACATTTACATTCATTTAGTATAGACATAATTTTATTTTCATACAGTTATAATACGTTTGACTTATCCATCCAACTATTTTGCGATTTGTCCTTGGAGTATAATTTTTCACTACCAGTCTTCTGAATCGGAATTCTGAAACATATTTTAATAAGTACTTAAGAATTTAATGATATTAATATTTTAATAAAATTCACATACATTAATCTGTTTTTCCCTCTGTTCCCTCTCTCTTCTTTCTCTCTCTTCTTTTTCGGAATCTACCAACAGCTGGTATTTAATTCGGCACAAGTCATCATTTGATAATGGTATAGCAATCGAAAACTTGTTATCCATTTTCATAATATAAATATATTCTCCATCATCTATTACAATTGGGGGTCCCCATCCAGAGCAAGGTTCAATGACCGTCTCATGCATCCACCCCATTTCCTCATCCATAAAGTCAAATGAGTTGATGCCAAGTAACATTATATCCAGTGCTTTATTCTCATTGTGTTTTATTATTTGCCTTAATATATATATTGTGCGTGATGTAAAATAATAATAAAGTTCCTTATTATTTTTCTTTAGGTCATCAAAAACATACTGAGGGCCCTCTGTCGGCATGTAGCAGATGTTTATTGTGAAAGCATCCATAATACCTTAAACACATTTAAAAATTATAACTTTACAGTTCTGTATTCAATAGTAATGAGCATACGCAACTTGTGAATATTTTTGCGATTATAAATTGTAGACAAAATGAGTTCGAAGGAGAAGGTTCTTTCTTTGATAAATGCAATAATTGCTAGAGAGCTAATAAACAAAGATGTGATAGGGGCATGTTTACCTAGTACACTATTTTTTTATGAACAGGTTTTTTTATGAACCGGCAAGAAGATTTAGGGATGATAAAATTTACGATCCGTCATCTATTTTTACCGTAAAAACACTTAATTTTAATATGGCGAACCTAACATATGTTCCCTATCCTAGAGTTATTACTGACGAAGACAAACGAATGCTGTATTTCTATGAGGATTTTAAAAAGTCTCGATCGACAAAGAAGTATTTTGATGAAGCACCTTTTTACCTCAAGGAAGTTAGAAGTGTAATTCATAAGCGTGTAACCAAGTTGATGAAGCGATACACTTTTTATCACACACGAACTTAATTGCAAACTGAAGGATCACACAACTAATTTAATACTGATTTAATTCAATATTTTCACGTTTAATATTTATATAGCGAAGAAGCGCATCGGAAATAAATCAGACGCTGATATTGCACGTTTGAGCAGGTCAATGCATCCTTGGTCGAAGGCTATAATTCGACAAGTAAGCATGTTACGATTTATTTCCGTTGCTATAAGGTGGTTGTTGAACCCCGAGAAGTGTCACGTTTGGTATTTCCGCAGCGAAGAAGCGCATCGGAAATAAATCAGACGCTGATGTTGCACGTTTGAGCAGGTCAATGCATCCCTGGTCGAAGGTCATAAATCGACAAGTAAGCATGTTACGCCGTTGCTATAAGGTGGTTGTTGAACCCCGAGATTATCAAAGCTAATATTGAATTTATGTCATACATCATTCCCAACGATTATGTTGATATCGGTATAAGAAAAATTTCTACAGCTTTCCGAAATCGAATTGCCTGCTATGAGATTCAATCTGGGGATGGCATCGATATACCCAAATTCTGGAAGAGTGTCAGGACAAGTTTGTACGTCTAGTTACACAACATTTACATTCACCCCAAAAAATCAACATACAGCTATTTGGAAAATATATCAAACCAGGGGCTGAGGATCAGCCAGAACTAAAATCCTTTAACACTCGCTTTGTGATAGTGACCCCGGCTGATGACTTGGAGGAAATTTATAAACAATTCTGTAATGTGGTGCAAACAAAGAGCGAGGAGTTTCAAGTAAGTTTTAAAGTGTTTTAATATTAAATTTGATTTACATGTGATTGTTTATCTTGCAGGAGCGAGATAGTGGATGGGCTCTGATAGGAGTGTCTTACCTTGAGGTTAATGTCAACAAATACACCCCTATCCGAGGTTCCTCCTACGTAGATCTTCCACCAAATATTAAAAAAACGAGCCTGTATCAACGTAAAGAATGATGATGATGCATGCTTCGCCTGGGCTGTAACATCAGCGTTCTACCCAGTTGACCACGGAAAGAATCCGGATCGAATAACATCATATCCGCGCTACTCAAGCGTGCTCAATTTATCAGGTATTTAGTTGCCATTAACACTTAAAAATATTACCAAATTTGAAATTTTCAATAATATTAGTATTAATGTGTATGGGCTAGAACTTAATACTGAAAACATGTTCATGAGGTGGTAGGTCCGATTTATCTCACAAAATCTAAACAAAATAAACATGTCAACCTTCTTTACATTGAGGATGGTATTAAAGGGCACTATGTTTGGATAAATGTATGTCTAAACTTGTGTCAAGTCAGATATCCAACCACAAATCTAAAAAAATATTTGTGTGATGGATGTTTGACTTTTTTTATTACTGAGGCAGCTTTATTCAATCATTCTCAGCATGATTGTAATAAGACGTATACAGTAATGCCAACTACTGATTTAATCAGAAATAAAAACGGTGATTTCAATTCAAAAATGCGAGTACCTTTCACTGTTTATGCGGATTTTGAATCACTTCTCGTCCCGATTCAAACATGTCAGCCGGACCCAAATAATTCGTATACTTACTCTACACATGTTCATACTCCGTACAGTTTCGCGTACTACATCAAATGTTTTTATGATTCCAATTTAGATAAATTTGAAACATATACTGGTTTGGATTGTCCAAATGTTTTCATTAAAAAATTGAGCGAGGATGCTAAATCAATTTATAAAAATCATTTAAAACCAATAATTCCAATATCCAAATTAACACCTAACGAGAAGAATTTATTTGATTCCACTACTAAGTGCACTCTTTGTGAAAAAATAGTAAATGCCTGTGATAAAGTAAAAAATCATTGTCACTTAACCGGAAAGTTTTTAGGGGGTCGCTCATTCGAAGTGTAATTTAAACTATAAAATTCCTAATCTTCTACCGATATTCTTTCATAATTTAAGTGGATATGATTCACATTTGTTTATAAAAGAATTTGGTTTAGATACTGATAAAATTGAAGTCATTCCTAAAAATAAAGAGAAATATATCTCATTTTCGAAATCTATTAATGTTGATAAATACACAGACAAAAGTGGAGTTGATCGGGATATTTATTTTAAACTGCGATTCCTAGACTCTTTCAAATTTATGTCATCTAGTTTAGACAAATTGGCAAAGAATTTGAGAACAGATCAATTGCAAACTGTTAGAAAACATTTTTCTAATAACAAACATTTTGATTTAGTTACCGTGAAAGATGTATTTCCATATCAGTATATGGATTCATTATCCAAATTGGATGAAACACAATTGCCATCCAAGGAGGAATTTTTCAATTCCCTTACTAATACACATAT
The DNA here is from genome assembly GCA_963082785.1 of Philonthus spinipes. Classification (NCBI taxonomy): domain Eukaryota; kingdom Metazoa; phylum Arthropoda; class Insecta; order Coleoptera; family Staphylinidae; genus Philonthus; species Philonthus spinipes. Next base: position 24,370,497 of record OY720310.1, on the reverse strand, counting down.
TTCAAGTACTGAATATGAACATGCATGCAGCGTATGGAATCAATTTAATTGTAAAAATTTGGGGCAATACTCTGATATATATTTAAAAACAGATGTATTGCTATTAGTTGATATTTTTGAAAATTTCCGCGATGTATGTATGAAAGCATATAATTTGGATCCGGCTCATTATTATACAGCGCCGGGGTTGTCTTGGGATGCCATGTTGAAATTGACGAATATACAGTTAGAGCTTTTTACAGACATTGACATGCACCACTTTGTTCGTAAAGGTGTAAAGGGTGGCATAAGTCAATGCTCCTTACGCCATGCAGAAGCGAATAACAAATACATGTCCTCCTTTGACTCAACCCAACCGTCAAGTTATTTAACGTATTGGGATGCAAATAATTTGTATGGTTGGGCAATGTCTCAGATGTTACCATATGCAGACTTTAAATGGTTGAGCACAACCGAAATTGAGAGTTTAAATATTTTAAATGTTCCCGATGATTCATCAATAGGATATTTTTTGGAAGTGGATATTGAATATCCAGAAAGTATTCATAATCTACACAATGATTTACCTTTTCTAGTTGAAAAAATTGTTCCTCACACATCAAATTTTTCTAATACCAAATTGATCACCAATTTATATAATAAAAGTAAATATATTATACATTACCGCACTTTAAAACATGCAGTGGAAAATGGTTTAAATTTAATACAAATTCACCGCGTAATTTCTTTTAAACAAAAAGACTGGCTTAAACAATACATCGATTTAAATACCAGTATGCGTACGGCATCCCATTACAAAACAAGTCTGTGTTAGGTCTGATGAAGGATGAGAACTCTGGTAGAATTATGATGGAATTTGTAGGGCTTAGAGCAAAAATGTATGCGAATCGTGTTGAGGGTGATTGGAATAAAAAAGCTAAAGGTGTAAAGAAGGTTGTTGTAGCGCAAAGCATTACAGGTGATGATTACAAACATTGCTTGCTCAATAATACAACCATCACCTGTAAACAAAATTTATTTAAATCATTAAAACATACAATTTATTCTAATTTACAAAATAAATTAGCTCTATCACCTTTTGACGATAAACGTTATGTTTGTCAAAATGTTGTTAATACTCTAGCCTGGGGACATAAAGACCTCCGTACTAATGGCAACTCAATACTTAGCAGCTAAAATTATATTGTTATTTATTATATGCGTTTTAATTTAGAAATTTTAATATAGAAATATATATATATATATATATATATATATATGAGTGACTTGAGTGAATTGTTTAAAACACTGTCTGCCGATATTGTTTACGTTAAAGGTTCACAAAAGTTTGCTTACCTTAAAAACTATTATGATAATGTTATAAATTTAGAATTAGATGAGGATTGCCCCAAATTAACTAAATCTTTATATTGCTGTCAATCCCATAGAAATGGATTAAATGTATGTAGTATTGTAAATGTAGAAAAATTGTTTAATTATGTAAATAATAGTAAAAAATAAACAGTTTTTATTTAAAAAAATTTTTATTTAAATTTTATATTCATTACAGGAACCTTTAATCCCCCTATTAAAATACATACAACTATTATTATAAATAGCACAAATCCAGATGATAATATCAACGTGGTGTAATTCATTATAAAGCAGCTATCTGGGAATGAAATTTAATTCATGTTCAAACACTGATGACACTTATATTTTGGTGGGGGTGGTCCATCGATGTGGGTCCTTCCCGTATTGTAGTGTTCAAAACAGGGTAATCTTTCCTTGATCTTCTCTTTCAAGCTCGGTGGTAAATTTGGCCAGATGTTTAAAAGCTCGAGACCTTCCACCCTCTTCAAGTAATTTTCGGGTAAATATTTTAAGTGCTCGAAGGTTAATTTACCTTCGTGGTATGCTTCTATGGCACTGTTAATGCGATTCATTAGAGGCTCTTGTTCGGTACTTATAAACTGCATGCTGGTCTTCTATCAGGTTCAGTGGTTGTTGAAAATCCTCTCAATATGTATTTCTAAACTTTATCGTTCTTTGCTGTGTCAACTTGTTACTAATCACTTATTTTTAATTTTCCAAACTTGAGTAACACTGTTTTGTAATTCAATTCTTCTTTCAATAATTTAATTTTACTATTCACATTATTTAAATTCTTATGTAAACGTTCTTGTAAATGTTGATTTTTCTTTTGTATAATTTTATACCGTAAATCAGTTGGCATTATTGAGGTAAGAATGAACGTATATTACTTCTCTGCATGCTAGTATTTAAATCAATATATTTTCAACGCTAACACCACTTTTACTCCACCGCTTTTCCCCACCACTTTCATGTCTCAAGCGATTAGAGAATTAAAAAAAAAGGTTCAACGGGTTGCATACCACACACCTTGGGAATGAAATGTAGGTATGGGGGTCACATGAGCCAGACAGACTTGTCTGTCCCAAGATGGCCGCCGTGTGACGTCTCCATGGTCACGCCCACCGGAAGCGGAAACTGTAAGCGTCAAGGTCAAGTCAAGGTCAAGTCAAGGTCAAGTCAAGGTCAAGTCAAGGTCAAGTCAAGGTCAAGTCAAGGTCAAGTCAAGGTCAAGTCAGGGTCAAGTCAAGGTCAAGTCAAGGTCAAGTCAAGGTCAAGTCAAGGTCAAGTCAAGGTCAAGTCAAGGTCAAGTCAAGGTCAAGTCAAGGTCAAGTCAAGGTCAAGTCAAGGTCAAGTCAAGGTCAAGTCAAGTCAAGGTCAAGTCAAGTCAAGTCAAGTCAAGTCAAGGTCAAGTCAAGGTCAAGTCAAGGTCAAGTCAAGGTCAAGTCAAGGTCAAGTCAAGTCAAGGTCAAGTCAAGGTCAAGTCAAGGTCAAGTCAAGGTCAAGTCAAGGTCAAGTCAAGGTCAAGTCAAGGTCAAGTCAAGGTAAGGTCAAGTCAAGGTCAAGTCAAGGTCAAGTCAAGGTCAAGCCAAGGTCAAGCCAAGGTCAAGCCAAGGTCAAGGTCACTTCCGGAAAGGTCAAGGTCAAGGTCACTTCCGGGAAGGTCAAGGTCAAGGTCACTTCCGGGAAGGTCAAGGTCACTTCCGGGAAGGGAATGAAATGGCCCCGTACCGGCTATAATCATCTACTTAATTATAATTACAATACCTTTAAACATAACATACCTATCCCTAAACTCATTAATATTAAACAATTTAACTTTTAATAACATTATAAACACTAATTATTTTATATTTTAACATTATAATAATATTTGTATCCTATTAATAATTGTAGTTTTCTGCTGAGGATGATTTTATATCGAAACTATTCCAGAAAATAAAATAAAATAAACAATATCAAGAAGTACTCTCATTACACCCTTTAAGAATACTTGATATAATGGACAACAACCCATTGATTAAATATTTATTTTTTATAAATGGAGAATACCTAATAAGCATCTAAGGATTTAAAATATATAGCTATTAAAACTAACCTGAAAAGAGTTTTTCGGCAAAAATCGAAGTTACCGTCTAAGGAGCCATGCTTGAATCTGTGTCACACAGTTAATACAGCAAAGAACACTGAATAAGCCTGTAGCATTTTTAAATCTATGGTTGCTAAAACCAACCCCGAAAATTAAACATTTATTTGAAAATATCGGAATTCTCGTATAAGTCGTGTTTGAACCCCTCTGGGGGCTGATCGAAGGGCGGTTTGAAAAATGTTTTAAACTTAAATGGAAGAGGAAGGGATGCTGAATACGCCTGTAACATTTTTAAATCTATGGGAGTTAAAACCAACCCCGAAAATTAAACATTTTTTATAAAAATATCGGAATTCTCGTATAAGTCGTGTTTTAATCCCTCTGGGGGGCTGATCCAAGGGCGGTTTGAAAAATGTTTTAAACGTAAATGGAAGAGCAAGGGATGCTGAATACGCCAGTATCATTTTTAAATCTATGGCTGCTAAAACCAACCCCGAAAATTATATACTTTTGTGAAAAATTATTTAGGGGTAGGGATATGCGGTGTGAAAGATTTTCCGAATTATGCTTATTGAAGTACGTACGGAGAATGCGACTATATAAATATAATTCTAAAATCTGATCAAACCAATTTGGAAAATTAGAACTTAAATTTTGGAAGGGGTGGTAGGGGGTTGACCAGGGTGTCTTAAGGCGTTTGCATGTTTTATTAAATAAAATAAATTGCTTAGAGTAAGCCAGTGAAGAAATAATTCGAAATAAATGCTTTTTGCTTTTTAGGAAATTTAAGGTGTCTAATAGATTTTAATTTTTTTGGGGGTGATGAAGGTCCGGTTTGAAAAATGTTTTTTTCTTGGTATTACTAATAAATGTATGGGGAACACGTTTAAATAAAAATAATTCTACTATCTCAAAAAACCAACCCCGAAAATCGAAAATGAAAGTTATTTAGGGGTGGGGAAGGGTTGATGGGGGTGGCTGTCGGCATTTGCTTATTTCAATCTATAGTATAAACTAAAACGAAAACACCAGTGAAAGAAAATTTCAAAAGTAATGATTTTTAAACATTTTATAATCTACGGCCGGAATCTATGGGTAACTTCACACCCGTAGATATATTTACAATCTTTAATCAAAAAACATGAAATGCCGTCATCACCACACACTCCCGAATTATGCAGCTGATTTATACTATTAATTACTTGCATCTCTTGAATTTTGGGCATCATATGCGTCAATTATGGCTAAAATTGTTTTATAATACACAAAACGGACTTAACGATACATAAGCATGATGTTAGCGTATCGCTAAAGTTGGCGTAGCTTTATACAACGGGCCCATAGTAATGTAATTGTACTAATTACATTCATAAATCTTCCGATTTAATAAAAAAATAGATTAAATATTTCGAGTTCAATTCTCTTGTTTCTATATATATATATGTATTGTGATTCAGTACTGCTATTAAGGCTGGCGTTTATCGTATGTAAAATGAAGCGATTTTGTACCAATTGAATTCCTCTAACAAACAAACCCTGAATGATGAATTTCATCATATTATATATCAAAATAATCCTAAAACTCCACAGATTTCGAACGAGTTATTGAAAAATTAATCTGATTAATAGTTTAGAAGAAAATTACGTCCAAAGTTAGCACATTTTATGCAAAGAATGTGCTATATTTTTACTTATTAATATAATTATTGAAAGAAAATGAAATATATCGTAATAATCTACATTGAATGTAGTTATGGTTCAATACATTTTTTCGTCAGAAAACAATGCTGTTTACTGAGGAAGGTCGTTCCGAAAATATCATCAATTCCCGTGAAATTCGGCCATATTGAATAAAACCGGCAAGTTACATATAGTTTTCTGCATTTGACTAGACAAATATTAGTTCATTAAGTCTCATATAGATAGCGGGAAATAGTGTACTATATTTTAATAAATGTTATTTGCGTTTATCACCTTTAAATTATTTATAAAATTAATGTTATGAGTAATAATTTAAATAATTAATACTATGGAAAAACACAAACAAAGATTTTTAATTAATTTTCAAGAGATACTCAATAGATGTTTCTCCCCTCTTCTTGACAATGTTGTGTATGTATGCTTATTGCTGTTTCACATTCAATGAATATGAGAAAGACAAAAATATCTTTTATAGTTATCTCTGCGCGTCGCGTTTTTAAAACACCGACGATGCACATGCCATTCTAAAATAATAAACATTTTAAATAACGTTCAGTAAGCAGCATACAAATATGAATGAATCTTTTTTTGCCAATGTTTGCACGGTGAAAAATTATTATTATGGATTTCTTTTTTATTTTATAAAAAATGTAATGTTTTCAAATAATTTTATTTGAGCCTTAGGAATGTAATAAAAGGCTAATGATCTAATATAATTGTAAAATTAAAATTATTATTAAAAATTATTAAATTGTATCAAGTGTTACTTTACTTACTGTTTCATAGGTTCTTTTGAACTGTATGTTCTATTTTTTTTATTTTTGAAGTATACATTTCAAACCAAACACTTACTATGGTGGTAGCAGTTTTCGTCATATTTCACAAAATATATATAAATGTTTGCCTTCATATTTCCCGATAGGCCATTTTTAATTTCACTTTTATTTTATTATATTTACGGATACAAAAAATAATAAAAAAAATATAGAATGATTGTAATGTAAGCAGAAATTATACTTTCCAAAAATGTATTTAGTTCTACACTATGTGTAGAATAATGGTTCGGGTTATTCATACCAAATAAAGAGAATTTTAAATTTTGGTATACTTATGACATATGATTATTAACATTGATGTCAATTTTTTTATAATTACAATTTAAAATAAAATGGAATCCCGGCCAGGGAAGATTCATTTTTATTTCGGATAGAAAAATGTTTCAAATAAAAGTTGAGGATCTTAAAAAATAAGTAATTTTTGTTACCAAACTTTTATTGTAGGACTTTCAGTTTTCATTTTATAAGCGGAAGAATTTCATCTACCTAATAAATTCCCTTAGAAATAAACAATTATTTTTATAATCTTCTTTGTGTTGGCTGTGGAGATATTAATTATTGAAATAGTTATTTTAATGACAAATAAAACGTCAAAGTTCCCTCATATTCAACATATCATTCACAAACGCCTCCAGTTTGAAAAGAAAAGGGTGTAGAGAAATGTCTTTAATCCATTGTAAGGTAATAAATATCACACTAAATTATAATATCCTTCCAAGTACTCGGCTTTAACTGTAAAAGACAACAATCCATTTTTTTAATTAATCATTTTTGATTTCCTATTAAATTTTCAATCAGAAACTTATTTGACCAAATTCACCGGGGAAAGTACCATGACGGACACATCACCATTTTTTAAACAAATTTAAAAGAGAATAGGACGTTTGATAATGCTATACAAAAATATTTAGTTATTCAAGTTCTACACTTCCATTTAAAATATTTATCTATCCCAAAAAAGTATAATCCAAGAACCGACAATACTAAAACAAATGGTTAATGAGGGAAAATAAGAAAATTCCTTCAAGATAAATGAGTGAGTAAAGCGCAAATCATATTTTCTTTTTCATATTCTATATAATGTAACATTGGAAAATTTAAAACAAAAAGAAATGCTGCGTTTTTTTATTATATTTTATTTCGACGGAATGTTATTCGCCATTAAGAGTGTTATGTTAATATTCTTTTAATAAACCAATTTATCTATAAAAAAATATCATAACTTTGTAAGGTTTCAACTGTTTTTTTAGTGGAACCTCTGTAGATTTTTATGCAATCAAATTCTCTATCGATTCATATTCGCATTAAAAACGATAAAGATAGATGGATTCGAAATTTAGGTCTGCAGAATTGGCCTGCTAGATTTCCACATCTTTCCTAAAGAATATTGATGCACGCGTAAATAGAACAGGAATTACTCAATTATGAAAAAAAAAATGTGAGGAAAGAAATTTAGAAATAACTCAAAAACTACTTGCTCTGGATATATAGATATATAATATTTTTATGTTGCAAATTAATTTGCTAATCGATCTGTAAGATAAAATATTGAACATTCCATTTAAAAAATGAATTATGCTGTTTTTAATTGGGCACTAAAATATGGATCTTATGGAAATACCTATTGTCAAAATTGACAAATGTTTTTTTAATACTAGAGGGATCTATAAGTAAAAATTGAAGACATTTTTAGAAAGGTCTATTTGGTGTTAATATTCGAAAAATAAATTTTTAACTCAAAAATTGTAACAATTATGTGGATATAAATTCATATAAGTGGATGGACAATTAAATGGGGAATCCAAAAAATAATAATATGTAGTGTTCTATTTAAAATAACAAAGTTGGTAGCCATTTCCGATATAATCAGTCAAGAACCCCGTAAACTTTTAATGGCCGTTATTAGTGGCCCACCCTGTATACATAATTTTATCCATTTTATTTCACTAAATTACTCCTTTAATTTGATGTATATATTATCTTACTATTTTTATTATTTCAAAATGCATTTTATCTCGCGAAATATAATTTGAGGATCAATTCTGCATAAAAGGTAATTTTTATGAATATTCAAATATTAATAAAAACGGTTAGGTATAAGTATAACGACTTTTTACCGCTTTTTTTAATAACATCACACGAAGAATCCAAACTTACAGTAAAAATGATTTTTTCTTAAAAATGAGAACAAAAATATAATAGCATGCATTGAGTAATTCTTTCGATGATACGACAAAATTCATCAAATATATTTATACACTGTCTAAATAATAAATAACATATTCATTAATAAAAAAATCGATCGAGTCAGCGTCGGTTGTCGAATACACAGACACACACATAGATAAGGAAACCAAACTGCAGTGTTCTACATATTTCTCAAATAGTTCGCTATTAAAATCGAGAGGCCATCACCTCCTTGACGATTGGCAACTATCTCTGTCATCGCATCATTCCTTTTCTAGTAAACGCCAGCCTTAATCAAGTCCCTTTATTATTAATTCTACAGATAAATGATATGTGAAAATATTTATTTCATTTTGTTGGTTGTCAAGAAGATGTGTGACGGACCGATTAATATCTCTCTGTTGTCTTATGAATGAGCTGTTCAGTGTAATCAAAGTATTTTTGTTTGTGTCGACTGATCATTATACAGGATGTTGAATTGTAAAGCGGGCCAAAGGGATTTACATGTAAAATTTGAAATGTGTTAATATTGGCTCCCCTAAATATTTGATAATATATATATTATAATCAAACCGTCGGTATATGCTACCGATCACCGTGGAGGACTTTAATCATCTCATCGAAATATTACCGGTAAGTCGCCTCTTTAAACTAATCGGGAGAGCAAGCGGTCACACAAAAACAAAAATTAATACAGCCAATTTAAAATTCAAATCGATCTTTACGTGACCTAACAGTTATAATTTATTTAACATGCATATAGAAAAATTGCCACAATTACATTTTATTAAACTGCTTCCCCTTGCGCTCCCGCTGCTGTCTCTTCTGCCGCTTCTCTTTCCTACTCTTCACCTTCCGCCCCGTTTCCTCCGCATCGTTCCGTTTCCGCTCCTTCTGCCTCTTCTTACTCTTATTTAAAATCCTCACCTTGTACGCCATATCCTTGTAATACTTCTTTTCCTCTTCTCCCAAGCCATTCCAAGCCCATCCGCCCTCCCTGGCCACGTTCTTAGCGCTCATCCCAGGGTATTCCTCCCTAAAATCCTGGAGGAAGTTGAAAAATGCACTCGGCGTTCTTCCTTCGAGTTTCCACTTGGAGAACACCTTCGCCTTCCTGTCGCGTTCGTATTTTCTGCTAAGCCGTATCGAAGGGCTGAGATCACTGGCGGTGTGCCGTTCCATCTTACCCAGGTTTCACGGGTTTCATTGCGGACCTTTTCATTTTCACGATTTAATTTAGACTTAACTTTGACACTTTTCAAATTTATTTGAATTGTTTACGAGAATTCCATGGATACTCATTGATAGACCCAGTCTGCGTGTAAATTATTACAGGTAGCTCACTCTAACAACAAAAAAATACATTCAGTCTTGCAGACCTGATTCCGCAAAAGAAGTTGCTATCGCCACCTACGATTTTGAATTACATACGTATGTAATTAACCCTCAAATTCTCCCTCTTACATGCGAGAGTACAAACAAAGCGGACGATTGATATAGAATAGTGTTTTTATAACATTATAAAAACGTCGAAAAATAATAAAATAACAATATGGGACTTATTCCGGTTTTCTAATAGATTTGAAATGTGCATTTTAAAATAGAACAAAATTGAATGTAACAGAATTTAAAACGTTAGCATTAAAATAATCTTTTAATAAATTAAACAGTATATTTAAGGTCAATTCATTAAACTTTTGAATGTACTGATAAATGAAAGGGTTTTAAATAATTCATACACAATAGTTTTACATATTTCAATAAATGTATTTTATATGTAATAATGTTACAAAACATTTCATTTACATTTAAATGAAAACAGAAATGCTACAAAAATTTAAAAAAAAAATTATCTGTTTATAAATATTATTCGATAAAAGACTTTATTACAAATTATTTATTATATTTGCCGAAACTAGACAACTAAATAACAGGTGTTTCTATTATTTATTGTAAATTGTCCACTATTAATGTATTATTAACAATATTCTGATCCCAGGAAATGAAGGGAAATAAATAATACTGACTTATGTTATGTAGAATGTATCAAATGTTGTATTTTTATAAAATATTTCTAATCTAGGTAGCATAGTGTAATTCCAAAAACTTTCATCGCAATGAATTATATCGACGCACATCCCTATCGGCGTCCACACAACAAAATAACATCGAGTACGGTTTGTTATTTCTAACTGACCTTGTCTTTATAGTAATATATATTATTTGATTTTAATTTAAATATACCATTATCGTTACGCAAATAATTTAATTTTTTGTTCTCAACAGCTTCTCGAGGAGTGCAATGTCGAATACTGTAGGGACATCTAATTTCTATAATATCATCACCTCCAATTAATCCATCAGGACTTGCTGCGAAAATGGGATTTTTTTTTCATAAACAAATAAACCACAGTCATCAATGTTCATATTAGTAAATTCTTTTTTTGCAAAGGATTCGTTGTCACGTCCCCATTGCATAGCAACATGCTTTATGTTCACGGATGTAATTATCTGTTTTGCTAATTTATTTGGATCTGTTTTTGATCGCAATTTACAAACATTTCCAAAGTTGGAAGCAGTAAGTCGTAAATGCCTATATTCTTTCCAACGAGGGTTATTATTTTGTCCTACAGTTTTTCTTTCAATAGATATGATTTCTTCTTTTGTAATCGCAGAAATAAATTTCAATAAATTATCCGTTTGGAAATTGTAAGATTCTTCATCTACTTCAGCAATGTTTCCATACATAATCTGTATCAGCTTATTTAATACATGTTTGCTTCCTACGAATTCGTGATTTATTTCTCAAAATTTTGTTCATTCTGTTTTGTACGTATTTATTTCTATGAACTTGATTACCTTTTGCTATAGTTGAGTGATATTCGTTTTTATTATTGGAAGAAATTACTGCTGCTCGACACCTAATATCGTAACTTTTTTATGGAAAAATTAATGCGTTTACCACCTACAAACTTTGAAACGATTGAATTATACGATTCAGCAGCATTATTGTTCATGTTTAATAATAGACTCTATGCGTTTTGACTTAGTCTACTACCACATAATTGTATATCTTTGAGAGCTCCACATTCTTCCAGCGAAGAAAGCAGATTTTCTTCACCAATCTTCGGTCCAGTGCAAAAATATCGACTGCAGTTGGTGTGATTCCCAAATACGTGGTTTGGACAATTCTGTATATCTTTAGTTAAATTGTCGATTAATTCCACCATAGATAATTCTTCTTTTGGCCAATAAAGTATAGCCTTCTCCACGCCTATTCGACAACGAATAATCCTTGAAATTATTTCTTTGCATACGCTTATTTTCCACTTCCCGTAATTTCCCACAATAGTTTCTGAGCAAATGATTTGTACATACAATTTTTGTAATCTTTGCCTTACGGTCCGAAAACTTTGATTACAAAAATTGAATGTACAAATCATTTGCTCAGAAACTATTATCGCCGTCCCCAATCAGTTTAGTATATTTTAAACTATGTTCTGCTATACTATATTTGAATCCTTCAACAATTATATGGGACTCCATATCAGTAGAGGATCCATTCCAGGTTTTGGTACAAATATGCTCTGGGATATCATTTTTTGTAGCGATGCTTTTACAAATCGAGCAAAATTTGTTTCGTGTTGAAATGAATAATATTTTGCCGGTTCTAGCACCAATAATGCATGCAACTCCCGATAGAGCATTATAATTTAATTTGTAGGACCGCTTTGACCATGCACCGTTAACAATCACTGTTATAAATGGATATCCATCTTCATCCACATCTCCTACATCTATAGCCTACTGTGACTCTTCTTTCCCAGCTTCTTCCATGGTCGCCCACATGGTTTCTAATATTTTATTCGAAACGGACAAAAAATGTTTGTCAAACTGTCTGTAGGATAAAGAGGGCATGTTAATAATGGTATTGTGTTCCATAACTGCAGAGTGTCCAACGCCAGTACTTATTGCTGCAAACACCATCAATGAGTTGATGTAATCATCGATATTATCAGGTTCGGATCTAACATGCTTTATCGTATTGCACATTGAGCATTTAAATGTGAAACAGCTTGTAAGCCCTATTCTAGTCTCCTTGACTACATCCATGAATGCAAAATTGCACGAAAAGGGACTGTGATCATTTGCTCCCTTCAATTGTTCGAAAAAATATGGAATATTTATAATATACCTATCGCTAATATTTTCATTTTCGATAACCTCCTGATAAACTTCGTCTTGCTTTGCCTCAACATTTGGTTTCGGCCAGCGAAGTGACGCTAATCTATAAATCAATAAATAAATTAATTGAAAACATAAAACACAGACAACTTATGCATTCTTACAAAAAATAAGCGAAGATACTGCTTATTTTATCTCTCCCAACAAGTTCTATAGCTTATTTGAAGAGATACAGAATTGAAAAAATGACAAAATTGGGTGATTGAATGCCTATTAACAATATGTTTTCATATTTAAAATATATTTAATTGTTCAAACATAATTTAAGAAACAATAACAAAATATTTAAAGTAGGTCATAGCTCCGATATTTTTATTTGTTTACTTATTTGTAAAAATATTCTTAGATGAAATTTTTACGACTAAATGTTATTTTATAAATTGCGAATTCGTTTATTGTTTTTCTACAGCAAATATTTACTTTTCTTATTTGCCCATTTACATTGAGAGTTATAGAGATATATCATTGAACAAATGATTATTTTGTGTTAATTTCAGTGATGTATCACAAGTTTATCTTTGAAAAAATATATTGTTTTTATGATAAGTTGCGCTGACAACAAACACATCTTCAAAAACTACATATGGCCGAAACAAAAATTAATCTATGGCATATCGATACGATATTGTTTAGTGGTTATGGAATCGTTGTTTAGACGCTCATTAGCAAAACAAAATAGAAATACGAACGTTCTTGATGGGCGAATTATCTAAATAACTGAATCTGAAACCAGAATACCAATTGTGTACACTAAAATATAAAACTCTTTCATTTAATCAGTTTAATATTTCTTTAAATAAGCGAATTTCTAATAGAGCTGTTCAAGAAACGACCACCCTGTATATATCAATGATGCAATTACTTGTTTAGTTTTATAAATTAAATTAGCTGATTTAGTTTAGGATTATGTAATCATAATATTGATACAATCTAGAAGTTGAGAGGGTATGAGGTAGGCAAACGTTTTTTTTTTTTAAATAAAATATAATAATTGATAAAAAACAATTAATATAATTATATTAATTGTGCGATATGCAACTAATATGTATGTTATAGCTATAGTAAACGTAAACGACTATTCGTCTCAGGAAATTTTAATTCTTAAAAATACCGGTGGTCCAAGAGTTAATCACTTAATTAATTATATAAAATATCGCAGGGTCAAATCATGAATTGTATAGTTATAAATTTATATTTATACAATATTTGCAGAAGTGTAACAGAAGTAATTGATAATAAAATAATACAATGAAATATTTTACAAATATGTTCGAAATCTTTGATTATACGCATTATACTATCATATGTACGTTTTATGAGTAAAATATGTATAATACTGTATTAATAAAATGCACTTTTTAACTGATATAGTCAAAAATTTCAATGACAATGTAGATGTGTTATTTTTACAAATAAGTTCTGTGCTATAAAATATGCGGAAGTGTGCTTATATGTGTTCTATCTAAGAGAGTAGAGAAAATCATTTATTAAGTGTTAATATACAAGAATTCGTAATAATTAAGCACACTAAGCACTTAATAATGTGTTTAATGTTGCGGTATAAGGGTATTTGATAAAAATTAAGTATCACATAAATTTTGTTTTGTACTTACCGATTCATTTTTTGTTTAATACGAGTAACTCTTCCCATCATATACAATTGTTTATACACTATTTTAATTGGCAAAGACGGTACACAAAGCCTGCAATAACTGTAACAGTATAATGAATATTTATATCTGAAGTATAAAGAATAAAGCACCCAATTCATAAATATATAATCGAAATTAATAATTGGAAAAAAGCGTATGCACATACATTTTTTTTTCCATTTCATCTCGCTTACACTGGTATACCACATATCAACTTAAAATGTTTGTAAATATAACACATTTTTAAAATTGCTATTTCTCCGTTATTTATTTAAATATTTTTGTTTTTTTTAAATTTATTTGTATTTCTAAATTTATTAAGAACAATTTGTTGGACGAATTTTTTTAGACAAAATTACTAAAAGTAAAATGTGTAGCACAAAAACTACAAATGATAAAAAAAATCCGACAATAGTTTTGAAATTAAATCTAGTATACACCTGAAAAATTGCAAATTTTTCTGACCATAAATAATGAAGTTAAGGAATTATTTTGCTAATCGATGGTTGAGGTTTTTAGTTGATGAAATTCCTTAATAAATAAAGCAACGTTTTTTTACGTTCGTGATCGGATTATTTAGTTTTATTTCACTTTAAGTATTTCAATTGATAAATATTTAAGGAGTCTTCTTAATTTTAAGTTTACTTTATTTTCGATAAATTAAATTCAAAATTTGATTTACTTCACTGAACACCGACGTCACCTCCGAGAATAGTTGCCGTACGCGAGCAACAATTACAGTAGACGTTTGCTGTCATCGCTGTTTATTTGAAGCTTGTCAAAATTTATAATGTCACATCTGAAATTGCTCTACAATCCGTTGAGTCCTCCTTGCCGGTTTGTGCTGATGGTCGCCGACGCGATCAAGCTTAATGTACAACTCGAGGAGGTCGACATTCTATCGAGCAGATACTTATGCAGAATATCTCAGGTAAGCAATTGAGAGAAAGTAAAATAATAAGAAAATCATTTCATTTTCTATTGCATTCTTGAAATTATGTGAGTATATTTGCTTTTTTTGTAATTCAGTGTTTAATAGTCAGTTTTAAGAAGTAATGGCCGATATGTAGTTTATGGGACACAGCTAAAAATATTTATTTTATTTAGTTTTTTAGTAGATAGTAGAGTAGTCAAGTATAATAATAACAAATTTGTAGAGGAAAACGTTCATTTAGTTTCAAATCTAGATTTGATATTGAATTATAATTATATGTAATATACCATATTAATCGAAGCTGCGTTTCGTGTTTTATTGATCACATTAACAAAATTTAATGGAAAATTCTATGTCTATTGTTACCTCAAAAGGGCAGTTAGGTACTCGATTGTCAAATCTGTGTTTCACTGGTTTCAATGTTTACTACATAAGAATGATCGTATGGCCATATGAGTTTTCGACATAGTACGTCATCGTTTTTAAGTCCTAATCACATTTAGGTGCCCTTAAATATGGCAGAATATTTAGATTGGAATTGTATACATGGAAAACTACAACAATTTCAGGAAATGTATAGTTCTCATTTATTATATTTTTCTTTAATACATGCCAATAGTAAGCACTATACTACAAAATGGCGCAGACAGAATTATTATTTTAAGTTTTGTTTTCAGTTGAATATTATTATGCCTTAAAATGCACTTTAAAACAAAAAAATATTTCTAGGTTAAGTGAAAACATTTTTTTTAAATATCATATTATGACAATGCTGAAATAAAAGTCGTAACATACAAAATTAAAGTGCTGGAACTTAGGTTACTCAGTGATCTAATGAGGTTCGATACTACGAAATGGGTGGTAAAAATGTTAACCATTCATTCTATAATGATATGTACAGTGTCTGCTTAAATGGTTCAGTATTGGTATACTCATTATATACAAGGTGTACAGAAAATGAATAAAAAGCTTCAGGTAACTCAATTCATTAATTAATTTTTAATAGAAAATCCAAATAAAAAAATGTTGCATGGTTCTTCATTGAGGCTCACGAGGTCTTCGGAATTTTAAATATGTGACTATAAATTAGTATTGTTTTTTAAATATTTTGTAAAAAATCAATAGCATTAACAATCAATTAGTAACGTGTATAATTCCATTGATGTAAATGATTAATAAATCGGATATTTTTACAATTTTATAACTTCATCAGAAGCATTCTTTTAATTAAAATAGATCTGGCAACACGCACGCTCGTTTGCAAATTTGATAATGTTGACGTTTATTTGATTGATTTGACATTAGTTTATTCGAAAAAAGTCTACGTAAATCTACAATTATTCAAGTAACTTTCCAACGCATTTTTTTGTACGATGTATTCGTTTAACGAATATGCTGATATGTACATGGTATTTGGATTTTGCAAGGGAAATGGCAAGAGAAGAATATCGAACACGATATCCAAATCGACAACCCCCATGTAGTAATACATTCCGCAAATTGGACCAGAGACTTCGTGAATCTGGTAAATTTGTTCCAAATTACGTGAACAGAGGTAGATCTAGGGATCATGAAGATCCTACTTCCAGTACGAGACAAATAGCCAGGCAATTAAATGTTCCCAGCCAAACAACAGTGTATAAAGTGCTAACACAAAATCTGTTAAGGCCTTTTCATATCCGAAAAGTACAACCATTGTATGAAAATGACAATGTGCATAGAAAAGCGTTTTGTAACACAATTTTAAACAAAATTCAAGAGGAACCTAACTTATTATTTTAAATTCTTTGGAGCGATGAGTGTACATTTACGCGGGAGGGAGTATTTAATAGCCATAATTTTCATTTTTGGGCAGACGAAAATCAGCGGATGGTCAGAGAATTTGGGCATCAAAGAAAATGTTCGGTAAATGTTTGGCTTGGTATTTCAAATTTACGTGTTATTGGACCAATTTTTCTTCCAACTCGATTAAATGCATTGGAATATGTAAATGTTTTAGAAGAAAAATTATAAAATGTTCCATTAAATTTATTGGACAATATGCTATACATGCATGATGGAGCACCTGCTCACAGTGCACGAATTTTTAAAGAGTGGCTGGATGAACTTTTTCCCGAAATATGGATTGGACTTAATGGACCAATACTATGGCCAGCAAGATCACCGGATATGAATCCACTCGATTTTTGTATTTGGGGCTTTTTAAAAGAAAAGGTGTATGCAACACCTCCAGCGGATGATGTAGAAGTTATAAACAGGATAAATGCTGCAGTTGAATTAATTACAGAAGATATGTTGCTCCGGGTAATAAATTCTATTCCTCGGAGGCTCCAGATTTGTTTAGAAACTGATGGATACCAGTTTGAACAGTTTCTATAATTTTGATCTTAAACTTCAAATTTGACATGTGAAATGTATGATTATTTTTAATAACACTTGTTTGATCAAGCGTTGCCAAATGTATAGTTCTTTTAAGTGGCTCGTGAGGCTTAAGGAAGGACCGTGTGACTTATTTTCGTTAATATTTTTATCTAAAAATTAGTCAAAGAGTCACGTTACCTAAAGTTTTTCACTCATTTTCTGTACACCTTATATACTATACTATTAACACAAATGATGTATTAATATTATTATATTATATTAAAATATGGCAAATTTTATAAAAATCGAATAAAGCATTCAATTGTAATCAATAAAATAAATATTCTATTGTTTAAGTTTGAAGATAAATTCCGACTTAACAGTTAACTTTTGTATATAAGTTCGGTTGAATCACTATATTTAGGTCCCAGGAACCTAAGGTTAAGCCATTTCTCAACATTAACAGGGCACCCTGTATTTTACATATATCAAAAACTAACTCAAACTTTTCTTCTTAACTCCTTCTCCCACCTTAACCTCATCACAATTTTTACACCAGATCCATCTTTTCGCGTCCCTTCCATTCCATCTCGTCCATTCCTCAAGTATCTCCATACATTCATTTCCTAAATGTGTCTCTTCCTTTCCTACGCAGCACACACCTATCCTACCATTCTCCCATCCATACCTTTCTACTTCTCTCCTTCAACCCACACCAAGGTCGAATGTTAAGAGGTACGCTGGCCATTTCCTGTGCACTTTAATAAGATTTAATTAAGCTGCTACATTCACACCCTTTCCCAGCCAATCATTTATTATACTTTCAGATACTGCTCCTTCATATTCATATTTCCGTTCCACTCTCCGCTTACTCTCTCCTGCTCCAACACATCTTCTGCACAATTCCTTCACTACCCAATTCTCTCAACCTCATATCATATATTGCCAATCGTTCCATCGCTCCATACATACTCGTTTCTTGCAGCAGTATGTAACTAGGCATTGACTTCTCAACCGTCAGGAATAGAATAGAATAGAATACTCTATCATTCCCCACACTTCCACCTCATACATTAATATCGGCTTATCACATGCATTCCATAGATTGCATGCTATCTTCACGTTCCCTCCGAGCCACTTAACCTATTTTTCTTTCATTATATATCACGGTTTCCTTACCTTCATTTTCGCTAATTTGCTGTGCTCCCTTTATTCTCCATTCTCTTAAAACAAAAATCTTCTATCACTTCTCCCTTCTACGTCAAATCTTTCATTCATCCTTCTTTCCTTCAATTCATGTATCTCATCCACTTTGACTACTTCTCTATATTCACATACAGCCCTCGCTCATCATTATACCTCTCAACCCTCTTCAACATCGCATTCTTTTCTCACCATTCTCTTGCCAATAACACGACGTCATCTGCATACGCTCGCGCGTTTCTTCCATTTTACTTATGTATAAGTTGAACAATTACGGACTAAGTGAACTTATACTATACTCTGAACTCATCTAATATTCTACCCTTGCTCTCCCCATGTTTTCTCATACATTCATTTCGCAAACAATATAGTAATATAATAGCAGCAAAAAATATAGTTTCTGTTATTAAAAAGTGAATTCATCTGCTATCATTTCCAAATAATTATCCGTTGTTAATTGGTGTGAGGGTATTTTATTCTTAATTCTGATTGATACACTCCTACTCGATATGTCTATTGCTATTATAATAGGATCTATCTATGAGATGGTAACGACGATCAAACAATTCCTCGTTCATTATTTCAAGATGAAGCCAAGTTTCGCTTAGTGTTAATATATCATAATCTTCATATAGATAAAAACAAAAAAAAAATGTAACTTGGCTCTTAAACCTCTTACATCATAGAAAACCTAAATAGAAGAGCAACTCCCCTCAAAAAAGGACACTTATATTATTGTTTACATTAGAACATGGAACGTTTCTTGATACCAAGCCATTGAAAGCAGTTCTACCAACATCGAAAAATTTTGTTAGCGGGAAAATACTGGGATATTAAGTATATAATAATAGCGGAAAAAATAATAAAATGCATTTATTAAATAAATATTAAAATAATCAAAAACCATCCATAAAGAATTTTAAATAATATAAGGTATTAACATTTTTTAAACAATTTAAAAATTAACAAATATAATTATGATGAACAAGACATTTTTTTTAGTTCTATAATTATTCTATAATAATTATTTTTTAAACATAACACATGGAAAATGTCCACTACAACTCCATGTTATTATTTGGATATTTTCACTTCCAAGTAGACTCATATTATCGATTAAATATTAACACTACACAATAACAACACACTTTACACCACTGACATTTGAAAATACAAAGATTTATTTGGCTTCGATAACACTTTGACCATGATTTTGGCGGTTCTTAAAAAATTATCATACAGCTATCTTTTAAGTGCAAACGGCAATAGAAAACGTAACCGGCCAAATATACTACACCACGCATACGCTATGATTTTGATCATATTTTTCCAACTTTAAAAAATATAATAAATTTCAGGTTTCGATGTTGGTAACATTCTATTTTCTAATTTATACAAACGGAGATTTGAGTGACTCCCCACTGTAATATAGTAGAGCTAGAATTACTGCTAATGGGGCAGTTGAAACAATTTGAAGAATACCACGTATGTATTTAATTATTAAGTTTTCGTCCCCATTTTGCTCTCTTGTAGCCAGAGGTTTCAGATGGTCTCTTTGTACAGGAGTTATTTCACTTTTAAATTTAAAATTTCCTGTTTGCATGGTATTGGTGACACGAAGAAAGTTAATCGTAGATTTTTGATCCTTAAAGATCTCCAGGTTTACTAAGTATAATGCATTTAAACCATTCAAAAGTCGTTGATAATCCAATATTCTTTATTATTTAAAGTACATTTGTACTCAAGCAGATTGAATACAAACGTCCGTTGACGTTATTTAAGTTCCTGTACAGCAAGTTAACACTGATTTGATTGATATTTGTAGTTGATCCTAATGAGTCAGGTATATGTTTTTTTCTATGTTATTAATCCCGACTTTAAGTTGCTCAATACGTTTCTTATACGTTTTCTGATTACACTTTTGACACATATATTAGTTTCAGCTAAATAGTATCCGATATCATCATTCGTGAAGTGCGCAGTACAATTGACATGAACCCATTATTTGCACGGTCCGTGACATTTAATTTGAATTGAGGCCAATCATTTTCATACAAGTAGTATAGGCACGAACCATACTTAATACTAAAATCCTCACATGTGAGGGATAGAGTTGCATCTATCCAAGGAAGTTAATTATCTGGGAATTTATCTAGATAAATAACTTGCTTAAAATAGACAACTGCTCCACGTCAAGGTAATATAATTTTTAAAAGTACGATACTATAAATAATTCTAACAGTTACATAATAATAAATCACTAACAACACAAATAAATAGAAAACAGTATTCATTCACTTGGTCACAGTTATTTAAAAATATTGAATAAAAATGATTTGAAAATAATTAATAAATTATTTTCACATTTATCTCTGTGACTATAGACTTACCTACGTAAGTACGTTAAACAAATGCACATTAAAACAACTACTTCCCGGGCAAATACCCACGCCGGACATTGAATTACATAATGTACACCTGCTGCTGCATATCAAATATTGAATAATGCAACAAAATTTTTTGATCCGAGAAAAATTTTATGTAAAAACAACAAAAGGAACGTTACACAATATAAGGCCATCTGCAGACACGTGTTTCGGGATCTATCCCTCGTCAGTACAGCTATGCCTTACACAATTTAAAGATGTTAAAATAAATCAATTAAATTAATTCAAATACAATCAGCATAATTAAATCAGTTATATTAAATCAAATAAAACTAAATCAATTTAAATTAAATTAAACCAAATTAATTCAATTTAAATCAAAACCGAATAAAATTAAACGAAAAGAATTGAATCAAATTAATTAAAAAGAGCGACCCTCTGTATACTGTTTTCTATTTATATTAATAGCCAGCGAGGCATTTATTCAAATCCGAACCGAGAGAAGTTTTTTGTGAATTTGCGATAACAACAATACACGAGCGCACGTCCTCCTTCGCCGGTCATTACTATCTCAGCGCGCGGCAGGTGAGGGTCGCTCTTTTTAATTAATTTGATTCAATTCTTTTCGTTTAATTTTATTCGGTTTTGATTTAAATTGAATTAATTTGGTTTAATTTAATTTAAATTGATTTAGTTTAATTTGATTTAATATAACTGATTTAATTATGCTGATTGTATTTGAATTAATTTAATTGATTTATTTTAACATCTTTAAATTGTGTAAGGCATAGCTGTACTGACGAGGGATAGATCCCGAAACACGTGTCTGCAGATGGCCTTATATTGTGTAACGTTCCTTTTGTTGTTTTTACATAAAATTTTTCTCGGATCAAAAAATTTTGTTGCATTATTCAATATTTGATATGCAGCAGCAGATGTACATTATGTAATTCAATGTCCGGCGTGGGTATTTGCCCGGGAAGTAGTTGTTTTAATGTGCATTTGTTTAACGTACTTACGTAGGTAAGTCTATAGTCACAGAGATAAATGTGAAAATAATTTATTAATTATTTTCAAATCATTTTTATTTAATATACAACACAAATAATCTCAAATTTAAAAACAGCGAAAATCGTGCGCTAAGCTGAGGAGGCTGCAGTGACATCACGAAATCTGTTGCCCCGACCCCAAATGGAAAGACACGTTCACCGTATACTATATTAATCATGACGCTGTTCCAACTTAAAATTTAGTTTAGGGATTTTATTACAGGGGAGCAAAATTTGCAATCTCAAAATTTTTGAGTTACAGCAATTTTTAACTTTATCTGAATTAAGGTTAATGTTGTTTTATTAAATAAAAATCATTCGCTAGAGGCCACAGGTGCAGGGGGTCACTAAAAAACTCAAAATTAAAAAAAAATCGGTTAATACCATCTTATCCTATATTATTAAAAGCTAGTATTCTAGGTTATTCAAAAGTTTATGTAAATAACAACCCCGTAATTTATTTATAAAATTGAACAATTTGAAATGAGTAAAATACAGCGAAAAATGCGCTACACAAAAAATATATTACAGTTTCTATAAGAGATAATGTTCTCATTTTTTTATTTGAATAAATATGTGCATTGTACTTTAAAACCTCGCAAAACTTTTGAAGTACCTATTAAAGTGGTAGCAATATTATTTGTTTCTGTAATTCTCAATTTTATAAATGATTCTTCAACTATCAACTATTTCAGATATTTGTCGGCCGATTAAATGAATAAATAAAATATAATAATAGCGTTGGATTTTTATTTATTTATTTTTTTCTAATATTTTTTGTGGTCTTTCAGATAAATCCTCAACACACTGTTCCAACATTGCAAGACACGGATCTGACCATCTGGGAGAGTCACGCCATCGCGCCCTATCTAATCGCGAACTACTCTAAAGACGACACTCTCTACCCGAAAGACGTCAAACTACGCGCGATTATCGACCAGCGTCTGCACTTTGACACTGGTATACTCTTTCCCATTCTGAAGAAAGTTGTCGTAAGTAAAATATAATATTAAATTAAAACATAGTTGACAAGGAAATTAATACCTATAATTTTTGCACAAGCTGCTGTTAAAATCAAATTCTTTGACGTTGTTTAACGTATTTTTTTCCTTGTAAACAAACGTTTGCCATTTTATTAATAAATTAACAATATTATTGAGATATATTTGCCACGACCAATTTAAACATAAAATAATTAAGGATTTAATAATAATAATAAATTTTATTTTCTCACAGACTACATATACAGTATAAATGATACATAGAACTTACATTCTGATCTTCCATTACAACTACAACACTTATAAATTTAGAAATTTGATAATAGGATAAATAATATTAAATAAATTACTAATTATACTGTTCAACAAATGAAGACTTGCAATGAAAACCGTGTTAAGTACCTAACGAATAACTTTGAGATAAATGATTTTATTCTCAGGTGCCGTGCATTTGTGGACCAAATAGTCTGCAAAATTTTGTATAATTGCTGACGCAATATATTATTTCTGCCTGTGGCAGCATATTTTTGGTTAATGTACTTCGAATTGTATAAAAAAATATTATTTTGAAATTTGGAAAAACGTGTTATGTGCCAATAATGTTTCATGAAAAATGAGTTATGTTCCAAAATAGTTTCAGAGGCGCTATATGCTACAGCTACGAGTATACTGCTGGAGTATCGTCTTAAAATATAAAAATGCAAGATTATAAATTAATAATTCAACGATGATAATAAACTTTCTTTCAAAATGAGAAAATAAATATAAAAACCGACTTATCTATGCATTTCTCCCAAAAAGCAAAGCATAGCATAAATTCAATCAAATTTCATTAATTTATGCTTAGTTTCTCAGGCGCACTTTATAATAAATAGTGATGTGGATGCTTTTTCAATAAACCTCTTTGTACTGTGTTGCGTTCTCAAATTCGGATTGAAAAAATAAACAATGGCAATTAACTAATACCAAACAAAATAAAAATGGTTATTTTTATTATATTAAATTCTTGCAAACTATGACTATTAGATATTCGGATAAAAATTTATTTGAACCCCTCTGGGGGTTGATCTAAGAGCGGTTTGACAAATGTTTTAGGGATGCTGAATACGCCTTTAACATTTCTAAATCTATGGGAGTTAAAACCAACCCCGAAAATTAAACATTTTCCTAAAAAAATATTTAGCGGTGGGGGATATGCGGTGTGAAAGATTTTCCGAATTATGTTTATTGAAGTACATATGGAGAATGCGACTATATAAATATAATTCTAAAATCTGAACAAACCAATTTGGAAAATGAGAACTTAAATTTTGGATGGGGTGGTATGGCTTATTTCAATCTATAGTATAAAGTAAAACGAATACACCAGTGAAAGAAAATTTCAAAAATAATGATTTTTAAAAATTTTTTTAGCTTTGTAACTTTCGAAAGTTCTCCATGTTTAGCCACTTTAATTCGTTCAATTTATGACTTATTATATCTCACCTCCGCATTCCACAAATAAGTCTAACACATGTATTTCGAACTCTCTGGATCCGTGACATACTAGCTAGGAATGTATCAGTGAAGAACAATACGTAAATTGTGATAGAACTGTCGTTTCACAAAGTAAAATTTTATTATTTTTGTTTATATATTCGTGGTTATTATATATACGTCTTAGATTTACGAAAGCTGTATTAATTATTTAAAAAAAAAAACGGTTATTTAAAAAAAAAAAATAATGATCAAACCATACCTGTAAAGTTCGATCATAATTATATGGCTGTCTTCTTCTGTTGGGTAATAAACAGTCCATCTGTATCCTTCCTAATATTTACAGTTTTGTCTCTATAGCACTTAATAGTACCTGCTACACATAACTTTGGCATTTCAGGGAAGTACGGGAGTACGGTAGAGGCTGGTATCTGTTCCGGCCGGATGTTTTAATTTTGTCTGGGATTTTAATATAAACTCCCTCTCTACCGATTCGCATGTTAGGCAGTTTAATAAGAGCTAGTGTCTGTATTCTGTGTGCTGTTGTTAATGCTAAGAGGGTTACTAATTTCTTCCCAAGTGTATTTACACTAGCCTCCTCATTATGTACCGTCCTCAATTTCTTCAATACCATGGCCAGATCCCAAGTCGGGTATCTTGGCCGAGTTGGTCTAAAGTTACTCATACCCTTAAAAAATCTTCTGACTATTGGATCCTCACCAATGCTTGGATCCAAAATCAAACTTAAGCTAGACCTAATTGAATTTAACGTGCTATGCCGACCTTCTTCGTTAATCTTTGTTAGAAAGTCGATAATGAATTAAATGGATTTCTTAAATGGGTCTAAATCCTTACTAAAACAATATACCCACCAAGCTTTCAACCTAGAGTTGTATTGTTTAAGCGTGCTATTACTCAATGACGCTAGATAAATGTCGATGCTCTTCTCTGGTATAAGCCTCCGTCATAAAGCCTGCCTGATAGTTTGGCTGCAATCAGGGTATGATTTTCCCAAAGTGGATGTGGGCTCCTATTAATTAAAGAGAGCGTGCTGATATTAGGTTCAATTTTTAACAATATTGGATACCATAATTATGTAGTCCAATTTGGTGCAATTAAAATACCCTGTGCATTATCTGACTTGATCTTTTGCAAAGTGCGAAGAATCATGGAAAGTGTATGTCCAAGAAAGAATAAATCGTCGATTGCAAATGCTCATCCAAGAGACATAGCGGCTGCACTTGGTATTTAGCCTAGATGCAAATAAATCTATATCCGGCCATATCCCAAAACTACGGCACAGTTGATTATATTTATTTGCGCATAATCATGTCTAAATGGAGAGCCTTGGTCTGCTTCCTTATACTTTGATGATGGTAAATATGATGCAAAGACCCAGATTTCTTTGCAAGTTGATCCAACTTGGAATATTGTACCCCACCTATACGGTTTATGTACGCAATCGCCGTTGTGTTGTCTGTCCTAAGCAATATCTCCACGTTATTCAGTTCTGTTGAGTAGGTATGGGGTCACTTTAGACAGACAGCCTTGAGACTGCCCGTCCAAAGATGGCCGCCATGACGTCATCAAGGTCACCGGATGTGATGACCGTGCCCACCGGAAGTGGTGACGTGTCATCACATACGGTTGATAAGCCACGCCCACCGGAAGTCCTTATCAGTAACATCCGGTGGTGTGTGCACTTTTGAACCGAAGTCCCATAAGAGCCAATGTGTTAGAGTGAGACTGAAGTGAATGAAAGAGTGGAATGCAAGATCCAGTGCTGCCAACCTAAAATTCCACCGATA
The DNA here is from genome assembly GCA_963082785.1 of Philonthus spinipes. Lineage (NCBI taxonomy): Eukaryota > Metazoa > Arthropoda > Insecta > Coleoptera > Staphylinidae > Philonthus > Philonthus spinipes. Next base: position 24,344,215 of record OY720310.1, on the reverse strand, counting down.
TAAGAATGAATGTTATTGGTCGGTGATAAGACACCGTTTCCGTTTTGGACAGACAGACAGACAGACAGACAGTGTGTGTGTGTGTGTGTGTGTGTGTGTGTGTGTGTGGAATATAATTACTAGAAGCTGAAGAATGGTGCCTCTGATGGAATGTGTTCATCCAGAGTAATTTCAAAATAGATGCACTTCACAAACACATCCGATCACTACAAGAGTCGTCACTTTACAAACTGATAAGAAACACATCCGAACACTACGAGAGACAGGCACTGACTGATTAATTTTGTATAAGACACTATCATATAAGAGTATTAGTCTACGGAGCATGCGCAGTATATTGAGATTCTGCCAGAGTTAATTGTGCCAGATTTAAGTCACGTGATAAGTTTAGTAAATTAACGGCAGGAAAAATTAAATTCATCAATGGGTTTGTATAATTCAGAATAAGAAAATAAAAAATGTTACTCACTCAATCGTGAATGAAATACGTTAGTCTCTCAATGGTTCCATTATACACTACATCCATTTCGTCATCTTCCATTTCTTCAGGGTCTCTTGGGAAATCACAGTAAAAACTAAGACACTTAAGTTCACCTCCACGTAAATATGTATGTATATATCACATTCACGCGTCTCGCGTCCGGTGTAAGTTTCGGTTTTAAATTTGTTATTTCTTTATCCGTAATAATTTCTAATAAATATTTAACCGACATGGTCAAGGAACCCCGTGAACTGATTACAATTCGTCAACAGCTGACCGTGTTCTTCCGGTGTGTGTGATTGATAAGATAAATTAATGGCTGAACCTAGCGAAACAGACGCTATTTTTACGCGCAATATTTTTATGCTTTGTGAGATAATCAAATGTGAATTCCTAACTACAAGAAGAAGAAGAAGGAAGAGCAAAGGGTTTACAGTATAGTTCATGTGTTGGCTAAGGTAGCTGTATAAAATCATTACAGTGTTCAATGACAGAAATAAACTAAGTGTCTCATACTTATAGGTGAAAATAATGTTTGAAGAGATTGAAATCAGAGGAGATGTGACAAAAGACATAAGATTAATACGCGGTAAGTTGTGAAAATAAAAATATTAAATAAAATAATAATAATTATTTGTTAATTGTTATAGCTACGGTGGAGCCATCTAGTGAATGCAGTTTAGATCAATGACAGAAATAGATTAATTATGAAGAAATGGACGAGTGGAATGAGAAGAAATTGTGTGTACGACAATATAAACATGTGTAACTTTAAAAATAATTTAGGTTTAATGAAAGTACTAATCATTTTAAAATAAAATGTAATTCATTAATCACCTCACGCTAAATGTTTTATCAGTTGTATATTGGGTTGCCTATGCTCCATCGCTTAATTGTTTACATATGTTATTTAATATATTTGTGTGGAAATTAATTGCATACGTAATAAACCTATCAGATAGTAAATTAAAATTTGGAGTTACATGTTAATGGTATTTACCTGTTATATTTCTAAAATTATTAATTAACATTAATGTGTTAAGTAAATAAAATACAAATAATTTTAAAATCTATTTATTAGAATATATTATAAAACGTAGAGATTGCATTAGCTTACACACAATAATTAAATATTTATTTACATCGTAATAAAACTAAAATTTATGTTTCTTATAGCCATAAGGTACAGAGTTATAGTCTTCAAATTTCCGTTTGGTAGAAAGTGGTTTATACATTTTTGTTTCAATCCGAGTCACTAATTGATGTTCAGCTGTTCTGCGAATTTTTGTTGTTACCACGGGTATGGGGTCACTTCTTTTTAAAACCATTTCAGCAATCTTTTCAAATTTTATTAATTTAGAAGTAGTATAGTTGAGTGTTATACCTTTAACCTTCACTGAAGCATTTATACCTTTTTGTCCAAACACCTCATATCCGTAATTTTTCGGACCACCAGACACAAACTTTAAAATAAAACTTCCCTTGCCGTACAAGGGTTCCAACTCGTCCGTCATCTCACCTATGAAATTTCCTGTAGGTACATCGTATTCTCCTTCACGTCCAATATAAATTACAGAGTCTGTGTCGTAATAGATTACTCGATCTCCTAATTTTTCCAAATAACTATAAAGTTTAAGTCGTGCTTGAGCAGTTGTGTATGCAGCAAGTGTTACATTTACTGTACTGAGAGGATCGTATGCCTCTTCGATAAACTCGTAGTTGACAATCACCGCTTCCTCATTTACCGGCAAAATTCCGCAAACTTCCATTGACGGGTTTGTTAATAATCCAAAAAGTTCTTCGGGTTTATTAATAATGGATGTTTTCGGTTGATTTTCCTTCTGTCCTAATTTTCCCCAGAAAGAATTCAGAATGAGTTTTGCTAAGGAACGTAGACCGGGGTTTTCCAAAATTTGTGAAAATTCCAAACGTACACCTTCGGCTTGGAAAAATTCTTCAATATACTTGTCCTTTTCTTCTTGAGTATTTAAATTTTTGGGCCACCCAGAAGCTTGTTGTTTATATTTAATAAAGGTGTTCATCATTTCAGTGAACAAACCTTCGGAATTTAATTTAGAGTCATATTGCATTGATTTGTACTTCCAAATTTCTTGAATTTCAATCATTTTATAGCCTTTTTGTAGTGCCTTATGAACTTCTTCAATAACCCATGTTCCGTGTAAAGTCCTATCCTCGTTGTAGTCATTACATTCAGCATTTTGGTCCATATCTTCTCCACATTTTCGACAAAGTACAAACATTAATTTGTTATTCATTTTAAGAGGTAGCACAGGGTGATAGAGATCTGCAGGTGGTAGGATTGAACATTTAATTAACCCGCAACTAGTACCAAGGTCAATTTTCAAACACTCTTCATTGCCAATTATCACTTCAGGGTGGTCAATTGGAAATCTTCCGTACTTGCAAGCCCACGGGTAAAGGGAGCAAACATCAACGTATTTGATTTTCTCACTTGGCAAAGCCTCATAGTACTCCTTGCAATTGCCCGTCCTTCCTCCGTAAAAGGCATCGCGAGGATTAAGGGGTAGAGAAGCCAAAAGATGATGGTTTTCTGTATATTGCATAATCTCAGGTGATTCTCTCAATTGCTGTCTGAATTCACATTCCCACATTTCGACAACTTCGTGTCCGAGTTCCCTGAGTCTTGCGGATTTGGACAGAGTAGATTCATATCTTGTATTTAGGGATTCATTGGGGTTGTCGTGTAAAGGTGTGTCACGGTTATGTGTGTAACATCGAATACAGCCGTGGTAATAACATCCGTGGAATTCAAACACTTGGTGTGTTTCTTCACAATATCCGTCCACCTCTACACCTTTTACAATTGCCTCTCTCTGTTTTGCAGAATGTACAATATTTATGTCTCTTTGTTTTTCTTCCCACACCAACCACTGTGTACCTATTTTGGACTGATTGTTACGCCACCTGTATCCACCTTTCGGAATTATTCCTATGGTGTTTGACTTAAGGAAATTACGACGATACACTTTATTACATGCAGAGGCAATCGTACAGGATTCTGTAAAGGGACAAACATTTCCAACATCCAGAAGTAGACTTCGAAATTTAATACATGCAGCTGTTAAAATCTCCACATCACTAATACAATATTCAACTAGCTCTTTCTTAAAATCAAATTCGGTATCTTTATTAGCTTCGTACCACTCAAGAAATGCGTCTCGAGCCTCTGTCTTCATTAAATCGGGGCTATAGTAGTCTTTGGAAGGAAGAGGGCCTACGTAATCATCATTTTCTGTTCTGTTAAATAAATGGGGAAAATATCCTTTCTTGAAATTATCACCAAGGCCGAAAGCTTTAGGAAGAGCACTGAGAGCCATAGGGAAAAAGTTTAAACTGTCAATAAACTTTACATTATCATTAGCCATCTGTATAATTTTAGTACCACGCATAATCAAATCAGGTTTCAAATCAGTTTTTGTTAAAATATAATTTAGGATAAATTGATGATCATACGCTTGGCCATTATGGGCAATAACCACAACATTTTTAAATATCTTTCGCTGATTAAGAACATATTCCAGGAATCTCTCAATAGGATTCGTTTTCAAAATATTTAATCGATGTCCACACTTATTGCAGAGTTTGACATCACTATCGATACAGTTTTCGCAGCATGTCTTAAATACACACAAATTTGGTTCATGTAGCAAGTCTCCATTTTCTAGATGATTTTCTTGTCTTGACTCTAGATCGTAGAACACATATAAAAAGTCTTTTAATTTCGGTTTTCCTGTGTCTGGCTGCATATAACACAGGTGATTACTGGGTAAATGTTTCTGACAAATCTTGCAGTAAATGAAGTGCAAAGAATCGGGTTAAGGTAGCGTTATCTACAGTGAAGCCTCCCCATAATCATTGAACAATGTCTGTTCCTAGATAAGGGATTGCAGATACAAGGTTTGTAATAACGGTAGCCCCTCAGAATGATATTTGACCTCAAGGTAAAACGTAGCCAAGGAAAGCTGTTGCTATTACAGCAAATAGAATTAATACTCCAATAGTTCAGGTTAAAATAAGATTATATGATCTGTAATAAATTCCTCGGCCAACATGTATGTAGATACAAATGAAAAAGAATCTAGCTCCATTAGCTCTATTAAATGCTAAATCTACATTTGCAGTGTAATGTATTGCTAAAAAGATCCCTGTGACAATTTGGAGTCCTAGGCATAATCCTAGAAGGGATCCAAAATTTCATCAGGCTGAAATATTTGTTGGAGATGGTAGGTCGATTAATGACCCATTAATAATTTTAAGTAATGGGGATTTAAGGCGTAAAGGTGTTTTCATTAAAATTTTTGTCGTAATGGGCCAAAATTAATATTAGTAATTTTAACAACGGCAATTAATGTGATGAAAAGATAGATAATAATTATGAATAAAATAATATTTGTGGGATAGTTAAAAAATTTTCTTAAATTTATTGTGAATGAATAATTAGTTCCTAAAGTATTGGAAACATTTATTATTGAAAAAATTAAATTATCTGAAAATAAGTAAATTAGGAATCTTATTATTATTAGGGTAGTGAGTGTAAAAAAAATAAGATTTGAAAATTTAAATTTTTCATTTGATGCAATTCTTGTTATATAAATAAAAAGTACTAATATACCCCCAATTATAATTAAGAATAAAATATAGCTAAATCAAAAATTGATATTTATTAGCCCTGTAATAATGGCAATTAGAATAGTTTGAATTAATAAGGTAATCCCCATAGATAAAGGATGTGATAAAAAAATAAAAATTCTAGATAGGGAGAGAGATATGATGAAGAGTGTAATGATGCAGAGAATAGTTTAATAAAAATATTAATTTTGGAGATTAATGATAGGGATTTCCTTTTCTCTGAAGTTTTAAAAGTATTCCTTATTTTTGATTTACAAGATCAATATTTTATTTAAATTATTAAAACTGATGGTAATTTTTTATTTATTTTCAATTTATATATATATAATGGGATTAGTTTCATTTTGTTTAAAGCGTAAACATTTTCTTTTAATGTTATTAAGATTAGAATTTATTATTTTGTCTTTATACTTTATGTTAATTACTTATTTAAGGTTATTTAGATTTGAATATTATTTTAGAATATTTTTTCTTTCTATGAGAGTTTGCGAAGGAGCTCTAGGGCTATCTTTATTGGTTTCAATAATTCGAACTCATGGAAATGATTATTTTCAAACTTTTAATGTATTATGATAAAATTTATTTTTATGATATTATTTATGATTCCTTTAAGATTTATTAAGAAAAGATTTTGAATAAATACTTGGATATATTTTATTATAACTTTTTTATTTATGGTAAATTATCGTGTTGATTTTATATATTTTAATATAAGATATATATTTGGGATAGATTTATTAAGTTATGTTATGATTCTTTTGAGATTTTGGATTTGTAGGTTAATAATTTTAGCTAGATCTAAAATTTTCATTAAAAATTATTTTTACAATTTATTTATATGTATGATTCTTGCCTTATTAGTATCTTTAGTTTTAACTTTTAGTTCTTTAAATTTATTTATTTTATACTTATTTTTTGAAATAAGATTAATTCCTACTTTAATTTTAATTTTAGGGTGAGGGTATCAACCAGAGCGGATTCAGGCAGGAACTTATTTATTATTTTATACTATATTAGCTTCTTTACCAATAATAATTTCTATTTTTTTCTATTATAGAGAATTTGGGACCTTGAGACTTTTATTTATGAATAAATCAATTAATTTATTTATTTTATATTTTTTTATAAATATAGTATTTTTTGTAAAAATACCGATATATTTTGTTCATTTATGATTACCAAAGGCTCATGTTGAGGCCCCTGTATCAGGTTCAATAATTTTAGCGGGAGTGATATTAAAGTTAGGGGGATATGGTTTATTACGTTTAATAGGTCTATTTTTAGACGTAGGGTTAAAAATTAATTATTTATTTATCAGATTAAGAATAATTGGGGGTGTATTTGTCTCTTTGGTGTGCATGCGTCAGACGGATATTAAATCATTGATTGCCTACTCATCAGTAGCACATATAGGAATAGTTTTAAGAGGGATTATAACTTTAAATTATTGAGGATTATGTGGGTCTTTAGTTATAATATTGGCCCATGGATTATGTTCATCTGGGTTATTTTGTTTAGCTAATATTTCATATGAGCGGTTAATAAGACGAAGATTATTTTTGAATAAGGGCTTAATTAATTTGATACCTAGAATATCTTTATGGTGGTTTTTATTTAGATCTTCAAATATGGCAGCTCCTCCTTCTTTAAATCTTTTAGGAGAAATTATATTAATTAATAGATTAGTGAGATGAAGTTATTTTTGTATAATTCCTTTATCATTTTTGTCATTTTTTAGAGCTGTTTATTCATTATATTTATATTCTTATAGACAGCATGGCAAATTATATTCTGGGATTTATTCATTTTCTATGGGTTCGAGGCGTGAATATTTATTATTAATTTTACATTGATTGCCTTTAAATATATTAATTTTAAAGGGTGAAATTTTTACATTATGGATTTAATTTAAATAGTTTAAAATAAAATTTTGATTTGTGGAATCAGAGATATGCAGTAGCATTTTAGATAATTATATCAATTTGTTTTATTTATTCAGGAATTTTTTTAATATTTAGAATTTCAAGATTTTTGATAAGATTATTATTTTTAATTTTAGATTTTAGACTTATTTTAGAATTAAATATATTATCAATTAATTCATGTTCTATTGTGATAACGATTCTTTTAGATTGGATATCACTTTTATTTATGAGATTTGTTTTATTTATTTCTTCTATAGTTGTCTTTTATAGAGAAAATTATATAGAAGGAGATTTAAATATCAATCGCTTTATTATATTAGTTTCTTTATTTGTTTTATCGATGATGTTGTTAATTATTAGACCTAATTTAATTAGAATTTTACTAGGTTGAGATGGGTTAGGGCTAGTTTCTTACTGTTTAGTAATTTATTATCAAAACGTTAAATCATTTAATGCAGGTATGATTACACACACACACACACACACACACACAGCCTATGTATTTTAGAATTGCGAATAAAACATAATGGCTCAGAGTGTCAAAAGCTTTGCTGTAGTCAAGGAGTACCTGTGCAGTTATTTTACCCTTATCACAACTGTCAAGTATATCATCAGTTACTTTTAAAAGTGCAGTATTACAGCAATACCTTCCCTATATCCCGACTGTAATTTAGGCAAAACATCGTAGGTAGCTAAGTGCTGTTTAATTTGATAATGTATATTTTTTCTATTAGAGAGTATGGGTAAAATACTAACAGGCCGCAGGTGTTGTAACTACGTAAAATTTTTAATTTTCGGCAGTAAAAGGACCAGAGCTACTTTTCAGCCGTAATATTTGTAAGATATGGAGATATGTACGGCCAACTCAATTACTATAGTTTAAGGTCTAAACCGTCATATCCCTTTGCGTTTGTTTTAATTTCTTTTAATATCTTGTTAACGTCTTCAATATCGGCTAGTTTTAAATTAAACAACTCGCGAAAATCACATTTATAATTTCTATTATATTCATTTATGGTATTAGTAAAGTCTGTATCAGGTTTGGGTATTGAATCAATGAAGTAGTTTTTGATATCACTGGCAGCGTCGATTTCCGATATGTTTACATATGATTTATTAGATATAATATTGAGATCTCTCAGGTGTTTCCACATTTGCCTAGGTTGCGTACTATATATACGATTTCTTTTCATTTTTTATCGCTAAGTTTGTGTATTTTCGTATACTCTTATAGTAATCCCAATCACAAGGATTTTAACTTTTGCTGAATTTAATTTTGGTGGTTATACATGGCAACCAGTACTTTACGCGTGCGCGTGTGATTTTAGTTCAGACATGACTTTAGATTTCCAATGCCAACTTCGTCGTCGATTTTTGTTATACTCTCGATATATCGTTTTAAATGGAGCAAATCGATTAAAGATATTTAAGAGGGAGTTGATTAGTAAGTTAACTTTATCATTAATTTTATTTAAGTAATACAATTCTGATAGTGGATTCGAATAAAGTTATGCAAGTTATGCAGTCTGTTAATTCCCCAATGGGCAGCAAGAACTCATTTAAAAATTGCGATCCATGTATTAGTATTTTGTGAACACTTACAGGCATACGGTACCACCCATACAGATGATGAAATAGTTTTGCTGTCTCAAAAGTATTGTGACAGTCTTTCTCGCCACTTTGCCACCGGCTAGTGATTTTAAATTTTGCGGCGCTGGCCGTGAGTCATATTAATTATACATACCTCAGCACAACTGGGCGCCAGCCACTTGAGTGGCAGAAAGGGTTACTGTTAATCTTTGGCTTGCAAGTTAGTAAGTAGTAACAAAGCAAATTAACTTAACAATTCCATGAATTAACTAAAACAACTGTACACGGAGATCAAATGACGATTAAGAAGTAGTGACTAGAATTATAAATTAAATAACTTAATAGGAATAATATAATTACTAAACTAAGAAATACAAAATGTAGCCACTCTAATAACAAAGCTAAATGAATGAATGAATGAAATTGAGTTCCTTGGCCTGTTCGTAATTGGAATAAATGTAGCCTCACCGGTTATAATATCCTTCGTGCCCACAGAACATCTCCTTGCATACAGCAGTAAACCCTCAGCAGCGATCAATAGCAGTAAGCAGCAACTCAATAATCCGCAGTAGCCGCTATATGTGTTACGGGGAATACTTAGCGGATGTGCAATAGGCGGTGCGCTTCGTGCAGGTTAAGCAGACTTCCTGGCAGCAAATTTTTCGGGCTTAAATGTTTCCAATTTCGACGTCGGTATGCTCTTAAATCCTCGATGATCGGGGTACCAAGATAGGGTTAACTACGGTATAAAGGCAAGGCAGTATCAAATTTTAATGAGACCCTAAGTGGCTACTGCGTCACAAACTCGCGGCTCTACACGTAGAGCGATATATAGGAAAGGTGGCTACTCCACAATTAACAAAAAGTATCACAAAAAATACTACTACGATAGGGTTAACCTCAACCACAAAAAAACAGGCTACAACATTTAAATACAACGGAACGTTCCAGAAAAATGGAACGTTACAGTATACTTGTCAAAAGCTGCTAGATTGATATCACAGCCAATTGACAATGTAATTAAAATATTTCCAAACCGTCTTATCAAATTTTCGTCGATTTGTGTGATCTTGGTTACCACTTCGGGATTGTGAAAAAATCGCCTTGCTGTACTTCCAGTGTTTGATGTCCCTGCACCTTGTGTTACAGTATCGACGCGAATTCCTAAGGCCTTTCTTAGTTCTTTTTTAATATTTTCTTTTCTAGCGATGAGAATCGGCGACAGTGTGCGACGTTTCTATTAAAGCGCCGTTAACACGTTCAATACATTAGTCGCATATTTGTTGTAAAAATTATTATTTAAATTATTTTAAACTGGTGTCAGCTCCGAGTTATTGCTGTAATTATTATCAGCTTAATACATATTTTAATTTTATCTGAAATATGCGAACACTTTCTCATTTTGCTTAAATAAACTTAAATAATTAATACATATTTAACACGTTGGCTGCCAAGGTATTCTCGAAGATTCTGGTCCTAGAACCCAATTTAATTTAATCAAATAATTATATTAAAAACGTTAATTACAATATACGCTAATCATTAAAAAGCTTATAGAATGATTTTAAAATCACAAACAATAAATATATTATTTTTACACATACATGTTTTATTTATATCTTAATGACGTTTCCAATCATTTATGCCAACCCTATTTTTTTTTTCTCTTCCCAGAAGCCAACTATTTTATTTAAACCATCCTATTAGATTAGTCGTTTCGGTACAAGATTGATCTGTAACGAGATAATTCGTAGTTTGCGTCCTTAGCGGGAATCAACCTATCTCATAGTTGATAGTCAAAGTGTTAATTACAATAAATAATATCGTCCACTTAAGATCGATAACAATAGATAACGATAAGCGAAAGAGATATCTGAGGGGACGGATCTCTAAGAAGATGGAAATGGTTTCTTCATAGCAATCCCCACCTCTCGGAAAAATGCAAGAAAGCGAGGTTTTCTTAAAGTAAACATTTGCCGGAGTGTTAACGATTCCCTCGGATTTCTAAGGAGATTGGGTGGTTTCTGCATAGCATGTCTAAATATAGGTTTAAAACTAAATAACCGCGTGATTTTTTCATTGAAATTAAATTAATCGTTATTTAGATATTTCACCGGTGCCATATATTTAATTTTATTTTATTTGCAGAATCCAATCCTCTTTAAGAACCAGTTCGGTATCACACGCAAGGACGCGAAGGACATCGAAGCCGCTTACAATTTGACCGATCGATTCCTCTCTGGAGAGAAATGGCTGTGCGGAGACAAGATGACCCTCGCTGACTTATCCTGTGTTTCAACCTTGAGTACGCTCGATCTTCTTTATCCTATTAGGGCGAAAAGTTATCCGAACCTTTATGGGTTCCTGAAGACATGCGAACGGCTCCCCTATTATGAGAAGTACAACACGCCCGGTTTGGATCAGATGGCGCACGAGATACAGAATAGGTTGATTTATCGGACAAAGTCAAAGTCTAAGATCTGATGTATTGTTAATATTAAATAATTTGATAATTTGAAGCAAAACGAAGAATTTTGTCTTTTATTATTTGGGCGTTTAGCGATTTTCAACAATTTTTGTTCGACGCACTGAGAGAATAGTTAAAATAAGAAGTATCAGAAATATGCCAGCAATTGTTATATATGCACTTATTCCGAATCTATTATTAGTATTACCATTAATGTTTTTTTTTTAAATAAAGCTATTAGCTTAAACTTATTCCTCAATTGTTATTATTTCTTTAATTAATTAGGTAAAAGATAGCGCTTGAGTCGTCTTCCATTTATTATCTTAATATTCCTATCTGGGTTTATTGCTTATTGACACATTTAATGAATTATCAAATATAATAAAATAATTTTTTGAGAGTAAATGTCGCTATTCTTATGTGAAAATTAGCCTAGTGATCACGTTAACTTACAACGTGATGAGTGATTTTAATAATAGTACAAATTATTTGATTATTTTTCGTTATTTTTCAATTGGAAAAATTATACCGCCCTCTCGTGGTTAGTTCAATTAATAACAAACTTAGCAGTGGTGCGTACTGTTCTTATTATCCAATCGATTTCTCCTGTTATAACCTTCCAAACGACTAATGATGTTGTTATTTTTAATAATACAATAATTTCCAGGCAAACAAGCAATTCCTTAATTAACATCAGACAACGATCAATATAGAATAGTTTATGCGATTCTTTAATGTTCGCTTGATATCAATTTCTCCGACGTATTCTAAAATTTAACATACACAAATTTAATCGTTTGTAATAAACTTATTAATCAACTCCGCTTCAACACATTAAATGTCTTTAATAACCAGCATAAGAACCAGCCTGAAATGGAATTCATATTTAGGCCTCGTACCTGCTTATAACAGAAAAACCAACACGTTTACAAAAAGTAATATCCACACAGTGTGCACCGCGATTTTTATTTTCGTTACTGTTTTATTTTCGATAACATTCATAAATTCATATTATGATTCGCAGGCGATGGTTGTAGTGGAATTCGTTATGTTGTTCATAACCAATTCAATTATGTGGGTGGGAAATAAAACGTGGAATTTTACGAAATTGCAAAAACTAGCGCGTAACTTTCACACAATCGATGAAGAACTTTCAAAATGTAATTTTAAAACAAACAGTGAGGCGCGAACAAAAAGTAACTTTGAAATAAACAATGGGGAGAGTTCAAAAGGTATTTTTCTAGTAATTAAAATGAAGTTTTTGAAGGAAAAAACTAATTTCAATAAAAACTTGCTTTATTCAATAGCCCCGCAAATTATTACCCTGTTTTTATCATTAGGTCACACCGTCACTTATATTTGTTACAATAGTATATATTACGATTATGTTGTCTGTGTATATTTTTTTATCGCGGAAACCATGGTTTTGTCGGTTGTTTTTCTGCAAGCAGAAATTTTGTTTTCGTTGGAAATTTCGCTGCGAGCGTGCAATAAAGTCCTCTGCGGATATTTTTTGGATGCCCATTGGATTGAGAGAGTGTTGAATTTGTGCGGGTTGTTGTACGATCAAGTTGATTTATTCAACGGAATCTTCGGTTGGCATCTTCTTCTTATCTCCTGTCATTTTATTTTAGGTATATTGGGTTATATTAATTTTATAATCGGAGAGGATATAATGGATTATGATCTATTGTTTTTTTACAGCATCTGTCATTCTGGGTATTGTTTCATGGTAAGTTTAATATTCTTAGTACATACGTCGATTAATTCGGTCAAATAAGTTTTTGAATATTAAATAAAAAAAAAGATTAAAATTTTTTTAAACACTTCAACATTCGTCTAAGTTTTCAAAAATATTTAATTTTTAAAAACTTAAAATAATGTTACAATTATATGATTAATTTGTTTCTCATTGATTACTTGGTAAAATAATTTTATTAAGGCGAGTATAACACGTATATGAAATGTGGTGTTCATTTCATTTGAAAATTATGAGTAGTAGAGTGTTGAAATGTTGACAGATTATATTAGTCATAATTTTAATTAAAAATATAAGACTACTTTTAAAAAAAAATAAAAATGTTTTGTAGATATAAAAAAAAGTATAGCTTAAATTTTTGAAAAACAAAAAAGTACTCCAACCTTATAAAGACAATTCTATTCTAGATATAACCTGTAAGTTTTATCAAGATATGATAACGCATATCGAAATGGGGTTGAAATTAGTGTTTTAAAAATTTAGTCCAGTAAAATGCTGCCGCCTTGAGGATCTAGCCTTCCTTCAAGCTTTTGTACACTCACTGCTAAAATGACTCGACGCGGCGGTCTTCAGCTGAGCGAGCGATCATTATATAATCCATAATTGAAATAAATTGCCAGTTTTATATAAATGGATATTCGGATCCCACTTTCAGAATATAAATAAAATTAATTATTTTCTGCAAAACTTTAAAAACACAAAATATTAATAATTACGAATAATTTTAAGACAAATATTAATAATTTCTTATTTTGTATAACTATAACCTAAAAGATGAAAACATATTATAATGGCTAAAAAGCCTTAACAAAATTTGTTTCATGACTAATTAGACACGCAAAATCATTTAGCATATATGGGGTGTAATTAAACAGAAGAAATAATTTTCAATGTTAATTTCTTTCTATTGACGTGTTATTTTAAGTCATTCTTGAAATTGTGTAGAGAAAAAGTGCTGGTTATAAACGTTACTCATTTTTTTACGTATGAAAATCCGTTAAATTAATAAAAGAAAAATGAATATGGTCACGAAAATATTGGTTATAATGAAATAAAAAAAGTTTATAGAGGAAGTTGACGGAATACATATCATTGATTTCACGAAAACTGTTATAAAGACGATATCAATTTAAATTTTCACTTAACTTTGTTAAAAACTTGAGAGTAGTTACCAGATATTTAATACATTTTACGAGAGCTAGCAAGTTAATTTATCACTATCACTATTATACAGTGTTAGTCAAAAATACTGGAAAACCTAAATAATTCACAAATACTTAATAATTAAAAAAAAACACTTCAGATTTATTTCGACAATTTGGAAAAAATAAAGATTACAAAATTACAGAATTCAATTAAATGATAAAACAAATTAAATCTTACATCAATATGATAAACCTAAGTTTGCCTAATTATTTTAGCAAATTGAACGTAATATATATTAAAATTGTATTTAAATGATGGCTTATTTACACCCATGAAGCTTTTATTTAAAACTGTTTTTAATTCTTACGCTTAGAGAATAATTTAGGTGATCTGCTAATTTTAATTAACCATGTAAATTTTCATTGCAATAAATATTTTCGTGAAAAGATCATTACTTTTATTTATAAAAAATATAATTGAAAATAGGTTATTGCAACAACTTGTAATAGCAGGCGAACATGAAGTTGAAGTTGCCTGCTATAGAAAAAAGAAATAATAATTGAAAAAAATTCTGTACAACGGAGTTAAAAACAAATTTTGTATATTTCGTATCATATGCAAAACACTTAATAACCCGATAACTAAACACGCTTGTGCAAAAAAAATTGGATTTTAACTTCAATAAGTATGAAATCTGCCATAATTGTAGAAGGATTTAAAAATGTGTAGAAATGCAAGGTGTAAAATATACAAAATTAGTTAGGGACGGTAACAGTAGGGTTACAAAAGAGCTATTATATGAAAAACCGTATGGATAAGTTACTGCGCAAAAATTTGAATGCAATTTGTAATAAATTAAAAAAAAATAGTAAAAAAATCAAGAAGTTCCTCAGAGCAATTAGTTCCAATAAAATTATGAAAAGATTTAGATACCCATATAATTAAATTTCGTGTGGTTAAAAAAATCTCAATTCATCCAATACAAGTCACGCTTACAAAATGTTAAGCCTGAAAAAAGATAGATAGATGGAATACAGTAAATGATATTTTTGGATTGCATCAAAATTGTGCATCACACAGGGCTTACATAAACAAAATATTTAAATATATGGGATGTGGAACTTTGAATTACATCAACATTTTTTTAATTGTCAACGCAAACGGGAAAGTCATACGAAAAATTGAAAGGACAATAAAATAATATATACGAATAGATGTGATCCCGATCCTGAAAAAAAAAACGTAAGGAATATTTCATAAAATACATTCAGCGGAAATAGTGCAACTTATTACAAATTGATACATGAAGATGTTACAATAAGTAAATTTTAAGAAATAACTGGATTTAAATTAGAACCTTCTGGTGTATTTATAGGAGAAAATGAACTATTTTGTTTAGGTGTGAATGTCTAGAAATAGCTGAAAAAATATAACAATTTCGAGTAAAAAATCACATAATTCTTTCCAGTACGAGGACAACTTCATATGTATAAAGTAAATATCTATTATTTTTCTGTTGTAATGGAAATATTTAAACATGGAAATTAATATCGGTTTACTGTTTCGATTTCTGTTATTGTTGTTGACTAATTATAATTATAAAGTTGTGTTTTTCTATTTGAATATTGATGAGCAAAATTTATTATTTTAAATATACGAAATAATCAATTATTTTTGGTAATAAAATGATATTTCAAAAGATGAACCCTCTATATCAAAAGTGTAACATAACATATTTTATTTTACTAATGATTTCAATAATTTATTGATTCAATATATTAATTACAATTAAAATAAAACACGAAGAATTAAATATTAATAATTAAAAATACTCGTAATATTCCAATAATATTTTTTATCATTTTTTTAACAGTGAAAAGAAATATGTATATATTATATAGATATAAAATAATAGATTATCCTATGGTTTTCGGAGAACATTCCTTTCAGCTCAGCATTTTAAAGTAATTTTTAAGTTTTATTTTTTATGAAAAGGTATTCTTTCTTGATTTGTTTTTAATAAAATTTGAAATTGTAAGGAGATAATAAAAATATAATATTACTTTCATATATTTTACTTAGCAACAATAACATTTTAATAAATAAACCATAGCTTGCATAAATTTTCAGCATTTGTAAAATAAGACGAAACAATATTTTCGTTCATTCTTAATTACACGCGTTTTCTCTCTCACTTAAAACGATGCTGATATGTATGCATGCATAAACTGCCATCCCTTCACACCGAGAATCGAGAGCCTACTAATGCAAAAAGTGCAACAATCAGCAGGATTGTACAGCGAACTGAAACGTTTTTCTGATTGTACACATACCATATTTGGCATCGGATGTCTCTCTCTAAACTTTGTGAGTCTTTAAGCGCGCTTGCTGCGAAGATCTGCTATACTCCCCTTAATATAACATAAACGACGAGTACCAGCCGAAGGCGCGACAATCGAAGGCAATAAACCACCCGAAAGATAATAATAGCCGCGAGATGCCCACACACATGCACGCACGCCCCCATCCGCCTCTAACGAGATCTCCGCCGAGAGAACCCATCCCAACACCGCACTCCTTAAAAATTAGCGGGGTCTGAGAAGACCCTGTCTCTTCCTCTCTTCTCCTCTCCCGCTTCTTCTCTCCGCCATGCTGATTGGGTCCTCAACGGATTCCCGTCACATTTGGATGGGGAGTTTCACCTCTTTTACCTTTCAGTGTATGTGGTCTTCTTTCATTTTTGGCTTGGTTTTATTACAACTTTTTGCTTTTTCATTCTGTCCTTTTATATTGCTTCATCTTCGATTATTTCCTTCGCCCACTCATTAATCTTAATCTCATCTAACTCGTTCTCTATGAGTTTGATTTCCAGATTTCCATAACCATCCTTGATTGTCTTTCTAGCAATCTTTCTGCTTTCTGTTCTGCATCTTTTCATAATGTGCTCAGAATCTTCTTTTTCAATGCCACATTCGCACATTACATCTGTCTCCTTTAATTTAAACCTCTGTATGTATGCCTTTATATTTCCATGTCCTGTAACTATTTGCACTGCCTTGCGATTTAGTTTCAGTCTTTCGTTTCCGACTTTTCTGCAGTATGTATGCAATATTCTGCCTCTTTCTTCTCTCTCCCATTCTTCTTGCCACCTTCTTCCTTCCTCTTTCTCTCTTTCCTTTTGCCTGTCCTTCTGACTTTCTCTTCTCCATTTCTCTGTTCTATCTCCTATTTTACCTCTTGCTGCCAGTCTAATAATAGCTTTTTCTATTTCAACTTCTTCCACTGTTTTCTGACAGCTTCTTTTTGTCAGTCTAATTCTGATTTTCTTCCCCTCTATATTGCCTTTCTCCATTTCTCTTTGAATTTCTATCACACTACTGTTCTTCGAATATCTATTTTTAATCGCCATTATGGCCGACCTTGACTCGTTTTCAATCTTGATCTGATCTTCTTTTAACTTGTGTATTTCTTTCATGGCTAATTTAATGCCTACAATTTCGGCCTCATGCCTATTCGCTTCTTCGATTTTAGTTTTGCCAATTTTTATTCTTTTTTGCCCATTTATAATCCAACCAATTCCGATCGTGCCTTCTTCAATCAGTTCTGTTTTTATTAAAATTTCTGTTTCTTTTCCTTCTCTCTCACCAGATTTTCCTTCTGAATCTTTTTCTTCTATTTCTGCATTTATTTCATATGTTGGATGCACTCTCTTAGCCAGCTTTTCTTTCTTATTATGTCTGTTTCTTCGTATTTTGCTCTTATCACGTATGCCGTTCTTGCTCTAATGTGTAACGGTGTAAAACCCGTAATCACCTGTAGAGCCGCATTTGAAGTTGTTCTGTAGGCTTTAGTTATTGCTAACATGAATGGTCTTTGTATAGCATTTAAATGTCTTTTGATCCTTATGTCTTTGCCTCTTTCCCCCCATATTTCCTTGCCATACTCTATGGCCGGCAAGAAAATTCTTTGGTAAATTACTTTTAACATTTCTTTTTCTTTGCCCCATTTCCTTTTGAAAATTCCGAGTATCTTACTTGCAGCTTCCGCCATTTTCTTTCTTATATATTTCATATGCTCTATAAAATTTAAATCTTTATCAATTTTAATACCTAGATAGTTTATCATGTTTTTCATTTTAACTCTTTCCTCCTCCATTTTAATTCTTGATTCTCTAGTGTTTGTCTTGCTGACAAACATAGCTTCAGTCTTTTCTAAGTTGTATTCTAAATTGCTTTCCTCGGCGAAGCTCTTGCATTCTTTCCATGCTTCTATCCACCTGTCTTGGATATTTATTATTGAGCTGCCCGTGATCATAATTAACTGATCATCCGCGTGTGCGATCGCCTTTGTTGCTCTAATTTTCTTCATTTCATCAAACCATCTCTCCATTAGCATTATCCACAGGGTTGGTCCGAGACTTGAACCCTGTGGACAACCTCTTTCAATCTCTATTTCATTTCTTTCAATTCTAATCTTTCTATCTTCCATAAAACTTTCTGTTATCATTCTCAAGTTGTCTGGAATTCTCATCTCTTCTAGTCTTTTCCTGACCATAGGTGGCCATGCCATATTAAAAGCATTCTTTAAATCTAAAGCTACAATTAATGTGTGCAGCCCATTCTTTTTGTTTTCCTCTATTTTCTTTATTACTTTTTCAACAGCATCAATTGTGCCTTTTCCTTTTCGGAAACCATATTGGTTTTCGGAAAATAGTTCCTTCTCTTCGATTTGATATTGTAATCTTTTGTTAATTAATTTGTCTAATATTTTGCCTAATGTTGGCAATAGGATGATGGGCCTTTTACTCCCATCATTTTTGGGTATCAACACTACGTTCGCAGTTTTCCATACTTTCGGGAATACTCCTTCTTTTAAACATTTATTATAAATTCTTATAATTCTTTCGCCATCTTCTTCAATTAAACTGCTTATTATTTCATTTGGGATTTTGTCATCAGCCGTGGCTTTGCCCATTTTCAATTCATTGGCTGTTCTTTTTAATTCCTCGATAGTGAATTCCGGGTCTGTTAATCCATTCATTACCCTTTCACTATTTCTAATGTTCTTTCTTATTTCGTTATCATTTTCTGTGTTGTCTTTGGAAAAATGTTTCCTCACTATTCTTTCAATAGCTTCTTTTTTGCTTATAATTCCGTTCCCCATTTCGTTCAATATCGCTCTTTCTATTCCCTCTGTCCTTCTTTTTCCGATCATCCTCCACACCTTATGCCATGGTTGTGTTTCAGTAATCTCATTGATTTGAGTTTTGTAATTTGTAATTTGTTCTGCATATTGTAAATTCTTTCTTTCTTTCCTCTCTTGCCTCTTCTTCTCTGCTTTTCATCCACTTTTTCCGCTTTTCTTTTCTTATCTCCTCCAATTCTCTGCTCCACCATATATGTCTGCCTCCTTCTTCTTCCTCATATTTTATTCTCTTCTTGCAAATTGTTTTTACAATTTTTTGATATTTATTTGCCATTTCCTCTGCTCCTGCTTCTTCTATCTCTTTCTCTTTAAATCTCTAGCTATTGCCACCCAGTCTGTGGCTTCTTTGTTTATCCTCCTTTTCCTTCTGCTTCTTTCTATTTTATTGTCTGTTCTTATTTCGTATGTTATTATTCTGTGGTCACTTAACGACTCTTCTGTCTCCATGACCTTCCAATCTCTGGTTTTACATCTCTTTGTCATCGTTAAGTCTATCCAACTCTCTCCTCTACTGCAGCTAAAAGTCGCAGGTGTTCCATTCTTATTTTGTATTACGAACTCGTTCTCTACCACCCAGTCCAGTAGCCAGTCTCCTCTACTGTTATTCTCGGTTCCGCCCCATCCCGTGTTTTTAGCATTTAAATCTCCCGCTATCACACAAGGGCCTTTCCAGCGTTCAATGCTCTTTGTGATCTCTTCCAGTCTTTGTGCTGTCCTTCCTTCCGGTTCGTTGTATATGTTTACAATGAGAATTGCCTTCTCTCCATCCCCAACTGTGATTGCGTTTGTGTTCCTGGTTCTCATTTCCACCATTTCTTTAATTGTGTTTATTTCGTCTTTGATCCATGTAACCACCTTCGCTTTCTCATCTCCTATCTTCTTATATCCTTTCCAAACCATTTTGTTGTATGGTTCTTTTACTAAGATAATGTCCCCTTTCTTTCTTACTGAGAATTCTTTAATGACCTCAGCAGCTTCTTTGCCCTTACCAGTATTTATTTGTATTACTTTTAATGTGTTTTGGCTGTCCTGTTTTGCAGCCATTAATAGTTTGTCATGTTCTTCATTCTTTCAATTTTTAGAGCTCTTACTGGACATTTTTTGTCCAGTGCGGTGTGTCTTCTGCTCTCTTTATTTATGCCGTTAAGCTTGCAATTTATGCAATCCAACGGTCTTTTTTCGTTGCATTCTTTTCCGCTATGCTCACCACCACATTTATAGCATGTGTATTCCTTTTGCTTACAATGATTGCTGATGTGCCCGTACCTACAGCATTTCCAGCAACTTGGTATGCTTAGGTCTTCTATTACTTTGATCTTCCTGAAATCCATTCTTATTCTTTCTTTCTTTATTATTGCCTTGAAAATCTGTGGATCCCCGATTTCAAGGGTCCAGTTTTCTCTTTCCTCATTGTTGCTTACTTCAATGTATTTGACTTTGATGCTATCTACTCCGTCTTCTATGATCGATTTTAAGTCTTCATTCTCGTTTTTTATTTCTTCGATCATGTCTTCAAGATCGTAACCTCTTTCCACTCCCAGTAACTTTATTCTGGGTGCTCTTTTTATGATTTCATCAACACTTACATCCTTTTTGTTCTTCAGTGATTCTGTTATTTCTTTCTTTTCCGCCTCTCCCTTCATCTCGGCGATTAGCTTTCCTTCTCCAATTTTCTTTATGCTTTTAATTTTAGCTCTTTTACTAGGCTCAATATTCTGCTTGACCTTTGCAATGCTACTTTCTCCTTCCTTTAAATTTTTTAAGTTGATTACAACATCGTACTTCTTTTCTGCCTTTTTGGGCGTTTGCCACTTCGGCTTTTCTTTGCTATCTTTATTTTTCCCTACCGTAGGTTTTCCCTTTTTTGGGCTTCTTTCCTACTCTCTTCCATCTTTGTTCTTCTTCGCTCTCCTTCTCTGTACTACTACTTGCGTCTTTGCTCACCCTTCTCTTGTTGTCAATGGCTTTTTTATTTACCACTTTTTTATTCTCCTAATCTCCTAATCTCTGCAACTTCCTTTTGTCTGCCAGGTGCCAAATCCCTTTTCCTTAGTATGTCAATTTCCTTTCTCATACTTCCCATTTTATGCGCCCATTCCGTCATTAGTTCTCTGACGTCATTCAATCTATCCGTAATCTCTTGTTGGTCGCTCTTGCTTAATTTCGACCTGCCATTAGACCCAGGCATGGCGATCTAATCTACTTTGCTGATTTCATCTATTAGATATCTCAGCTGTGGGACGCTCTTACTGACTTCGCTTCTTCTTGCCCCAAAACGTTTCTGCTCTTCTTCTCTTACTTTCTCCTCCTCCTCAGATTCACTTTCCTTCTCTTCCACTATTAATTTCTTTCTAAAATTCTTCTTCCTTTCCTCTTTCTTCTTCTTTATTTTTTATTTTCTTTCATCGCTCATGCTAGACGAATCCATGCATTCGCTATCATTGGTTTTTTTGCGATTTTCCTCAGCTTTTTAGGCGTTGATGTCGTTATTTCACCTTCTTCAATGTTCCAGCTTCTGTTGGATTCTTCCTCTTTTTTCTCTGACTCTCTCTTCTTCGTTTTATTTTTGTTGTTTAAGTTTTGTTTTGTAATTCCTCTCATTTTATTCCCACGATTTGGGCAGAAAAATATGTCGCCCCATGGCAGTGCTCCCATACCATGGGGAGGGCTTATTGCGACTGGATGCGCCTGGTGCCCAGAAGTTTGCTCTAGCGGCTGTTCCGTCCCACAGCCATGCATCTCCTCAGCGAAGCCACCTTGAGATTAGGAGTGTTATTTTATAGTGGTTTTTCACCCTCCATTACACTTGTAATGGCTTACGGTTTGATCTTCCCCCCTCCTTTCTCATCCGGGCTTGGGACCGGCAACGGCGGAGTTAGATGCCAACATACAGAACGAATGTGGAGCATATTAGTAATTAGCAGTCATTGCCATTCAATAGCTGCGAGGAAGACGAGATCAACAATGCCAAACGCGCCATAGGTTTCTTTGCATCGCAAACCCATACTGTCCTGATATGCAATCATCATTAATTAAACATTTTGACGAGGATTCAATTAACAGAAATGTCTCATAGGCAATAGCCATGTCCCTTTTACACTTAGTAAAATGAAATCGCGACCGGGAATTATTTTTGACATATTTTTTATTTCCCTTTTTCTTTTGTTATTCAGTTTTTAATTAATTACAGGCACAATTGCCTATACATATTTCTGCTACATATAACAAACAATGCACTGCGCCATACCACATCGTTTGGTATTAGCTTAAGTTAGGTTAAGCTACCTGCGCGGACGGCAAACCATAAAAATCTGTCGTTGCAGGTAATCATAAAAACTAACGAACAGATGCAATAAGGGGCTGTGCGCATGATGCGAGAATATTCGTATGGATATTTTTATTTTGATTTAAACTGGTGGCCAAACAAAATTTCATCTGTTTTCATTCATCCATTTGAGAGTTATGATTTTTTTCGAAACGTCAATTTTTCCAAAAATATTTAAATATTTCAAAAATTATTAAGTTTAGGCATATGAATATATTATAAAAGTTAACTTTATTTTATGATACGCCATGCTTTTATGGGACACCCTGTATATTTTAAACTAATTTTAAAATGTGGTCCTAATAGACATACATAGGCCTGCGAAAGCCGATTTTGAAAAAAATAAACCATTTAGCCGTAAAGCTACTCGGCGCGCACGCTGAGACACCCTGTATATATACCATATGGTGGGCCACGAATAACCGCGGAAAACTCTGAAAAAAAATTTACATTGCACGGCTGAATACGATCACCTAATAGAAAATATTTTGACTTTCTGTCACGTTTGTACCGGAAATCAACTTTGTTATTTTAAGTGGAACACCCTATATTTTAATTTTTTTCTGGATTTCCCGTTCAATTGCCTATCCACTCGTAGCGATTTATGTCTTATTATACCATTTCTTCAAAATAGCTTCAACTTTTAAAATCTTCCGGAATATTATAACAAATTTAATTATTTACTGTTCAATTCTAAGGTGGCAAGAAAATCCTCTGATGTTATGCTAGCCAGCGGTTGGGGAGGTTCAAATGTTTTTAGCGCCAAGTAATCTTTTTTATATGCCCTTTGAGGGATTAACGCCGGGGAAAATTACTAAACCCAGATCCACAGACGGTAAATAATAAAAAGTTATATATATCTAATTATTTAATAATACTCTTAAGTAATAATGATAAATGTGTAAATTAACGAATATAATTTGATATAATAATATAATAATTTCAAAAATAAATATTCCGACATTTTTTAACAAAAAACAAACGGCTATTTCCGCTGAAATCGTAGATATGAGGATTATCCCAAAAGTTCAATCCTTTTTTATTTAGTCTCAACTACCCGATGCGGAAACCAGTAGTCACTAATTACGTAAATCAGGACTTTAAGCAAATGTAAAAGGGATTGCCCGTACAAATAAACGAATACACAAACAAATAAATAAATCAATATTAAATAAATAAATAAACCAGAACGCGTAATAGCACGCCTTACAAAAAATATAAACGTTTTTAAAATTAATCAAAAGCCGTTAGATTTATCTCCCCTAATTTATATTAATGCACACTCCAATTCGCAAAGTACGAATATCAATAATTTTATTAATAACCATACGCGAAACAAGTCTGCCCGGGGCTCTTAAATATAAACAATCAAAACAAAAGTAAATTAAATAAATCAAAAGAATTCACATCTGGCCTGTTTTGCTCGTAGCGTGCCAACCGGCGCTGCTGAACTCAGAGCTTCCATATTGAGGATCGTTTCTAACCCGATCGGCCGAAGTCGAAACAGCGGTCTGCCGTGCTTGTTTATAGGATGTATGTTATTTTTTCATGCATCATTTTAGATTCAGAATGCACATGCGTTCTAAGAAAAATTTAGCGATTGTGTGCGATGGAAAACGATGGCACACGGAACCTAGTAAGGCCTTGTTTATAGTGGAGAGTCAAGAGCCTAGATGCTTTTGAGTGCGCACGCATACGCGATGTTTAGTACTGTTGATAATTTAACAATTATTATAAAGCGGTAAAGCGCGTTAAAAATGAGCGCGCCGAAAAGTCACTCCGCTGTTGGAGAGAGAGAGAGCAACGACATTTCATTTCTCAAGATGACATCGAGCCGAGCAGACGCTGATCAACCCAAAACATGTGGATTAAGTGATATGAATTTCGTTTACATTAACGATTAATCATGAAATTATTACGGTAAGTCAGTTTAAAATACATTATTACTTTAAATCTAATTTTTTATGGTATGTTTTTTGTCAAGTAGTTTTATTGTTATTTTCTTCTTATTATTTTTTAATTAATTAATCATAATAAAATTATTTTCTATTTTATGCAATTACATTTATATTAATAATAAACACCTGACAACATACATAAGGAGTTAGAATTAAATTAATTATATATTTTAAATTGACTTATTGTACTACAATAACGTTATTATCTTTTTGGTGAAGTGCTGACAATGATTATAAACAAAACCTCAGATGTGTATTTTTTTTAAATATGAATTGTGTTGTTGCATGGCATTAATTATAATAATAAAAGTTGTATTTCTGTTCTTTTATCTATTACATTCTCGCACATTAGAAATTCCAGATGTTAATGAACTTCAAGGTCGTTTATTAAATCTTTTATTTTATTAACCGATAATATATATGTCGTACTGGGTTTATTGACCCTTAAAAAATGTCTAGTTGGTGGAAGGCCATGCAACGATACATTTTCCATTTAGAAAAAATAAATCACGTCTGTCGAGTGTGTTTATATTACGCATAGGATTTTTTGTTTACGATCGTTGGCAGTACTTCACGAAAGAGATAATTCATAAGCTGCATTTTTAGGAGAACAGGAAAAAATATTTTATTAAAATCATTTACAAAATTAAATAAAGTATTTAAATACTTTGTATGAAATTGTCTATAATTAGAATTTCATTATAATATAATAAGTCAATTTATAATACATAATTAATTTAATTCTAATTTTCTATGCATGTTGTGTCAAGTACATTATAATTTAAAGTGTACAATAATAATTAATATTTAATAATTCAATAACCATTAAAAATTGACAGGAAGATTCGGGTTTTATTCCTATCTATATAATTAGATAAAATAATAGCATGTAATGATGATTGATTAAGTAAAAGTAATTACATTACTTCCACTGATAATGATAGTAATAAAAACACTTGACAAAAGACACACAATAGAAAAATTACAATTAAATTGATATTGTATTTTAAACTGACTTACCATAATAATTTTATGATTAATCATTAATGTAAACGAAATTCTAATTACACACACACATCACTTAATCCACATTTTTGGTATGATTGAACGATCACCGTCCGTTCTTCTCGATGTCATCTTGAGAAATGAAATGTCGTTGCTCTCTCTCCAACAGCGGAGTGACTTTTCGGCGCGCTCATTTTTAACGCGCTTTACCTCTTTATAATGATTGTTAAATTATCAACAGTACTAAACATCGCGTATGCGTGCGCACTCAAAAGCATCTAGGCTCTTGACTCTCCACTATAAACAAGGCCTAATCCAGATAAATTGGTACGGAACGCATGCGTGTTGAATATTTTGTCGATACTTCAATAACCGTCCAAACCCAATCGTCGCGGCATTATACATAACATTATATGCTTAAATTTACTGAGAGACTGTTTATATAAATTTAGAGAAATATATTTAAAAATAATTGTATTACACTTGCATAAACTTGTAACAGTTTAACAAATATTTTAATTTTACCTTTTTTTCGTTACCTCTATTTTTTTTTCTATTTATTTTGTGTTTGTCAAGTACTGATAATTATATACTAATCGTAATCTGCTTTGCGTAAATTAGTGAAAAAATGATATTTTTAATAAATCTATAAGTGAAAAACGTTCGGGCAAACACTTCAAATTATTTTAATTAAATAAAACTAAGAAATGCAACAATAAATATATTAAAATACAAGGACAAGAATTAGATTAAAAAATAATAAGGATGCAGATTTTTTATTACGGACTCAATATAAGTACAAAAGAGAGCCCTTTTTTTTAAATAAATCAAGTAAAATCATAGATAGGAATAGATTATTCAAAATTTATCAATAAAATAAATGATAATACAGATTAAAATAAATAAGTTATTTTTTTATTAAATTGTGTGCTCGAATAAAAAGATATTAAAATGTTTATGTAGTGGTACTACTGTATTCTATACTTAATATTGATTGATGGTGGTCATATTAGCACAAATGATGTTTTATGCTGTTATATTAAACCATGGTAAATTACAAAAAAATCGAATGGAGCATTCAATTGTTTTTAATAAAACATTTAATATTTTCTTTAAATGTGAAGATGATTTCTGGCTTAACGTTTAACCTTTATATACAGGGTGTTTAAACTTCGAGTCTAACCATGGGGAGGATTCGCTTATTATAAGAGATAGATTCTGCACTTTTGCAGAATTTCATGCTGATTAATATCCCGTTGAGAAAACTGAGCTAAGTTTCTTTCTTTTCAAGAAAATGAACAAAAAAAACTGAAAAATGCTATTTTCTTTCTATCTTATTTGAAGCAATATCTAAATGCAATGAAGACATTCTTATAACACTTTTTTGTGGTCTAATCGATGGCGTACTCAATTTACTACAATAATATTATGCTTCGTTTCTTCTGGACGTCATATTCAATTTTTATCACATTGAAATCCTCTATTTCTTTTGTTAAAATTAAAATTTTCCTCCATTAAAATGTCAAATATTTATATTGAATAACATTTACAAATGTTAATTTTTTTGATTTTAAAATAACCCCTAAATATTTATTTTAAATATGTTTTTAATGTAGGAAAATAATTAAGAATTGCATTTGTTTCAGCCATAGCCTCATTATATTATAGACTACAATAAAACATTCAATTTTGTACTTTGGATTGAAGTTGTAAATAACGGTAATAGAAGTATAGTTTGTTATACAAAAATGGAAGAACAAACAATTTTCCATCAAAATTTCATAAAAATATAGGGTATTTCATTTAATTAAAAAAAAAAAAAAATGCGTATTGTTTCATCCTGTATACAAAATTAAAAATTTGCTTTATGAGAAAAGACTAGTTTTCCTTCAATTATTAAGCATATTGGGTTTACAGAAAATTGAATGTATTTTTTCAAATTTGAAATATAAGACCCCAAAAATTGATCGATTTGAACATTCAATTGTTTATAACATTTTAAATATCAAAATTGACATAATACACCCTATATCAGAAAATATTGATTTTAAGAGTATAATCTAAAATCGATATTAAAAGAAACATATGTTTGATACGTCACGTAATTATTGGACACCCTTTTAAATGTGACGAAACTGTAAAATAGATGTTATCGTATTTAATGTTGGAAATTAATAATAAAGATAATTTATTTAGTACTGTATTAAATGTATCCATTTAATTTACATTGGTACCAAAATCCACCTCAAAATTTATAAAAAGAAGTTGAACAATGTACCAATTAATAAAAAAACCTTTGTCATGAGTTTGACAAATGTAATGAACCCAGTTTTCACAAAAAATAAATATTTGGGCTGGAATTTTTAAGAATAATACTATTGAGCCATTTGAAAACCAGTGTAAATTATGTTGATAATGAATAAATGATTTTTATTCCACCAATTACGTATTATTATTATGATTTATCTGGAACGATTTTCATCATTTAAATTTCTTTTGTAGCATTTCGATAATATGGATTCTAGTACAAACGTAAATTAAAAAATATGCATTTACTATTTTTCTCTGAAATTAATAGGCGAGCTAATAATCTTATGAAAATTAACAAGGAATATATATGTGTATACATATAAAATTTCTGATGTTATTAACTTATAAAATAACAAAACTTAAATTAGAAAATTAAAAATTATAAAACAAATATAAAACATAATACTGATATAAAAATATATATGAATTAAAACCATAACATTATATAAAAAAATTAGTATTAACAATATAAATTGAAATAAGAAGATATATTACAATACCAGTCTTATATACTACATATTTAATATTATGTACTCTTTTAATAACATTTTGAATTCTATATTTTCTTCAGATTTAATACTTTTAGGAAGCATTTTATATTCAATAGAATTTGAATTTGTAATTGAATTAAATTTTATTTATAGTATAAAATTTTTAGTAAGACATGTCTGATGATTGGATGTATTTTTAAAAATTTGTTTTGAATTAATATACTTCCTATATTGCCTAAAACGGATTAATATTATTTTATGTATTTGGTTCTGAGCCTTATATATTTTGTTTTGTTTAAAGTGTCCCATTATCCCGAAATTCATATCAACTTTATGATTTAAAATTATATTATTTTTCTATTCGATTTCCCTTTAAATTACTTTACATCAATATAACATAGTCAGTAGTTTTGACTAGCCGTTACTGCGGAAAAAAATATTTTCTAAAAATTTACACAGTTGAAGTGGTATACTAAAACAATGAATACATTACACACTAATTTGAACACGTCAATGCTTAGTTGTAGTATAACAAAAGCCGCATTCATATGGCATAATAAAATTTAAAAAAAAAAAACGCCAATAACACATATCAAGTAGAATAGACATTTCCGCAATGTAGTATGAAGGCTACAACTAAAAATCATTATTTTTGTTCAATTCTTTTTCAATTAGAAGATGTTTAACTTATGTTTTAAAACTATTTAGATTCGAAATAGATTTTATTTGATTTGGAAGTTTTTTTAAAACATTTCAGAGCACGATATATGGCTGATTTCTCATACATTGACAGTCTGTGCAGGTGGTAAGTGTATGAGTTTGTATTTCTAATATTATAATTATGACATAGTTTGTGGCATATCTTACTCAGATAGGAACTTAGAAGGTTTAGAGTGATACTCCTTAAACCATACATTTCTAGTTTATTGAGTAATATGTTGTGGTTCATGGTATCAAATGCTTTGGAGAGGTTGCAAAAAATACCCATGCATTTTTCACTATTCTCCAAAGCATTTATAATACCATCAACATATTGAAAAAATGCAATGTTAGTTGACCTATTTTTTTATAAAGCCATGTTGGGTTTTATTGAAAAGTTTATATTTTATAAATAACTCTAGAATTCTGATAACAATGGCTTTTTCAATTTTTTTTTTTTGAGATAATACTTAAAAGAGTAATTGTTCTATAGTCTTCCATCACATTATGATCCCCCTTATATATAGGTTTAAAAATTCCCATTTTTAAGCAATCTGGAAAAATACCATGATTGAATTAAAGATTGATTAAATACGTTAAAAGGCGTATAAGATCATGTGCTCCCATGTTTATCATTTTTGTATGTATTTCGACATACCCCGTTGACGCTTTGTTCTTCAATCTATATATTATATTATACACTTCATTTTCTCCCACTTGTGTCAAGAATAACGAATTATTATTTCTTTTAATGTTATAATTGATGTATAAATTATTAAAAATCAACCAATAAAACACAGATTAGATTGAATAACTTTAAATTATCGACTAGTTTCGGCTTATTAGTCCATTTTCAAGAGAATTTAAAATTTGTTTTATTAAAATTTCTATGGATATTTACACGAATAGATATATTGATTTTTTAATTTTTATTTTAATTTAATTGTGGGGCAGGCAAAATAATTTCGGTCCCAGCTTTTGCTCACAAGGTGAAAAAAAAAAAAAACACTAAAAAATCATCCTCAGGATCATTATGGAATTATATTTCTAAAATAAAACAAAATGAGTTATTTATAAGTAAGTTGGATTGCTAAAATGAAATGGAAATTTATAGAAATATATAGATTATATATATATATATATATACATATACACATATACAGAGAGGTTTTTTTATCAGTATACATTAGAGAAAGTGTATACCTGCAAAAAATGTCAAACGCATTGAACCGATTAATGTGTGTATGTTTAGTTGACTATTTGGCATATGCCTGTTTAGTTGCGTGTTACAGGCAACTAAACACACATACATTAATACATTTGACTCGCGTATTTTGCAGGTATACATAGGGGAAATGTATACTGATAAAAAAAGCTCTCTGTATATATAAATATATATATGGTTTAATAATAGAATAAAGTGAAAAGTAGTATTCATAATAAATCATAAAGTGAATAATATAATAAATCTACTTGTTCATTTAGAAGTGATGTCTTTATTGTGTAAATAAATTTTGATTGCTTCCAATATATCTAATTTTTGACCTTTTTAGAATGATGTAAGATTTTTGTATTATTTAAATTTGGAAATATGTGACTATTTATAAGTATATGATTTGAAAAAGTACTACAATCTTTATTTAATCTGCATGCTTTAGTGTTCATTATATCTTATATTAAAATAATAAATTAGGTAGTATATTATACAATAGAAAAGATAAAACAGAAAAATTTAACAAATCTGGTACTTATAAACTTATATGTTCTGATTGTAATAGTGTATATATTGGAAAAACTAGCCGAAATTAAGATATAATGAACACTTTAGAGCATTTACATTAAATAAAGATTACAGTACTTTTTCTAATCATATACCCACAAATAGTCACACTTTTCCAAATTAAAATAATAAAATCTTACATCATTGAGAAAAAGGTCAAAAATTAGATATATTGGAAACAATTGAAATTTATTTACACAATAAAGACACAAATTCATCACTTCTAAATGAACAAGTAGATCTATTATATTCTTCACTTTATGATTTATTATAAATACTACTTTTCACTTTATTCTAT
The DNA here is from genome assembly GCA_963082785.1 of Philonthus spinipes. Lineage (NCBI taxonomy): Eukaryota > Metazoa > Arthropoda > Insecta > Coleoptera > Staphylinidae > Philonthus > Philonthus spinipes. The sequence continues at coordinate 24,313,105 of OY720310.1, read as the reverse complement.
TATTAAACCACATATATACAATCTATATATTTCTATTAATTTATTTATAAATAACTGATTTTGTTTTATTTTAGCAAAATAATTCCATAATGATCCTGACGATGGTTTGTAGTGGTTTTTTTTTTCCACCTTGTGAGCAAATACTGGGACCGAAATTATATTGCCTGCCTCACAATTAAATTAAAATAAAAATTAAAAAATAAATATATCTATTCATGTAAATATCCATAGAAATTTTAATAAATATTCTACCCATATGGGTGTAGGGTAATTTTAATAAAACAAATTTTATATTCTCTTGAAAATGGGCTAATAACCCGAAACTATTCGAGAATTTAAAGTTATTCAATCTAATCTGTGTTTTATTCGTTAAGTTTTAATAATTTATTCATATTTATTTCATAGAATATGAACTACCAATGTCAAAATATTAAAACCATTAGTTATAATTGACGTTTGTTCCTAGAAAATTATCAACTATATATTTAATACTGTTGTAGAAGAAATTGCTAAAATCATCAGGACCATGTTTCGTACTATAAAAAAATTTATGCGTCTTACCAAAATGTTTAATTATCGCATTCCATGTAGCTTTCATCTTATTTCCGCTTTTTAAAAATTCTATTTGCTGAATCGTTTTTATAACTAATAGACAATCTAGTAAATGTTTATATTCCACAATCTCTGCAGAATTATAGATATTGTTGTTGCCATTTTTTTTACTCATTTGTCTAATGATTGTTAAGAGAAGAATTATCTAATATTTGCTTGATGATTGACATAAAGTTGGACTAAGCTAAATTCGAGTTACTTATAATGATAATTAACTAAAAGTTATATTCAGAACATTACATGCTTTAATTTAGACATAAATTGCGTATGGGATTCTCAAAATAAATCAAAATGTGGATCCAAAGATAGTGAATTGGAAATTCACATGCACCTGGAGAGGGTATTATTGTAGTTTGACCTATACAATATGGACATTGCATTTGAATATTCAGAACTTTATAAAACATTGACAAGTCCAAGAGAATACTGCATCTCTTAAGTGTATCAATGCAAAAAAACCGACAATTAATTACAAACTTAGCAATGGTGCGTACTATTCTCATTGTCCAATCGATTTCTCCTGTTCTTACCTTCGTAATTACTAACGATGTTATTATTTTTAATGACACGATAATTTCCAGACAAACAAGCAATTCATTAATTAACTTCAGACAACGATCAATGTAAAACAGTTAATGCCATTCATTCGCGTTCGTTTCATATTAATATCTCTGACGTATTCTAAAATTTAATATACGCAAATTTAATCATTTTTAATCAACTTATTACAATTATTAATTAACCCGGCTTCAACACATCAAATGTCTTTAATAACCGGCATAAGAATCAGCCTGAAATGGAATTCATATTTGGGCCTCGTACCTGCTTACAATAGAAAAACGAACACGTTTACCAAAAGTAATATACACACAGTTTTTACCGCGATTCTTATTTTCGTTACTGTTTTCTATTTGATAACATTAATAAATTCATATAATAATCAGCAGGCGATAGTTGTAGTGGAATTCGTTATATTGTTCATAATCAATTCAAGTATGTGGGTGGGGAATAAAATGTGGAATTTTTCGAAATTGCAAAAACTGGCGCGTAACTTTCACACAATCGACGAGGAACTTCCAAAAGGTAACTTTCAAACAAACAATGAACAGCGATCAAAAAGTAATTTTAAAACAAACAATTTCAATAAACACTTTCTTTATTCGACCTTCCCGCAAATTGTTACACCATTTTTATCATTAGCGCACGCCGTCATTTTTATTTGCTACAGTGATACATTTTACGATTATTTTATCGCTGTGTATTTTTTAATCACGCAATACATGGTTTCATCGGTTGTTTTTCTGCAAGCGCAAATTTTATTTTCGTTGGAAATTTCGCTGCGGGCTTGCAATAAAGTCTTATGCGGATATTATTTGGATGTGCATTGGATTGAGAGGATGTTGAATTTGTGCGGGTTGTTATACGATCAAGTTGATTTGTTCAACGGAATTTTCGGCTGGCATCTACTTTTTATCTCCTTTCATTTTATTGTAGCTTTATTGTGTTATATTAATTTTTACATCATAGACGATGACATTCGTTATGATTTGTTGTTTTTTTACAGCATCTGTTATTCCTTGTACTGCTTCATGGTAAGTTTATTTTCGAAAAACAATTATATTCTCTTGAATACTTAAAAAAATGGTGATGTGTCCATCATAGTACTTTCACCGATGAATTCGGTCAAATAAGTTTTTGATTATTAAAATGAAAGATAACGCAAGCGCCATCTATTGAATAATGTCATGTGGCTTCATCAACGATTTGGGTTTACAATATAGACACACTAGTCTGATAAGGTTCGAAAAACCGAAATGTCCATCACTAATTATCCCTTACCTAGATAAGTGCTAGTTGAACTTTTAATTAAAAAATGATTTTATAATAATAATAATAATACTTTATTTCCAATACAGACCGAAGCCTAATTCCAAAGGAAATTACAAACAAAACAAAAATCAACATAATGCAAATAAGCCATACTTAAAACTAATAAAATATATAACGTGCAGTTAAATATAATTACTATAAACAATATTTTAATGTTGCAATAAAATTCGATTTTGGTGTATTAACATTATCAACAGAGTACTGCAGCACATGCTATCTGCGTAACATATAAATACGCGGGGAAAACCAATGATGAGTTGTACGGGGAGTAGGAAAATGAAACACTTGGTTATTACGACTGGATGGCCGTGGGACATTTAAATATTACTGACTCAGAAAATCACTGTTGTCAATCTCATAATGCATTAATTTATAAAGTTGATATATTTGGATATATTTATGTCTATTATATACACGTAACATATTAAACTCCCATATATAAGTACCTTAGAAAACGTTTCTGAATTCTCTAACATATTTATGTAGTTCCAATAACCAGGGGTTCAAACACAAGCGCAATAATTAATTATAGTAATAATTGATGATTCATATTTTTTTTTTCAATTTTTTAAACATTGTAATATTCCTTTAAATTTCTAAGAGACTTTAATTTTTAATAGCGTAAACGAATTTTACAATTAATTAATTGATGGTAGAAGCTTCTACTTCTTTATATATTGTTTTAAGTTTTAATAAAACAATGATTCACTTTGTGTTACTTTAAATTAATTTAAGCGACTTAGTTATACAAACAAAGTGAGTCAGTATTTTATTAAAAAAAATATTTTACAATAGTATTTAAAATGTTTACAAATGTTCCTTTTTTGTGGCATTTGTTTTAAAAATTACTTTATGGATTCCCACGTTAGATTGATTACAGAGACATGGTAACTGTTTTGATATGACATTTTAATAATTTGGACGTTTATGTTTGCATTGTGCTTTGGAATTTATAATTTTCAAATTTTTGAGAAAATAAATGGGAGTTCTATAATGATGGACATTTGTATTTTCGTCAAATTTAACAAATAAAAATAATAAACATAGTAAGCTGAAATATTCAAGTTCTTATTTTAATTAAAAGAAATAATATTCTGAAATATTATATTTAATTATTAAAATTTGTTTGTTTTATTTTTCATTAATTAAAAGATTTTTATATGAATAATATTTATAATGTACAGGATGTTTAAAGAGTATGCAGTCGGTTGAATATCTTTCAAAATAGTTGTGAGAACTGTATACGGAGGGAAGGTATTCCTTTCAACGACTCTAACTCAGGAAGTAGGGAAAGAGCAACTAACATAGAAACAACTAGTCCAAATGACAATTATTTACACTCACATGAAAGAAACATGAGCAAAATAAACTAATGAATAATAAAAAAAGATAATGAAAAATAAAAGCAACCCAAGTAAACGGCGTCAATGGGTGCGGTCGTTGAAAGAGAGGTAGCAGTTACGGTGATGGCTCTCTGGTTTCTGGTGGATCATCTCTCCGGATTTATTCCCCGATTTCTTCGCAGGAAGTGGATGTTGTTCTTTGTGGCACGATTACCGATTTGCAGTAGTCGGATTACTAAAATTCCGGCTAATGTTTTTAACGAGAAACGATAAAAAAGATTATTCTTTCTCGCGAAACGGATCGGCCGTTAATGGCTTTTGGTAATCCGATTTTGCCTTTTCAGGTAAAGGTAAATTTTATGGCAATAATTTGTACGCTGGCAACAAATGGCTCGGTGAAATGAGTTTATCCCAAAAGGATGAGTCGTGAAGTTCTCCTGGGTTCTCCTTTCGGTTGCTGAGCGTGATTCTTTTGGGGGTTGGACATGGCTCTTGTAGCGAGTGTTATTGATAGCTCCGGCTATGGTAGTAGGGAATGGCATTGGCCATTTCCGATTGAGATTCAGCACTGACTGTGTTGGTTGAGCATCCAGGTATGAGCACTGGCTTCATGTAATCCTAATGCTAGGCCATGCCCCGCTTCGGCCATTTACCTAACGGTGTAAACCATGTGGAGCACCGCTTATATGTAGCATCGATATCATTTAATCTAAATCCGCCACCTGCTGGAAGCCAACCCACGTGTGGACTGGAAGGGTGATAAACCCACCCCCGTCTCCTCATTTAATGGCGACAAGCACTAGGGCTGAGTCGACTATCTAAGATAAAGACACGGGGGTGCCTCGTGAAGTCCTGCAATTCCGTGGCTACTCTGATTTGGGCGCCACAATGAGTAATAACTGCCCATTGTCAGTTAGAAACTGCGATTATTGTGGCGTCTGGTTCCACCATGGAACGCTTGTTCGTAGTCGCTGTTCCTGTCGACATCTGCTAGTGGTGGCGTTTGGTTCCAATATTCGACGACATCGGGTATCTTGGATTCAGGCGTATACCTCATGTCGGTTAAATCGAAGTTTTCCTGGAGGTCGATTACTGGTCGCAACTTTGGAAGCGTGGATTAGTGTAACTTCCCTTCTTAAGCACTGGCTGGGGGCGACGTACGAGAAATTCTTTTTCTCGTATGGTGTTTGTAATGAAAACTAATATATGTACTCGTAGCACTACGTGCGATTCTCACAGACATGCGAGTGTGGCACAGGTCGCGGAACTAATACTAACTTATATATATACTTATACATATTCCGGGTGTACCATTTAACCCGACAAATCAAAATAACTCGAAAAATACGGATCGAACGAAAAAATTTTACGACACCAAAATAAATGTTTCCTAAGAGGACATCATCCTGTTCTAAATTCAGACCACTGCTGCCTCCTCAGTGGGCGGGTGCGGAACAACTTTGACGTTTCAAATTGTAACCCCCATTTTTTATTCAGGAATCGGAATCTAGGGATAAAATTACATACGATTTTTTGAAACAATATTTTTATTCATTGCAGATGATGTTGTAATCGCAAAAATTAAATTTAAAATAAATAAAAGGTTAGTGGCTTTTTGTGTATTAGTTTCTTCGGTTGTACATTTCTGTCAGTAGAGAATTGATTAACAACTCTAATGAATGAAGAACATAATCTAACTTTTTCAAGAAGACGCTCAGCATACAAATTGACAGCATCGTAGAATTTTTCCACTACATTCGCCGTTAATAAAAATCACTTCGTTTTATTCTTGCACGGACATCATCTATAACGTATAACCTCACCTTCGAGGTTTGCAAGATTGCTAAAGGCTAGGGTCAATTCAGCGGTGTTGGGTGGAGGGTTCGTTGCTTCTTTATTTTAATTCAGCATCAACCTGGGCTACAGCTACAATAGTAACAGGAAGAGGAAAGAACTGTTAAATTCAGGCCATGCAAAAAATACACACAGCTCAACTTAACAAAATATGATTATGTATATTGCCCCAACAATTTAACAATTTACAAAAAAATAACAGACGACTAGATTGAACAAAAAAATATGCCTGGTTGTATATACTAACGGGAAAGGTGCAGAATATTATACAATAATTTAGATTGCCACTATTACGCAAGATAACTAGTGATTAATTGATGCGAGGGCTCGTCTCGTCCTGTATTGGCTCTCTTCGAATTCAAAAGAGGATAGGTCTCGCCAAATCGTAAACAGTTAATGAGCTAGGACCCAAGCAAGGGTTGAGTACAGCATGCAAGCAGGGTTTTGTTACTAGCGTACAAAGCAGAGTAGTGCAAAACGGTGGCTCTTGCTTCAGTGTAGCGAACTTCCAGCTTCCTTCTCACAGACTCATTTTACATTCCCTCAACAGCTTGGCCAATCATCCAGGATTACTTTAGGATGAAGCAGCTTACGTGTCAGCTTGACACTCTTTCCTCGAGTGTCTATTCAATGAACACATTCAAATGACTCTACGCCAGCGCAGGGAAATTTAGGAAATTGATATTTAAGGCACCCTCACAAAAGAATATTAATTGAAATTAGAGCTAGTCAGCATCTAAGCGTTACTTACGAAATTTCTTAACCGGTACTCTCCCTTTCAGTTATTAACTGCAAAATCAAACGAGAAACAAGCTCGCTCACATTCTAAATCCGCAAAAACACGCCACGCTTCACCACGGTAGGCCAGCAAGGGTAAGTTAATATACCCGACACACTCGTCAAGTATATTAACTGAAATTAGAGCTAATCAGCATCTACACGTTACATATGACTTCCTGTCCACAGAGTTCAGGTTACTTAGTTTCTAATTATACAAAAAATCAAATGTATGAAAAATATTAAATTTACTGAATTTACAAAATAAAATCACCGAACGAATCTGCTGTATATGGGCAGGGTAACATTAATTCACACGACATTAACTCACTAAAACATGCGACTCACAAAAAACACTAACCGGTCAGCGGGATGGCGGACGGGCGGTACGGGGTATATAGAAAAACAGATAAATCTCACAAATTATTGAATTAAATGAATTATTTTGTAAATTAGGTATAGAACCGATTTCGTTATCTCCGTGCACTACCCGTACACCAACCCGGTGCGAATGTAGTAGCATTATTACAATTTGCAATAAATTGTCCTAGTTGTCCTAGATTCGGTCATTTTGTGTCAGTTACTATCGTCAAGAAAACAATAACACTTACCAGATTGTTGATCTGGTCTATGTTTTTTGATCTCTTCGTTGCAAAGAAATGGATTCGTCCAAGTTGACGATGCTTCTTGAAGAAGGTTTCAGCTCGAAATTCTTGCGCTAATTTCTTGTTGTGTTCCCGGGATCGCAGACACATGAATTTAAATCACGGTTGTTCAATTAACGATTATTTTTATTATAATTATAATTTACAATCGCGGAGTTTTCAATTACGACCCGAGCAAGTTGAGGTCTCTTATACTTAATTTCGCGTTAAAGATTCAAATATTTGTAACTGGATGTGAAAGGCTTAATTACTGACTTAACATTAACTTCCACTTGCTTTGTTCTTTAGTTTTAACAATAAAATAAGTTTCGATAATTTGGGAAGAGATGTTAGAAACCAGTGATGGAAACGTGTATCTATCAATCAGCTTGGCAGTTTTTGATGCGGGCGTGTCTGAAGGGTAGTACCCTTCTTGTCACGTGCATATCGGTCTCGAAGTACCTGGAAGGTATGAATTTATAATCACGATTAAATTTGGAAGATCTTCCCTGTGAACTAACAATTAGTTTTGAATTAACAATCGGAGGATCTGTCCCTTGAATTCATTATTAGGGTTGCACATGTGCTGGCGAGTGCACAGTAGTAAACACATCCGTATAAAATAAGGGATGTTTGAGGCTTGGAATATTTAATACACTCACACATAACCAAAAATACAAAAATTGTACGTTTCTAGATGTTAATAAACAGCGAAATGATTAAATAGATACGTGAAGTTTAGGAATAAATTGATAGGAATCTAACAATAGTCACTAAACTAAAATAACAAGTTATATAAAGTTAAAAAATGTATACATTTTAATTGTTAGATAATAGATAATTCAATGAATGAATGAAGGCCATTTTCTATTTAACTAAAATGTAAATTACTGGAATTTCATTATTCGATTTTAATGAGATTACAAAATAAATGTCTACTATCTGTTTTAAAACGGCATTTATAATATCTTATAATCCGCAGAACACTTTCAAAATGTTACTAGATTGAAGTATACAAAGGAAGTTAACGAAGGTACACCAAGAGTACTTTAGACATGTTTCATCTCAATATATATATCAAATAACATTGCACATTCATTTTTTACCAAAATGAAAATATTAATAAACATATAATAAATATACTAAACTAAAGCACTTAAAAAACATCACAAATGTAAAAATGTATCTTCGTTAATAAAACGAAAGATGTAAAGTGACTCTAATTATTTTGCACATGAAAATCATGTTTTTATTGTTTGTTTTTTCAAACAAAAATTTGACGTGGGGACGTCATAAATTAATAAGATATTTTTTTATGTCAATAGAGTTTTTTAATGTGTTTTCAACGCTATGATTTTTTCAAATCAAAAATACGTTTCAATAATATATAAGTTGTTAAATATTAAAAGCATATTTTTTGTACAATATTTTTTTTGTCCTAAAATCCATCGCTTTTCCACAAATTTAAAAATATTATCATAACATTAATTTCTCACGCAATTTTTTTTTCTTCAATTTGGTTTGTTATTGTACAATTACAAAGATATATACATTTTATATTATTTGTTATCCAATTGTTCATGTATCCTTGCATTTGCACTGATAGCGGTCCTTCCTTCGTTCCTAGCCTCGTGAAAATATATATATATATATATATATATATATATATATATATATATTTCCTGACTCTAGCCATTCGTTGCGAAGGGCCGATTGAAATGTTAGATAGCTATCGAAAGCTGGATGGTGGGCGACAAAAGGGAATATCAGAAATTGTGATTCATAAAGGTGAATCATATTATTATTCCTTCCAAACGTATGTAAACGTGAAAAAAAAAAAAATACGGAGAGAACAAACTATTTTTTTATTAAGACTCCCGCGTTTGTCGCACTGAAGTAAATCATATATTTAGCAGTTACGTCGCATATTCGTATTTCAGGATATAATATTTGACTCTGTCTCTATCTTTCGTCCATTAACGTAGAATACTTGTGAATTCATTGAAAAGCATGCGCACCGAAACAAGGCCAGTTTTATTCAATTCGTCACTCGTCGTTTACCGTAGCGTGTCAACATCCCCATCGATTCTATATCTCCCAGCAATTTGTGGTGCCGCTAATTGTGAAATTCAATCTACTAATAAGTCATCATTCATTTTTATTGACACAGTTAGTTCCTAGAAGAATATGACGGCTGTTTTTATCTGTATCTTTATTTGCCTACAACACACATGCCTTCTATTTGGATCCGTTTTTCACGTTGCACCATCTGGCCCTTGAATCCTTTTTGAGTGTCCGATTTTTAATACGCAGTGGAGCGTCTGTATATTTTTTCTGTGATTTTATCCATTAGTGTGACTCCATACGCTCTTCTTAAATATATCATTTCTACTGTTATTCTGTTATTTTGTCTTTCATTTAATATGCATGTTTCACTTCCATACATTAATACCGGTCTATATACAGATTTATATACTTTTATTTTTGTACTCATTGCAATTTCTCTTTTTCCAGCTATGTATTTATTCAACGTGTACTGCAATTTATTTGTTTATTCTGTTGTTTATGTCTGCATCCTGCTGTCTTGAATCTTGTACGATCACTCCCAGATACTTATATTGTTTAACTTGCTCTATTCGTTATTCTCTATTTTTATCTGTATATTCATTCCCTTTCCTGTTACTGTCATCACTTTGGTTTTGCTAGTATTCATTTTCATGCCATATTTATCCAAAACCTTATTCCATATTGTTAATATTCTTTCTAGTTCTTCTCGGCTGCTTGCTATTATGACAATATCGTCTGCAAAAGCAAATTGTTGTATTTGTACCCTTTATAAATTTCTGTAACTAAGGTGTGTCGGCTTTGTCTCTTTATTTACCTCCTCCATTATCATATCCATGTATATTATAAATAGTAGTGGGCTAAAGCTTCCACCCTGTCATACTCCTTGTTTCGATACAAATTCTTTTGACTTCATATATATTTCTAGTATTTTTATATATATTCTCCGTCACTCTTATTAAATTATTGTTAAGAGTCGACTCAATTTGAAGAAACTATGTTTGCCATTTCTTGAAATTGAAAGTTTCGATTGAAAAACATGGCTAAAATTTGAAATAACCTGTCAGATAAAATTGATATCAAACTAGTTACGAGAAATTAAAGTAAATGGAAACAAATATGGAAAAATATCGTAACAGGCAGTAATGTAACATTCTAATGAAAGTGACTAAATTTCTCTATTATAAAAATTATAGAAGTTTTCATATCAAATAAATATTGAAACATGATATATATATTATGATGATTAGACATGTTTTAATTATATATCAACTTAAAACTAAATATTCCTTATTGATATGTGTATGTACTGTGTGTCCTATTTTCGATGGACGTAAAGTAACAATATTTACTTTTAGGAGTCAATTTTAGCGTTGTTATGTACCTTATCAAAATTTGTCTCGTCAATTGTTTTGAGGCAATTTTTGCCAATCTAGAAATATTACGATAACGTCTTTATTTGAAAAGATATTTACTTGCTATAAAAAACATTCTTAAGACATGTTGATGTTCCTAGATTTTGTCTTAAGTTTCACATTTCTGTGATATAATATAAAATTGTATATTTTTAAATGCAAATCACAGTTGACTGTAACTTCAATTAATTGCATTTTTTGTAAGCTTTTCAAATATGTATTTAATACTTGTATTTAACCATACTTGTTTGCTCGTTACAAATATGGATCTTCCCCCAACCTTTATTTCAAGAGTAACACAAGTCTGTATTATATATATATTTTTTTATGAACTCATGATTTCAAAAAGTGTAATTTTATGATGCCTTTATTAGAACTTTTTTGAGATAATCGCAATATTAAATTTTCGACAGTCCTATCGGAAGAGTTATGAACTTTAAAATTATTTCCAGCATTTTCTCATGACAAATTTTACTACCATTTTTTATTTGAAAGCTCTAGTACTGCCGAAATTACATAATATAGTTAAAATTTAGATGTTTCTCCATAAATGGGCTTATAGAGAATATTTATCAGAAACAATGTTTTTAGAAAAGTATTCCGTACTTTATAAATCATTCAATAATTGCGCATTATATACGAATATTTATTAATTGTTAAGATATTTTCCTTAAAAATAAACAAAAACCAATAAAGCCATAAATGAGATTTTTTTGCATTTTAATAATACGCGAACAAATAATTTAGCCTTCATTATACATTAAAATCAAAAATATTTATTCAATAAAAGGAAATTTATATATTTATTTTAAATAATGAAAAAAAAATATATATTCAAATGAGAAGAAATTAATATTAAAAATCCTTTTTGTTTTATTCATATATTCTTTAAATTTAAATTAACAAGATAATGATTAGAATCTTGTTTAATTATATTTTTATATGTTCAAAAAATATTAATTTCATATTTATGTACAAATATACCTTTTAAATATCTTTTGAAGAAAAAATCATTGGTTGTTATAAAATATAATATATAGTCAATAAATATTATTATAAAAAAATCCTGTGTGCACACTTTTTTCTCGGTAATGCATTTATTCTCAAAATATACGGGCAGCAGTGCACTGTACAGAGTGTCCAGATATAAAATGAAAAAAGATATAAAATAAAGATCAAATGTCAAATAACTCTTTTGTTTTTTAACCGATCTTAATGATTTTAATTTCAAATGAAAGAACTTATCATACTTATTAAAACAATTGATAACAATCATAAAAATAAGTAAATCAGTTGCCGCTAGGTCGCGCCAAGTTAAAAAGAATATAATTTTTCCATTTTTCTTACAGATTTCAAATGGAATGATATATTTTTCTTGGTATCAATTGAAAGTGCGTGAAAGTATAAGAAATTTGATGAAAACCGCATGTCAATACATTTATTGTATCATAAGTTATATATAAAAGAACATTTCAAATAAAAAATTTCAAATGTCATTGGACAACATTTGAGGTTAATAAAATTTATAACAAAAACAACAAAACTGATTTAGTTTATCACCACCAGGGGGCATTTTCTAAAGCGTGCTAGATTATATGGATATACTTTTTCTTGAGAGGTGAATAGATGGGGATGCTTATTTTTTTGGTCACCACGATTTGCCAAATGTTCAGATTTTTATTTTTGGGGCAAACTAATAAAATATTTTTTTATTAATCCAGGCCTAGAACAAGGAAAGACATAATTTTTTGGATCTGAAATGCAAAAACTTCAGCAATAGATATACTGCTATTGCTAGAGTGGATGTCACTGCTTATTTAATTGTATAAAATTATGTGATTGTTTTATATATGACGGTGGAGTCATTTGACAATTTGAAAGACAAAATTTTGATACAAATTTGGCATTGAAAATATTTTTCCATTCGGTTTTAATACTCTTTTCACCTGTTTTATAAGAAATATTTCTTTATTTAAAAAAATGAGAAAATTAGTATTAAAATGCGCCCCCCTTCCGGTGACAAAATAATTTAATTTTGTTATTTTAGTTATAATTTCATTTATTTTAAGTTAACACATAAAATTCTTGAAATTTACATTAATAATTTTTAATTATAAAAATTCTTTTAATTATAACTTGTGATAGGACTTAGATGTAGACTTCCGGTTTTCATTAAATTTCTTACTTTTTAATCCTCTTTTAACATTAAGAAAAATATATCATTCCATTTGAATCAAAAAAAAATTGGAAAATAATCTATACTTTAAGTTGGCGCCACCTAGCGGTGATAAAGTTAGTTATTTTTCTGATGCCAATAATTTTAATCAGCATGATAAGTTCTTTCGTATGACATTAAAATCATTAAGATCGGTTAAAAAACAAAAGAATTATTTGACATTTGCTCTTTATAAATTCTGACCTTCCCCCACCTTTTATTTCAAGAGTAAGAAAAAAATGTCTATAACATTTTTGTTTCGCATACTTATCAAGATTTCTAAAAGTGTAGTTTTATGATGTCTTTATTAAACATGTTTTTAAAGTAATCGCAATATTACTTTTCGACTATTCATTGCGCCCCCTACCGGAAGAGTTACGTACTTGAAATTTATTTCCAGCATTTTCTCATGATCACTTTTATGAACATTTTTTTTATTTGAAAGCTCTAGCCCTCATAGTTCCTGAGATATAGCCGATGACCTTTCTTATCTGGACACCCGGTACAGTGAAACTGTGAGCGTGTGCAATAAGGTTTTCGGCTATCCTCGGAAGGGACGACTTCGACACGATCCTAAATGCGTTTTTATTGGCTGTGAATTCGCGTACGGTTCTGCTTTCGCTCTACCTCGTCCCCGTACCCGATGCCCCTGAGAAATTCAGATAAGCTATGAATATTGATTTCTGTGTTTCTAATGTCCTATTGATTATTGTTTTTAAGGTAAAAATATGATCGTGTGGACTTCTCTTTGGTTGAGTCCGCTGTGGGCTTCTGTTATTTTGTCTTCTACTATTTTTTTAAATCCTTTTTTCAACGATTTTCTCATATATTTTCATTACTGTCCCAATTAATGTGACTCTTCTGTAGTTTGTGCATTATGTTTTAGTTCCGGCTTTGTAAATCGACACTATCATTCCTACATCCCACTCTTTTGGAATTTGTTCCTCTTTACCACACTCTATGAATTGCTAAAGTTTATTTTGTCCCTTTTGTTCCATTTTTTATCTTTATATCTCTTATTTTGTCTGCTCCTGATGTCTTTCCAATTTTTAATCCTTTAATTGCCTCTTCTACTTCTTGTTCAGTTGTGTCTTTCATTGAATTTTCTCTTATTATGTCATCATTTTCTTGATTTGGCTCATAGTCACTATTCAATACTTCCTCGAAGTAGGTCTTCCATTTTTCCATTGATTCTTTCCCTGTCCTTAATAATCTTTCTTCTGCATCTTTTGTTCTTATATACTCATTTTTCTTTGTTATTTCTTAAATTCTATAATGTCTTGTAAAATATCTTTTGGTATTTTGTTGCATTATCCTCCATCTTGTGTCGAAATTCTTGCCAGGTCTTTTGTTTTTGCTTCAATAACATTTTCTTTGCTATGACTATCTGTCTTATATTCGTCATAGCTGCTCTATGTTCTTTTACTGAGATATTTCTGCCATTTCTCTTTCTTTCTTTTTATTTGCAGTTTTATTGCCATTGTCCACCATGCTGTTTGTTTCTTATATTTGCTCTCTTATCCTCCTCAACTCCACTACAAATTAGTGTATGCATATTTTCCGTTAATTTTATTCTTTTACGGGTGTCATTCGGCACTTTAACGTCCATTCGGACCCGCAATAAACCACCCGCGGCTTAAGAAGGCTGGAGCAGCTTTTTGTTTTTGCGGAGTGACCCTCGGCTGGCGCTTATCATTCTAATAATGGGAACATTTTGTTCCACGTGATTTTTAATAAGGTGAATTATGAGATGAAATGTGGGGTGATAATTTGTGAGATGCGTCAGGCTGTCGTACTTTCCTACCTGGTATGTCTGGCAAGGATCTTCCTAGATCCTCTAAGTGGCATTCCTTGGCGCCTGTAGTATGATTTACGACGGAATCCTGGAGATAAGGAAAGCAAAGGTCATGAAAATGGTCGCATTTGCAGACGATCTGGCAGTAGTGGTGAGGCGCCATTGCCTGATTGCCTTGAAGAGGCTAACATCTAAGGCTATTTCATTAGGAAGATGCAGGAGATCGATATACGAGAGAAAGTATTAGGTGGGTGTTAGTAAACGAACTAAATACCTTGGATAGATGCTGGAAGCTAATCTGTAAGGGTGGAAACTAAGGGAGTCATTCGCAAGGAAGCGGCGATTGCCTGTATTATGCCGAACTTGAGAGGCTCGGAAGAGGACAGAAGAAGACTGCTGACGACAGTGGCGTGGTCTAAGTTATCCTACGCTGCGCCGACCTGGGGCGAAGCAGTCAAGGTAGCGCAAAACACTAACTTGCTCCGGAGGGTCGAGAGAACCGGGGCCCTGAGATGAATTAGGGCTTACCGGACGGTTTCCCCAGGAGTAGCGGAGGTACTGACGTCCGCTCTGTCAGAAGACCTGAGGGTCGTTTTATACGATAATTACGTGGAAACGAAGGGATTGGGAAAGGCGGAGGGCAGGAAGCGCGCCGAGCAACGTGAACTGCAACGCTGAAAAGAGATTTCCCGACGTGCTGGATCAAACAGCTTATACTAAAAATCCAACCCTGGGCCGAGAGGAAACATGGAGGGATCACATTATATCTGACACATGCTCAACGAGCACGGCTGCTAAATTTCATTTTAATTAAACTATTTCGAAATATATTCAACTAATTCCATATTTATTAAACACCCTGTATAAAAACTCTTAGTTCATTTCATTATTAGAAAATATAATTGAATTATTAAAAATATACCTAAAATGCAAATATTAATTAAATACCTTTAAATTCTCTATTAATTTCTTTTATCTTTTTTAGCTAGAGGCAATTGTGGTTGCTTCTATGTCCGAAAGGCTCATGGCAGAAAACGACAAGACTATCGCGATTGCTTACAAAGGGATGCGCAAGTTTTCAAAAATAGGGCAAATGAGAAACAAATTTTACGTTCTCGCTCAAAACGCAACTGTTCGATATCCTGTAATTAAAGCCGCTGGATTCTTCGGAGTGAATTTTTCGACGTTGTTTAATTTTGTCAACATTATCACCACGTATATTATAGTTGTTGTGCAATTTTCAATAAATAAAGAATAATTTTATTGTTTGTGTATTTTTGGGTATTTATTTTTTACCGAAGAGTTTATACATGTAATATTTTTTATTTAATAATGTACTGTAACGTACACCCTATTATATATAATATTTCTCTCGGTACGCCTACGATCAACGCCGCCCTTACGAAGTAAGTCAGTACTAATGTTGCTAATAGATAATAAAAAGTTGAGTTTAACATAATCGTTAACTGTGTCGAGTATATCTCTCAAATTCACAAGAAAGAATCCCACTAAAAAATTATAACAGAGCTAAAATCTTTTACAATTTAGACACTCTCTTCTTACTGAACAGGTAACCTTCTTGTTTTAGTATTTCAAATAACGTTTTACCGGCAATGGAAACTTGTTGGAGTCTATTGAAATGAAAAAACACATTCATAATCTTTTATATTTTGATACTAGTTGCTTAAATAACCCCCTGTTAGATCTTATTACTTCATAAATTTTAGCACATTTTTTATAATTGTATTATCACTATTGCAATGAAAATACTATAACAACGTATTATTATTTAAACTTCACTTCTAGAGATGGAAACATAGAAATATATTTAGTTTAATAAAAATAAGTATGAGAAAGGAAATCCATTTCAATTTAAAACAAAATAGTACTGAAATTAAAACATAATAAATTCAATTTTATTTTAAATGATATTTTAACATTTCTCAGCATATTAGGTGTAATTGATCTAAATGCATTCATAATTCTACCTTTCATGTCTTCAATTGTTGTGGGAGGAGTGCTGTATATATTTATTTGGCAGAAAGAAATCCATGGGGATTAAATCAGGGGATCTAGGTGACCAAACTATGTGGCCTCATATCTCAATTTATCGCCTATTAAATATGGAATTTAAAAATATACGAACAATCAATTGAGCTGTAACCACCTGTTTTAGTGTATATTCAATAGAAACTTGTGATTGTGTCTCCTTATTATTAGTTACTGTATCCAAGTGTTTGAGACACTGCCTATATTTTTGAATGCATTTAGAACTTCCTCTACAGTCTTCTTATTAGGAAGTCTTGCATCAAAGGACATTTTGTACACTAAGAGACAATTTTCATAACGTTCCATTATTATTAGAACCATGTTAATTCTTTCATTTAAGGAAAAACCATTTTTGCAATTGTTAATAATAATACGATTGAGTCAATCAAATTTGTTTATAAACAAATACTTAAACACTAGCCTATTAGAATAACTAGCAATTATAATTATTATATTAGACGGTAGATGGCGCTTTATGTTTCATTCCCATATTAAAATAATGATTATAACAAAAATTAACAAAAATTGATATATCTTGAAAACTATTAGTTTTTTTATACTTTATAATAGACAATAACATTTTTTTAGAAAATAAGCCTATTAGATATATGGAATGCCATTTAAAATAAGCACGAAATTCGACCTTGAATGTGTTTCTGGACACACGTTGATTTATCAAAACATCTTAATATTTTAAATTCCTATTACTAGTCTAAAATATTTATCTATTAGTCTAATATACTGATACAAAATTTTATTTGAAAGTTATGATTTTTTTCAAAACGCTAATTTTTCCAAAAATGTTTAGGGCGAGGTTGCTTAAGTCGTACCACTTGAATTTTGAAGGAACAACGGCGAAAAAGCACATACGACAGCAACCTGATATACATCATAGTCAACTATGTTGTTTTACGTATTATTGTCCGCCATAAACAAGCGTCTTTGTAATTCCTAGTAGAAATAGTTAATCTTGCAAGTAAATTATTGATAAAATTGTGTTTCTTATTAAAAATAAATTCATTGGAATTTACATAATCGTTTGGTCGAAACGAAATAGTATTAATTTTATTCAATGCTAGGTTATATTTACCTTTAAATTTAATTTTGTCGTGTCTTAAGTCGTACCCATATGAGATTCCTAAGTCATACTGGTACGACTTAAGAAATTACTTCTCATTTTTACCTACAGTCAAATAACGTTGCTTTCATTCTTATCTGTAGGCCATAATTATGTCATCGCAGTCAAAGCGAATTTATAATAAATGGAAACAAAAAGATATGGACGAGGCGTTAACCAGATTATCCGAAGGAGTTATTGGATTCAATGAAGCTAGTAGACACTGCAACATCCCTCAATCAACATAACGGCGTCATTTTAAAGGAATAAATAAGAATGTCAAATTTGGAAGGCCTAAGGATATGACTGAAAATATGGAGAAGGAGTTGGCTGCACACGTTCTCAATTTAGAATCAAGCTTTTTTTGAATTACTGCAACTGATTTAAGAAGACTTACTTATCAACTGGCAGAAAAATATAAATTAACACATCGTTTCAATAGAGAAAAAGAAATTGCCGGAAAGAAGTGGTACTATAAATTCATGAAAGATAATCCTTGTTTATCTTTACGTAGTCCAGAGGCAACATCAATGGCCTGGATCAGGGCTTTCAATAAAGAACGTGTTTATGGATTCTTTGATAAATACGAATCCATATTAGATGAATATAAGTTCGATGCTAACTAGATATATAACGTTGACGAAACAGGATTGTCCACTGTTCAAAAACCATCCAAAATAATTGCTCGGAAAAGCAAGCATTGGTGCATTTACAAGTGGCTAAAGGGGTGTGACTACTACAAGTGAATGCTGTGTGTCACCAACCTTTAAATAGATCTTTTTCAAATCTTTAAAAACTAATTATAATGAAGACACCAAACCCCAGAAATATAATTTAACAAACTAATGTGTCAGAACTATTTGGAATTGCAACAGGTATGAATTTGATGATGATGATTTTGTGCTCCTACACTTGCTTTGGTAAAGAGTCACTTTACCTACTCCTCAGTTGGAAATCAATAATCAAGAAGAGCTTTCTGCAGTGGTTACACAAGAAAGTGAAGAAATCCTTGAGAAATAAACAGACGCGCCTCAAATAAAACTGCAATTCAATATTTTAGCTCGTATTCCAATAATTAACCAAAGCGAACAGTTCCGTGGATACTCTACCTCGTCACTTGAAATCACGTCAACGCAAAATAAAGAAAACATCAAAAAATGCGGCAAATAAAACAAACGCTGTGATTAATAAAAAGGAATTGGTATTATAAATTAAAAAGAAGAAAATCGATAGGTTTTGTTTTATTTGTGGAGAAGATCGGGATGAAAACATGATTCGATGTTTGAAATACAAATTATGGGAGCACGATGTATGTGCTGGCGTTGACAAAAGAACAAAAAAAAAATAATGTGATGTTTGTTCTAAATGAATACTTATACTCTCTACTAAATCAATACTTATACTCTCTACTAAATCAATACTTATAATAATAATACCTTTATTTATCACAGAGAAAAATACAAAATGAAATGTCATGAGTGTAGGCAAAGTTCAGTCAGCTTAAACTTTTACTGATCTTCCACTTAACCTACGAATAATGAAACTTAAATATAATTGCAACATGTGAGATAAGGTACAAACATATTTCGACGTCAATAATCCCGAATTGATTTTGTAAATTCAAAGGTCATCACGTTGTAACGGAGAACACAGATTAATAAAAATACGTTTTAATTATTATTGTTGCTTAATTGAATTAAGAATTAAGAAACCGGTTGCCTTAGTTGTGCCGATGTAAGTTTTGAAAGATATATATACAAACATATTTATTCAGACAATATGACAACAATTGTTATCTTATTAAATGTTCGAACACATCTCCTTTTTGAGCCAAACAATTTCTTGTCGCATGTCTTGTAACATTACAAGAGTAATAATTTTTAATCTTTTTAATAGTCATTCACGTTGTTAGCTAGTTGATACTGATGTATATAAATTGTTTGCTTTATATGGCCCAAAAAAATCATTAAGGGACAAATTAGGAGATCTTGGTGGCCATATTATGCCTCCTTTGATGCTAATAAAGCGATGAGAAAATATTTCATTTAAATATGCCCTAGTTGCATTATAAGCAGGATATCCGTCGTGTTGATACCAGATGCGGGCCAATCAATATACTGTAAGCCCTGTTCTGCTGCTTCCACTTGGTTCTCAGGCAATTTCAAATACTCTTGGCCTTTTAGATCAATCTGAATTAAAATAATGGTTCTGTAATTGTGTCCCCAAGAATGTCGATGTTAATTTTTGGTGGTAATGAGTTCTTAAATTTATTCTTTGGTGCTTGTTTTCTTGGAACCAATATCTCAGTACCGAAAGATTATGACGACCATCTAAGGGGGAAGTCGATTCGTCGCTGAACAGAATATTTCGCAGAAGTTCTTAATTATTATTTACCCTTTCCATCACAGCTTCACAAAATTCCATTCGACGACCATAGTCATCCGCGAAAACTTCTTTTGTTGTTTTAACTCTGAAAGACTTAAAAGCATTCCTCTTAAGTGGTATATGAAATTCTGATTTGCCGGCATTGATTTCTGAATTTTCTGCAAGAACTCTTGTTGATCATTTTATAAACCATAATTTCCCGTATCTCAGCTACTTCACTTTGAGGCCTCGTTTCCTTAGAACATGGTGGATTTGCAGAACCAGTTTCCTCATACAAATGTATAATATGAAAGACCGAACTGGTGTTTACTGTCACATAGTATGTCGTCACAAAAAAAAAACAAATTATTTACGATTTCATTCATGGAGTGACCTCCATTTAATAATTTGAGTTTTCTGATTACTTCTTAATATTTTGAGTTATGTTATTCAAATTGACATGCATATTGTAGTAACAACGTTGGCGACTAATAATAATAATCGAGATACAATACAAACACATTACATTATATTACTCATATTCAAATTGTCAGGGGCTAACGTATACAGGGTGTCCTAAATAGAGTATAATTACATGGGTATCTTTCTCATTCTTAAAGTTAGAGATATGGTTAAATGGGCAATGTTGTGCAATTTTGTATGCTGGTTCAGATAATGTTAAGAAATTTTCAAAATTTTGAGCAGTTTAGAAATTATTAAAAAAAACTAAAAATCTTGTTTTTCTAAAAAATTAAATTGCCTGCAGTGGCGGTACGATAAAATTTATATTGGGTCGATTACTGAATTTCAAAATGTTAAAATTGTACCGATTACACAAGAAAAAATAATTTAAACTTTATTTTCATAAATACAACAACTAAAATGAAAATATTTTTTGATAAAAATTACTATAGATGCTCTATATGACCACCATTATTTTTTAAACAAATATTTATTCGCCTTTTTAAATTATTAATTACTCTTTGTAAATCCTCTTGAGTAATATTTCTTATTTCTTGTTGAATAGCCTCTTGTAATTCCTCAATACTATGTAAACGATTTTTATAAACTTTATTTTTTAAATAACCAAACAAGTAAAAATCCAACGGGGTCAAATCCAGAGAAAGAGCAGGCCATCTTCCACGACTAATCAGTCGATCTCCAAAATACTCCTCAAGATATCTAATTGTTTCTTCTGCTATGTGTGCTGGTACTCCATCTTGTTAAAAGAACCTCTCTCTTAGTTCATCATCGTGCAACTCTTCTAAAAAAGGTTGTAAGATGTTGTTTCGATATCTTTCGCCATTTATGGTATCGTTGAAGAAAATGGGACCAATTAATCTTCTTCTTGATATGGCAACCCATACGCCAATCTTTAAAGGATGCAACCCAGTTTCAATAAGTTGATGTGGATTTTCAGTATCAAAAGTTCTATAAATGAAACCAAGCTTCATCAGACATAAATGTTAAATCTAACATATCATCATTTAAATTTTCATTAAACCACTCGCAATATTGGATTCGTGATCTCCAGTCAGCAACAAATAATTCTTGCACTACTGTCATTTTATATCGATACATATGAAGGTTTTTTTTTTCAATGCTTTATGACAAGTTTCAACAGAAAGACCTAAATAAATGAACTAATTTAGAAATTCAGTTGGAAATAAGTTTTTGTCGACATACCAGTTTGAAGAGAAAGTTTCGCTACAGATTTCTGCGGACTAACTTCCAATCCGCCTGTCAGTAACTGTCTCTTCCGTTAACACTGTTGGGCGCACAGTTGACTTCCCTTTCCAAATGCAGTGCTTTCCTTCAAAACGCAATACAAGAATTCGCTTATGATGACCAAATGTATTATAATTGATCACGAATTCAGGAAATTCTTCAATAAATTGATTGATACAAGACTGTGGCGAATATGACCAGAAACTATCCGGATTCTTCGTACAACTGCGAAAGTACGCCTTTATTATAGAGGAGTCTTGTTCCGGTGTAAACATTTTATCTATCTAAAAAAAACCTCAAAATAATGTGACACGTAATTTTCGCTATACTTACATCAAATCACCATAAATAAGTTGATTAGCTCTAACAAGAACTGATTTTTTCAATGAAAGTACGTACTGTGGATAAATGAGAAAAACACGAAATATACCAACTGACATAAAAGAAATTATAACGCAAATGAGAAATTCGATGTTACTGCCAATCCTAAATAGTAAAAATAACTTGCGATGTTTTGGCGCGCTGTTTGAAAACGTACGATTATTTATGAAGACCCGGTATTAGTCACTATTACTATGTTGTTAAAACGTCCATTTAAATAATTAAAAACATCTATAGCATTGTGTGCAGGGGCGCAGTCTTGCTGGTACCATATTTGCATATTTTGTGCTCAAGGTAAATCATCAAAAGAATCTTCTAAGAATTTCCAACCTGCAAAATGTTAATCTACGGATGTTGTCATTTAGTTCTAAAGTCTGAGATAGGTGCAATTTATAAGGGTGAAACTAGTGCTTTTTTTAAAATTGTTGATACTCTAGACTTAGATACGTTCACTTCATTTTCTATCTACCGACATGAAATGTTCGAATTAGCTGCCACACAAGCCAATGTTAACTCTTCATCATCAATGACCACATTTCTATTTCTCTTAGGTTTTTTTTTAATTCCATACAGTTGCATATTTCCATCCAATCTTTTAAATACCTTAATGTTGGTACGTTTGTGAAGCAAGATGAGGATTTTTGAAACACTTGATGTAATTACAAAACATATCATATTGTTCATGTATTAAATAATTCGCCATTTCAAATTAAAAATATTTAACAATATTACAACAACTTAAGACAAGACATGTATGAATTATTTATACAACTGATAAACTAATGTAACATGACAGTTAGTTGTTATAATAAATTTTGTTTATTTTTATTCATGCCTACTTGTTTTAAACATACAACACTTAATATTTTCATTATTTTTTATTTTAACATAGGTTGTTATAAAAAAGAAAAAAACAAAATCCATTTAGGTGTGTAAAAATCAAGTAACACTTATTTGAAACTTTTTTCGTTTTTTAATAATTATTGAGAAATTTGATTTTCTAAAAAAAAAAACACGAATTTTAGTTTATTTAATAATTTCTATCTAAGCTACTCAACATTTTGAAAATTTCTCAACATAATCTGAACCAGCATACAAAACTGCATAACATTACCCATTTTACGAGATTTCTAACTTTAAGAATAAGAAAGATACTCATGAAATCCTACTTTATTTAGGACACGCTGTATATGTCAAATTCAATGTGCTTTCGAATGTCCGGCTTTGACAAAAGATACCCAAATTATTATGTATCTAATTTTTATTATTATTATTACAGGTGGATTTTTTGGTGTATTAGATAGGATGATGCACTTGGAAATGTCAGGAACCACAATAAGAAGTGAGCAGACATTTCTTGTTCCAGGACCAACGTAATTTAAATCTACATATATTGAAAAATAAAGCGGTTAATTCAAAATATTTTCAGAATCGACTTGGGTTTAATGACACCATTGCGACCATTCTCTTTAATGGCATGGCTACTATTCGCATGTTTCTTTAGTGTTATCTGTATAACATATGTTATATTGATGTATGTGGACAATAGGTAATTTAAAATAAACAAACTTATTTCTTTTTTAGTATTTATATATCATTTTACAGGATGAATAAAAGTACAATAAAGTTGAAAAACAACGTAATCTTCGAGATTTATGCAATTTTTATGGCACAAGCGAATTTTGAGTACTTGCGAGTGTATGGGTCATTTATTTTGATGTGTGTGATCCTTTCTATATCGTTTTACTCCAGCGGATTGGCCAGTCATTTGGCAAAACCGTCGTAAGTAACATTTTTAGTTAACTACTTATACCGCTTACTATTCAATGATAATTGAATTGACAATAAAGACGAAAGATAAAAGATTCGTGTATTAATTATTTTTATAATCTTTTAAGTATTTATTAGTGATAGGCAAAATCGATCAAAAAAGAACGACTGCTCGATCCTTGCAGATGATCGATCCGCTTGATCTTTTTGATCTGCTCGAGCGGCGCGGTCACTTTGATCGGCTGTGAATGTTATGTCATGTTGTGCAGCTCGGCTCGAGCAATGATTGAGCGAATCGATCAGTCTAGGTAAAATCGCTCATTGAATACACTATTTCTTTAAGTTATTTTGTTTTATGCAAAGTGAGACAGTTTTTTAATTAAAATAATTTCTAAATACAATTGTAACTTAACGAACAGAAATTCAGTAAAAATAAATAATATGTAGAAAATGACAAATTCAGTATGTTATTCCTTCTAACACAATTATTGTAATAAAAGCGGTCTTCGTACCAATGCGAAAGTGCGACTTGTTCCGGTGTAAACATTTTAATTATCTCTCTCAATAACCTCAAAATTATGTGACACGTAATTTTCGCTATACTTACATCAAACCACTATAATTCTTAATTCTTCCATGATTCACTTTCATTGAGAGAGTGTAATTGACGATTTGTCGACATACACATTTTTGTGGCCTTGCTGATTTCTTTATGTTGTTAAGATGTGTTATATATTTTTTAAAAGTGTTTTATATGGATAGTTTTTTTCTATGCGGAGAGGGGGGTGGATTAATTTGATTTTAAAAGAATAATTTTACAGCGGTCGTTTTTCGAAGAGGTAATTTTAAGAAGGGTTGTGATTTTACAGATACGTTTTAATATGAATAACAGGTAAATTTTAGTTGGAGGGTGTTCTTACATGTGTTATTTTTCTGTGTGTTACTTTTTGTGTAGTACTTTTTGCGGTGAAGATTCGGCGAATGCGGATTCGGTTTTTCGGCTCGACGCGATTCAGACAAAACGTAGGGATTCACAGCTCACAGCAAACATCTGCTTAATGTGGACATAGTTGTGTCATTGTCGCATGCAAGACATTCCTGCGTAATTATAAAATAAATATTGATTTATAATTATTTTATTTTTAAAATGAATTATTAAAATTGATTTTAAAATTTAAATTAGTTCTGAATAATATTAGGAATTATTAAATTTCAATCATTAAGTTATATTATAACATGTAAAATGTACACATCGGCATAATCACACAAAACATTGTCAGTGGCTCAGTGCAGCATATACCTTATAGAGGTATATTGCCATTTTTGAATTTGCTGCTTTCGCTTATTTTTGTTTTTCTTTATTTGACTTTTTGGACTTTCTTTTCGACCTGTGACTTTAAAAATTGAGTGCCTTCAAGTTATCATAAAAAAGATTTGCATATTTCAATTGCACAAATACTATAAACTAAAACACTCAATTTTTTTTCAAATTCCCTATGAACGATCAAAAATGCATGAAAAAATTTAAAGAAAATTGTGACACTCCAGCGATTGTAGTTATAGAAAACAAATCATTAAGAAATTATAAAATATATTAAAATCTTTTGAATCGAAGTATTTTACCAAATCAAATAGACCCAAGATGTTAAGTGACACTGCTGTTCCAATTACATTTTCAATACAGGGTATGTATATTATATGTGAAATTTACAATTTTAATGTTTACTAAAAATACTTTATTAATTCAAATATAATATTAAACAATTAAATTTAAGGAAAAACATGACAAGGCTAAATTTTTGTGTGATATTTGTTGCTAAATTAAATTAGTTAAAGAATTTGGGTGCGAAAACATTCAATTATTAAAAAGGCCTACTGAATAATTTATTCAATTAACAAAATCAATATTTGTGAAATTTTCAATTCTTTTTAAAGTAATTAAATCTAAAATAAATCATAAAATATGGAAGATGTTAAACTCTTGATAGTCGATTAGCTATTAAATAAAAAAACTATCCTCGTTATCACTGATTTAATCACTTATCGTAGCAATTACAATTAAATAACCTGAGTAAAAAACTCAGTATAATCCGATTATCAAGTGGGTTTTGGACTTGAGTATCTTATTACAAATACTCCAGTCACATTATAGTTTTAAGCAGTAATCTCACTTAGTGTTGGCACATTTGATTTTTTGCAAAATAAGTGAACCTCGCGATCTGAACGGAGTATCCACTGGCGGCGTCATTTCCAGTGGCGGTCCAACTTAATAACGTTTGATTTAATATTATTAATAATAATTATTAAATTGTGTTAATTTACTAATCATAAACACTCTTACATGTAATAATAATAATTAGTTTAAAATTCACAATACAAAATTTCCAAAACACAATATTTGAACAATTAGAAAAATATCCAATACATTTATTTCATTTATTTTTGTATAAATGAGACGAAATTTATAAACAAAAAGAGATGTGTGTACTAGGTTATTAAAATAATAGTAAAAATAGATTAATGATATAAAAAAAACACAGCAATGTTTTATTTATAAACAAAATGAAAACATATTTTGTGATTATTATTTTTAAAATGTTGTCTCATATTTTATTTAGTGTATTTGTAATAATTGAAATTGATTTATATAAATATAAACACTTATAATGAATGCGTTGTACTCGAAATGGATATCTAGCAGCAAGTTATTAATGAGTATGTAGTAATCGAAATGTACAATTAGCAAAATAAAAGATATTGTAAAGAGAGTGTTAATGTTTTTATCTGAAGTTTAATATTAATTAAAAAATTTATATTTTTATCGATTAAATTAATTAGTAAAATACTGCAATTTATTGTTATTATAACTGTATTGATTTAGAATATTAACACTTTTTGATGAAATAATAAATTCATAATTTAATGTGCCGAGATATATTTATATAACTTGAAGCTAATATGTACATGAAAATTTAAATTATACAATCATTACAGAATGAAAGGTATTTAAAAACGAATCGAATGAAATGTGGAATTATAGTAGGTACCATTTTAAAAATTAATACTTTGTTAAACGTTTAAAATATTATTATTTGTGTATGTTATTAACCTCACAATTTATGTATACATATCAATTATAAAACTATCACAGATTGTGATGATAAAAATACACTGTACATTAAATTTAATATTTCACATAAGGATTAGCCCAAAATACTTCATAATAATTAATAATGTAGCGGTGATCATTTGAAATTGTATAAATGCTGATATTAGAAGCTTTCGAATAAACACATATATAAAACGGCATACAATATTTCATCTTAAAGTTCGAAAATCGTCGCATAAACACTGTTTTTAATGATTTAAATTCAACATCCGTTTACATGTTATATTTGGGTGGTTATATGATGGGGTTTGAGAGCTGCGCCGTTCAGCTGCGCGAAGTCTCTCAATTTTGCGTTATTTTCGGGAGTGCGATTACTGCTTAGAACTATACTGTGCTCCAGTCAACGCTGACTTTTTTCATGAGAAAATGCTGCAAATAAATTTCAAGTTCGTAACTCTTCCGGTAGGGGGTGCAGTGAATAGTTGAAAAGTAATATTGCGATTATCTCAAAAAAGAGTATAATAAAGACATCGTAAAAGTTTGTTTTTCGTTTTAGTTAGTGTTAGATCTAAAAAGTTAATTTTGTTATTACATTCTGCTTCTACTGTAAACTTAATGGATGTGAAGTGAATGCATCCAAGATCCAAGATGTAATTCAATTTTGTTGTTTTTGTTATAAATCTTATTAACCTCAAAAAGTTTTCCAATGACTACACTTTTTAAAATCATGATAAGTTCATGAAACAAAAATGTTACAGACTTTTATATCTTACTCTTGAAATAAAGGGTGAGGTAAGGTCGGAATTTGTCACGAGCAAATATCAAATAACTGTATTGTAATTTAACTGATCTTAATGATTTTAATGTTCTACGAAAGAACTTATCATAATATAGAATTATTGGCAACAATCAGAAAAATAACTAACTTTATCGCCACTAGCTGGCGCCAACTTAGAGTATAGATAATTTTCAATGACAACAAAATTTTATAAATTTTATTATAACAATACGTACAATTGTGTTAGTAGTCTGTCATGGGCTATCGACCATAGGTCTTTCTGTCCTAATTTTAATTTTTCTTAAAAAATCAAATGAAATGATATATTTCTCTTAGTGTTAGTAGAAAGATGGTTAAAAAGTAAGTCATTTATTGAAAACCGGAAGTCTATTTCTATATCCTATCCCAAGTTATAGTTAAAAGAATTTTTAGAATTAAAAATTATTAATGTAAAATTTATAAATTGTATGTGTTAATTTAAAATAAATTAAATTATAAATAAAATGACTAAATTAAATTATTATGTGACCGGTAGGGGGGTGCTTTTTAATTTTAATAATAATTTTCTCATTTTTTAAAATTAAGTAATATTTCTTATAATACAGGTGGACAGAGTATTAAAACTAAATAGAAAATATTTTAAACGCCAAATTTATATCAATATTTTGTTTTTCAAATTGTCCAATGAGTCCACCATCATATTTAATATAATCACTCAATTTTATACAATTAAATAAACAGCGACATCCACTCTGCAATACCAGTATAAGTTTTTTCAATTCACATAAAAAAATAAGTTTTTCCTCGTTATGGGCCTGGATTGATAAAAAAATATCTTTTAATTTGCCCCAAAAATAAAAATCTGAAGATTCGTTAAATCTTGGTGACAAACAATAAGTATCCCCATCTATACACCTCTCAAGAGTGTATCCAAATAATTTCGCACGCTTTAGAAAATGCCCTCTGGTGGTGAAAAACTAATTCAATTTTTATATAAAGAAAAAACTTAACTTTTTTATACCACTTTTATTAATATCTAAAGTGCTTCGAAGAGGGGGTGTACATCAGGTCAATCTGGTCGTTAAGGATGGAAATTCCAGGATTAATTTTTGTTTTATGGATTTCAGCGGCTTCGAGTAAATCCATTTTTATACCTTTTACGGTGAGGTGGATTATAGAAAATATAGTTTATTTCTAACAGATGATTTGTGTATGCTGAATGTGTATGTTTTAAATTGTAAGATCTGTAATGAACTTTTAATCTAGTTTGAAAATTACGACCTGATTGCCCGATGTACACTCCTTTACAATCTTGCCATGTTAATTTGTAAATTCCAGATTTATAGATCTTATTTACTGGAGCTTTAGAATTAAATATTAAGTTACAAAGTTTTGTACTTGATCTAGAAACAATATCAATGCCTTGTTTTTTAAAGATATTTTTGATTTTTGAACTGATTGTACCAAAGAATGTTAACGTTTTGTATGATTTTTTCTTGTTTTCCGCGTTTGGGCTGATGGAGTATATGTAATTTTGTATTATTTGCATTGAAAATTATTAATTAATTTTTATATAAGTTGCTCTGAATAGCCGTTATTAATTGTAATTTGTTTTATTGTGTTTATTTCTTTTTCTTTCGATTCAAGGCTAAGGGGAATTTTGAAAGCCCGGGTAATCATCGAGTAGAAACTCGCTATTTTATGTTTATATGGGTGAAGTATTAGGGATAATTGTATCTGTGAAGGTGGGTTTCTGGAAAATATCAAATGAAAGTTTGTTATTAGTTTTAGTTAGTGTTAGATCTAAAAAGTTAATTTTGTTATTACATTCTGCTTCTACTGTAAACTTAATGGATGTGAAGTGAATGCACCAAGATCCAAGAATTAATTCAATTTTGTTGTTTTTGTTATAAAATTACACCCCTAGTCACAAGCAGTGGATCGAATTATCCAGAAGACATTTTTCCCATACTGTTTCTGATTTATAAAATTAAAAACGCGTACTTAAGATACTATAATTGCAAGAAATACTTTAAATATATGCAATGCTTACGTATTTCTCATCATCATGTCTACCATAAATAAACATAAGCTGTGATATCGAGAAACCCAAAGTGCATAATAATTGTCCACTATTTTCAATATGTTCTATTCTGTGCTAATAATATGACGATCATTAAATTCTTGATAAATTTGATCACGATAGGGTTACATAGCAAATGTTTCGATAAATATCCACAGACGGCGTAGAGAGTATACCTGAATTCCTTTAAACATATATTACTGGTAAAATTAATTTTTAATTCTTGATTTCAGTTACAAAGATGAGATTAAAACAATGTCTGATTTAGAAAACACAAATATATTCATTATGGGAGATAGTGAAACTCAAGCAAAGAAAATATTAAACGATGTAAGTCATTAAAAATATTAAAAGCAATGGATGTTTATTATGTTTAGCATAAGAACTTCCTTAAAACAAATGTAATTATTATAAACGTATAATAAATATTTTATAAATTATATATTATTGTTATAAACTCATCCAATATTAATGCAATTTTTCACCAGTGTAGAAACACTATGAACTGCAGCAATTGATAAAAAAATGTTCTTGTCAATTCAGATAAAATACGGTACTTTGTCGGCTATGCCCGAAGTAAATGTCATGTTGCTTATTTTATAAATAACTAATAAATAGCGTAAAATTTTGTTAAAATTACATAGAATCAATCATGAAAGTATATTTTATATGTAATAAAAATAAACCATTGTTTATTTTTGCGCTAGTTATGTTCGATATATTAATTATATGTGATTTTTGCAGCACAGATATCAATCAATTGGGAAGAGGTATACCGTTATATCCAATAATAAATATCTAAGAATGCAAAAGGACATTAAAAGTAAGAAATTCGTTTTGGCAATAGAACGTCTATCATCTGGCAAGTATATATTTAACAAAATATTATTTTTTATACCATAATTATTTTTAATATTTGATAATAGGTTGGTTATTCCAGGTAATTCGTATGTTACTTATTTTATGCAAAAAATATTCTATTATTTTCCCTAAATTTCTAACTGTTTTTGAAATATTAGCGCTAGAAGTTATATTTACTTATTATTGATTTTAAAAGTGGGGAAATTGATTTCTGCTCTCAATTTTATTAAAAAATATTTTTGCTTATAATTTGTCAACAAATTCATAAACATAGTTATTCGGGACAGATCGCGATTACTCTATTGACTTTTCCATTACGACGTTTTTTTGTTAATTGTTGAAAAATGAAATGTTTCATGTATAGGAGTGGCTGTGAAAAGACAGTAAAAAAAATAATGTCAGTGATTTGAGTTCAGTCAATGACAAGTAAAAGTAATTTAATGTTATAAGATATTATATGTGTGTTCTATTATAACTGTGTATTCACAACAGGTTATGGGCCCAGCACGCTTCCACTGCGCGCTGAAATTGTAATAGAACACATTTAATAATCGGTAAATAGTGAATCGCGACATATAACCAATTATAAACTTTTGTTGTGAGTTCGTGGTATATAAGTAATAACTTATACGGAGAAAAATGGGTGACAAATTGAACTTGCCCGTTTTTGAGAAGCTGGATGGTTCAAACTGGACACTGTGGAAGAAGTGTATGATTCAGTACTTCAAGGTAACTGGCCTGACCAAGTATGTGATGGGCACTTTGCAGCGACCAGTTGAGAATGAGCTAGAAAATTCAGTGACCGTGGAGAACTGGGACAAAGGAGATGGTTATGCGACACTGGCAATTTTATCGACAATTCAGAATAATCACTCTCAGTTTGTTCAAGAGTTGGATAGTTCTGCAGAGATGTGGAATAAGTTGACATCCATTTATGAACGAAAAGATGGTGCTTCAAAATTGGAGGCAAATCGGGAATTTCACCAATATCGTTACAGAGGTGGGCCTATGGCACTTCATATCTCTGAGATCGAGACACTGGTGGCAAAATGCAGACGTTGCGGGGATGTAAAATCACCAGAAGATATTATTATCAAACTTCTAGATGGTTTACCTTCGGACTATTCTATGGTAAATATGGTGTTGACATTGACTACTGCTGATAAGCGAACGCCGGATGAGGTAAAACGTCTTCTGCTTGACGAAGAAAGGAGGTTGAATCCTGAGATGACTACAGAAGCAAGGTTTGCCGTGAAATCACCAATGGAGCTATCAGCTTATGTCAATCAGAGTAAGTCAAGAAAAAAATCAACTGAAAAGCCATCGACCTACAAGGTGAGGAAGGGACCCCAGTGCTATGCTTGTAAGATGTTTGGACACATCAAACGCGATTGTCCGAATAAGAAAAATTCTATCAAGGAGGTTGCAGATAAGTGTTTTAATGCAATTGAGTATGCTTTGACAAGCGACCGCAGTGATCAAGTTATTAGTGATACTGGTGCCACCTGTCACATGTTCAATGATGAAAAATGGTTTTTAACATTAAAGAAAAAAAAGGAAAAATTAGAATTGGCCGGTAAATATCATTTGGAGGTTGTGGGTAGAGGGAAAGTGGCTACTACAATTCACGTCAATGGTTGTGAAGAACATGTGTATTTCAAAAATGCATTGCTGGTGCCTACATTGCAGAAAAATCTGGTCATCGTTGGAAAATGTGAGAAAGCTGGTGCAGAAATATGTATTAAGCAAGGGAGGATGAGCTTCATAGTTGGAGGTAAACTAATTATGGAAGGTCATCGACTACCCAATGATCTTTACGAATTACCACTACATTCTTTAGTTACCGAAAATGTATATACAGCAGATGCAGAACTTATGCGACATCATGAGCGGCTGGGTCACCCAAGTTTGACGCGAATGCGAGAAATGGCAAAAATTGGTCAAATCCATTTACGCATTCCACATGACGCTGAATTATTTTGTGAGCCATGTGTATTTGCAAAGTCAGCAAAGAAGCCCTTCAAACGAGCGAGTGAACGAGTTTACAAACCTGGCGAATTCCTGCACAGTGACGTCAATACGAATAGGATGATACCAAGCTATGGTGGTCATAATTGCTACGTGACTTTCATAGATGACGCAACTGGCATGATGTTTGTAAAGTTTTTGATTACTAAGAACCAAGTGTTTGAAAAGTTTAAGGAACTGCTTCCCCTTGTTAAACGTCAAACTGGAAATTCGTTGAAAGTTCTACATAGTGACTGTGGTCGTGAATATGTCAATTGGACAATGAAGACATTTTTAAAAGCTAATGGCATTGACCACCAGACATCAGCACCTTACACTCCGGAGCAGAATGGAGTTGCTGAACGAGCTAACAGAACTTTGACCGAGTCAGCGATGTCAATGTTGTTTGCAAAGAACCTGCCGAAGGAACTGTGGGCAGAAGCGATTTTGACAGCAGTTTATCTAATCAATCGACGACCTTCAGCAAGAGCAAACGGGAACACACCTTATGAGCTGTATTTTGGAAGACAGCCAAATATAGCCCATCTACGTGTTTTTGGTAGTTTGGCTTATGAACATATACCTAAAGCTATGCAAAAGAAGTGTCAGCACAAGGCCAAAAAGCGTTTAATGGTTGGTTACGATTCAAACGGGCCTAATTATCGCTTGATGGATTTGGAGACGCATAAAATTTATATCGCGCGTCATGTCATGTTCGACGAGCAAACAACTAACAACAAATCAAAGGACAGATCTTGGCCAGTATTGGATTTAAACATTCCCGAGGTATCAAATAAATTCGAAGCTGATAGAAGTGGCACCTCAGTTGAAGTTAGAGGACAACAAGTGGAACCAGAGAAAGATTTAAAACAAACAAGTCATTATAATCTGAGGCCTCGCAAATCTCCAGTTGAAATAACTTCTGTCGCTGTGGTCGACGAACCAAATACGTATGCTGAAGCTATGGCAGGTTCTGATGGGTCTCTTTGGCAAAAAGGAATTTAAGAAGAAATGGATGCTCAACTGAAAAACAAGACATTTGATGTGGTACCGGCAATTCCAGTGGGAAAACGTGCAGTGGGCTTCAAGTTAATCTTCAAGAAGAAGCAGAACTTAGCCAAGTCGACGATGCGGTATAAGGTTCGCCTTGTAGCAAAGGGTTATTCTCAGCGTGAAGGAATTGATTATAATGAGACTTTTGCTCCTGTGGTACGATATGAATCGGTGCGAACACTTTTGGCACTGGCAGCCCGAGAAAACTGGGAAATGGCTCAGTTCGACATTAAGACTGCGTTCCTAAATGGCGAACTCGAGGAAGAAATCTACATGGAGATGCCTGCCGAGATTTCTGCGAAATATAGTAGATATGTACGTCTTTTAAAATCCTTATACGGTTTAAAGCAATCACCTCGACAGTGGAACAAACGCTTTAATGCATTTTTAAACCAATTCAACTTTGTTGCCAGTCCAGCAGATCGGTGTGTTTATAGAGGCGTACTAAATGGCAAACAAGTACTTTTGTTACTCTACGTGGATGATGGATTGTTAATGTCAGCATCATCTGATGCTATTGCATCTGTGTTAGACAACTTAAAAAACGAATTTGAGATAACATTGGATGATGGCCATAATTATGTTGGTATCTAAATCAATCGAAATCATGATAAGAAACAAATTTATATTGGTCAGTCGAAGTATATTTATTCTATAGCAGAAAAATTTAATCTGATTGATTCTAAACCTGTAGCAGTACCTGCAGATCCACAAACTCATCTCAATAAAGAAATAACAGGAAAAACAATCGGACAAGAGACACCTTACCGCGAGGCAGTTGGATCATTAATGTTTGCAGCTTGTGTAACACGTCCTGATCTTATGTATGCTGTATCCATTGTCAGCAGATACTTGACGAATCCAGGATATGTGCATTGGAAAGCTGTCAAACGTATAATCTCATATGCTAAAGATACGGCAAATCTTGTGATTGTATTTGGTGAAGGCGGAGGTAATGAAGAACTGGTTGCGTTTGCAGATAGTGATTATGCAGGAGATCCAGATACACGTCGTTCTACTAGTGGATACATGATCAGGTATAATGGGGGGCCAGTATCATGGACATCACAGAGGCAACGCATCGTAGCAATGTCGTCAACCGAAGCTGAGTATATAGCAGCCAGCGATTGTACAAAAGAAATAATTTGGTTACGTCGGTTATTGGAGTCGGCGGGAGTTAATGTAAAAAGGGCTACTCCGCTGAACGTAGACAATCAGGGAGCAATTAAGCTGATTAAGAACCCTGAATTTCACAAACGAACCAAACACATTGAGGTACGTTATCATTTTATTAGAGAGAAATATGAGGATGGTACAGTAGAAATTCGGTATATACCAACAAACGAGCAGTTGGCAGATATTTTGACAAAGGCTCTTCCAAAAGAGACTTTCAAGTTTTTAGTTGCTGAGCTGAGAATGGTTAACATGACTGCAAAGATTCAAACATCGGATAGACATCTTCCAGCCACAGAAATACACTCAACTGGTGGGAGTGTTGAAAAATGAAATGTTTCATGTATAGGAGTGGCTGTGAAAAGACAGTAAAAAAATAATGTCAGTGATTTGAGTTCAGTCAATAACAAGTAAAAGTAATTTAATGTTATAAGATATTATATGTGTGTTCTATTATAACTGTGTATTCACAACATTAATTTATATCGGTTTTATTTGAAATTGAATAGAATTTATATTTCTTAGTAGTTCAAGCTGTTTACAATTTTCCACGGACCGAGACTGTTTACGTCCAATAAAAAAACCGTACATATTCAACAGTGGGTTTATGGTAGAATTTGGCTCTGCATAATCACGACATTTTAGTCATTTATAATTTGTTAATGTTGATGAATAAGATATATATCATTAGAATAAATATAAATAAATGATATTTGTTTCAAAACATACATTTTTACTATAGAAAAAAGTTAGATTTATTCTAATTTTTAGTAAATTAGACAATAATTAAAAAGGCATTCGACAAAAAAAATGAATGAGAATAGTACAGCGGAGGACATGAAAAATTTTCATATATTTTCATACGTAAATATTGCTTAAATTAAATAATATACAGGGTCCTGCAACAGTGCGTCGGGCTTTCCTAGCACCGTTCCCATGAAAAAAAAAAATGTTTCGTACAAAAAGTTACTGATTTAAAAATCTTTATGGCGTAAAATTATTTTCCCAATTTTGCGGTATAACAAAAATATTTATTTTTTTTAATGGAACACCCTGTATTTATTCAACTTTTCTAATGACATTTTTCAACCTCTAAATTGTTGTCTATTTAGTTTTTTATTATGTTACAGTGTTGCCAATTTACAATTTTTTTTTTCCAAGTGTCATGCATAAGCAAGCTCAACTTTAAAAAATCGTAGCGACCTCGTTTTTTGAAAGTAAGAATAACTTTTAGCAAATATCTCAGTGTAGTTAATAAGCAACGTTTTATTAACGAGCGGTTTAAATTTAGTAGTACAGGGTGTTCAGAGAAACATGCCAAACTTTACAAATTTCAAAGCAGTATAACCCATTTTTTTAATGGAATGCTCCCTATTTTATGTCATTATTCGATAGGTCTTTTTCTTCTCTTCAATTTGATGGGGCATATCTTATGTCTAAACCCCATAGTTGTTGAGATATTCAATATTTTTCACAAAAGTATCCATTTAATTACATTTCTATGCACTCTAGTAGGCCATGCTGAGACGAAACAACTGTCAAAATGTAAGTAAAAGTCAATGTTAGATGAATAAATACAGATAATACTTCAAAATTAATAATAATAAAGAGAAACGATACTACAGTAAACGTTCAAAATGTTTTCCATTTTCATTTAGGCACAAATTAATTCGCCGCTGAAAAGACGTATTCACTCTTCCTAACTTTTCAGGTGAAATACTTGCAAAAGCATTAACAATTCGTTGCTGCATTTTCATTGGGGTTGTTGGTGCTTCCTTATAAACAATTTCTTTTACATATCCCCACAAGAAAAAAAACATTTTTTGTTAGATTCGGAAATCTAGCAGGCCATCTAGTGGGTCCCATCCCTACCAAAAAATACCATCAAGAAATGTCCTCGCGAGAAGTGCGCAGGTGCCCCGTCTTGTTGAAACCACAGCCTGTTTCTTGTATTTTGAGGTATATGAGCTAATAACCCGGGTAATACATTTCGCATAAAGTGCAAATACATATGCCCATATAGATGGCCTTCAAAGAAATGTGGACCTACCACATGGTTTCCAATAATTCCTCCCCAGACATTCAATGACCATCGATGCTGATGATCAACTTGTCTCATAACATGCGGATTTTCAGTTAAATAATAATGAAAATTGTGCCTGTCGACAGATCCGCTGTTATGGAACGTCGCCTCATCCGTGAATAAAACATACTGGAAAAACGCAGGATCCTCCTGTATAAAATTCGGAACGAAACTGAAAATCAGTCTTGATGTAACTGAATATGATATGCATCATATCGATGTTTCTTCAGAATGCCTTGTACTGACCTCTCGCTTATGCTGGTTGCTTCACAGATGTCTTTTTGGCTCAAGTTGGAATGCTCAGTTGCTATTAAGAGCACTGAAAATTGGTTTTCCTCATTGGTGATAGGTTTTGTTCTTTTTTTTTTTTTTGTAATGTACACTTCCCGTTTCAATAAATCTATTGAGCAGGTTCCTAAAACTTTTCTCTTCCGGATGTCTTCTGTCGGGATAACGTCTCGCGTAAATTCTAGCCGCCAATAAACAATTTCTATCAGTCTCCCCTAATACAAAAATCATATCGACTAGTTCGTCTTTTTCCAAATATATCGTGCTGTCTACTTTTACCACGAAACGAAGAATCACTTTACATATCACAAATTAACGTTTCGAATTTCGACATAATCAAATCTCACTCTTTCATTACATTTTGACACTTGTTTCATCTCAGCATGGCCTACTAGAGTGCATAGAAATGTAATTAAATGGATACTTTTGTGAAAAATATTGAATATCTCAACAACTATGGGGTTTAGACATAAGATATGCCCCATCAAATTGAAGAGAAGAAAAAGACCTATCGAATAATGACATAAAATAGGGAGCATTCCATTAAAAAAATGGGTTATACTGCTTTGAAATTTGTAAAGTTTGGCATGTTTCTCTGAACACCCTGTACTACTAGATTTAAATTGCTCATTAATAAAACGTTGCTTATTAACCACACTGAGATATTTGCTAAAAGTTATTCTTACCTTCAAAAAACGAGGTCGATACGATTTTTTAAAGTTGAGCTTGCTTATGCATGATACTTGAAGAAAAAAAATGTAAATTGGCAACACTGTAACATAATAAAAAACTAAATGGACAACAATTTAGAGGTTGAAAAATGTCATTAGAAAAGTTGAATAAATACAGGGTGTTCCATTAAAAAAAAACAAATATTTTTGTTATGCTGCAAAATTGGGACACCCTGTATGTTTGAAAATAATTTTACGTCATAAAGATTTTTAAATCAATAATTTTTTGTACGAAACATTTTTTTTGTTTTTTTCACGTGAATGGCGCTGGGAAAGCCCGACACACTGTTGCAGGACTCTGTATATCGGAGATCGTCTATATTCACAGCGTTTTGTATATATTTGAGATACTCTTCAAGAAAATTATAATAAATACAAATAGTGTCCTACATAATAGTAATACTTTTCATATGAGATTATGATTATAGCAAATTGTCAATAAATAACAGTAAAAATTAACATTGAAAATTCATTTTTTGGAGGGCATGTGAGATTATTCACCCATTAAAAAGTGTGATGAAAAAGACGGAGAATTATCGAATTGTGAAAGTACCCACCGTGAAATGTGCCGATTAATTCATTCTTCTGATGCATTCGTTAGAAATCAGATTTAATAATATGTCTCTCCGTGTAGACTTTATATTCATAAAAATTATAAATATATAGGTGCTAGTCCTGATGGAATTATTAATAGCACAATTGCAATTTAAATTAAATGTTTATTTTCTATGAGAAATAAAAAAAAATGGTCGGAATTAAAATATACAAATCATTGTGTGAATTTAAAAATTCAAATGGTCAGCTGGAACTAAAAAATAATCATAATTACACGTACCAAGTACAAGGTCAACTTAAATATAAAAATGCATTATTGCCAAAAGGTCAAGAAAATATTAGAGGTTTTTTAAGAAGTAAATGAAGAATTATATTATATTTAATTCCTACAATACGATAAATCAGAGTGAGAAAATTGTATGGCATACTGAGTGCGGACAAGTAGTAACTGCGTGAAATTTGGGATGAATTATAAAATTACAGCAATCTACTTATCGTAACAAAATGGTTTAAAAAAATATTTTTGGGAAATAAATTTACTAATTATGAAATGGCAAATGAGCCTCGAATACTAGGGGAATTTAAAACTTTCATTGGTGCAGAAATTAATAATTGCGGACTTTAATGAAAATGATGGTTTTATTGGGAATAATATATCAATGGAGGTCAAATGCCCAGTTTCCGAGAAATTTCTACATCAGTAGAATTAATAACATTCAAGAAAGTAAAGTTCACTCTAATAATTAACTATAAATTAATAATTCAATTATATATTTCCAAACTGTATCATTATTTGAGTGAAATAGTTTGCAGAGGAAATGACAGGACAAATTACTGTAAAATATAAAATCGTGAAGTGTTTAGAAATTCCAAGTGGGTGCACGGAGTGAGGGACGAGACGCGTAGTTAGACGACGGGCGACAAACGTTGGTCCATGATCGATAACTGTTACTGTGCGCATGAGTGTCATGATATACGTAGATGATTCTACGCTAATGGAGGAGGGCTTGTCCCTTGCCCTCAAATATTAGTTCGTGTTAGATGAAGATACAGTTTTATAAACGTTAATGATTCGCTTTTTCACGACGTAACTGATGAATATGTGTTCATAATTCAATTCAGTTCGATACACACAGGATTCTTAACCTTCTTGAGTTAGAGCAATGCGCGAGACGATCCGACGCTCCAAGGCTAGGTATACGTCATCACGGACTCCGAGTACCCATTCCGAGTCGGAATTTCCGATATTCCGGCTGCTTCTAAACAAGAAAGAGAGATTGGAGGGGGAGGGTAAGCCTATGGCGGGATATCGCTGAACCATAATTTAAAATTGTGATTGAGATTGAAGGGCTGGCTGGAACCAGCAACATACTGATGTATGGTCTACCGTTAATGAAACGCTCTCAATTAATTACGCGCCTCGACTCCAATCTAGGATCAGTAAACTTCTTGTGCCAAATTTGTACGTGCTTGATAGAATCAATAAGGTATTAACGCAAAACGGAGGTGTTTCCGAATTTTATCGATTTTTTAAATTAATTAAGTAAATACATTGTATATAAACAAAAATATTTATTAAATAAACTTGCATTAAGATAAATTGTAAAGTTTAAGACATAAAATATATACAAGTTTAAATAATGATAAAATGAATAATAAGATTGAGCATAACAAATCAGAGTTTAATTAAAAAGTTCACAAGTGAAAAATATCAAAGTTTCAAACAAAATTTACAAGTTTACAAAGTTTACGATAGTGCTGAGTACGAAGAAGTGGCAGAGGAAAATAAAAAATTAATCGAGAAATTACTAAAAAAGATGGAGATTTTTTAGCTCGAGTTAAAAGGACATAAGATGTAGAAGGTCAACAAGCACCTTTTTGGCCAAAACTGAAATTTTATGAACGTTTCCAGTATTGTTGATGCCGTTCGCCCATCTCTGGTTGCCTTTTGTTGGACACGTCCGTGCCAGCAGTCTTGTTCGCGCACAAATTTTGACAAAAGGCTGATTCCCCATTAACGGGCGGTTTGTCCTTACTCGTTGATCATAAACTCTCAGTTTGGTCCGAAACACAATAGCATTAATAATACAAGATAAAATGTAAACTGACACAAATACAAAAGAAGAAATAAATTGAAAATATTTACAAATCATTTTCGCGTATTTGGCGCGAACAGGAGGTATATTTATTTTGGGAATTTATTAAATCATGAAATTTTACATCTATTTGTCCTTTCTCTCTCACTCCCAGATTTCCTAATCCTCTCATCATATTCAAATTTCACTAA
Organism: Philonthus spinipes; assembly: GCA_963082785.1. Taxonomy (NCBI): domain Eukaryota; kingdom Metazoa; phylum Arthropoda; class Insecta; order Coleoptera; family Staphylinidae; genus Philonthus; species Philonthus spinipes. The sequence goes on along the minus strand of OY720310.1, from coordinate 24,272,079 downwards.
TTTAATCTCAAAAATGTTATTACTGTTCCATCATTTTTCGAACGAGTTAGTAAGTCACCTTTTATATATCTATGAAACTTTTAATTTTATATTTCATCTTGTTTTTAATCATTATTTTGCTAAATTCAACGCTTCATTTCGTATTTTTTGTATATATTATTTATTTAATTTTATATTAAATTTGCGTAGTGTTTAGATATAGAATTTCTTAAATGTATTTGTTTTTATACATATTTATAATAATGAACTCTAAAATAATAAAGAAATGTATTCCTAATTACCGTATTTTTAAATTAAAATCAAATCCACCAAAGGCGTTTACGCCTAGTGATTCGAAACCAGACACCTCACATAAAGAAATGAATGCGGAGCAGATAATCCAGCAATACATGGCGCGTTCACTACAACTAGATATTATTAAAATGATTATGTTTTACAATTAAAAAAACACTTTTGCACACTCAGTGTTTCCAAACAATATAGCTTTCAAAATGCGATAAAGTGATTCAATATATGTTTTCTTTAATAAAACATTATATTCAAATATTTTAAAATCGAAATTTAAAACTGGCTTTTTTTGTTTTTCTTTTATATTTTGTTTAGTTAATAAATAACAACTATAAACTTACAGAAATGTGTCGCCAACAATGGATAATTTATTATCGGACTTATTGCGAGCTCGTCGATTTTTTCAATTAAGCGAAAATTTTGAAGAAAATCATAACTTAGTGAATCCACATTTTCTTTTTGATTTTCTCGCATAGTGGGTTTAAAGAGTCAATTAACAACAAATATAGACTGTTAAAAGTGTTTCAATAAGAATCGTTAATTTTTTATCAGAAATGATTGATTTTAATTGCTGGCTCTTTTCGGGGTGAAATAATGGAAAATGATATATATATATATATAGGGTGTCCCATTTTAATCTTTCAGGTGGAATATATCGAGACAAGTGCGCCCAATCGAAAAACTTGTCTAATGCAAAGTTTAGTGGTTTGCAGGGGGACATTAGATTCTGTTATCAATTTCAATAACAGGGGTAACTTCTGATTCTTAAATGGGAACCCCCATTTTTTATTGCAAATTCGGAAAGTGTGAAAAAAACAATGTAGGTTTTACTCAGAAACTTTTTTTGTATGGGCAACAGGTGGCGCTGTAATCGTCAATATTAGATTATTTTACACTTAATCTAGAATTGATATAAAAATTCCACCTAATGATTACAAAATAATCAGATTCCAGACATAAGCGCCCTTTGACACCTTGATGCATTGCTGTTACCCCTGTTATTCACCCCCCTGGGGAGTGAGGGGTGAAATTGATAACAGAATCTAATGTCCCCCTGCAAACCACTAAACTTTGCATTAGACAAGTTTTTCGATTGGGCGCACTTGTCTCGATATATTCCACCTGAAAGATTAAAATGGGACAGCCTGTATATATATATATATATATATATATATATATATATTGATTTCCCCTTTTACCGTTAGGTGTTTGGGTTTTCCATTCGTTTTTATCCTTAGCCCATGTTGTATCCTCTTTCTTGTAGTGCCTTCGCGATATTGTTTTCCCAGTTTTCCAATGGCCTTTCCCTTCTTATGTTTATAGTGGTCCTTGCTTCCTAAATATTTTTTACCGGAACTCCTCTGTCCATTCTCTGTATATGCCCCCACCATCCCAGCTATCTTTCTTGGGCACATTTTTGCATTCCCTTTGTGTTCAGTTATTCTCTTATATCAACATTTCTCACTACGTCTCTTCTTGTTACGCCTTTGACTGCTCGTAGGTATTTCATTTCTACAGCTTCTATTTCACTTTTCATTCTTTTTATTAAAAGTCCATGTTTCGCATCCATATGCCAATATAGGAACATGTACAGTTGTAAATATCGTTATTTTGTTTTTTCCTCTGTTATGCCCCTTCTAATGAATTTTTGATTTAAGATATAATATATTAGTTTTTCAAGTCTATTATGTATGTTCAAGTCTTGTTTACCATTATATTGGATTATCCCACCCTTAATATTTATTTTATTTACTTCTTCGAGTTGTTCCTGTCCTATTGTTATATCTATTTTTTTGCACATTTTGTCGTTTTTAGTGAGAACATCATGCCATATATTTATATTTTTTGCAACCTTTTTTTGCTCCCGGCCATTATGTTGACATCGTCGGAAAACGCAAACTCTGTAATATTTACCGATTTGAATTTATAGTATCCGAAATTCAGTGGTTGTACACATGGTCGGCATTGTTTAATTATTTCATCCATAAAGTAGATGAAAAGGGTGGGACTCATAACACCTCCTTGTCTCAGACCTTCTCCGGATTGAAATATATTCGATGTACTGTTCCTTGTTGCCGTATAATTTAGGTTTTCATTGTATAAACTTTGGATTGCTCTAATTAGGTGGTTTGGTACATTTCTTTGACTTAGAATGGCCCAAACTCTCATTCTTTTAATCTTATCGAAGTTAATAAATGCCATATAAATTTCCTGTATTTCCTTGTTTTTTTGAATAATTTGCTTTAAGGTAAAAACATGGTCTTGAGTACTTCTTTCTTTTCTAAAGCCGCTTTGTACTTCTTCTAATGTATGTCCGATATATTGTGTTAGTCTTTGCTAAAGGATTCGTTCATAGATTTTTAAAACAGTGCTCAATACGGTTATTTCTCTGTAATTTTTACAGTCACGTCTATTTCCCCTCTTGTATATCGGCAAAATAATTCCTGTGCTCAATCCGTTGGTATTTTCTTTGATTTCCAAGCTCTGTTAATAATCTGCCATAGCTATATACATAAGTGAACCGTTAAGCTGGAATTGATCTTCAAACTTAAACAAAATATTATTTGTTTTATTAATAACAATTGAATGCTCTATTCGATTTAAATGAAATTTACTACGGTTTAATATGATAATATAACACATAATTTGAGTTAATATGAGTACCATCACTTGATGGTAAATGTAAAGTATAGCGTAACCTATAAATAAATACTTAAATATCTTTTTATTAAGACGAGTAATAATATCTTTAAGAATATTACTTGAATAAATAATCGATTTGGAGTATTTTTTGTCTCTTTATAAATTTCGAATAATTTACACAGTTTAGTGGTAAAAAATGAAATTCAGATTAATCCCTTTTATTTATTTGGGAAAATGCGCATCTAGTTACCCAGAAAATGTAAAAAAATGTGACTTATTAATAATTAATGTAATTATTAGATTAAATATTGGCTACAAATTTAGTTATTTAATTATTAATTATTAACCCAAGGCATTCTTGACAAATTTATTTTCTAAGAGAATAAAATTTAAAATTAATAAATAAGTAATGATTCAAAAACTAAATTCATAGCAAATATTTAATGTAACCATTACATTAAGAACTAATAAGTCACATTTATTTACGTTTTATCGGTAATTAGATTCGCATTTTACAAAATAAATAGAAGGAATTGTTTCGCTTTTTATTTTTTTCCGACCAAACTGTGCAAATTATCGAAATTTATAAAGAGACAAAAAATACTCCAAATTGATTATTTATTCAAGTAATATTTTTAGAAATATTAATACTATTGTAACTAAAGAGAAATATAAGTATTTATTTAGAGGTTATGATAAATTTCATACTTACCATTAAGCGATGGTACTCATATTAAACCATAGTAAATTTCATTCAAGTGGAATAACGCATTCAATTGTTATCAATAAAATAAATATTATTTTATTAAAGTTTGATGAATGTCGATATAATGGTTAAGTTCAGTTGAATCATCATATTTTGGTCCCAGAAACCTGAGGTTACGCCATTTCCCAACATTAGCAGAACACTCTGTATATCGAATTTATAATGTTTATGTTTCCGCTACCACCGTGCGCTATTAAACACTGATACTAGGATACTGATAGCCGTTTTATTCATTTATTCATATATTTATTACCCAACAGATAAAATACATCCAATAATCTTTATAAAACAAAGAGTGTTTTAATAAAGATATTTTAATTGACCGCCATTATTTTCTGCCATTTTTTTATCAAAATTATAAACAAAATAACAGAAAGGCACATCTAACATCTATTATTATTAGGCCGTTATAAAAAAAACAAAAGATTTCGCCACATAGCCATGGCGCTCAACCTGTTAAGAAAGAGAGAGAGAGAGAGAGAGAGAGAGAATGGCAACGATTTACAATAAATTCCTACATATTTGCTTTACTTTTAAATGAGAATTTAAAAATGTAACTTTTTTGGGTATATGTGTTAAGTAAAGATAAATACATATTTTTAGATTATTAATCTAAACTTATTGATGTTTTCTGAATCACTTTTTTTATAGGATATACATTAGGAGCATTAGAAGATGTAATTGATATAAATGACATTCGAGGTTATCAAATAATAAGAGGATACATTCTGGAAGAAAGTTGTGTCATGCTTGCTTACAAACATTCTATATACATTCCAGAAATTAACCAACACTTACTTCAAGTGAAAGAAGCAGGTTTCGAACACTATTGGGTTGAAATTGTAAGTATTAAAAATAAGTAAGTGATAAAAAACCATAAGTTCTACTATACATTCGTAGCACCCTTGATAATTATGTTTATTTTAAGTTACCTTTATATTTTATATATTTTGTACAAAGGAGATTTCCGTTGATAAATAAATAATGCTGTTAATTAATTAAACTTAATACAAAAAAATGGTGATGTCTCCATCATTAATTCGGTCAAATAAGTTTCTGATTGAAAATTTAACAGGGAAGGAAAAATTATTAATTGAAAAAAATGGATTGTTGTCTTTTAAAGTTCAAGCCGAGTATTTCGAAGGATATTATAATTTATTGTGTTATTTCTTACCTTACAATGGATGAAACACGTTTCTCCACACCATTTTTATTTTTTTCATACTTGAGGCGTTTGCGAATGATATGTTGAATATGACGCCACATTGACGTTTTATTTCTCATTAAAATAATTATTTCAATAATTAAAGTATCCACAGCCAATAAAAAGAAGATTCTACAATAAACGTTTTATAAGAGAAATGACATATTTCTTCAAGAGTAAAGTTGCACTTATTGAGTTTTGATTCTAACCAAAAGCTTTTCAGATCATTCCACAGTAATAAAAAGCTTAGATATAAAGTTTCGATTTAATCCATTGAGCCGTTTATGCGCTATCGCGGAAACACACACGCAGACATTTTTTAAAACTTGATGGAATGAACTCAGGGGACCTCAAAACGTGCACATTCGTTGAAATTGGCCATTCGAAATTTTTTACAATCACAATACTTTCCCTTGGTCCGCGGAAAGTAAAAATGCAAAGCTACTATAATGTAACAATTGTTTGTATAATATTTATGTCAAAATAATTTATATATTTCATTAAATTTATTTAACCACATTACCACGATGCGATCTTGATTATAATTTGTAATTATTTTAAGGATAGATATTATTTTCATAAAATATATCGACGATTTTCGCCAAAACATGCTTATAAAGGTCTAAAATTTTTTGAATTTATCGCTGTTAACATTTATAATTAAAGTTTCAAACCCATTTTAAAAATAATGCGATTAATGTGTTTTATGAATCGTTAAGATTTCCACACTAAATTTTAGAAATGCTTATTTCTAGTACAAATAGGAAAAAAATCACTTGATTACAGTTATATAATAAATTAAATAAAAATGATTTGAAAATGATTAATATTTGTTTAAAGTACTTATTAAGTCAGAATGTCATTTTTATTTAATTTATTTCTATGTACAAACATCTTTATTCAGACTGCAGAATTACAATTCTTTAGAAATATTTATATTTACAATACATATTGATGGGTTAGTAGTCTGTCATGGGCTATCGACCGGAGGTCTTTCTGCCCTTTTATTTCTATTATTTCACATTTTAATAAACCATGGTTTAATATAAACTCGCTTAAAATAACTATATGTTTTAGGCTTTCAGAGAAATGAATTATACGTATAGACAGTTTTTCGAATACACGATTGTTGACGAAAGGCACAAATTAAACTGGAAAAGTCTTATAGGTGCATTTGGATTATTGGGAATTGGACTTGGCTTAGCAACGTTGCAATTTGGATTGGAAATTTATCAGAATTATAAATTGAAATCAGATCAAATTAATTAATCATTTTATTATATTAATCATATAAAATGTATCTGTAATCAATTGTGTGTTCCCTTTATCTTTAATATTATAAAACATATTTCTCTTTAAAGTTATTATTTTTTATTATTTATGTTGATGTTACAAGAGTTATTTTTTTATAAAATGTGTTAAAAATAATAATAGAGAAAGGTATTCATTCATTTGGTCACAATTATTTAAATAAATAAAATAACATTTGTTTCTAAATAATTATTAAATTATTCTTTGTAACAGTTCGGTTGAACGAAATTGATTTTTAATCATAAAGGGAAGAAATTATTCAATTCAGCGGAGAAGTTGTTTGTTTATTTACTGAGCGACGCACAGTGTTTTATTTGGAGCCGCGAAGGTTCAGGCGTGGTGGGGGTATGCAAAACTCAAATTGATATTAAACGAAAATTAAAAATGTCATATTATTAAAAATACTTTAAAACTTATAAAAATGAATTTCCAGATTTTTAGGTGCACCTGTGTAAGTACAATGAACCGTCAAAGTCGAACATTTCTAAAAGTTGTTCAGCGCGCGGTATTGAGTATCACATTTAATAATTTTTTGTCACAACCATTTTGTAACATAATCATAAACATGAGTTGCTTTATTTAATGAGATGCGTTTCAGTGCATTATTTTAATTTTGATAGTAGTTATGATTAATTAAAGTTGCGCAATTTTTATTTTTAAATTTCAACTTTACAGAGGCCGAAATAAATATTATCAAAAAAGAGCAGTATGACGTTAACTTCAAAAAGTCGCCCGCAGTTTCCTCTAGATGACTGTGTAAAGATCATGTATATAGCGATCCATGATCAACAGTTATGATTTTTTTCTTCCGCAAGTCATGTAACGAAAACGACAGCGCGCCGTATTTCTTATATTTTCAAACAGCAATCCGCGTGCGGTAAACTAAGCGGCAGCAGTTTCCGCGCGCCCGCCGTCGCTTTCGTTACATGATTTGCGGAAGAAAAAAATCATAACTATTGATCATGGATCGCTATATATATGTTCTTTACACAGTCATCTAGAGGAAACTGCGGGCGATTTTTTGAAGTTAACGTCATACTGCTCTTTTTTGATAATATTTATTTCGGCCTCTGTAAAGTTGAAATTTAAAAATAAAAATTGCGCAACTTTAATTAATTATAACTACTATAAAAATTAAAATAATGTTCTGAAACATCTCTCATTAAATAAAGCAACTCATGTTTATGATTGTGTTACAAAATGGTTGTGACAAAGTATTTGGGGGCCTGCTGGGAAATTATTAAATGTGATACTCAATACCGCGCGCTGAACAACTTTTAGAAATGTTCGACTTTGACGGTTCATTGTACTTATACCGGTGCACTTAAAAATCTGGAAATTCATTTTTATAAGTTTTAAAGTATTTTTAATAATATGACATTTTTAATTTTCGTCTAATATCAATTTGAGTTTTGCATACCCCCACCACGCCTGAACCTTCGCGGCTCCAAATAAAACACTGTGCGACGGAGTACGCCTTGACACACTTAGGCCTTGTTTATAGTGGTGAGTCAAGAGCCTAGATCATTTTTGGTGCGCACGCATACGTGATGTTTAGTACTGTTGATAACTTAACAATCATTATTGAACGGTAAAGCGCGTTAAAAATGAGCGCGCCGAAAAGTCACTCCGCTGTTGGAGAGAGAGCAACGACATTTCATTTCTTAAGATGACAACGAGCCGAGCGGACGGTGATCATTCGATTAACCCAAACATGTGGATTAAGTCATGTAAATTTCGTTTATATTCATGATTAATCATGATATTATTACGATAAGTCGGTTTAAAATACATTAATATTTTAAATCTATTTTTTATGGTATGTCTTTTGTCAAGTATTTAATTATTATTTTCTTATTAGTTTTTTTTTAATTAATCAATCATCTTAAAATTATTCGCTATTTTGTACAATTACATTTATAATATTAATAAATACCTGACATAACAAACTGTAATGAAAGTGAAAGAAGAATCTGGAATTTCACTCTAGAATGTTCGACAGAGCGCGCCATAGTAAACGCGGCGTCGTCGAAAGTTTCGGAAATTATGTTATTGCACGCATTCATAGAAATTCCAGATGTAAATGAACTTCAAGATCGTTTATTAAATCATTTATTTTATTAACCGATAATATACAGGGTGAGTTTTTTTCGATGTTCTCTATGGGGATCTCGGAAACGATACGAGATTGAAAAACGGTTAAATGGGGAAAGAAGTGTAATTCTATAAGACAAATAAAATGACACTTTCAAAATATTTGAAAAAGTCAAGGGTAACTAGATATTTTGAAAAAAGTAATGTGTCAATTTTTTGAAATCAATATATCTCTATTATTATCATAGATAGAAATAAACTGTAAAGGACAAATGTTCGGGTTAGACGAAGAATTTTTGTTGTTTACAATAATTCCTGTCCTTAGACCGAAGAAATTTTAAACCGTCGCTGTTAATTTATGCGTAAACACGCGTTAGATTGTCAACGCTGCCAGCTAGAGGGTATTCCAGATGTTGCCTTTCTTCCTGGAATTGCTGAGTACCTGCTTTGTGCCCGGCGCAAAATCCACCCCGAACGGCGTAGTAATCAGTTTACCCCCACTTATGTATTTTGTAAATATTTTCATGTATTTTTAGTCATTAAGTTTTAAAACTCTGTAGAAGAAGGTCCAATAGAAGTTATCCAGAAAAGTGTAACTCGTTTTATTTCGTTGAACAAATTATTCGATGGTCGTAACAACTAGTCGCCTTACAAGTGACAAAGTCGAAAAGACAATACAAAACTAAACAACAAAATTGTAGAAAATTTTACACTGATTAATAACGGAAAATCAAAAAAAAAAATCGCCCATATTTTGGGAGATATGACACAAACTTACCTTTTTTTAATGGAAACAATAGTTGGCTATGACTTTATTAAAAGGGCTATTTTTTTCCTTTAATCCGATATAACATATGCCATAGTTATTTTTAAAATAAAATAAGTTATAGTCGTTTTTATTTTACCATATACCAAAAAATAGTTAGCCATGAAAAAGACAAAAGTAAAACAATTGCGGTTGTTTATAGAACCGAAATCAATATTTAAATTATTATCTTTCTTTAGATTTGTCAAAAGCAACATAAAGTAAAATAATTCCGAAATTATCAAATAATAATAGAAGAAAATTTTAAATATCACATAAGATGCTCAAAAAGTCCACCATTATTATTATGGCATAAAGTACATCTTTTTAAATTCGAATTTGTGGCTTTTTTGACTTTTCTTCCGTCAATAGAATAAAATGTTTCAAGTACAGCTAGTCTAAGATCCTCCACGGATTGATATGATTGTTGATACACTTTGTTCTTCACATAACCCCACAGAAAAAAGTCTAAAACGGATAGGTCGGGTGATCTAGGAAAAGCATCATTTAAATAGTTTCGCACAGCCAACGTGCTATGAGGTGGAGCTCCGTCGTGTTGAAACCACTTCAATCTTGCCCGTACTGATAAATTTAAATCATCGAGCATATCTTCAAATGTTTCTTGAAGAAAACGAAGGTAATCATTTCCATTCAGTGTGTTATCAAAAATATATGGCCGAGAATTCTCGATTCGAACGCACCGCACCATACATTAAATCCAAATTTAATTTGTGGTCTACGTTGTGCAACTTCTCGTGGATTCTCTTGACTCCAAACATGTTCATTGTGCCGGTTAAAAATCCCACAATTAGTAAATCGCGTTTCATCTGTCCAAATTATTTTTGTAGGGAACGTATTATCTTGCCTCTTGGCACATGTTTTTGTACAACATACAGAAGACCATTCTCTTATTGGTATCACCGTCATGTAAATTTTGTGAAATTGATACCTTATATGGGTGATATTTACGTTTTTTTTCAAAACTCGTACTACAGTCCGTTGAGATATGCTTGCTTCTGTTGCAATTTGTCCTGTCGATGTGGATGAATCTATCATCGCCAATGCTTATACGTTTATTTCCGAAACATTATTAATTTCGTTTTTTTTAAAGTTTTTTTATTTGTCTGAAATAAAATTATATTTTATTTTATATTTATTTGTAACGAATTTAATTTTACAAACATTTTGTCTGAAATGAAATTTCGTCACGAAATTATTTCTTGTAAGTTGGGCGTTTTTTTATCGAACACCAGGTATTGTTCGATTAAAAAACGCCCAACGTCATAGCCGATAAAATATTTATTAATACTAAGAAATACGAATATAACATAAATCACGTAGCGTGGCTCCTTTGTTGCCGAGGAATATGCGTTATTATTTAGGTATTTTTGAAATTTAACATATTGCAAAAAGTACTCCACGTGTATAGTGCTCCCGATTATATGAAATCAATGCAATTTTCTTTTTCTTGATACGATTTGCAGTGTCCGAGATCTGCTGGAATAACTTTTCATTCATAAACGCGGTTATTCTTACAAATACTTAATTCTAGGAAAAAAAGGTTTCACATGCGTACTGCTCTTAACTGCGCTGAACACGATGGTGATTTTCATTTTCCTCTACAAACTACAGTTTTTGAGAAATAACGGAAAAACTTTTACATTATAAGTCCCATATAAAGCGATGCCATCTACTGAGACAGAAACACACCAAAGAGCTGCACCGATTCGCCTTAAATAAGCGTATTGTTGACATGCCAAAGTAAAAATAATAAATTTGACCAGAAAATGGTAACAAAAATTGAGTTTAAAATCAATTGCTGAAATCTATTGCTAACTTCACACCCGTTATAAATTTACATGTACCAAAGATAACCTTTCGAAATGCTATGTTATTTAAGCGTAATCAGTGTGATATCAATGCACATTTGAATTCGCCTATTAATAAATTCATGTCATTATACAATTAAATGCATAGCTCTACAGACATTATTTGTGGTACCCTGAATGTATTTCAAAAGTTAGTACTGCTTTACTATTCATGATATGTATTATCTGATGTCACACTGTATGAATGTTTAGAATTAAGGTTACACTCTATATTATATATTTGAATTTATGTTATTCTTTTGTAAATATTCCCTGTAATAAGATTATTTAATCTGTTGGGCAATAAAGATCTATTATTAATATTATTTCGTTAAAAGTATTTGAAATCTTTAAACGGGTTTTTCTCAAAACGACATTTTTTAATGTTGTGAGACAGATATATTCTAAATTTTTCGACAAATTTTGATGATTCATTGTGATTTTTGTGGAAAATTAAATAGTCTAAAAGGTAACATACGATTTTTTTGGATAATTCAATTTTTTATGCGCATTTCAGTAGCGATTTTTTTTACGAAAAATCTAACATTTTTTTTTTTCTGAAACCGCGATTTTGGTAATTTTGAAAAAATCCTATGGTAGCTTTGAGATTATTTAGTATAGGTCTCGGAATATTGATCAGTTTTTTCTGTCGGTTGTTTCAGCACTGTAAGTAATAAAAGCATCGCTTGCACCTAGTTTTACTTAGAAGTACCAACGGCAGAAAAATAAGTTTTTTTGAGCTGAAAATTTTGTTACATAAAGTTGAAATATCCCTCTATAACATATAGAAAACTCAAACCAATTCCAACAATTCTACTGTACAAAAAATATCAAAAACTTAATTTTGTCCTGCTTAAGAGTGTTCGTCACGAATTGGCCTTGAAGCTCTCTTATGGGATTTGTTAACAAATTTGCACGAATCCACAGAGTTTATTAATAGAGATAAGGGCATGTTTTTTTATGCGTGATCTTGTGTTATTGGACTATTAGTTGTATAAATTTAAAATTTTATAATTATTTTCGTTTTTGTTGTAAAAAATTATTACGAAACGTTCTATTTCAACTAATTTTCCCAGATTTATTATAAAATTCGGTGAATATATTGAATGCATGACATTTTAATTGCTTTTAAAACAACACCATTAATAATCGAGCGCGCTCGGCTTGTTTATTTATTTTAGAAAAGTATCCAATTTCGGAGACACACTCCGCGTCGCGCTAAGCTGCATAAAATCATTTCGATATATAGATTTGAATTTAAACATAGGATTTCATTTTCTGCATTATTTTAGTTTTTATAATTATTAAAATTGTAATTTTATAAATATTATTAATGATTATTTTACAAATACACATTTAGTCGTGTTTGCTTTCATTTTTAGAATTATACAAGTATAATTAAAATTTAAACTAGATTTTTAGCATAAAAATTGAATTGTAATAATTGGTAATCATAAATTCTTGTAGACATTAATAATGTTTTTATTGTTTTTAAATAGAACAATTATTTCTTTTCAATAATTTATTTTTTTAATGCAATATGATTCCATATATAATTGTTGCATATTTATCAATTACAGATGCAATTAGTTTATAAACAGTGCAGAAATAAATTATATCGTTCGGGTATCGTCGGAAATTTTGTTGCTAACTTTATGATGCTAACTTCACACTGATTTAATTATTTCTTACTTTCTTTTGTTTAATATTTCAAAATGCGTAAAATGTAATGGTATTACAGGTAGTTGAACACAGCATCATCCTTCATTCATAAATTTTCTTTTTTGTCATTATGTAATTCGATATGGGTCAGTAGAGGGCTGGAGGCTTTAGGAGCCAAATTGTGATGGTTCTAAAACTAACGGCAAAAAAATTCTGCCCAAACATGTTGATTTTATTTTTATATATAACACATGGAAATTTTGATTTTTAGATTTTTTTAATCTCAGAATATGATGGGAAATTGATTTTCTTACGCCATCATTTGGGCCCATGAATAACTTTAATATATTTTTTATTTATATTTAATTAATTAATTTATAATTAACCGGACTACTAAGATTAATTATAAATTTTCTATTTATTATCAATTTTTTTATTACAAAATATATTTAACAACATCAATGAATTAGAAACTAGGTGGTATTTACCCAACACAATGCACTTATAATCACATCTGGGCATAAATTCTATTTAAATAAAAGAGTTACATTTTTTATAGTTAACCCTTTGAGGACAGAATAAAAATATTTTACCTGACACATTTTTATTTCTAGAAATTATTTACAAATAAGTGTATATAGAAAGAAACAAAACACTGCGATTGTCCATCCATTTGAGAGCTACTATACCATTCGTTGATACCCGCCAGTCTGAATCTTCTCTCTTCAATTGCTTGTCCGCTTTGAATTCGGGCAGATTTTTTCTTCCTTTACGGACCGTGCCACAAGAATAAATACATTCTGCAAGTAAATCTCTTTGCAATTTGACAGAATTGAAATAATTGTCAAAGTACACCTTATGGTTTTTACGAACTAGTGTTCTCGTTAGGTCTTTTACAACCCGACTGCCTAAATTTGTTTCAGTCCCATGATTGACCCTTCCAGTATAAATCTGGAATTGACACATGTAACCGCTTCGGTCAGCTCGCACCCAAACCTTGTACCCTCGTTTCGTCGGTTTCATCGGCATGTATTGTCGAATAGTGCTTCGACCTTTGAATTTTATCATCGACTTATCAATTGATTGATGTTCGCTTGGTTTCAGTGATGTTATAAAAGTTTCTGATAAGGTGTTGAGGAGGGGCCTATTTTTTTAGTTTATCATAATTTATATGATCTTTTTTAGGTTGCATAGCATTGTCGTTAAGATGCAAATTGGTAAGCAACCAGGAAAATCTGTCTCTTGATATTGACGAACTGACGTAGCTATCCCTCATTTCCATTCTTGATGACCAATAATCACGATAGCCTAAAAACGTGTTTACTTCATTACTTGTTGTGGGCACAAAATTGTTGTTACCACCATTGATCTGTGTCGCATACAAATTTGTATGAAAAACAATTTCATCCATCAACCTCTCTGGAAACAGATATTTAAATATTTCGGTTGGAGTTTTTATGTCTTCTGGAATATTTGGTCCACTATCTTCTAAAAAGGGATTTACATTTCCAACATTTGAGGAATTGTTTGTCCAAATAACGTCATCCCCTCGCTGTTGCATTTGCCAAACGGATAGCGGTACGTCATCCTCTCTTTCCCAATCACTAATTATAAGATTTTCATCATCATCTTCATGACGTTCAGTTTCCACCAATAACTCATCATTTTCCAATTCCTCTTCATCAGATTCTAAGGCATCACTTGGTATATCATCGATAAAGGCATATATTTCATCTTGCGTCATATTTTCCAATTCTCTAATACTCCACTTTTTATTCATGGCTAAAAACAAAATTTGTACTATATTATACTGAAAATTGTGCACACAGCTTGATTCAATATTTATACTTCAACAAAAATAAAAATACACATTGTGTGCCTGGTGGTTAGCAACAAAGACCATGTTTTATAAAGTATAAAAAAAGCATTTATTCTTGAAAATAGGAGGTAATATATAAAGCTACTTATTTTTGGTATTATAATGACTATAACTCATCTGTCATTTTGTTTATTTCGTTCAGTAACCTCACAAAATTGATGAACTAAGATACACATAACCTATAAGTATCCCGACATGTGCACATCGCTACAATAAATAGTCTGAAATAAGCTCCAAGACAATGATACCAACATGAAACTATTTCTGTTACATAAGCAACACATATTGCACCGTGGTTTTAACTAGAAACCAGTAGACACTTAGACAATTTATTTTAAATTTGTGGTTAGCAGCAGTAACCAGTTGTCCTGAAAGGGTTAAACATGTTAGAAGCAATTGAGAGGTACAATTCTGGAAAACTGTTAAATTTTCATATAGCTCTCTTAAACAACAATTTATTAGAATTAATTGATTTAATTAAGCTCCAATAATTTATTTTTATCGGATTTAAAATATATTACTTTGTATATGTAATTTTGTTAAAATTTGTATTTATTTACCTTTTTTAAACTATTAAAAAAGAACACATTGTGCTCGAAATATACATATAAACTATATCTATATTTCGAGCGAAACGAAACAATTAAATGAATTATGATTAAAAAATCTTTGGTATTTAAAGACAAATAAATTATTACTTATTTTAATGATAATTAAATGCTTCATTCGGTTTATTGAAATTCACCATGATTTACTAAGATATAGTAACATATTATATCAATAATATGTTAACATAAATATCATATTAATTGTAAAATATTACATATCTTATAAAAACACCTAAATATCTTTTTATTCAGAGACTCAATGTACTTTAAAAATTCTATTAAAAGAACAATTACAATGGAAGATTTTTTTGTATTTTTATATTTTTCTGTAATTTGTATAGTTTTGTCATAAAAAATAATTTCAAATCAATTATTTAATAAAAAGTCAAATTGTCCGGAATTTTTATAAAACAATTATTTGTTTGGTTTGAAGAAACAAATAAAATACATATTCTTCTTTATGCCATAAACAACTAAGTTGTTTAGTCGAAATTAGTTACTGCAAATAAAGTGTAAAATAGTATAAAAAAGTAAATGTGTATTCTTGTATATTACACAATTAAAAAATAATTAATAAAGTATTTAAAGAGAAAGTACTTTTTAAATTTACCAAAATTAGACAATAACAAATATTTAACTTATTTTGGAGACATTTCGAAAAAAATACAAACATATTTAGATTAATGTTACAAAAGAGGATATAAAAGTAACAATAAATTATGTAATGTATTATATAACAGAAAAGATAATACCCAACAATAAATCTGGTATTTATAAACTTATGTGATCTGATTGTAATAGTGTGTATATTGAGCACTTTATTTAGAGCATTTAGTTAAATATTCACAATTTTTCAAATTTAAATGGTACAAAAATCTTGTTTCATTGTGAGAAAGCTAAAAAATTAGATATAGTGGAAGCAATTGACATTTATTTGCACAATAAAGACTCAATTCATCTCTTCGGAATGAAGAAATAGATCTATTATATTATAATTTGTTATAATTACAGCTTTCCACTTTATTCTATTAATAAACTAATTTTCACTTTAGAAATACAATTTAATTATAATATTAATTAATAAATTAATATTATTTTAGCAAAATAATTCCATGATGATCCTGAGGATTTTTAGTGGGTTTTTCTACCTTGTAAGCGAATACTGGGACCGAAATGATTTTGTGCGCTCCCACAAATCAATAACCAATGTATCTATTTCTCTAAAAATTATAATGTATAATTTCTTTGAAATTTAAATAAACTACATTTTTAATTCTCTTGATAGTGGACTGAAATACCGAATCTAGTTGAGAATTTAAAGCTTTTAAATTTAATCTGTGTTTTATTTATTTTATTGATAGATTTTTAATAACCTATTCATATTTATTATTATAATATGAACTGCCAATGTTAAACTTATTAAAACTATTGATGAAATAAAAATTATTTGAAAATAATTAATAAATTATTCTCTCTTTAACTACTGTGACATTTTGATTTACTTTACGTAAGTACTTTAAAAAAATTTACTTTAATGGACACTAGTTGTTGAATAACAATAACATATTGTATAATACAACAATTTTTGTTTTCAAAATATTTAATGAAAGAAGAATAACAAAATACGTAATATATGGAAAGGATAAAATCCTTCTTTTGTTCTTTGCATTAAATATGTTTGAATAAAAAAATATTGCATTATACAATTTTTTATTGTAATACAACAGCAAAAGTCCATTATCGCATATTCGTTTTAAAGTACTTACGTAAGTCGGAATGTCATAGTAGCTAAAGAGGAAATTATTTCATTAATTATTTTCAAATTATTTTTATTTAATTTATTTAATTAACTGTGACCACGTGAATAAATCATTTTTTCTATTCAAATTATATATTATCTAATAAAATAAATCTAATTAAGTCTCAAACTAAAAATATACTGTAATTTAAAAAAAATTACAACAATTGAGGCGCGAAATAAAATGGTTTGGAAAATGTGGTTCCGATTTAAAAAGTTCACATTTATGTATCCAGTATTTATTTTGTAAGAATCGGCGCGGCGCCGAGTGTGTCTCCGAAATTGGATACTTTTATAAAATAAATAAACAAGCCGAGCGCGCTCGATTATTAATGGTGTTGTTTTAAAAGCAATTAAAATGTCATGCATTCAATATATTCACCGAATTTTATAATAAAACTGGGAAAATTAGTTGAAATAGAACGTTTCGTAATAATTTTTTACAACAAAAACGAAAATAATTATAAAATTTTAAATTTATGCAATTAATAGTCAAATAACACAAGATCACGCATAAAAAAACATATCATTATCTCTCTTAATAAACTCTGTGGATGCGTGCAGATTTGTTAACAAATACCATAAGAGAGCTTCAAGGCCAATTCGTGACGAAAGTTTTCATTATGAACGCAATAATAATTAAAACAAGCGGGGCTTGAGCACAGTTCAGTAGCATCTGTCAGACGTCATTTCCATCACCGTTCATTTTCTGATTAACATTTTCGTCAAAAAATTAAAATTTAAGTAATGGCCACTTCCAGCAACCAAAAAGAGTACACAGTAGGAATTGACTTGGGCACGACGTATTCTTGTGCGGCGGTTTTCAGGAACGGAACGGTGGAAATCATCCCCAACGAGATGGGCAACCGGACGACGCCCAGTTACGTCGCGTTCACGCCGAGCGAGAGGATGACAGGGGACGCTGCTAAAAGCCAGGTTGGTTCAAACCCATCGAATACAGTTTACGGTAAGAACGTAGGATTCATATTAAAAAAGAAAAGCGATATTAAAAAAATAGAATACTGTCACATTACCACTTATTACAAATTATTTCTTTGTAGATGTTAAACGGATAATTGGACGGAACTACGACGATCCGGTCGTGCAGCAGGACATAAAATGTTTTCCTTTCGAAGTCATCAACGAAGATGGCAAGCCGTTGATTAAGGTGGATTTCAAGGGAGAGTCGAAGACGTTCTATCCGGAAGAGGTGTCCTCGATGGTACTCAGGAAGATGAAGGAAATTTCCGAGGCGTTTTTGGGCTGTCAAATTTCGAAAGCCGTCGTTACTGTTCCCGCTTACTTCAACGATTCCCAGCGGCAGGCGACGAAAGATGCAGCGGTAATAGCCCAACTTAACGTGCAGAGGATCATCAATGAGCCCACCGCGGCCGCGATTGCTTACGGATTGGATAAAAAGGTTAAATTATGACACGATTTGTTTACGAATATACAATCAAATTTCTTAATATAACGTATAATGTAACGCGCTACTGACACACAATTGAATGGTTAAGGGCCTACCACTTTTTCTCGGCACACCACGTTTCTAATTTTATGTGTGAATAGTCTTTACGTCGTCTTACGATGCACGACGACGTAGTGTATGCATAATTTCACAAAATCTATCCTTTTCTATTGAATTATTTATACATAACGCTATCCCTATTCAAAAAATCCATGCTTTCCGTGTATTATTGGAAGCTTATCGGCCGGGATGTTTATTTTATCCTAATTTATGATCCTCTTCAAGTGTGCCTCTCGCGCAGCGACTACCTTTTTATATTTTATATTAAAATACGTAAAACGTTTCTTTCAGTTCATATATATGAACACTTTTCGATTATGAACTTTCATATTTTATCAATGTATTTTTATCAAGTAATAATATAAATATACCATGCTATAATCATAATTCTGTTTTGCTCGTAATAATTTCTAATTTATTTATATCATCATCAAAGTACCAATTCATAAACATTAAACGCATTAACCCTTTGACACGAGGGTACACTCGTGATGAATTATTGATACAGTGCAAATTATATTTGAATACATTTTCATTAGGTGTGTCCATTTTGTTAGATTTTTTTCAATTTACTACAAACTACAAACGAAGAAAATATGACTGTTATATTTTCTTTTATAAAGAAATTATTTTTGTTAACATATATTATCTTTTTTCTTGTAAATAACAAAAACTTTTTATAAAACTATACATGTGATATATTGTTGAAATCATTGAAACACAAAAATTGTGTTCGATGTCTTGCATAAAGGATGTATATGAATAAAACGGAACATAATTTAAAATTCTTTGTTTTGGAATATTATAGTCCCTGATAATTTTAGAGAAAACATTTAAATTAGTTTTTTGTAGAGTAAACATGCCTGCATACAGTCTTACTATTATTTATTTTTTTTGTATTGATAAAAAATGCCAACAAATTATTAAACAAATATGATCATTTTCACAAAAATAATGGTTGCCATGAAATTTTAAAAATGGTGCGGTGTATTCTGTTGGCTTCTGTCAAATTAATTAATAGTTAGTTTTCTCTCAACATTCCCGCACTTCCACTAAAAAATCAACCGGAAACGATTAGAGAGAACAATTTTCTCTTTAATATTTAATATAACACGAAAACGGTTTTTTATTGTTCCCTAAAATAAATAAAAAAAAGTCCATATGTGGCACAACCAAAATGCTCCACCCTGTACATCAGAAACCTTTGCTCTACGTCTAAATCACTAAATTAAAGAATGGTAAGCAAAGAGCACATATATATATGTGTTCAGATACACATTTAAAAAATCAGTCAGTCAAAAGTAAAATTGTTTGTTTTTTTGAGTTTCGTAATTATAAAATACTTACTTATTTATACTTTTATTGACAATTTTTATTTTTGTTTCATTCTAATTTTAGAAACAAACTATCCACATTTCTTGTTGTGATTTTATCAAACTATACCATAAGTTACAGATTTGTCATAGAAAACAATATTATTATCATTTCATTTAGTAACAATCATTATAATTAGTTGTTTTAAATATTACAGAACTTTTTTTTATTAATTATTATTTTCATGGTATGTTGACACGGAGACAAGCAAGGATTGTTCAGAAAAAAATATTATGTGGGACCCCATGAAATTGTTTCTTTATATAATTAATTAATTCCTGTAAAATTTGGGACCAATTAGTTAATCTTAACCCGGGCCCCACTAGGCTTAAATCCAAAATTATTATACATGTAAAAACATTAAATTTCATTCTATAATAGATGTTATTATTTTTGAACTTTACAAGATCTCATAAAATTGTTTCTTTATATAAATAATTATTTATTGTAAAATCTGGGTCCAACTAGTAAATTTTAACCCGTGTCCCACGGGGTTCAAAATCCAAAATTATCGCAAAAACTTTAAATTTTATTCATTAATTTCATTTCATTTTTTAAATGTTTTTCTTATTCTTTATGTAGAACAGTGTAATTCATATTTAGTTTATATTTTGTAAGATCATACTTATGTAAAATATAAGAATATCGAATAATTAAACAGCTTATATATATATATATATATATATATATATATTTCATTTTGCCTTCATGGGGCACGGGCTAAAGGTACCCAATCGATCTCAAATTTTGTCAGGCTTGTTGTTTTGTTAATTTTAAGAGATTTGGGGCGGTCCTACTATATAAATTAAGAAAAAAATTATATTTATATATTCAGAACAAATGATCAAACAATAACAATACCCCCTCAGCCAGAAATTAGGAATTATACTTTTAAAAAATCTGTTTTATACTGACATTATGATTCTTATAATATTGTAACACACTCATCTCGAAAACCCATAAAAGATGTTTCTGGCTATAATAATACCATAAATCAAGTAACACTCGCCCATTAGTAGTGCGTAATCGGATATGCGGTCGTTCTCGTCTCGATGCAGTCGAGCATCGCTACGCACGTGAATCCGCGGCGAAAGAGAAATTGGTCTTCGCTTATTTCTCTCAAGAAAATGTAAAATAGTCCGATGATTATTTGCTCATTGTGGGCAAACTAATGAATTTATTTTTATGATGCAAACCATTTATTGTTCACAAAAGTCGATTCTAGGCCCCTATTACTTCAAAATTAAATATAAAAATGTTTAAATTGATTAAATTGACGATCAAATTTGTATAAATATTGAGCATATTTAATGCATTTTTATAAATAATATATGCCGTTTTTTTAAAACCAAACTAATACGATCATTGATTCATCATTTAACTTTCTCATACTGAAATTTTAATACAACAGTATTATTATTAGTGGTAACAACGGCGTGTGCCGTAAAGCACTATTTTCTCTTCTTTTCTAGCGAGTGGTGTGCCCTTAATATTGGAAAATAATTCACAATATTTTTTTAGGGAAAATGAACCGAATTTTATTTTGCGACTTACACGTACAAACATTTGGATACTGGCATGTTCTGCATGCGTATTATCCGCTTAGACAAAAGACGGGCGGAAATATAATAAATAAATAAAAATGATTTGCGCTGGATTTTACAATAAATTCAATTTCTGGCGCCAACAATAAAATACAAAACGATAGTTCAGTTTCGCGTATTTACTAAATTGATGATTACGTAATGATAATAATCAATAAACAGGAACGGTATGAGTCCTCATTTTTTGAGGGGTGGATTTATGACGAGCTCTAAAGAGCTATAAACCACATCGCAAGTCATTTTAATGTGTGTGTATGTAGATATTTTTATTTTAATTTTAAGTTGGAAAATTTATTGAGGCTCTTCGTTAATGCGCCCCCTCAAAAGACTAGATCTCATTACGTTCCTGTTCCATGAATTTTCTCCAGCATGATGATAGGAACGTATTAATATTCGATATGGGCGGTGGTACATTCGATGTCTCGATCCTGAACATCTCCGAAGGTATTTTTGAAGTCCTCGCGACGGCCGGCGATACACATTTGGGAGGTGAGGACATCGACAACCGTCTTGTGCAGCATTTCCTGGAAGAATTCAAGCGGAAGCATAAAGTCGACGCGAGAGAAGATAGAAAGGCGATACGTCGGTGAGTAATTATACCGCCTCACAGTGTTTCCAAATGCCGAAAGAGTGGTCATAATGAGAAGATGTGTGATTTGATTGAAAATGTGTGTATAGGCTGCTTAAGGAAGTCATGACAAATTGTTATTAAAAACTTCGACGAACAAAATAACGGATACTATATGGCGGAGAAAAGTTAAAAATTGCCATATGTTCGTTAAAATTGAGTTTTTTTAGATAATAAAAAAATTCAAAAACAAAATATAAAATCCAATATGGAACTTTTAAAATAATAACACAAATATATTTTCATGTAATAAACCAAAAACTGTTATTTCACAACATTATTTTCTACATTAATATTCACCGTCGGATGAATGCGCAGATTTGTCGTCGCTGGTCCCAATTTCCAAGTCAAATTTATTATCATTTTAAAGTAAACACGTTTGTTATAACTTTCAAAATATGTTTATTTTGTATATCACTACAATTGTTTCGCCACCTTGTGGTATCTTCATGTGAAGAACAAGTGATTAGATTAACATTATTTATAAATAATATACAGGGTGAGTTTTTTTTTTTTCGATGTTCTCTATGGGGATCTCGGAAACTATAAGAGATAGAAAAACGGTTAAATGGGGAAAGAAGTGTAGTTTTATAAGACGAATAAAAAGACACTTTCAAAATATTTGAAAAAGTCAAGGGTAACTAGATATTTTGAAAAAAGTAAAATGTGTAAATTTTTTGAAATCAATATATCTCTATTATCATAGATAGAAAAAAACTGTAAAGTTGTAGAAAATTTTACACAGATTAATAACAAAAAATCAAAAAAAAAATTTCGCCCATATTTTGGGAGATATGACACAAACTTACCTTTTTTTTAAATGGAAACAATAGTTGGCTATGACTTTATTAAAAGGGATATTTTTTTCCCTTTAATCCGATATAACATATGCCATAGCTATTTTTAAAATAAAATAAGTTACAGTCGTTTTTAATTTTACCATACACCAAAAAATAGTTAGCCATGAAAAACAATTGCGGTTGTTTATAGCAACGTAGCAAATCAATATTTAATTTATTATCTTTCTTTAGATTTGTCAAAAGTCAAGCAAATAATTCCGAAATTATCAAAATAATAATAGAAGAAAATTTTAAATATTACATAAGATGCTCAAAAAGTCCACCATTATTATTATGGCATAAAGTACATCTTTTTAAAATCGAATTTATGGTTTTTTTGACTTTTCTTCTGTCAATAGAATAAAATGTTTCAAGTACAGCTGGTTTAAGATCCTCCACGGATTGATATGATTGTTGATACACTTTGTTCTTCACATAACACCACAGAAAAACGTCTAAAACCGATAGGTCGGGTGATCTAGGTGGCTATAGGATTGGTCCATTTCTTCCTACCCATAAACTAGGAAGACCATCATTTAAATAGTTTCGCACAGCCAACGTGCTATGAACGGGCAAGATTGAAACCACTTCAATCTTGCCCGTACTGATAAATTTTAATCATCGAGCATATCTTCAAATGTTTCTTGAAGAACACGAAGGTAATCATTTCCATTCAATGTGTTATCAAAAATATATGGGCCGAGAATTCTCGATCCGAACACACCGCACCATACATTAAATCCAAATTTAATTTGTGGTCTCGTGGATTCTCTTGACTCCAAACATGTTTATTGTGCCGGTTAAAAATCCCACAATTAGTAAATCGCGTTTCGTCTGTCCAAATTATTTTTGTAGGGAACGTATTATCTTGCCTCTTGGCACATGTTTTTGTACCACATACAGAAGACCATTCTCTTATTGGCATCACAGTCATGTAAATTTTGTGAAATTGATACCTTATATGGATGATATTTATGTTTTTTTCAAAACTCGTACTACAGTCCGTTGAGATATGCTTGCTTCTGTTGCAATTTGTCTGGTCGATGTGGATGGATCTATCATCGCCAATGCTAATACGTTTATTTCCGAAACATCATTAATTTCGTTTTTTTTTTTTCAAGTTTCGGCTTTGTAAAGGATCCGTACTCACCCAAATTGTGGTAAATTCTTCTGAATGTTGGTAAAGATGGCTGCCGACGATCGATATATTGATTATAATATTGTTCTGCAGCATCCGCAGCGTTTTTATTACACTGAATGTAACAAACAAGCATATCACGCTTTTCTTCGTTGGAAAAATTCATTATCACTTTAAAAAACTTACAACACCAAAAAAATACAAAACAAACTTATCGAAACAAACCAAATATGTAAATGAATTAATGAGTGTTTAGAATAAACAACTGCAATTGTTTTACTTTTGTTTGTTTTTTTCATGGCTAACTATTTTTTGGTGTATGGTAAAATTAAAAACGACTGTAACTTATTTTATTTTAAAAATAACTATGGCATATGTTATATCGGATTAAAGGGAAAAAAATATCCCTTTTAATAAAGTCATAGCCAACTATTGTTTCCATTTAAAAAAAGGTAAGTTTGTGTCATATCTCCCAAAATATGGGCGAATTTTTTTTTGATTTTTTGTTATTAATCTGTGTAAAATTTTGTACAACTTTGTCCTTTACAGTTTTTTTCTATCTATGATAATAATAGAGATATATTGATTTCAAAAAATTGACACATTTTACTTTTTTCAAAATATCTAGTTACCCTTGACTTTTTCAAATATTTTGAAAGTGTCATTTTATTTGTCTTATAAAACTACACTTCTTTCCCCATTTAACCGTTTTTCTATCTCTTATAGTTTCCGAGATCCCCATAGAGAACATCGAAAAAAACTCACCCTGTATAGGGAGTAATTAAGTAGGAGGGGTGGGGGTTACAAGTTTTAAATTAAGTAATGGGGAGTTATTTATATCTGTTTGGTCGTTTAATAATTGTCGGCTGAGTTTTCTTTTATTAATATCCATGCTTTCTAAGGTGTTCAGTTTTCTTCCTTTCCTCTAGATATGTAGTATTTGGAAATCTTCGTTGAATTTGTGGCTTTATTCTAACAGGTGGTTTGAATACGTTGAATTGTTTTTCTTCTTCTCAAAGCTGGATTTATGCTCCTTTATATGTTCTTGAAATGCTCTCCCCGATTGGCCTATGTATACTTTCGGGCAGTCACCACAACTTAACAAATAGACACCACTCTGTTGAGCTCTGGATATTTTATCTTTATTATTTTTTATGTATTTACCTAATGTGTTGTCTGTTTTATAAGCTATTTTAATATTTATTTTTTCTAACTTCTTTGTTATTCTATTAGTTTCATTGCCTGTATATGTGAAAGATGAACACTTTGTTTGGGGTTTATTTTTTATTATAGGAACAATTGAATTTATTATTATTTGTTTTTGTTTTTCAATAAATATTTTCTCTATGATTTTTTAAAACCATTACTTTTGGCAATTTGTTAAATTATGTTTAATTCGTTTTCGTAATTTTTATTTGACATAGGGATTGATAAAAGTCTATGGATCATACTGTTGTAGGATGCAAGTTTATGTGTAATTGGATGTGTTGATTTGAAATGTATTGTACTATTGTTTATTGTTTATTTTCTTAATTGTTAGATCTAAAAAAAATAATTGAATTATTAACTACTGTTTCTAATGTAAATCACTTTTTCTTCACCTGAAGAAGCCATTTGTTGAAATGAAATTATTCAATATTTTTTTAATTATTTTCACCTGAAAAGTGATTTCATGATTAGAAAACGTTACCTATTAATTAGTTTTTATTTATTTTGGCCATTGTGGTTTTTGCGATATAACAAAGTGTGAAAAAAATTACATGAAATGCTTCCTCTTGTTTATACGTAAATAACTTCATATATAATTCAAATGATGAAAAATAATCAGTTTCGTGACTTAGATAAAGAATTGTTGAAAATATATATACCCAAAATATTGGTTAATTTCGAAACTATATATTTGGGTTAAAAACTAACATTCTTCAATGATCATTTTTAAAGGCTCGCAATTGGCGATGCTCGTCGCACTTTTTGGAGGTGAGGATGGTGCCTCCCTGAATGCAGTAACATACGCACAGAATTATTGTAGAAATAACACGTTTGCGCATACGCTCTAAGAAAAATTAAGCAATTATGGACGATGGAAAACGATAGCATACGGAACCTTGTAATCCAGACAAATTAGTACGGAACGCCTTCATGTTGAATATTTCGCCAGTCGATATTTCAATAATCGTCCAACCCCAACAATCGCGGCAACATTTTATGCTTAAATTTACTGAGAGACTGGTTTATATATATTTAGAGAAATTTATTTTAAAATAATTATATTACACTTGCATAAACTTATAACAGTTTATTAAAGATTTAAATTTTGAACTGAGTTGGATAGATCACCTGCTGTTACCTCTATTTTTCTATTTATTTTATATTTGTCAAGTATTATTAATCATATTCCAATCGAAATCTGCTTTGCGGAAATTAATAAAAAAATGATATTTTTAATAAATCTATAAGGGAAAAAAGTTCAGGCAAGCACTTCAAATTATTTTAATAAATAAAACTACGAAGCGCAATAATAATAATACAGATTTTTCATTACAGTCTTAATATTAATATAAAATAGATCCTAATTTTAATTAAAGAAAGTAATAAATAGAAATAGATTATTCGAAACTTACCAATAAAATAAATGAAAACACAGATTAAATTAAATAACTTGAAATTTTCAACTAGTTTCGGGTTATGTGCCCATTTTCAAGAGAATTCAAAATTTATATAATTTTTAATAAACAAAGGTATATTGAATTGGTAAAATAATTTTGTCTCAACATTTGCTAAAAAGGTGGAAAAATCTCACTAAAAATCATCCTCAAGAAAGCACTTTTTGAAAAAATTGCAAACATATTTAGAAAAAAAAATGGTGATGTGTCCATCATGGTACTTTCCCCGGAAAGCAAAATGATTAATAGAAAAAATTGATTGTTGTCTTTCAAAGTTAAAACCGAGTATTTAGAAGAATATTATAATTAAGTGTGTTATTTCTTACCTTACAATGTGTTGAAATTATTTATCCACACTCTTCTTCATTTTTCAAACTATGCGAATGTGCTGAATATGACGGCACTTTGACGTTTTATTTGTCATTAAAATAATTATTTCAATAATTAAAATCTCTAAGGGAATTTATCAGGTAAATGAAATTCTTCCGCTTATAAAATGAAAACCGGAGGTGCTACAATAAAAGTTTTATAACAGAAATTATTTATTTTCCAAGATCTAAAACTTTTATTTGAAACATTTTTCTATCCAAATTAAAAAATGAAAAATTGCTAAGAGTAAAGTTGCACTTAATGAATTTTGATTTTGACCAAAAGCTTTTCAGATCATTCCACTGTTATAAAAAGCTTAGATATAAAGTTTGGGCTTAATACATTTAGCCCTTTAGGCGCTATCGCGGAAACACACAGACAAACTCACAGACATTTTTCAAAACTAGATGGAATGGACTCAGGGGGCCTCAAAACGTGCATATTTGTTGAAATTGGCGGTTCGAAAATTTTCACGATCACAATACTTTCCCTTGGACAGGTTACATAAGTCTAGTATTTATATACTCTATAATTTGTTATAAACACAACATTCCAACATGGAATAAAGTATTGCATTATTAAACCATATATTTATATACATATATATATATATATATATATATAAATCTTTATTCAGGACTATTGCTTACAATGTGTATACAATACAATACAAAACTATTATAAAACATCATACAGTACATATCAGTCCCGAACTGGCTATCGACCTGCGGTCTTTCTGCCAATTTTTGTATTAATTTATTGTATTTACGTGTCAGTGTCCGTAAATTTATGTTGTGTTAAATTCAGGATTATTGGATTTAATAAACTCGTAGATGGTGCTAGAGGGAAATTTAACTTTAGGTGATATATTAGGATTACGGGGAATGTCGAGGTGTTTAATTATTTGGGATATGTGGGTATTGGAGGCAAACTTAGCGAAAGTTGTTCAAGGCTACTTTTAATATTGGGAATATTTGTTTTTTTATAAAAGAGTGTATTTGAGGGATTATATAAGGGGTTATTAGGATGTCGAATTTTAGTAAGTACTCTAAGTGCTGCCATATATTTATATTTAATTTTTAATTTCAATTTATTTTAAAATTTATTAACAAATTGTATTAATTTTAACTTCATTTTCAGTAGTTCAATTTATTTATAATTAATTAATCTGTTTTATTTTAACAAAATAACTTAATAATGATCCTGAGGATGTTTTTTGTAGTTTTCTTTTTCACCTTATTAGCGAATGCTAAAACCGTAATTATTTTGCCTCTCCCACAAATCAATATATCTTTTTCTATAAAATTATTGCATAAACATAGAAATTTAAATAAATTAAATTCTCTTGAAAAATATGCTCATTACCAAAGAATAGTCGTGAATTTAAAGTTGTTCCATTAAATATGTGTATTTATTTTATTGGCAGACTCATATTAATTATTACAATATGAACTGCCAATGTTTACATGTTAAAACTATTAATTGAATTAAATAAAGATTTTTATTTCCGTCAATACAATAAATCAAAGGGACAACATTGGAAGGAATTAAATCTTCAAATTTTGAATGAAATATAAAATTGCAGCAATCTACTGCTCCTAATAAAATATTTAAATAATTATTAAATCTATTATTTTTTAAAATTTATTTATGAATTGTGGAATATTAAGTGAGCCAGGAATTTAAAATTGCTATTGGTGCTAAAATTAATAATTACGGACTTTATGTTAACGAAAATTTCCTGTCTAAATAATGGAAATTAAATGTCCACATTCAACATCAGTAGAAGCAATAACATCCAAGCAAGTAAAGTTAGCACCAATAAATTAATTATAATAAAATAATCTAATATACATTTACAAACTGTCTTATCGTTTGCGGAAAATAATGTCTAATTGTTCGGATAGACTACAATTCAAATTTGGCGCGCATGCTTGAGAGGAAAACGATAGGACACGTTGTGAGATATAAAGTCGAGTATACTATACTTTAGCGGGGCGCATGAGTTTCCTCATATATCCCAGACGATTCTACGCCATTGGACGAGAGTAAGAGACAAAGTCAAATATTGGTTCGTGTTAGACGAAGATACACTTTTATTCACGTTAGTGTTTCGCTTTTTCACGCAGTAACTGATGAATATGTGACGAACCTCTCACAATTAATTTCAGTCCAATACACACAGCAATCTTAAGCGATGGAAAATAGTATTCCTACTACTTAGGTAGTGAAACAATGAAGTGTATTTTTCAACCTATTAATATTGTGATCATGTTTCATCAAGTGATTAATGAAACCAGAATAAAAATTTAGTATTTTCAATCTGAATATGTGCTTAATTTTTTTATGGGAGAACGTAATCCACTAAAATTGAACATTTATCCGATCGCATTCTGATTACAAAATTCCGATTTTTGATTATTGTTTTTTAATCAGTCGTGCGTGGTGTTCTTAATTTTATTTGTTTAACCAATAGATTAAAGTGTTCTATATCCAATCTGTACTTAGCTTTTTTTATGGGAATACGTAATCATGAAAAAAAAAGTGTTTTTTAATAATAAAAATAAAAGTAATCTATGCATAAAAGTGGAAAGGCAAACTACAAATTATCTTCTTTTATTGTTTTTTTTTTTTTTTTTCAGTATTGCATCAATATCGTTGAAATGCTTCGTTGTGGAGTCGCAAAGATAGCACCTCATATTCGAAGCAATGCTAGTCAACGCATTGCAAACTGTTCCATCTATCATGGTGAGGGATAACACATTTGAAACATTCAGCTGTTTTTCGTCGACAATTGTTGACAGTCAAGCTGCGCGTTTTCAATGTCATCTACAAACATTTTCGTCGAATCAACAGTTTCACGTAGAAATTCGATTTTGAGAGGGCTACAAAATCGAGGAGATGACGGACACGTATGATTTCTTTCTGTGGCGACTTCTCCACAGTTATAAGCGGAAGCGGCACCAAAGAAACAAAAAAATATATTTGCTTTGGTTTTTGTGCCATCATCCTCATCAATTTTTTTCTTAGACGCGCTTTGTTCAAATGTTCCATCGAATCCCCATTTACAAAACAAATTGACATTGTAAAGATTGTCGATGTGGCTGCGAATGACATTTTGGACCAATAATATTCTTTTGACCGTCTACTTGAAATTTTATTTCAGCACTATTCTCTGTTATACGCATCTCGAAATTTTCTTTTTTAGCGCTCAAAACATTCTTGTAAGGCCCAATTTTACAATCCGCAAATAAGGCGTAAGTAACGTATGCGCGGAATAAACGTTGATGTCTATGATTCTCTCCATTTGATTATCAATGACAGGGCTGCCAACCGAATGAAAAAATCAAGTGTAACGTTTCTTAACGTTTATAAAAGGGTCTAAATCGAACATTCATTTTTAGGGATTTTGGCCAAGTTTTCGGTATTTGGAACCACTGTGCGCCTATTTATTCTCAATCACGAATATAGGGAATTAAAATGATTGATTTGTTGATTCCTGCTCGCCACCATATTTATTAGCGAATAGAAAGAGTGAACATGCAACAGTGAATCCTTCGCAACTCTTGCAAGGTGTTGCCAAGCGTCATCACTCAAGGGGTAACTTATTTGCCGAATATAACAGTTCGGTTAAGTTGTTTGCATTAATACTTTGAATTTTCACTAATGAAAGTCACTGATCAAAATACATGCAAACAATTTAATATGATCAGCAAGACAATCATTAAGTTAAAAATAAAATAAAGTTAAAAGTTATATTACACGCGTTTGAAGAGTTGCACTTTTAAAATTACCACAAAATGGAATGGTATCTCTTTCAGTAGACGAACATTTTTTAAATAAATTAATACTTAATTTTTAACGACAACGGAGATACCGCAATTTCTAAAATTCACCCTGTATATAATAATTGTTAATGATCATTTCAGATTGCAGACGGCGTGTGAACGACTGAAACACACTTTATCAACGGCAACGACGGCCAATATTGAAATCGACTCATTGCACAACGGCGTCGATTTTTACTCGAGCATGAGCCGGGCCAAATTCGACGAATTGAACTCGGATATATTCAGGAGGACGCTGGTGCCGGTCGAAGATGCCCTTAAGCAAGCAAAATTGTCGAAACTTCAAGTATGAAAAAATCAATGAATTAGTAAAATATTAAAAGTGTTAGGGTGTAAATCAGTTTTAAAATGGACAGAATTTTTAAATATCGCATCGTGGCGCACAAAAGTTGGCGATTCTAATACTGCCACTTACCTTTAGTCCATCCGTACTGCTAACTTCCGATTCGAATGCTGTAGGTGGTTTTCGTAACACAAAAAATTCATTTTCTTCAAATCACATGTTGCAACTAACTACTTGCACTCCTCGCCATGCCATTCCCGCACCGATTTCGGTGGTGGAAGTGACAGTATTCGTCGCTAGATACCGGCACCATACAAACCTCCAAGATTCCAGTAGTATTCTAATTTATTTATTTATTTTTGGACTGTGGAAGGGGATATCCAGTTACGGACGGAGTGTGGGACTCCTTCCAGTCAAGTGTTGACTGGAAGCCCACCCACTAAAACCCCTCCCACTTACCGGTGTCGACTGCCAGGATCACTGGCCGGTCTCATTTCTTACTTTCTAATAAATTTCAGGCTTGAAACTACAATTAAAATAAATTATTAATAAGTTAAAATACATACACCTAAAACAATTAAATGACATAAAACAAATTTAAATAAACATATAGATATTAAATTAATAATAAATTAACACGAAAAACAATAAGAAATAGTTTAAATAAGTTAAACAAAAAAATGTCCAAAAAGATGCCTAGGGTTTTTTTTTCCTAGGCACACCCTTCTGCCAACCTCATTCAGTCTAACCTCCTCGATCTCCGAGGATGATAGGGATGCATCACCGGCTCCTCTTTTAACAGAGTTGTCGCTTAGATAGGGATTGGATTCTACATCTACTGTGGTTCTAACCCCTGGGCGAGCCGGTGTAGCCCAAGGTGTTGGTTTCGCAACCATTTCTGCTGCAGTAGTCAGGACTCTACCGACCACAGATGGAACTGCACTTGTGTCTTGTGATGACAAGTTTGTCTTATTTGCTGAGACTGCTTGATGCGAGTTATCCGAATTATTGGCATTGGCTTTGGCCGCCACCGATAATAATTCTCCTATGGTAGGAGTCATAACTATTGTCTTATGCTGTGTATTTTTATGAGTGCTGCTGTAGCACCAGTTATCGCACCACCTACACTGGAATTATGCTGAGAGAAGATGTCCAGTATTATAAATACATTTTATCGCACTAAGATAAGGCAATTACGCTGCGACGTTGAGCAGGTACAGTCGGTTTCCACTCCCAACAAAACAAATCCTTTTTAAAAACGTAATCTTCGGTCCGCGAAAGATAACTGGCGCAGTCGTTCGGATTTTTGGAGAATTCAAAATTCTTTCGTTTCAACGATTCACCAAAAACATCGAAAAAACGCAAAATCGACGAATCCGTGTCCGATTAGTAACGTAATTCAAATTCCTGACTATCGGAGTCAATTCCCCCTGACTATTGGAGTCAACCACGGAAGAGGAACATCGTGTTCAACATCTGAATCGCTCAGACTCTCCGACGGATCCCAGTCCCCCAGAAGAAGAAGAGAAGAAAGAAGAAAAGAAGAAGAAGTCCCCATCGTGAGGCTTTGCACGTAATAATTTGACGTCGAAGTGTCAAATTTATTACAGGCCCTTGAAGAAAAGAAGACAGTCGTCATTTTTCAAAGACCATAGGAAAACGTAATACCTATGTAGAAATCTGACACAGAAGAAAGAAACCATCTTTAAAGAAACCATCGAGACTACCCAAAATTCCCATCCTCACCTTAAAATGCCGATATCATTCGTTATAAAACGTCAAATTAAACGATATCGACGACAATAGCAATTTTCAAAACACAATAACATTTTTCAAAGGAAAACAATAGCATTTTTCAAAAAAAAAAAAACAATACCATTTCAAAATTCATTCAGTAAATTCAAAATTTACAAAAACATTCTTTTCAAAACTCGCAACGTATTTTTCCAATTAAATTTAAAACAAGAAACATTTGAACAATTTAAATGAACATCTTCAACGGAATCATCATTTTACTCCTCGTGTAAGTAAATGAATAACAATTTAAATAATTTAAACGATTTAGACGAATTAATAGAACATTTTCAAAACATTGACATAAACCCGGACATTCCACAAATAAATAATCACCAAATAAACAACATGGCTTTACCACAAATCTCAGTTAAAGATATTTTAGACATTATTCCTAAATTTAATGGCGAACCTTCAAAATTATCAACTTTTATTAGTTCATGTGAATCTGTAATGCAGATGATGACACCAAATAACGATGCCGGAAGAACCGCATTCACACTTTGTCATATAAGATCTAAATTAGTAGGGAAAGCAGCAATCATGTTAGCAGCCAGACCTTTTAACACTTTGCAAGAATTGAAAGACATATTAATTGCATTATTTGGAGACCAAAGAGATGAAGAATCATTATTAAGAGATCTTGTAATGTTAAAACAAAAATCAAATGAAACCCCTTTACAATTTGCAGACAAATGCATAGATATTAGATGCCTTTTATTAAATAAATTAGAACTTCAACATATTCATCAAAATATAAAAGTAGCTAAAAGAAATTTGTATAACGCCACTACCCTGAAAGCTTACCTAGCAGGACTAAACAGTCATATGAGTCACCTATTACGTTGTAAATCACCCGCAACAATTGAAGACGCAATGCGAATGGCAATAGAAGAAGAAAACATGAATTACCATCGAACTCAGTTATGTTCAAATCAACATCAATTAAAACAAAATAAAACACCAAATCATAATTTAAGAATTCAACCACTACCAATGCGAAATATTCAAAATTGTCAACAAAGACAATTTCAACCACAACAACAACAATTTCAACAAAGACAAATTCAACCACAACAACAACAATTTCAACAAAGACAATTTCAACCACAACAACAATCTCAACCAAGACAATTTCATCCACAACAACAATTTCAACAACAATTCAGACCAAATCAAAATAAAAGACAATTTTCTGGAGTAACTAATACTTCAAGAACTCTAAAATTTCCCAAACCAACACCAATGGAAGTTTCACCAGGAAATACCGCGATGACTTATCCGCAACAACCTAGATATCAACAAGAATTGTATCATCAAGAGGATACCGAACAGTTTAATGAACAATATGAACAATACGAACAAATTCAAGAATTTGAACAAGAAGAATTATATGAAGAACAACATGAAGACAATTTTAATGAACCACCAGAAGAAAATTTTACGACACTAGCCTCAGACAACCCCAATACCTAGAACTTAATAATTCTAATTTTCACAAACTACCCTATATAGAGATTCCTGAAATTAACGCTAAATTCATGATAGATACCGGTTCAACCAGAACCTTAATTAACGAAGAAATTGCGCAAACATATTTTCCAGATATAATTGATATAGATCCATTCCAAATTAAAACCCCCCATCAAATTTCAAACCATAATTATTCAATCAATATAGGATTATCAGAGATTTTTAATAGACCAGACATTTTATACAAACATTATATTTTCAATTTTCATAAAGATTATCACGGATTAATTGGAACTGACTTACTTCAGAAATTATACGCAGTAATTGATTTTAAGAATAATAAAATTGTTACACCACATGCCCAAATTCAACTTCACTTACCTGAAATTAAATGCAACAAAATTATTTTAACACGAAGAAAACAAATTAAAGTACCATCTTTAACACAAATTCAGATTAACTTAATAACACATAATTGTGAGAATAAAGAAGGAATGATTGAAAATTATAAATTTAACAACGAGTTAGAAATACCAGCAGGAATATGTAAAATAGAAAATTATTTAACAAATATTCTAATAATAAATCCAACTCAAGAAGATATTATATATACACTTCCAGAACTAAATATGCACTCAGGACCTTTAGAAATTAACAACATGAATTTTCAAGAAAATGAATTAAAAACCGAAATAAATTATAACTCACTTCAAAAACAAAATTTAAAAAACTTACGTTTAGAACATTTAAATAAAGAAGAATATAAAGCAATCAGAAATTTATGTTATGAATATTAGAGATATAAAGGTATTCCTGGACAGTACGTCCAGGAATACCTTTATCATTTACCAATCAAGTTAAACACTCAATAAGAACAACAGATAATTTACCAATACATATCAGATCTTATAGATATTCACTAATTCACAAAACAGAAATAGAAAATCAAATAGAATCAATGACGAAACAAGGTATAATTAGACACTCAAAATCACCATGGTCATCACCCTTATGGATAGTTCCGAAAAAGATTGACGCAAGCGAAAAAAAGAAATGGAGAATAGTCATAGACTACAGAAAATTAAATGATAAGACTATCGATGATAAATACTCATTACCCAACATAACGGATATATTTGACAAATTAGGAAAGTGCCAATATTTCACCACTTTAGACCTTGCAAGTGGATTTCACCAAATAGAAATGAATAAAGAAGATATAGAAAAAACAGCGTTCTCGACAGAAAAGGACATTATGAATACCTTAGGATGCCATTTGGACTTAAAATGCTCCAGCGACCTTTCAAAGAGCAATGGACAATGTATTAACAGGACTTAGAGATATATCAATGGTTTACCTAGACGATGTAATTATTTTCTCGACATCACTTCAAGAACACATTCAAAGTTTAAAGAAAGTATTTGAAAGACTTAGAAAAACAAATTTCAAAGTACAACTTGACAAATGGGATTTTTTACAAACAGAAGTTAAATATTTAGGACATATCATCACTGAAAATGGAATTTCACCTAACCCAGACAAAATTCGAGCAGTTTTAGATTACCCAATTCCAAAGACAACAAAACAGATTAAAGCTTTTTTAGGATTAACAGGATATTACCGAAAAATTATAAAAAATTATGCGAAATTAACGAAACCTTTAACATCGTGCCTTAAAAAAGGAGCTGAAATAAAACATTCACCAGAATTTATTAAATCATTCGAAACTTGTAAACATCTTTTAACAAATAGTCCAATACTTCAATTCCCTGATTTTATCAAACCATTCATATTAACAACGGATGCCTCCAATGAAGCATTAGGAGCAGTTTTATCTCAAGGATCTGTAGGACAAGATAGACCCATATCATACGCATCAAGAACATTAAATGATACCGAAAGAAATTATTCGACGATTGAAAAAGAATTATTATCAATCGTTTGGGCAACAAAATACTTCAGACCATACCTATACCGACGAAAATTCACAATCTACACCGATCATCGACCTTTACAATGGCTAAATAATTTAAAAGAACCAAACAGCAAATTAATGAGATGGAAAATTAAACTCGAAGAATTCGATTATAAAGTAGTATACAAAAAAGGAAAATTAAATACAAATGCTGATGCATTATCTCGCACACCAATTGAAATTCACCCAATAGATAATTTTTCTACAAATGGAAATGTAGACGAAGAAATTAATAAACTACTAGATGACATTATTAGAGAAAGAGGAACATTGAGAACACCCGAATTAAATCAACAACCAAATTTAACACAACCTATGATCGATAATTACGGCGAAATTCTAATAGAAGACGAAACTATGAACGCCGTTCATTCAACACAAACAGATGAACCCACAGAAACAATAAAAATCAGTGAAGAACCGATTAATAAAGACGTCAAATAATAATAAAAATATCAGAAAACCCAAAACAATCGAAATCCGAAAAACTAGGACAAAGAAAAATAACAAAAATCTATATAGACGTTAATTATTCAAGACAAGATTTAATAAACATCTTAAAAAATTATACAATGGAAAACGAAACATTTCACATGCTCTCTCCCAGAAAAGAATTGTATACAGAACTTTCAAAATTATATTCAGAAATATTCAATAACAATGGACCAAAAATAATATGGCATACGAAACAGAATAAAAATTTGAAAACACAGGAAAAAGTAAAAAGTGTAATAAAAATGTACCATGAAGGAAAAACAAATCACAGAGGTGCAATTGAAACCTACAATAAATTAAAACAGCATTATTATTTTGAAAACATGATAAGAACAATCCAAAATTATATAAATAATTGCGAAATTTGCCAAAAAGCAAAATATGACAGACACCCACCGAAAATACTGTTAAACTTAACACCATGTTCACGAAAACCATTTGAACATTTATTTATGGATGTTGTTCAGATCGAACAAACAATTTATCTAACTATAATAGATTCCTTTTCAAAATTTGGATACGCAAAAAAGATTTTATGTAAAGAAACAGCCGTTATTGGAAAAGAACTAATCGAATATTTTTCATTATATAAAATACCTGAAAAAATTACCACAGATAATGGTTCAGAATTTAAAAACACATTAGTACGAGACCTTTTAGAAGTTCATGCTGTAAACGTTCATTTTATTACACCGGATCACCCAAATTCTAATGGACCAATAGAAAGACTTCATTCTACATTATTAGAACTTATTAGAATATTTCGACTCAAAGAAGAAACAAAATCATTAAATATTGAAGAACTTGTCAAACTAGCATTATTGGCGTACAACAATACAATTCACACAAATACAGGAAAATCACCCCAAGAAATATTATACCGAATTGAAACAAATAATGTGAATGAAATCACAACAAATGAAAATATTATCGACGAACATCAGAAACAAATGAAAATTTTACATGATATAGTAAAAAATACGAATATAAGGCAAAAGGAAAAATACATAAAATACCAAAATTTAAAACAGAATATTCTCCATCGTTAATTACAATGCCTAATATTCATGTTAAACAAAGTGAAATAAATAAATTCAATTTAAAAACAATAAATATAACTGGAATTGATATATCGAAATTTTCAACTCTAAAACAACAAATAAACACTTTGGAAAAACACTTTGAATCTCAGCAAATGCTTGAAATCCATAATTACAAAATTAATTGGATGCTAATCGCAATCTCATGCATACTGATTTTGATAATAATATTGTATTTGTTTAAATATTGTATTAAGAATAAACAAAAATTGAAATCCTTTATAATTAAAACAAATCCTATTAACGTTCCATCTGGACCTTATTAGCCGATGTCACTTCTACGGATGGAGGAGTTATCGCACCACCTACACTGGAATTATGCTGAGAGAAGATGTCCAGTATTATAAATACATTTTATCGCACTAAGATAAGGCAATTACGCTGCGACGTTGAGCAGGTACAGTCGGTTTCCACTCCCAACAAAACAAATCCTTTTTAAAAACGTAATCTTCGGTCCGCGAAAGATAACTCACCTGCCTGACTGGCAGCACAGGGCGTATTGTCTCTAAGTCGAATGGTCTGGGATTTTGCGTTGACCATTGTTTTTTGGAATGTAGTGACATATCACGGATTTCTGACTTTACTACCTCCGTAACTGTAATAACAATTTGAGGTAACAGTTTTTTTAATAGATCAGCGTCAATGTTAGTTTTTGCTGTTGCCTGCGAATATGACATACCCACAGTTGGCAGCTTAGGAGTGACTCTTCTTTAATATAAGATTTTTTTCGGTTACCTCCTTATATTTGGGGAAATTTCGGGAACGAGCCCCCTGACAATTTATACAGGTAATCGGTTCTTCACACCTCGTTCCTCCATGAACAAATCGCTTCCCAAATCGAGCCGTCGTGTGGTACTTAAAGCAACGCATCGGCGGCGGTACGTAGGAGCGTACATGCAAGTTACGGTAGCCCGCCTTGATTATGGTAGGTAATTTTGGGCGGTTAAATTTCAAAATGTGGCCCGGTGTATCATGAGCCACATCCTCTCTTTTCACGGAGATTCGCCTAGCTTCAATTACACCTTGTATTGCTAGGTTTTCCCGAATCTCCTCGATAGATTAGTTAAAGAAATCCTTGCAATAAATAAAGTCATGACAGTAATTTAAGGTACTGTGTGTTGTCACAATAACCTCAAACTCGCCTAGTTTTTTTGTTTCCAGTAATTTCTTCGACTGTGTGTTAGTGGTTGTTTCCACTAACAGTCCTTCCTTGTTTTTTTTTTTGTTACGTTCTTATACTCCCCTATTACGCTGTGTATAACTCGGTCAACCAGAAAAGGGCTGATTTTATCAAAGTTACCTTCGGTTCTGAAAACCTGCAAAAACCGTGGGATCAACTCCCCCGTCAGTTGCGGGTTGGTATTAATTATTTATAGTGAGTTTTCATTTTGTTACCACGAGATGGGCAGAAATAATCGTCACCGGCAGTACTCCCATACCGGTGGAAGGCTATATACAACTGAACGTCGCCACGATTCAGAGACCACCGTTCGAAGACACACACGTAGTGCCATTCATCGCATCGGCACGGTTCGGATGACACCGGAGATTACGGATTCTTTTATTGAGGTTTACTCCTCTAGATCCGGTATGTTTGAACATGACAGCCGTGGGGGTGACTCTTCGCCACGCATAGCGGTCTTGAGGGAGAAGTTAGAGAAACGATGACAAAACCATTGCTTTTTATATTCGCTTCACTCCCTCTTTAACTTTTTTGGGTCGCGGGAGGGTATAAAAATACCCTCCGATCATCACAAAGATGACTTCCCCTTATCCACTACCTCGGGGGACACGCTCTTTAGGGGTGGGTATAACCACCGAGAGATTTATTTATTATTAAATAATACAATGTCGGAAAAATATATTTCCTATACACGATTGTACATTACTTAAAAATAACTTAACTAATATAAATATAAAAGAGTATTATTCATTCACTTGGTCACAGTTATTTAAATATATTAAATAAAGATGATTTGAAAATAATTAATAAATTATTTTCACATTTAGCTCTGTGACTTTTGACTTACGTTACGTAAGTACGTTAAACAAATGCACATTAAAACAACCACTTCCCGGGAAAATACCTACGCCAGACTTTGAATTAAATAATGTACACCTGATGCTGCATATCAATAAAATATTGCATAATGCAACAAATCAACACAGAGGCGAGATAAATTTCTCGAATCAAGTGATATTTCAGACGATTGAAGTGAAGACTGAACCACAATCAATACCCCA
Organism: Philonthus spinipes; assembly: GCA_963082785.1. Lineage (NCBI taxonomy): Eukaryota > Metazoa > Arthropoda > Insecta > Coleoptera > Staphylinidae > Philonthus > Philonthus spinipes. Next base: position 24,231,797 of record OY720310.1, on the reverse strand, counting down.
CCAACTTTACTTTTATTAGTTAGTTCAAAGTTTCTGTCTTTACGGTACACTATGAAAGTATAATCTAATAACTCACTATTAGAAACACTATCGGAGAGCCAAATTTCTGAAAATGCTATGATGGAAACATTACTAACGGCGCTGTAGCAATACACATTAATACATTTCGAATTTAATTCTCGAGAATTTTCATAATATATACTGCTGTCGTACAGATTATTTTGGAAATGGCTTCATTATCGTTTAACCGTTATCCTTTGAGGTTTGTCTTGTTTTATATCGATGGTTGTTACTGTCAACAGCGCCCCCTAACACAATAATAGAACTTAAACGTCCAATTATTATGTATGTTTTTTTTTGTAATAATATTGCATATTTTCTTTTTTCTTCTAATATATGTTACCCTGTAATTGGATACATGTATCTGTTGGGTAATAAAGTATTATTATTATTATCGAAGCTTGGAATGAAATACCACAAGTAGGTATTGATTGCCTGATTTATAATATGCCTCGTCATGTTAATGAGTGCATGGTAAGTCGTGGCTGTCCATTACTATAAATTGTTAGTCATTTGTTTTTATAGTTGATTTTTTGATCATCGATGTACTTTATTTAGATTTCTTGGTGTTCTGATTTTTCTAAGGCAGTATATTAGCTTATAAATTTATCATTTTTTTTTTAGATAGCTGATGTGGTTCTGGTTGGTGGTTCAACGCGAATACCAAAAATTCGCAGTTTACTACAAAACACCTTCAATGGCAAAGAGCTGAATATGAGCATAAATCCGGACGAGGCTGTGGCGTACGGCGCGGCCGTTCAGGGCGCAATACTCTCCGGGGATGAATCGGAGATAGTAAAGGATGTGCTCCTGCTGGATGTGACGCCGCTGTCTCTGGGGATCGAAACCGCCGGCGGAGTGATGAGTATTCTCATATCCAGGAATTCAACGATACCGATTAGACAGAGTCGTGTGAGTACGTATAGATACCATAAATGTTATTAGTTACGTTTTTGGACGTATTCATTAATTTGATTTTTTTAGTGCGTCCAAACTTCCGATAGAGATCGCAGTAAAACAAACTGTCTCTGCGTGCGCTTCTATTATCAAACTCGTTCAGTATAGCCTGGAAAATAATCATGATGAAACGTTTAACATCAGAAAAACGCTGGCAAATTGTCGAAATTTATTATCAAAACCAGTGTTCTGTACGCTGATATTATAGAGCCAATATCATGGTGCCCAATCGAGCGATATATTTATCGAATTAACCACAAATTTCGAACGGATTTCACGCTGCGCGATAATAAAAATTAAACAAGACATAAAATTGTGCGTTCCCAAGGAACTATCGCCGCTGTTGCTGATAGTGTTGATGAAGACCCAAGTTTGTCAATTCGTCGACGTTCGCAGGAAGTAGCGTTTTATTATTCGACTACTTGGAAAAATTTGCATAGAGATTTTGGTCTAGTGCCTTACAAAATCCAATACAAGCCGCAAGGCCATCCTTTCCGCCGTACGTTCCCTGAATGGGCTTAATATCAATTGCAAGGGGATCTAGGCTTTAACCGCAAAATTTTGTTTAGCGTAGAAGCCCATTTTTTATCTAAATGGTTACTCTAATAAACAGAATTATCGGTTTTGGAGCGAAAATAATCCAAAAATGATTCAACAATTGTCGTTGCGTGCAGAAAAATGCACCGTTTGGTGCGCATTGTGCTCCGGAATGATGTCTCCGGAGCACAATGAGCATTATTTCTTCAAAAATCAAGCTGGAAAGCACGCTACCTTTAATGGGAAGCGTTATCCAGAGATGATCAATAATTATTTAATTCCGAATTTGAATGGTATAGCTATTGAAGAGATATGGTTCTAATAAGACGGCGCCACAAGTCACACAGCCAACGCAACCATGGATTTATTGAGGGGAATAATTCCGTCGGAAAATAATTTCATCACAAAATAAACCACCTTAAATACCTCTAGACCATCCATCAATCAAGTTTTGGGAAACATTTTTTTTTATTTCAAGAGGAATTTTATAAATACTATTATTTGAATTTTTACTTTCATCCCTAGCAATCTCTAGTATGTAATTTTAAATGACAAAACCGCATTTAAAAGGCTACAGAAAGCACTGTTCAGGTCATAAATTTTCAATACATATTACGATGGCTATTTTTTAAGTATTCAATTGAAATGTCCTGTGTTTCTTTACATACGGAAATCAAACATATTAAAATTAATAATCTATGATTTCGCGCATTGTTAGTGCAAATTAACTTGCATTGTTTATAATTACATTTCTTAAAAATTTTAAACGTTTAAATAAACTGATGGTGGCCGCGAGGATATTGTTTCCGCCCACTGACACAGTCCTCTGGCCTGATCCACATGTCAACTTGGACGAAATCCTCCATTACACGGCAGAAAAAGTTCAGTCTGCGGCGAACAGGCTTTACAGGAAAAAATATACTGATGAAGCTAAACAACATAAACAAGAGCTAAATGCCATTATGCATGCTCAACGCAATCAGCAAGATTTTTGAACACGTACTAAATACCAGAATAAAAAAAGGAATGGAGGAGATAGGAACTGTTTCCACAAGGCAGTATGGTTTCAGAGAGGGCCACTCTATGGTTGATGACATCCAAAAAACCATAGAAGTGGCCAAGCACACATCCAGCTGCATTGGAAGAAAACGTTTTGTTATGTTAGTCTGGAATTTTATCGTCCAGGCAATGATTAGCAAGGGTTTCTCCACGAACCTCATCAGAATGATCCAGACGTATCTGAAGAACAGAGTGACTATGGTAGGTACGGCTGGCAAAATGAATATGACTCGCCGCAAGGCACTGTACCCCTTGGCCGAGTCACGGGAAATAATTGATTGAGGACAAAGTCAACAGATCCCTGAGAACCTTATTCAGATAAATGAAATAGACTGAGGCTTGCGAAGGAAAAAGAAAACAGAAATAGTAATACTCCAAGGCAGGAAAACTATAAGGGAGGTACATTTAGAAATAGAAGTAGAGATTATCCAGGCCTCTAAGTCCGTTAAAAATTTAGACGTGTGGCGTAAAAAAAAAACTTGTGCATGAGAGAGTATATCGTGGAGACAGCAGCCAAGATAGATAGGTCTATTATCACCCTGAACATTGATGGCTCTAGGACAGCGATAAGGAGGCTGATCGGCTCTACGGCAATAGATCCTGCTTAATGCAGCGCCTATATTGTCACATTAGCTACAAATGGCCAAGTGCCGAAAAGTATTGGAGGGAGTGGAGAGAAGGGCAGCCCTCAGAATTTTAAGGGCTTACAGGACTGTCTCAACTAAGGCCATGCAAGTTGTTGCAGGCACTAACCCGTTAACCTACTTGCCAAACAACAAATATATACGAAAGGACAGATCACCGCAGAAGGCAGAGATAAATCCTTTCAAAAATGGCAAGAGGGGTGGGATGTATTGATGGAAAAGGCGAGTACATAAAATGAATAATCCCAGATGTAGAAACCTGGAACGAGGGAGGATACGCCAAGCTAACATATGCGCTCACTCAATTACTAACTGAATACGACTGCTTCAATCACTACTTGAAGTGATCTAAGAAAAAAGGACATTGAAGCAGTAAACGATGCCGAGGACACCTTTGTGAAATGTCCGAAATGGAGAGTGGAAAGGGAAGTAACCCCCTTGGCGCTTGGCAGCTGCCAAAGAATAGTGGAAAGTATTCTAGAAAGTGACGGAAAATGGACAGCTGTTAGTAACATTGTGAACAAAATCATAATTCAGAACGAGAAGGAAGAGAGAGAACGGGAAAAGCAGGCATAAGACTGTGCCTGCACATAGGAGGGCCAGAAAACAACAGCGGTATTTACAATAAAAATGCTCCAAACTACTCCGAAGCAATACCAAGAGGCGGTTTCAGAGTAGCATATGATAAGGCAAAAGGGTTTTTAGAATATCGGTTAGAACATCAGACCATCCCCACTCTACCACGCCAACCTGGCTGCGTAGTGTCTGATGCTCTAATAGCGAAATATATTTCCCCTTTCACACATTAAATAAATAAATGTATATACCGAACCAAACCTGACCATTGGGAAATAGCATTATACAGAATTTTGATTGAATACCATTTGGCATGGCATATTTTTATGTAATGTCATGTTGACAGATACATTTTAGTAGTGTCATTAACATGAATTCAATTGAAGAAAGAGTGTTCATGATTCAATCTTTCTACCCTGGTAATAGTTTGAAACGAGTTAACGATTTATTTGTTGTAAATTTCAATAATCGACATATACCGACCAAATCTACCATACAAATTTTTGAAACTATACACCTTTGTGTTTTAATTTATCCCAACAAGTATGAAGTTTCAATAAATAAAAGCCTCTACACTACAATAGATTAAAGCAGCCAGTGATGACGAACAGGCTAAATAGTTTTACAAGTTAAAGTTTAAAATTTGTGAGGGAAACATAAAGTTACTATACCAGTGCAAAAAAAAAAAACGGGATTTAACACCTAAATATATGAATGTAAAAGTCAGAAACAACAGAATAGCAGCAAGAAAAGCAGTAACAGTGCGCAAAAAAGTGTGGTTAAAATAATATTTCAAGAAAATGCTGTCAACAAGAGAGACTTTGTCTTTTTATCTGTATGTAATGAATTTCGAACTTACATATAAACTACACCGTATCGCGTTTGACGACGTTTATGAATCGATTGAGAGGAAAATAAACCCAATCATTTGCAAGAAACGAAAAATACAACAAATGGAACTGGAAAAACTCATCTCCAACAAGAAAGAGTCCAAGGAGAATCAAGAGCAAACCACACGTCAGCAGATTCACCCATCAACAGTAATTGAAATCTCAAACAGCACCTGGCCCGTAGACAATTTAGAAGATGAAAACACCGATTCGCCGCCTAAAAATGTAATTTTTTTAGGATAGATTTATCAATCTCACCACAGTAAGTTTTGATGAAAAGAAAAAAGCTTTACTATGTAAAGGTTTTAAATACAACATTAAACCAAAAAAAAGGAGTTTTACAAAATCTAGCTGTTGATTCAGAACTTGCCCTCATTAGAACAAAGCACAATACTATTGACTATCAAATTGCCGTAAAATCCCTTTTAACTAAAAACAAAAAACATAGTAATCCTTGTTCTGATATAAAACTCGCTGATAACATTAAAAAGAAATCCCTAGAAAACGACATCATATTTACAAAAGCAGATAAAGGTAACACTATAGTTGCATTTAAAGAAACAGTTTACTTCGATAAAGTCACACAATTTTTAGATTCCGACCATTTCAAACCCCTCAAAAGTGACCCAACTAGTACGTTTCAAAAAGAACTCAAAACAACCCTCACTGATATCAATGTCTTATTTAATGAATTCGAAAAACGGAGATTGATATCAATGAACCCAAAAGCCCCAAAACTCTATGGTCTACTCAAACTACATAAAACAGACAAGCCCATCAGGCCATTCTTATCTTATTTGTCTGCCCCATGTAGAAATTTTTCTAAATCACTCATCAAACATATCATGCAATACACTAAATTTCATTCAAAATATGCTATAAAGAATTCAGGTATGCTCGTGAAAAATATTTCACAATTCACTGTACCAACTAACAGTACATTAATCTCTTTTGACGTAAGTAATCTGTTTACAAGTGTGCCCCTAGGAGAGGTGGTCGACATCATCGATCACATGCTAATTAACAGTAATCCTATCATAAAAGCCGAAATTTTGCGATTTTTTGAGGTTCCTTTGAAACAGAATTATTGCCTATTTAACGAGCGGTTTTTCTAACAAACAGAGGAATAGCGATGGGTAATCCATTAATCCCTCTCTTGACGGAAATTTTCATGGCATACCTGGAATCAATTATAGAAAAACACAAAATATGTAATAATTGCCTCTTTTGGCACAGGTATGTAGACGATATTTTAGTTTGCTATACCGGTACCAAAAGACAATTAAACTCATTCTTTACATTCATCAATAACAATCACAAGAACAAGTTTGAGTTCAGCATATATCATAAACCTACACAAACAAACACAACAATTCATAATAAATCTTTTCATCCTTTTTCCCAAAAAATATCTGCAATGATCCATAGATCAATTAATACCCCCCTATTCTCAAACAAATTACAATTTAGAACTCAATAGAATGTACACAATTGCTAAAAATAACGGTTTCAGTTCAGAAATAATTGACAACATAATTTCAAAAAAAAAAAAAAAAAACATAAAAAACAGATCATTGAATTAACTTTTTCACCCGAGCGGTGGGATTTTTAAAAACGTTTTTATTTTATTTTTAATAATTTGTTACACGATGATGACTTAACTGAAGTAAATTTATGTATAATCGTTCTAATTTTATAATTTACATAATAATAACTTAACTTAAAAGAATTTGTTTCTAATTTAATAATAAGTTAACCCAAAAGAAAACATTTCTAATCTCTAATTTAATAATAATGCCTAATTATCAATAATAATGCCGCCTTCGAGCCTTGAACAGCTATTTATATGTGAAAGAAATGCAATTATTCATTTATTAATAATGTAATAATATGCATATAATATTATAATAGTGCTACTCATAAGTGATAACATAACAATAGTATCAATCTTTCCGTCACTTCTTAACAATAAAGAAGAAGAACAATACATATCTTCCATATATTCGGCAGTTATCAGAAAGATTGAGAAATTTCTTTAGAAAACATAATATAAAAACCTCATTTAAAACAACTTCCTCCCTGAACAGATTTATCAATAATTCTAAAGACCGCACATATATACTAAAACAATCAGGGGTGTATTTACTCACATTCGGAGATTGTCCGAAAGTATATGTAGGCCAAACGGGGAGAAGTTTCGAACAACGAATAAAAGAACATAAAAATAGTTTTCTAAAGAAAAATACAGAGTCCACGTATGCAGAACGCCTGTTAAACAATAACCACACATTCAACGATAACTGCGAAATATTACATATCTCCGAAAAAAGTCAGAGACTCAATCTGCTAGAAACCTCAGATATTAATAAATTTAATAAAAAGAGAATTCTTTTAAATGACCAAATAGATTTAAACAATTCACTACTGTTAAACATTTTTTTAATTAGTTAATTGTAATAGTTATAAACATACATGTAAATTATCGTAAAAAAATTGTTTTGTTTTGTATTTGTTATATTAATTTCCCACCATATTATTGTTTAGATTGGTCAATTAATGTTTTTAACTGTGTATCTACTGGACTATCAATTGTATATACATGGTACCAAATAAAAAATGCCAATAAAAAGTTCTATTTTTTATTGTAACACCCTATATACATCATCTTCATAGAAGTCTAGACATTTTTCATGGATAATTTCCCATAACTATATTTAACTGTTTACAAAATAATTCCTTCAACCATTAAAAAAAAAACTTAGCAACAGTTGTAATGGAACACAATTAAGTTTGAACGATACATTTTTTAGTGGAATTGAAAATACCAATCGACCTGTCTGAGCGTTTTTTCCTTTTTTTTTTGAATGTAAATACCAGCAGATTAAATGAATTTGTTCCGTTTATTGTGAACTTTAAAACAAATGTACATTAAAATAAATACTTCTTCTGCAAATATTATGTTTAAGTTTTACATTAAATATTATCGAATAACTGTTGCACTATGCAATATGTTATTGATATTCAACAGCAAGTGTCCATTATGTAATTCATTATCTGGTGGGGAGTTTGCCAGAGAAGTAGTTGTTCGAATGTACGTTTGTTCACTTGCATAACGTAAGTAAAAAAATGTTACAGATTCAAAACATAAAATAATTTATTCATTATTTTCAAATTCTTTTTGTTTAATTTATTTAAATAAGTTTGCCAAATGAATGAATACTCTATCCTATTGTTGTTAAAATTATTTAGATCCTCACCAGCTTTTATTAATTTATTAGTCATTAGGGCTTCTACTTCATTATACATTGTCCAAATTTATATAAAACACCAATTTACTTTGTTTGTAACTTTGTTAAATCAAATTATAGTTATATAAACCTGAAATTGATAGTTTAAATAATTGTTTAGTTTTCAAATTCATTTTTTTGTAATTGGTTGTTTCGCCCAATTCTATTCAAAATACATCAATCAGTGAAGTTGTTAACTTATAATCATTTTAATTAATTGATTAAACCAGGCAAAGATTTCAAATTTATATTTTAAGTCACAATAACTTGTCGAATAAATTAACTGCTAGAAATTAAACATGTATATAAATTATTTATAGTTGTGAAATTTCTATGATAGATTAAAATATACCTTAATAAAGAGCGTCCCACGATTAACAGAGGCAATAGAAATAGCCATTTAATTTAAAATGATTTTAAAATGGTTACATTTGCGGATATACCGAAAGTAGATGTGCATAGGCTTATTAAAAATAGGATACTCTCCATATTATTATACTTATGTATATACCTATATCTAAGATTAATATTTTTGATATATTTTTATTTTTAAAAAAATACGCAGATTCTAAAAATTAAATAATATATAGTGTGATATGTACTTTCTGCATAACCGCAAGTACTATATTTCATCGTCATAAGTAAAAAAGAATATTTAAATGTAAATAACTTCGTTATTTGTTTGGGTTGATTGAGTTACATGAAGATGATAATAGCTTAAATAAAACACGTAGAATCCTTTCTTCAGTACTTTATTTGTTACTAGATGTACATTTCGGACATAAAGTGACCATTATCAATGGTTGATACTCGTGTCAAGTGAAGAAAGGATTGTAAGTGTTTTTATTCAAGTTCGATATTTATGATTTTTGGTAATGTCTGTTATAACTGTTTTGTTAAAATTACCCTTTGTTGATATGGTGACATAATAGAGAAAACAAAATACTTGTTTTGTTAATATCTTGAAAACGCGATGAAAATATCGGTAATTAATAACATTTAAATCGTGTTTGTACAAATATAATAAAGTTATTAATCAATAACGCATGAATAAACAGTCCGCTCTGCTAAAAACAACAGCGCGAAGCGCGCGCTTGGCCGTGTGAACATCCCGAAACCACGTTCGCCCGAATTTTTTTCTAGAAACGTATTTTAATAAATTCCAGAAACGTATACTTGTTCCCATATCCAAAATAACGCTGTTTCAAATAAGTGGGATCGTATACTTATGGAAACTCCGCCCATAAAGATTGATTCTTATTAATCCCGCTTCATGGCAACATTTTACAGGTCTATTTTTTAGAATTTAAAAAAGTTATTTTTTCATTTAAAAATCGTTTTTATAAGAAAATGTTATTAACATTAAATTTATTAAAAAATAATTATGATGGTACAGCGTTTTCCTTTTTTTTATTTTTTTTTTATTTTTTATATTTTGCAAAAAAATAAATAAAACTCAACGCGATGCACCCGCAACTAAAAATAGAAATATTAGCGAAAACAGATTTTATATATCTACAATAATAACGAAAAAACAACTTTATTAGTAAAGAAGGAGGTATAGCGCGCTCTTAATATTAACACTTTCGTGACGAAAAATGTACCACAAAGGTAATCGATAACGCTTTAAACACTATTAACTCAAATTTTTACTTTGATGTAGCTTTTCTCGACGTTCGCGGATGGCCAACCGGGTGTTCTCATTCAGGTGTTCGAGGGCGAAAGGATGATGACCAGGGATAACAATTTGCTAGGGACGTTCGAGTTAACAGGCATACCCGTTGCACCTAGAGGTGTACCCAAGGTATTGTTGTTGTTGTACTTTCTTATTGTATGTTGTAACCATTAATTTCATTTACTATTATATTAAATAATAAATTAAATCAAATTAATTTGATCCCAAAACTACATTGGCTCACGGGCTGCTTTTCATACTCAAAACTTGCCCACGGACCCCTGAATATATAATATAAATGCATAATAGAAAAAAATACAAATTTATCTTCGATGTCTTGAATGGTATATGGTGATTTGTAAAGACTATTTTGAGAACCACTTACATTCATGTGTTGCTTTATTTCAGTTGTTTTTCTATTTTGTAGATAGAAGTCGTTTTTGATTTAGATGCGAATGGAATACTCCACGTAAGCGCAACAGAAAATGACACAGGTCATAACAAGAACATTACCATCACCAATGATAAGGGCCGGCTCTCGAGGGTTCAAATCGATGAAATGATCCGCGAAGCGGAGCGCCTGAAGGGCGATGATGAGAAAATTAAGCAAACAGTAGAAACGAGAAATGAACTGGAAGCTTATATAGAGGATATTAGAACGATCGTTGTGAGTCATTTTATTTTTTTTTTTTTTTAGAAAAAGAGCGGTTTTAAATATTTACCATAACAGTGCCTTATTTACTGTTATTCGATCCATCCAATTAAAACACTTTTTATTGTTCTTTGACCAAGTTATTACAACTCTATAATCAGTAGACCGCCACTCCCCAATAATTAATTTTTAAAGCCTGTTGTTAACGCGAAATTTCACTGCTAATTAACAATTTGAGAATTTTATTAAATACGAAAAACGTTATTTTTTACATTTTAAGATATTTTCGAAACGACTGAAGGTCCAATAAACCATTGTGTAAAGTTTTGTATATTTATAATCAGTTTATCTAGATCGTGCCGAATTAAACGCAAAAAAGACAATGTCTTATATGTAAGTATTTTAATATATATGCATAATCTTTATTGACAAACGTACCACAACAACTACATATAACACAAAATATTAAAATACATGCTGTAAGAGTTTACCAATCGGCTATCGACCAGTGGTATTTCCGCCTAAGGATTTATATTGTACATCGATGGACAATAAATTCTATTATTATTATTATCCATTTTATTTCGACTCGTTGTCGGTTATATTATATTTGGACGGGTATTAGCCAAGTCCAAACATAGTCTATTTCTGATTCAAGAAGTTCCTTGTTATGTTGCATATCTGAAGTATGGTTGTTTTTTGAACTTAAGTGTGAATGTTGTTTGGCAGATCTAGTTCCAACAGATGTTGTATCATCGTATGTGGTGTGATACCAGTTGTGGATATTATGAGTGGAATTATGTCTACCGTTTTTTGTTTCCAAATTCTTTCCATTTCAATTGCCAATGGTTGGTATTTGGTTTTCTTCTCTGTGTATTTAGTCACTATGTTATGGTCTGCTGGTATTGTGATGTCTATAATATATATTGTGTGTGTAGTGTTTTGTTCTGAAATGTAATGTCCGGTCTATTGTGCATGATTGTTTTGCCTGTGTATATGGTGAGGTACCAGTATAATTTATACTCTTTATTTTAAAGAACTGTCTGCGGGTTGTATTTGTAGTATGGTTGGTTGTCTGTATGTAATTTATGTTTTAGAGCAAGTGCCCGGTGTATTATCTTTGCGACAGTATTGTGCCTACTTGTGAATTCTGTACCAGCAAGTAATTTAGATCCTGATGCATTTGTCTTCTTTAATTGTTGCTTCTTTTAGAATTTACTTTCTGTAATTCCTGGTGGCTATTACTTGGTCTTGTATAGACAATATGAAGCCTTCGGTTTCGGGGAACAACTGCCCTTTCTGTAGGAATGTGTACGTATTGTTTGCTTATGTGGGGATTGTTGTTGACAATATTGTAGTGTTTTTGATGACCATATCGTATTATTTTCTTCCTGTGACTTGCCCATGGTTTCTATTGCAGTTTGTGATGATAGGTTAAGGGGGGTGTAGTTTTTGTCCATTTTAACTATTGATTTGTGTAGTGGGTGGTCTTTTGATGTAAAATATTTCCTCAGCCCATTTATTTGTTTGTCGAGGAGTACGTGTAGGTCAATCATTCATATTCCTCCTTCTTTTCTATTTATGTTTATTCGCTCCTTACATGAATTCGGGTGTAATTTTCTGTTTTGTGTTGACGATGTTCTTGTAAGTATGTTAATGTTGTTTAAGTCAGTCTTAGTCCATTTTATTATGCCGAAGGAGTATGTTAATATGGGTATAGCGTAGGTGTTAATCGCTTTTAAGAGGTTCGCAGAATTAAGTAGGGTATTAGTAGTCTGTTGAGCCTATTCTCGTATTCAGTTTGCAACTGTTTTTTGATGTTGGTGCGATTTAATTTAGAGTTTTGACTGAATCCTAGGTATTTGTACAGATCATGGTGATAGAGTTGCTGTAATATCTCGTTATTTAGTGTTTGTTCGGTCGTATCTGTTATTATTTTCCCCCGTTCCATATGTAGCGTTTTGTATTTGTTTAGTCCAAATTCCATTTTAATATCCTTGGATATTGTTTCTACCGTCTGGAGTAGTTGTTGTAATTATGATTGTGTTGACGCATAAATCTTGATATCATCCATGTACATGAGGTGGTTTATAGTATGTATTGTTATTCTGCTATTTTGATTTGGAAGCCTTGTTTGGTGTCATTGAGCGATAATGGATTTAAGTAGAGACAGAACCACAAGGAGATTAATGAATCCCCCCTGGAGCATACCACGTTTAATATTTTTTACACTGTAAAAGAATTTAGATAGTTTTTCTTTTTGTTTTTTCATTAACATGTTACATTCTATTTGTATTATTTCTGTGTCTGATTTAAAATTCAATTTTAGCTTTCCACATTTTCATGACAGTTGTTAAAAAAGTCTGTATCTTCGGATGAATTTTATATATATTTCGTACCTTGGACAACCAGGTATGCGGTATAATGTCAAACGCTTTTTTGTAATTAATGTACGTTTTGTGAAGGTTACGTTGTTCTATTTCTGCTTGCTTCATTACTGTGGTGTCTATTATCAGCTGTTCTTTACATCCGTAGCATTTCTTGCGACATCTTTCCTTTCTGTTGTTTTGTAAGTATGTAGTGTGTCATGATATTTTATTACGTGTAAATTGTTGGGAGGCAGGTAATGGACCTGTAGTTCGCTGGGTTGCTCGTTTTTAGTTTTTATAAATGTTCTACATTCTTATATGAATTCTGATGTTAGGTGTGGGTATGTGATTATATTGTTAATTTGTTCGGTGATAAATGGATGTGTTGATGTAAATTGTTTGTACCGGTAGTTGTGTATGTTATTGGGTCCTGGGCATTTCCAGTTGTGGGTGTTCTTGATTGTATTTGTCAACTCGTCCAATGTGTTCAAGAATTCCTGTTGTTCTGGTATAACCGTTTGTTATAATGAAATCACTTGGTTTTGTTTTACTAAAATTTTGTTATATTTTCGACTAGTTTCGGCTAGATGCCATTTTCAAGAATGAATATATAAATGGATTTACAAACTATTATATACAAATTGGTTTTTATGATTATTTCGTCAGGTAATAAGGGCGCTTAATATCGGGGAATTCCATAGGTCTTCGTTGTCATTTACTATGTTTTTTCCCGCTTTTATAGCTTTCTTTTGTGATTTTTAACGTATCCCGATAATTCAGCGTTAATCCCTTATTACCTGCAAATTTTATTTTTACATTATTTGAGGAAAAATGGTGTTCATGAGTGATGCAATGTTTTGAAAATCCAGTAGATTGTTTCTTATTTTTGATGTCTTTTTTATGTTCTTTTATTCTTCTATCAAAAGATCGTCCGGTTTGTCCTATGTATATTGCATCACAGTCATCACAGTTAATCTCATAAACACCATTTTTACTCAAATTATTATTTTCCAGTCTTATTTTATTATTCACTAATAATTTACTTAGATTTATTGAGTTCGTCAAAGTTATGTTGTTGTTCTTTCCTTTAAGTACGTTTTTAATTTGAAAAGATAAGGGTTTTATATATTCTAATTTGTTCCACTTGACTATTTCCTCATTTTTTACACTGTAAAAGAATTTAGATAGTTTTTCTTTTTGTTTTTTCATTAACATGTTACTAATTAAATTGGTATATGTTGTTGATTTTGATCTTCATCTTCAATCCATTTTGCGTCTTTGTCATGTTCGGTTGGGTTCGACCATAGGCCACTCCAGAACTCTGTTATTTATGTTTTACCTACCAAAACACAAATAACAGAGTTCTGGAGTGGAATTTGTACTCGCCTTGCTATTAGTTATTTGTTAGTAAAAATCTTGTGTTATACGCGTATTCTTTTGGATTTTCCTATTATGCGACTCTTTATACCTTTTGAACCTTGCTGCATAAACTGCGAGTTTTTGTTTCATAATTTCTAGTTTTTCTGTTAGACTACTAGTGTTGTTGTTTATAATATGTTTTTTTTAACGAATGTTACCCCGGTTTCCGTTTATGTATTGTGTTGCTCTGCCTATATCTCTCCTTAGATTGTCAATTTTATTCTCTAATTTTAATTGCCATTTGGGTGTCAGGGCTGTTCTTGGCTTATGGTTACTTTTATCTGTTATATTTTGTTTGTTTAGTGTGATAGTAGCACTAGCGCAAGCATACAGAGTGTTTTATGTAACACCGAACATACTAGAATGTACTCAATATAAATTTTCCTATGTTCGATGTGTACTGGAACTCATCAAAGCATTAGGTGCGATGTGATTGGCTACGATTTCTAATGGTAATATGGTCAACCCAATTTACACCCCTCTCATCAGAAATAAATTATATTTGTCAACTATTATGCCAAGTGCAATATGTTTTATTATGGATATTATACTTAACCGCAATGCATACCATAAAAATCTTCTCTTTTCTATACATTATTGATGCGTAAAGATGTCCAACTCTTTGTCTACGTCTGCTTTAAGCACCAGAACAATAAATATCACTTGCTTGCGATAACTGACAAGTGTAAGTCATATTTGACGTGGAAGGGTGTAGTTTGGGTTTGACTATATTATTTTTAGAAATAGTAGCCAATCACGTCGCACTCAATGCTTTGATACGTTCCTGAACAAATCGGTGTTACATAAAACTCTCTGTATATTATCAGAAGTATATGTACCAAGTCTAAGCTTTCGCTCAGATAGTTTTTGATTATATATTCGTTTATTATTTCAATTATCGTCTGTGTGGAGTTATTTATGTTCAATTTTGGTGGACGAGGTTTTTGTGTGGGATTCGTTCCTTCCCATTTAATTATATATTTTTCTATTTTCTCCCTTATGCTCTGTATGGAATTTTGGTTAGATTGTATGAGTGACTGTTGTGTGGTTGAATCTGGTCTGGCATTCCTGTGTATGTTTCTTCTTGTGTGTTTATTTCAGCCTGTACTTCATTCATTGTTGAGGTTAGGATTTACTAGGTTGAAATCAGCACCTACATCTACTTTGATTTTTTGTATATTTTGCGGTGTGAGTTTGTTGTTATTGATAATAACTCTTTTCTTGTCCGCTAGTCCTTGTTCAGAAATAGCTTCACTTAAATGTGGATATGCTTCAATGAAAAATGTATGTAATTCTTGTCTGTATCCGGTTACTATTGTCTCTAATCTGGTTGCTTTGTAGTAGCAGCGCATGACTGTGATATTCATTTCTGTTGTCCATACCATACGTTGCCGTGGTTTACCGGCCTTTGCGGTTGATGGTTGATCCAGCAAAGCATGTTGGAGAGGTTCCGAGTTCGTAGCTTTGGTTGTTGTACCTTGTTCCCGCGACGCCCCTGACCATGGCGTCGCTCGTCCGAGACTTGGCTTCTTGTAATAGGAACCATTAACCACTTATGTTGGGGGGTTGGCCCAACATAAGCTCAGCTAAGGGTACGCGTGCTCGCCACGCACGTGAGGGAGATGTTTATCTCCCCTTGCGGGATTATTATTATTATTATTTTCACCTGAATTAGTTTTTTTTTTAGATTTGATTTAAATTCTTTGTGGGTGATACCGGTGCTGGATATAATAAACAGTAGAATATGTGTATAGTCTTGTTTCCATATTCTTTCAATTTATATGGCTAACGCTGTATATTTTTCGATTTTCTCAATGTATTTTTTGGTAGTGTTGTTGTATACCGGCATGGCAATATCAATAATGTATATGATTTTGTCAGTGTGTATAGATATATCTTAGTACAGTTTATATTTATCAATGTCTTCTATTACAGTGGTCGGCACATAATTATAGTATATGGTACCTACTCGTCAATTACGTTATATTTTAGAGTAATGGTTTGATGGATGATTTTTGCTGCAGTATTATGGCGGTCGGAATAATCTAACCCTGATAGCATTTTGCATCTTCCTATAATTTTTGTCCGATTGTATTATTGGGGTATGAAGTGATGTAGTTTTATTGTGAAAATAATCTTATAAAGTTTTTATTTGTTTATCGTGTAGTGTGTGAATGTCTATTAGCCCTCCACCTCCTTCCTTTCAAAGGAATTCTTAACCTTTCTTTACATGCATGTGGATTGTGTGCTCTGTGTTTTGTATGTTAGGTTCTGGTAAGTATATTTAAGTTTTCCAAATCTGTTGCTGACCAATGGATTATACCGAATGAATATTTAAGTAGAGGTATCGCGTATGCATTTATGGCTTTAAATATCTTTCTTGAATTTAGCTTCCTTTTTAGTATCAATGACAGCCTCTTTTATAATGTATTTTTAGATGTTGTTTAATTGTTCCGTGGTCCAGTTTTGTATTTAGTTGGAATTCAAAGTATTTATATGTTTCATGTTTCGTATCGAGTGTATGAGGTGTGATAGTGTCCTTCAATTTCCCTCTGTCCATACATTGGTTCTACATTTGTTCATTCCAAAATCCATTCTTATGTCTGTTATTATGTTTTCTACTAACGTTAGTAGCCCTTTTATTTTCTTCTTGTAAAACAGTTTTTCGTTTCGGTCAATTTCTGTTTATCCTGTAATAATGATAGTATTTAATCTGTTCCCATTTATATGTTGTGTTGTTATACTGAGATTATTAATCTTATTTTCAATTCTTTTTTTCCCATTGTGGTTTGTATTGGTTATTTTTTTTTTTTTAGACGGGATATTTTATTGATTTTTTTGATCATTGCACGTAAGGATTGACATTGCTGCTGCGTATACCCAACACAATTAGGGTTTCTTCAAGTTCATTTGATGATTGTACATAGTTACTTATGATTGATTTATTCATAATATTTATTAATATTTCCGAAATAGATGTGTTTTATAGTTTTGGTAAGGTATTTCTTTTAGTTGGGTAGCTGTTCCTCCATTTTATCATATTTTTATCCATTCCATTTTATCCATTTTTCGTTTTTTAGTTTTTCAGTAAGTATATTATTGTTGGCAGTAGTAGGTACTACGCTTTCATAGTACTTTTATTCTGTCTGTGTTTGATGTACCGTACGTTGTTGTATTGCGGTAGTTTCTTCCTCCAAATTATTTAGTAGATGTGTTGTTTGGGTGGGATGTACTTGTTCTTCTACAATATCTGTTTGATGTATTTTCTCTTCCACTATATTATCTCTAGTGTTTTGTTCCGCATGTATGTCTTTTGCTATGCCCTCTTTAATCTTTTGTATTTCATAAGCTGTTGATCTGTTGTTTTGAATAACCACGCGTTTTTGATCCATTAATCATTGGCTTAAAATCGTGTCAGCTAGTTGTGGGTATTGAGTAATAAAAAGGTTAAGTAATCGGGGTCGGTAACCTGACGAAATATTTTCCAATTGTGTAGCATGGAAGTAGCATCGCATGACATTACGATTCATTTCGATTGTTCATTTCATGCGTTGCTTTGGTTTACCAGTCTTTGTTATCTTTTATCCTTTTTCTTCTTTTATAAAATTCTGTGCCTCTTCTTGTCTTTAAATCCCTTCTTTTAAAACTAAACTTGTTAAACTTGCTTCATCGAAGAGTGTTGTCTTAACCATCGTGAGAATAAGGTCGTGCACTTCTGTTCTATGCTTAAATTTTTGCAATCGCCCTTAGGGACGTACAATAACTCGTGAAAAGAACCATGGAATTCTGATGAGATTAGGTGGTACATTCTTAATATTTGTGTATTTCAGAATGATGGAACCACTGTTCTCTCCATCGTTTTAACGGAAGAAGAGAAACGGATAGCAAGACAGGCGGTGGATGAGGCCGATGATTGGCTGAAGAATTCCGTGAATCCGAGTTTTGAGGAGATGAGACAACGGCTGCAGTTGTTGGAGACGAGTTGCGCTCCAATTGCTCTCAAGTTATTTACCTCAGGGATGTTTCCTACGCCGAATCTAAATAGGAGATTTCCCACGGTGAGCCGATCACGGACAAACTTCGGCCCGACAACAGAAGACCTCGACTGATTATCCATATAATATCGATTATTTTAATAAAGAACGAATATTTACTATTGTGTCATATATTTGAAACAAAAAAGTGAAAATCGCTATTTGTAAGGTTTGTTTTGTTGTTTTGTCCATTAAGCGAACTAGTTCCATTTCTAATAAATTATTCAGTATAAAAAAAAAAAACACAAAGGTTTTTGAGTTTCACATACTTTATTATATACACTGCTACAATTGTTTCACTACTAGTAACTTCATCAGGCAGCTACATTGTGGAACTTAAAAACGTGTGTGTTTTACTAAGTTGTGGAGTTTCATCAAGTAACTGTCACAAAAAAACCGTTTTATTTCTTTTTAAAATCCATTGTACCCTTAAGGCATTTTGATGGTAGTCATTCTTTCCCCATTCTTAGAGTAATGTATCCTATATTAACTTGAAAGAGATAATTAATTTCCGGAAAGACGACCTAATACTGACGGGTTTCCATGCATAGAAATGCTTTTCTTATTTGATATTAATGTTTAACTGTTTCCTCTGTGTCTGTCACTAGTTCTCAGAGTCCTTCTTATTTTTGATGTTGGGTGGCTTTCTCCTACATCTCATTTTCTCAGGGCCAGGTAACCCTCCGTTGTTCCCGTGAAGTGAAGACACCTACCTGGTCTGCCCTTGCTGATTTCACCACAGATGCCCGTCATCGGACGGTCATCACCATTAATCCAAACTAGTGTCATTTATTTTAGAATCATTGTTCTCCAGTAACCGAATAGATGACACAGCAGAAATGATTCGAAACAATCTAATCGAAAATAACATCTCAATCGACAAAATAAATACATAAAGAGATATTAAGCCAACTCCTCATTCATCACCATCGCCCTTATAACTCCCCTTATACCATAAAAATCAACAATATAAGCATACACCCATCCTCAACATATAAATACCCTTTGACACAAAGTTCTCATTTTCTAACGACACCAAATGCCTTAAGTCTTCTGTAAAGAGTAAGGCTAGTTATTTCAGAGCTTTAACCTATAGACAACAAGGTATTTCAATAGAAAACAGCCGCTCATATTTACAAGATGATATGCCGCCCAATGCTCGAAGACGCAGCCATCCTACACTGTAATACCCGCCCCTCCGTTTTGCGTAACTTGTAAGTTGTAACGGTGTAAAACGGGTTATCAATTTTTCCCTAATGAGAAACCAGCTTTTTGGTTCTACTCTCTTCTCGGCATCGAGAGGGCATTTTCGAATTTTGTCAGTTGGGAGAGCTGATCTTACTTTTTGTGTGCGCGCTTGTGGTAAGTCAGGAGGAATTAGAAAATTGAGTGAAAATTTCTATTCACCAACCGGGACTGGGGCCGTGGAAGACCCGTTGTTGTGGTGGATGTTACCATTCCGGTTGTGCGACAGTGATTGTCAGATATGAGGCGCAGGCATTTTTAACCTATACGCAGCACGTGGCCAGACTGAAAATTATAATAAAAAACCCTTTCTACAGATACTTGAGTTAGTTTTGTTTGTAATTAATTGTTGGATCTCAATTACTTTTTGGGGTAGAATTATTGACTAAATTAATCTGTGGTCGGTAAGGTTTCTTTTTTTTTCTTCCGTCTTGTATTCAATTCCTGTTCGATTCCTCGGCTGCATGGGACGTGACTCCTGGGTGCGAGATAATCCTCATCAGATAACGAGCATTAGGAGTGACTGGCTGAAGAGATGGTATTAGGAGAACGGAGACAAGACAGATAAGAAAAAAAAACAAGATACAGTATTTTTTGGTTGCTTTTTACGACATCCCATCACGATTTTGTTCATTTTCTAGTAATCTATAACGAAATTTAATACCTTTTTGGTATTATACTTGATTTTAAAGCATTTTAAATAAATATCGAGCGTATAACAAAAATCGACGACGAAGTTGGCGTTGGAAGTCTCGAGTCATGTCTGTACTAAGATCACACGCGCGAAATGCTAGTTGCGGTCAATACGACAACCAGTACTTTACGCGTACGCGTGTGATTTTAGTTCAGACATGACTTTAGATTTCCAATGCCAACTTCGTCGTCGCTTTTTGTTATACGCTTGATATAATTATAAATAAAATTTTTACGTATCTTGACATTTATTAGCAAATAACAATATTAAAAATAGAGTTAAACATATATTTTCATTTCATGAAAATAAAATATACACAAAAACATATATACACATATAATATACATATACAAAAAAAAATGGGTATTTATACATGTGATATGAAAATAATGGGAAATTCAAGTTCACTGAACACGCGAACTAGCAGCGATCGAACTAACCTCACTTTCTTATTTCTATGACCAACTTATAACTATCCATTGATAAAATTGTCTCTTTTCCATCTTGAAAAACCTTAAAGTTGATTAACGTAAACCGTTTTATTTTCTAAAGCCTACTTTAATAAGTAGTTTTTATTTAAGAATCGAAAGGTATGTTTTAATATGATGTTGAAAAGTAATGCAGTCAGCTAATTGATTTTAACTAAATCTCTCTATCATAATAAAAGGGACAGTTCAGTCTATGAAATTAAATCAATTTAGAAATCATTGTTTAGTGTTATGATATTTTAAATTAAAATGTAAGCCGTCATTCAATTAATTTAAGTTAATTTTCTACTTAAAATAAAAAAATGTATCTTTATTAAAACAAACGTTTATTTGATGATTTCTTTCTTGAAAAAAAAAAAAAACTAGAAGTAAAGCCGTCAGCCAGTTAATTTAAATTAATTCTCTGTTTAATCGTAAATAGTCAAGTCTTGACTTTTTACGATTCTTGACAACTAAATCATTGTTTAATTTTATATCAATTTAAATTAAAATGCGAAGCAGTCAGCCAATTAATTTTAGTTAAATCTCTATTCAATGTTAAAAAAGTCAAGGCAGTCAATGGAACAATTAAATCAATTTAGAATCGTTGTTTAGTGTTGTGTCAGTTTAAATTAAAACGTAAAGCCATCAGCCAACTAATTTGAATTAATATTTTACATAATGTGAAAAAATTGAAACTGTCTAAAAATAAACTCTTATTTGACGCTTTCTATCTTAAAAAAACCTTACATTGACTAACCTAAATCACCTCTTTTCTGAAACCTATTTTTTATTTGAAAACCCTATTGGTGTGTTTTAATTTAATGTTTAAAAATAAAGCCGTCAGCCAGATAATTTAAATTAATTTTATGTTTAATGGTAAAAAGGTCAAGATCGTCTATAAACAACTAAATCAATTTAGGAATCGTTGTCTAGCGTTACATCAGTTTTAATTGAAAGGCGAAGCCGTCAGCCAATTAATTTAAGTTAATTCTCTAGTTAATGTAAAAAAAGTACAATTAGATCAAGTAAGAATTGTTGTTTAGTGTTATGTCAGTTTTAATTAAAACGTGAAGCCAATAAATTTAAATAAATATTTTGCTTAATGTAAAAAAAATAATTGTCTAAAAACAAACTCTTATTTTTTGTAATAAAAGAAATACTTCTTATTAATGATAAGTCATAACAAACAATAAAAAGAATTAATAATGGAACGCTTTCTAACCGTTTAAACATATCAAACAATTTAAACTGCTGAACATATTTGAACGACTCGAACACTGTTTTAAATTCGAATGTCCCATCTCATGGCAACATCGTAAATACTGTAAAATTGGTGGTGGCTACACGTAACTTATGTATCAAAAATTACTTTGTAAATATTAGATTATACGTTATACTCGCTATTATATTTCGAAAAGGATACCAAGGTATTTGCATGTATGGGAGGGGGAAATTGTGATGTTGTTAATATTAATTATTGGGGATTGAGGCGATATTCTGTGGAATGGTATAGAAAGTTTGGATTTTGAAGGATTTATTTTGATGCGCCATTTTCAGCACCAGGCTTGGATGGAATCTAAGGATGTTTGGAGGGATTTTTGGGCTATTTCGAGAGAAGTGGCATGCGTAATAAGAGCTGTGTCGTCAGCGAAGAGGAGAGCATATTGGGAAGGGTTGAAGTGAGCAGGATCAGAATTATATATAATATAACAATAAATATTGTAGAGAAGTGGGGATAGAGGAGAGCTTTCAGGATCGACTCTGTTGGAATGGAAGTTGTGGATAAATACAATTAAGTGGTGTGGAATTTGTAAGATAAAGCATTTATATAATAGGCCAATATTTCAAACCGAATCAAACGCTTTCTGTATGTCAAGAAAGAGTATGGAGGATTTTCTTCCTCCTTGATGACTCATTTGAAAATGAGAGGTAATAATGGATAGTGGTAGTGTAGTAGATCTTTGACGAAGGAAACCAAATTAGTATTCTGGGATGGATTTATTGGACATGGTAAGAAGCTTTTGTTTGACCAAGGACTCAAATAATTTTCCAATTACTGGGAGCAGGGTAATAGGACGGTAATTATAGACTAAGGTAGGGTCATTATTTGGTTTTGGAATATAGGTTATGAAACCTATTTTCCATTGGTGCGAGTAGCAATAATTAAAATTGTTAAGGATAAACATGTGAATTTCGTCAGGAAGTTTCTTAAGAATGGATCTAGGAATTTTATCTATTCCTGGAGAGGAGTTTTTACCAGCGTGTAATATAGAGAAATAATCTGCCTCGTCTAGTGAATCGTTTGTAGGAGGTAAATTGTTATATGAATTAAACCAGTCGTTTACAAAATTAAAAAAAGTTGTCATCGTAATTGTTGTCATCTGTTTGCCTAAAAGTTTTTTAAAATGTTCTGCAAAAGCTTCAGCAATTAAAACATCGTCCGTAATTAATTAACAGTCAGTTAAATATTTTATGTTATTTGTATAATCTGTCTCTTTATATTTTGAATGTTAAAATAAAAAAACATTCAAAATATAAAGAGACAGATTATACAAATAACATAAAATATTTAACTGACTGTTAATTAATTACGGACGATGTTTTAATTGCTGAAGCTTTTGCAGAACATTTTAAAAAACTTTTAGGCAAACAGATGACAACAATTACGATGACAGTATGATTTTCCGTGCATGTTGTTTATATTATTGCAGGCTTCAATCCATTTGGATTTTTTGTATTCCAAAATTATTTTTTTTTTATTTGTTTTGTCAGTCGACTAAAGGTCTGTTTTATTATAATGTCAGTGTAGAAGTTACTGTCTCTGTAGATTTGTCTTTTGTATTTTAATAGTTTTAGAATATATTTGGGTAGCGGATATTTATAAAATTGTTTTTTTTTAATTTTTGGGGCGTGATGAGAGATAGATAGAGATACAGGGAATTAAAGCGAAATATAATTTCAGGAGTCATGTCTTGTTCATTGCTATATTCAGTCATTATATCAGTAGTTACTTTCTCTATATTACAACTCTGGTAGTGTAAAATATATTCCGGGGTAGTAGTTGTGGTGATGAATTTGTATTGATGTCAAACTGGATGGATAAATGGTCGGAACAGAGGTCGGGAGTTAGAGTGATTGAGTGGATAAGGTGTTGAATGTTGGAGGTACAGAGAATAATATCAGGTGTAGATGATTGATATTTTCATTCATGATGAATGTTGGTGGATGGGATTTTTTAACGAAATTCGAATCGGAACAGAAGTTCTGTATATGATGAGACTTTCTTCGATTAACGTTAAAATCGCTTATTATTAAGGTATGGTCGTATAGCGACGCCTTTGTGAAAATTGTGTCGTCAATAGAAGAATTAGGGTGAATATAGGCTAAAAACATGTAGGGTGAAATTATTTATAGTGAGGGTGAAATGCAGACAATCATTCAAAGGATTATTGATATATGGGGGGTTGGCTTTTCCGAAGAGTATGGAGGGGTGAAAAGAGGCAAGGGAACCTCCTCGTTGATGTTCATTTATTGTTGAGGCTGGTATTTGTAGACTTTTACAATTTTGGAATGTGTATTTCTCTCTAATTTTAGTTTCAGCAAGCAGCTTAACATGAATTTGGTTATTTGATAAATAATTGGAAAGGAAATAGGACTTGTTACGAATGGAATTTATGTTGGAATATAGGAATCGAATATTATTCATGAACAATAATGGAAGTGGCTGTGTGTATAATCATTATCAATAGGGGCCACGGGAGGGATGATTTTGGGAGACTTTAGATCAATCATTACAATGAAGAGGCAATTTCCTGAAAAAGCTACATGTGTGTCGATTTGATATGAGTCGATAAATCGGTGACGTAGCTTTTTCAGGAGTTCAGGTCTATCGATGGCTGTAGGCTTGTTGATTTTAGTGGCGTATGTATCAAGAATGAAATCATGAAGAATGGATGATTTATGAATTCGACTGTCTTTTTTTTTTTAGTGAAGCGTCAATGTCAGTATTTTTTATTAGTTATTTGAATCTTGACGTTGGGGGTTCCTTGTGTGGGGTTGCTCTGTGTTCATGACGGATTCGGTGTGCATGTAACAGTTTATTTCCAGCGCGGTGTCGGTATCGCGACGTGAATTCCGCGGGCGCTGCTACGAACTGAGAATCGGCGAGGGTCCTGTGTGTGCACGGTCGTCGGGTCCACTCCAGTGTACAGGGCTTCAATCAGGTCCAGTCGTCGTGGTGTCCTATAGCGCCATGTAGGGGACCTCGTCGGTGATGGTGGCAGCGGCGGTGACACGGGCCTCGGGTGGTTCAGGTTGTAGCGTCGTAATCTTCTACTAACGTGGCGTCGTCTTCGGCGTAATGTGCTCCAGGTCAGATGCTGTCGGGCCGGAAGGAGTAGCATCAGGTGACGTGACGGACGTGCCTTGGTGAGCTCGTGTTGCGTGCCATGGCGAGCACGCTTGTTAGTCACGAGCTGAGGGATGCATACACTATTTAAATGGCTTTGCGGCCATATCGTTATGCCCTCTGGGCGGTCCATTTCTGTTGGTGGGGGATCGTGTGTAGCGAGTACCGTTGGTTGGGTTTTGTTGGGCGTTTCTTGCATTTCATCGACCATGCTTGGTGGCCCTCTTTATGGCATGCTACACATTTTTCTGGGAGGTTCGTATTGCAGGTGGAAGTATTGAGAGCTCCGTTACATTTAGTGCATTTAATACTTTCTCGACAATCAATGGATTTGTGGGTAAATGCGTTACACTTGTTGCATGAAACTGAAATAAGTTCTGGTGCAATGCTTTCGACGACCGGATAAATTTTGTGTAAATATTTAAATTTATCATGCATAAGTTTTATATATGCATCATGTGAGCCTGAAATTATTCTTATCATTTGCGTTGGTAGATTATTCGACTTTGCAATAATTCTTTTGCAATATCTGTGTGTGATTCCGGCTTTATTTAAAATGTCGCTTATATTTTCGTCAAGTTGTTCAAATTCGACGGATTTAATTATGCAGCTGAAAGACAGCGCGTTTTATCTTCTTTCTTGGGTTGTAGATGAGGCCATGGCACCAAAATGAGTTATCATTTTATTAGAAAGAAGTGTGTTTAAATTATAATTAATTTGTGCGTTTGTTTCGGTGGATTTTAGTATAAAGCCGGATTTAGTTTTAATTATTAAAGCATATGTGTCAAATTTATGTTTTTGCAAAATGAGTGCCATATCAGTTCTGCTGATTTCTTGTGTAGAAAAAGTGTAAGTTTGTTCTTGTGTATTTTATCAGTATTCTTTACGTCGTTAGTTGATGTCTCTGAGTCACTCTTCTGGGGCCGTCCTCTTCCTTTTTTTTTTGGTTTAACAAATCCTTCGCCGGCTTCTATCTCAGAAGCGGACGTAATGTTTATATTGTTCTTATTTCTTTTCAATTTGGCGACTAGCAAGTGATTGGTTAATCTGTATTATCACCTGTTATTAATTTTTATAATAGGGCTTGATTTCGACAGGAATTTCTGTCACTGTCAAGAGAGTATGTATATACGTATATTTTGTTACACTTTTCACGTAGTCATTTTTTAGTAACGTATTATAATCTGTAACCGTCTCTTGAATACTAGACAAATCACTTTTTTTATTAATTGTTCATTAATATTTTTTATGCGAGTTAATTCGCCCACGCGGAAAATGACAACAGTGTTTGAACGCACAATAGATTTTGTTAAAAGTTATATTTATTTAATTTTTGTTAATAATAAAATTGCCTTTTTAATGATGAGAAGTGTTAGCGCCATCTATATTATAAATGTAATATTAAAATTTCAATTATTTTCTAATCGATCTAGAATTACATAATTTTAAATAAACGTCAGTAAACGTCAAGAGTGGTGTAAAATTAATAGTGTGATATTAGCCATATAAACGAAGGAAATGCTATAATTTGAATGCAATACGTCATATTTTTGGAGGAAAGTTTATCGTATGTGCAATTTACACCAAGAATGTCTCTACCTTGCCGAAAATAGAAATGGATATAAACTCAAAATTACAATTTTGAATTCGCATAGCGTCCAAACGGTAAGTTTCCGGCAAAAACAAATTTCATATTTGGTAACAAGGAATCCCCCTTGTTATAAGTCAACGATTAATTTTAATATTTGGAATAACGATACCGGGAAGGCGTTACGGTTGATTTTTGTTTTGTAATTCAGATATTTATTTCCACATATTTTGTTTAAATGTATGTGTACCTAATTGTGAACCATAAATGCATTTCCAGGGGGGGATATGTTTTGTTTGTTTCTATTATGTGATAGAATCTTAAACGTCAATTAATTTTTCTCCCTATTAAGTATAAGCGTTACATATTATATAATTTATATTTTTTTTCTTGTTTTAGTTTGTTTATTTGTTTTCATTAAATAATATTAAAGTTGAAAAAAAGGATTTAATTATTGATATTTTTTTTTTTTAGGGGGGGGGAGTAATTTACGTCATTTTTATTTAAGTACAACCCTGTGAGGATCCCTGTCATAAAATCAAGTGGCATCTAAAGTTTTTTTTTCCTTTTTATTGAAATTAAGTAACTTTAAAAATAAAATTGAAAACCCACTCCCATCTTGACTAAGTAAGTCGGCCAGGGATTCCTAAAATAAAATCCGGCAGGGAGTCCAGAGGGTGCATGGCAAAGTTGCGGAGCGGTCAGCACTTACTAAAATTCGACATCCTAATAACCCCTAACATAATCACTCAAGCACACTCCTTTACCAAAAAACAAATATCCCAAATATTGAAGACCGCCTTAAACACCTTTTACTAAAGTTTGCCTCCAATACCCACATATCCCAAATACTTTAAACATCTCGGCATTCCCAATAACGTAAATACATTAAATTAATACAAAAATTGGCAGAACGACCTCTGATCGGAACTGGTATGTACTATATGATATTGTATCGAGCGTATAACAAAAATCGACTACGAAGTTGGCATTGGAAATCTAAAGTTATGTTTGAACTAAAATCAAACGCGCACGCGTAAAGTTATTTAACCGCAACCAGCATTTCACGCGTGTTATGTTAGTACAGACATCACTCGAGACTTCCAACGACAACTTCGTCGTCGATTTTTTTTATACGCTCCTTATAATAGTTTTGTATTGTATGTATATTGCATTAGTCCTGAATAAAGATTTATATATACAGGGTATTTCAAATTCGAATCTCACTTTGGGGATGTCGCTTATTTTAAGAGATAGACGGTTTAAATTTGGTACTTTTGCAGAATTTTATGCTGAGAAAACTGGCTAAATTTCTTTGTTTTCAATAAAATTAAAAAAAAAAAATATGAAAAATGCGATTTTCTCTTTCTTATTTGAAGAAATATTTCAATAGAATGAAGACATTGTTAGAGCACATTTTTATTAGCTAATCGATGTGGTACTCATTTTCTAATATGTTTCGTTTCTTCTGGACCATTATCAACTTTTATTTATTATGGGCGCTAAATTGTTTTTTTTATCATATGAAAATCCTCTAATTTTTCTAATTACAATGATGCCACGTATGATATTTTTATTGTGATAAATAAACACAGTCTTAACAAATTATTTTTTAATACTAGGTAATCACGCACGCCATGAAATTAAAAGTAATCAATACCAAAAATAACGTAACTTGTAGCTTTGTGAATATAATATTTATAAAAAAGTTTTGTAATCGAGCAAAAATATATATAATGAATTTGTTTACAAACTAAAAATATTTGATTAACACACTAGAAAGGGTACAAAATATGTTCTTGAGAATAATAGCGCTTAAAGTACAAAGAACGTCGGATGTTGATTATAAAGTATTTAGCGTTAATTTAGATACCGAAACATTATTATTTCGCTCTGTTTACCGACCGCGTTGGTTGAGGCAGGAGTGCCTTGAGTTACGCTAGGATTTCAGCAAACTTCGTCCTGACCGTCACTTCGTGCTTAGATAGTCTAGGCATCGCACAGACTACAATCTGTACGTCCCAGGTGCAATACTATCTAAGGTCCTTCAGCCACGGCAGATTAGAACCAGACTCAGGGTAAATGGTTCCCGTAGGAACCCATGGCCAGCAAATCAACTCTAGAGACCTCGACAATACATGTCAAAACAAAACAACTAGTGGATGCGTATATACGGTACGTCCCCCTTCACCGCCTCCAGCAACGTAAACAGAAGTGTGTGCTTTCCTAGACTAAGGTCTCTATAAAAGCCTTGACTATCTATAGCTTCAACTACTTATACGAATGCACATCTATTAATAATCAGTTAATACTGCAATATTATAGTTAAATAATTAGAGTAGATAATAGTTACATTAATTAAGGAATAATGCTCAGTTAAAAACTCACCTGTGGTAATTTTCTTCTTTTCAATTAAAATATTCAAAATTGACAAGCTCAGTCATTTGTCAAGGCAGCTTGTATTTCATTTAATTATTTTACTTAAATCAGTTTATTTAGAACATGTAACTGTTATTCAAAATAAATAAATACAAACATTACCAAATTCAAAGTATATTCTACACTCCACTATCCTACGAACGACTCGTCCAATATCTTAGTTATAAAGAAATATACAAAAAAATGTTATTTACATTATTAGTAGGTACTGTCAAAATTCACATTTTAAAACTAGTTTCATATATACAAGGTGTTCAATAATCACGCGACGTATCAAACATATGTTTTTTAAATGGAATTATATATTTTTTATGAAGATTTTCGATTCTACGTTTAAAAATTATTATTTTTTATATCAGATTTAATAGGTCAATTTTTCATAGTTTAAAAGTTATAAACAAATTAATGTTGAAATTGATAGATGTTTAGAGCCTAATATTTCAATAATGAAAAATGAAATAAACATTCTGTCAACGCCATACAATTGCAAAAATACTTAATAATAAAGGAAATACTCTTTTTTTTCTCTTAAAACAATTTTTTATATACAAAGTGAAGCAATACGCAAAATGATTTTTCTCTTTTTACTTAAATAGGACACTCTATATTTTTTATTCTATTTTAATAGAAAATTGATCACTCTTCATTTTTTATATTATATATTAAATAGCTACCGTTTACCGTTTTTGAGATATTTAATCTCAAATACAAATTTGGTATAGAATTTTTAACCAAAACAACTAATTTATTTAGTTGTGAAAGTTACGCTTAATATCATATTTAGTAAGTAAAGCACATTTTACGTTATATTTTGTAACCCTGGTGCAGTTAAACATACTTCTTCAATAAATGATTAATTTAATTGTTAAAACCTAACAACAACTATATTTTTTGGTTATTATTCGAAAAATGTATAAAATATTCCTATATGCTTGTTAAATTGATTTATTTAAACAATTCATGTTGACTGAAAAACCGAAAATAGATACTAAGTGAAATAACAAAATACTTATATCATTATATTTAGTTAGTATTAATAATTTTATGTATTTATTTCACGCACTCACATCATTTTTTTTAATTTGTCTCAATAACCATTATAACTCTCTAAATAATCGTCGAGCAACTATTTCTTTATATTTTGCATACGCCTTTAAATTGCCATTTGAATATCCTTTTAGGTTAGGAAGTAAGTATGTTATTAAATGTCAGAAAACGATTATGAATTGCATTTGTTTTAATTATAGCCTACTTAAATTATAGATTATAAGCGAAACTTATTAAATTGCCTTAACAGAAAGTTTACATCGTTTTTCAATTTTGAAAAATAAGGCCCTAAACTTCCATCGATTTCAACATTAAACTTTTAAAATATTAAAAATTGACCTAATAAACCTTATATCAAAAATGATTGATTTTAAGCGTAGAATCTAAAATCGACATAAAAAATATAGCATTCCATTTAAAAAAAAAAAAACATATGTTTGATACGTCACGTGATTATTGAACACCCTGTACATATGAAACTAATTTTAAAATGTGAAGTTTGACAGTAGCTACAAATAATGTAAGTAACATTTTTTTGTATATTCATTAATAACTGAGATATTGGACTTCATCGGAATCTTGCGCCATCCTGTATATCAACAATTTCCAAAAACACTAATATTAGTAAAATTTATAATATTAAGAGTTTGTATGAGAAAGTATTAAGTTTATTAGATGAAAATATATCAGACAAAGCAATTGATTGATGAATTCGAAAAAAGATAAACAATCTGACAGCAAGAGTGATTAAATATTAAATTTAGTGTGATTACTGTCAGTTGTAATATACCAAAGACAAGGATAATGCGAAATAATTTAATAAGTTTTCAAAAGCACGTTGCTTAGGGTTGTTACTTAAAAGCAACGTGCTTGAGAAAACTTTAAGAATTATAGGTATTTATCAATATCTGAGGGATATTCGGTACGAACATTTCTTGCAAGTAAATTATTTATTTAACATTATTTATTGAAAATACAATTATTAAAGGAACAGTTAGTAAAATTAAATGACGACGTCAATGCAGTGTAAGTTTCACTTATGGAAGAAGAGTTTCCGCGCATATTGTTAATTATTTTATTGTGATGTTCCTGATCAATACTTAAATATGGTTTTATAGAATTCGCAGAAGTATGGCCTGTAATTTTCATTAGTTGTTCTTGAATACCATTTTTCGCTAAACGACTTATTGCAGTTGCTCTGTTCGAATGATTTGTTATTTTGTTTCTTTTTGTATCCAAATTAATTGCCTCGGCTAAAAGTTTTGTCCAATTATTAATTAAATTTTTTCCTATTGCCATATTGTCATGCCACACGTCATTTTCATGTTTCCAGAAGTGATTTCTTAAAAATAGTCTGTTTGTCTTAATATTCGTGCATGGGGCACGATATGATATTAATTTATGGAACAGTTTTATTGGGCATCTATTACTGTCACTGTGTTGAATTAACCATTTACTCTCGGTACATTTATTTGAGCCGCCTTGGCAAGTTTTACTGAATACTGGGTTATATTCTTTACGAGAACCATCATTATTCCTCTCAATATGGAAAAAATCGACCAAGCAATTAACAGCCTCACCGCCCCTCCAAGCT
Source organism: Philonthus spinipes (assembly GCA_963082785.1). Lineage (NCBI taxonomy): Eukaryota > Metazoa > Arthropoda > Insecta > Coleoptera > Staphylinidae > Philonthus > Philonthus spinipes. Next base: position 24,200,153 of record OY720310.1, on the reverse strand, counting down.
AATTCTATTGCAGCGATGTGGTAAAATTTCCGTTGCAGTCCGTCAGGTGTGTTTTCATCCCATAAGTTTATAATTTTATGTATTTCAGATGAACTGAATGGTGTCGAACTATATTTTCGTTTAGAGGGACTTGATTGCAATTTTTTACGTGTCACATCGCGTGCTGCACGCGCTTGTTTAAATTCAATACATTTGAATGGGTCTATTAAAATACTATATTCGTTGTAGTATTTTCGTTGTAAAAGCTTACTTGTAACATTCCACATTGTTTTACCTGTGGTTTCCTTAAACTCCGATCCATCCCTTTTTCGCATATTTGCTGCCCAATTCTTTAATACACAAGCCAGATCTGTCACCGTATTTGCATCTAAAGTATATTTTCTTCTGGTGCAAAAATCCGTACTTTCCATACATAACATTTTATTCTTCTTTGAGATGTGTTGTCTTCAATCATCTTATCGATGGAATTATTATCTTCATTGCCGAACCGTGAACGTGACATTTCTATAGAACGATTACTTATAGCCATTCATCGCATCACATTCAAACATTACACACTCATACAGATCCCGAATGGACGTCTTCCCTGAAAATTTCAACTTTATACCTCAATCCGGAGGCGAGATATTCACGATTGCAGAAACGAGGCGTTTTCGTCGTCAAATCGGTCACCGGATATGTTAAGCGTAGCACAGTGGGATGAAACTCGGAAAAGCTGGCCAAAATATGAAGGCGTTACATGATTTGTCTGAAAATCAGTATATCGAGGTTTTTAAGTATGAAGATTACAAATCAGGTGTCAAAATTTAAAAAAACTGGCGGATCCAATATGGTGGACCAAAACTACAAAAAAGTGTTTTTTTAAGAGGAAAATCAGTATATCCGGGTTTTTGAGTATGGCGATTACAATTCATGTGTTAAAATTAAAAAAAAAATGGCGGATCCAATATGGCGTACTGAAACTACAAAAGTGTTTAAAAGGTGTAAAAATTTCCAAACAACCGAACGGTGGATCCATTGTTACAACAATTTATTACATACACATACACATATACATCCGACGATCCATCACAATCTATCGACGAACTCACCGTGGATATCTCCCGATATTGTACTCGAAGAAGGTGCAATGGCCGGCGGAATTAAAAGTTCTAATGTTTCCGGGGACTACGATCTTAACTTTTTTTGCAGTAATGTTCTTTGGCCGGTAATAAAAGGGTCGGATGAAACTAAAAGTCTTAAAAACATCTTCCGTGGTTTTCAGTCGGCTGCATTTACGCGAAAAATCTTCTCGAAACCGTTTAATATATTTGTTGGACAATTCTTGTGCATTTTCCTATTGCCAATAGGGCAAATGTCGGAAAACGAAACGCACGAGGAAAGCCAGTCATTATATTTCTCGAGGAAAAATTCCTCTCTCCTTCCAACTTGATACCACTTCGATCTTAAATCGTGCATTAATTTTTGGATTCGCGGTTTGTCGTTGTTAGCTAATTCGAACGGATTCCCGGTTTTCGAAGACACGTACTCTTTAATCGAAGTGAAAATGTTGGCCACTTGTTCGTTTAGTCTACCTTTGAAAAGTAGAAAAAGGTCTTTTCTCGATACACCAAAAGCTATAGAAGTTTCAGTTTCTGAAAAATACAATATTAATTGAGACAAAAATCATAACATAAACATAAATAAATAAATAATATAACATAAATAATTATGATAAACTGTGTAAATAATAATAATTATAATAACATTAGTATTCAGTTTGGCACGTCCTCGACTGACGGTGAGTAAATGGTCACGGTTTATAAAACAAGTGCCCATCATCATTATGGAGGGAGATTGAGGTGGGAACGAACTATTGCCGTGGTGTTTAGTATTACAGACTTTTGGAGCTGAATGTAGGTAAGAAGAGGTAGGTTAATTTTTTGGAGGCTGTCGTGCAGTTTTTTTGGTATTACTCCTGTTGACGATATTACAATAGGTAAGATATATACCTCTTTTTGTTTCCACATACTTCTAATTTCGTCTGCCAGGGGTTTATATTTATCCATTTTTTCTTGCCAAGTGGCCTGCATATTTTATGTATTAGGAATGGCAATATCTATAAGGAATGTTATGTGTGTCCGTTTATCTGTTAGGGTAATGTCTGGTCTATTGCAAGGTATGGTGTTATCTGTTAGTATGCTTCGGTTCCAGTATAAATTATATGTGCCATTTTCGAGGACATTGGCCGGTTGGTACTCGTAATATGGAGATGTTTCAGAAATTAAGGTGTGTAATGTGGTTTCTGATGCGTTCTGACATCGCCTGCAGCTGTCTACAATATTAGCCTCCTTTAAGATAAATTTGCGGTAGTTCTTGGTAGCTATGACTTGGTCTTGGATCGCGATCATAAAGCCCTCCGTCTCAATGAACAAATCCTCCTGAGTCAGCCATTTGTTCGACGCTTTACGATCAACAAAGTTATGGCTGAGATCATTTGGGTGTCGTCAATGTAGTGCTTTTCCAATCCAAACTTTCTTTTTCAATATTATTATCAATATTATTATTATTATTATTAATTTATTTTTATTGTTTTTTTTTTTGGGCTGTGGAAGGGGAAATCCAATTACGGACGGAGTGTGGGACTCCTTCCAGTCAAACTTTGGCTGGAAGCCTACCCACTAAAACCCCTCCCACTTTACCGGCTTCGACTGCTAAGGTCATTAGCTGGTCTCAAGATTTATTTAATGCTCTGACTTAATTTCCAAGTATAATAAACATTGAACAGTGATGTCAGGCATTGCCCGTTTATCCTTAAATCTAATATCACAGTAGGGATAGTGCTCGGGTTGTAAAAGGACCCTGACACTAGAGCCCTACAGATAATACAATTACACAAACTTATAGCTAACATAAAACCTAAACCTAAAATAAATTAAATAAAACTTAAAACTAAACTATTAAAAGAACCTAACCTAAAACATATTAAAACCTAAACCTAAGACGTTTTAAAACTTAAACCTACTATCACAAAAAGGAGACGGCACTGAGGTTGTAAACGGACCCCAAATGCCGAAACCAATTAAAATCACCTAACCTAACACGACAGACTTAGAAGTGGTACCGAAGTTGTAAAGAGACTTCGATACCACCGACCACAGGACGACACAAAGAGTAAATAATAATAAATTAACATAAAAAAACAACGACAAACCCTAAATTCGCTTTAATAAATCTGTTTCCCGTAGGAACTTTATAAGTTTCTCTTCACCACCCAGCCTCAGCCTATCGCGTTGAATTGCTTAGGCTGGACATTCTACATTCTACTAATAATATATTATTATTAGTTATTATAAATAAATAAATAAATTATATTTATCAACAAATTTATTTAATAATAGATTGTATTTAAATAATTATATTCAAAAGGATTCAAAAAAGCAGTTCTAGTATAATATTAAACTCATAAATACTTTATACAATTTTAGCTGCTTAATCCAATTGCTTACAAAAAGTTGGTTTGTAAACGGAATAGCAGTTAGTTGCAGCTGGTCTTTTGTCCAAAATGTTCGTCATGAATTTATCTTTCAGGGACGCGAAAGCATTTGACCGCACACGACAGAACAAACAACTTTTTGTATGCATAAACGATTTCTTAAACTATTTTATTTTTCTTTAATTTCTAGCATCAAAGATTGTTTATTATTGTATTAAACAAATATTCATTTGACTTCTGCTAAGCACACTATTAGTCTACTTAACTTCAGGAGATGAATCCATTTTACTGCGATAAATTCCCGAGAGAATACGGTCGGTATAAAAACCGGTCGGCGTTCAGGTCCCTTCCGCACCGCTCGAGTGTCACTTTTCAAAGGGTCTGTAAGCCTAAGTATACGTCACAAAGAGAATTTGACATGCGGGTTCGATGAACGTGATACCAATCTATAGAACTAGTAACTTAAAAATCTCCAGATAGTAACTTTATTTTTTGACTTTTGGCCAACTTTTCGGCAATTAGTGCAAGTGTGAGAGAATCCAGTAGGAAGACTACCCCCTTTGGAGTTTTTAAAAAAAAAAATTTCTAACAAATTTTTCTAACGATTCTGCAATAATCACCGAGTCAGAAAAATTGCGTCATTAAAGTTTCACAGCTCAGATGTTTATTTTGCTTAGCAACGTCCCCAATTTCCAGGTGTGTTCTCTTCAATCATCGTATCAATGCATGGAATTACTGTTTTTATTGCCAAACTGTGAACGTGACATTTCTATATTACGAATAATATAATAATTTATATTGCTTAGCAACATCATAGCGATAAGCTCCCATAAGGTGATTTCAGTGTAATTTTATGTTGATTACTTATTTTTGCACATGTGACTGATAATTAAGCGATTTAATTGGATGCTTATTGCAGCAAAAAATGTTCAGAATAATTGTTTTTAAAATAATATAATACTTTTAAAAGTATGGCATTTTTTTTGTTCATATAATCCATTATATAAATTCTTAAAGTAATCTAATTAATAATTATTTATTAATTCCACGTATTGGATGAAAAATACAAATAAAACTGCGTCAATAATAACGTTCGAAAGCGTGAATCGTCCACTGTGCGACGTGTTGATTTATCGAATATCACAAATCCAACTCCCTACACACTTTATCACCCTAATCAAATCCTATTACACAACCAAAAATTCTAAGTAAAAATAAACGATACCGATAAAGCGATGTCTGTGCAATGTGGCGTCATCCAGGGCAGTGCTCTGGGCGCCAAATTGTTCAATATGTTCCTTAACAATTTTCCCATAAACAAAGATCGCAGAATAACAACCGCCCTCTTCGCCGATAACACCGCCACCCTCGTAACTTCAAAGAAAAAAAACCCTAAAATTATTTACAAACTCCTACAATCCTCCCTAAACATCATCACCCAACACTTAGATTCCTACAGCCTAAGACTCAATCAAAATAAAACCGAATCAATCCATTTCCGCAAAATCAGGGAGTGTTTGGTTTTGATTCCAAACCTCGAGCATAACGACGAGATAATACAATGGAAACAACATGTTAAATATCTCGGCTTTATGTTTGACGAAAAACTTTCCTTTACCACAACATGATACAAAAAACCAACAAAATTTTCTGGATTACGAAATACCTAAAACTCAAAACCCGGTCCCTCCTCTATACATCCATAATAAGACCCATTCTTACCTACACCTCCCCAGTTTGGATACAAAACCACCCTACCATCCCCAAATCCCTCCAAAGCACCGAAAACTAAACACGTAGGAAGCTGCACAATACTCCTCCATATACAATAAATGAAACAGTCCATAAAATAGCCAACCTTAAAGAAAACATTGCGGAACATGTCACCAAACTAAATCCCGAACTCCTTTTAATCTTAATTCACAAAACCGAAAAAATATGCTCAAACAACTTATTTAAAATAATTCCAACCACATTCAAAACTAATTAACGGGAAGGTTGGTTAGCTCTCGTTAATTCACCCAGAAACTAGCAAAATAAGAAAAAAATTAAAATAAATTTATTTACAAAAAAAAGAAATAATATACATATATATATATATATACAGGGTGGCGCAAGATTCCGATGAAGTCCAATATCTCAGTAATAAAGAAATATACAAAAAAAATTACTTACATTATTAGTAGCTACTGTCAAAATTCACATTTTAAAATTAGTTTCATATGTATAGGGTGTTCAATAATCACGTGACGTATCAAACATATGTTTTTTAAATGGAATGATATATTTTTTATGAAGATTTTCGATTCTACGTTTAAAATTAATCATTTTTTATATAAGATTTAATAGGTCAATTTTTCATAGCTTAAAAGTTATAAACAAATGAATGTTGAAATCGATAGATGTTTAGAGCCTAATATTTCAATAATGAAAAATGAAATAAACATTCTTTCAACGCCATATAAATGCAAAAATAATTAATAATAAAATAAATACTCTTTTTTTCTCTTAAAACAAATTTTTATATACAAGGTGAAGCAATACGCAAAATGATTTTTTTCTCTTTTTACTTAAATGGGATACCCTATATTATTTATGCTATTTTAATAGAAAATTTATCACTCTTCATTTTTTATATAACATACTAGCAGCCGGTACCCGTTTTCCAAACGGGTCCTCCGGAGAATAAAGAAAACTTTATTTGATTCGCTAGTCTAGAAAGAAAATTTTAGGCTATTTTAATGGGCCATTACAGTTGAAAAAGAATGACCGGCGTCACAGCATAAGGAACTTGGGAAAGCTCGCTTCGCGAGAAAGCTCCGCGGACCGCGAGGAGGTTAAGGGACTGTGATAAGCTCGCTTCGCTCGCTGGCAAAAGACTTTAAATAACTCTCTTCGCGAGAGAGCTCTGCGAACCGCGAGTTGGTTCAGGGACTGTGATAGGCTCGCTTCGCTCGCTGGTTTGTTGATCTAGTGTGTGAAAAGCAAAGGACTTTAAATACCTCGCTTCGCGAGAGAGCTCCTCGGACTGCGAGGTAGTTCAGGGAATGTGATAGGCTCGCTTCGCTCACTGGTTTGTTGACCTCTTTATTTATTATTACATCACCAATGGTATAGTAATACAGTTTACTTAACTAAATCTATTGTTACCCACCCGCTCGTTTTTATTAAATTCGTCAATGTTTATTTCCACCCTTCCCCTACAATTGTAAATCTATCTTAAAACTAAATTGAACAAATGAAACCTTAACTCTTTATTTCACCCACTCCCTTAATGCTAATATCCCACATTTTTATTTACACAATATATAACAGTTATACATATGTACACATATTATTTACGTGGTACGCGACAGACAGTAGCGCGCTCGTGGTGTCTGTTTTTATATATATATCGCGCACATCCGCTGCCAATTACGTCGTTCTTTTTTTTTTGCCGTAAGTGGAACAATTCCGCGCACCAATATCAACAGAAGTGAGTTTATCCTAATTTTTACAATTTACAATTTAAGTCCAGGAATCGAGTTCGCGAACTTCCTAAATGCATCCCAGAAAGATTTTTCGCGTCTTAACACCGCTAATTCTTCATTATTCCGCGGCCATGCGTGTCCAGCCAGTACCATTTCGCGATGCGCCCTGTCTCTGTATTCCTGCGTGAGCGGACAGGAATACATGACGTGTTCCGCGTTTTCCGCGCCCTCCCCACATGTACAGTTATCCGACTCAGATTTTCCTATTTTTTTCAGGTATGCTGCAAAATTCCCGTGTCCCGTCATTAGTTGCGTCATCGCGTACGTAATGTTTCCTCCGTATGTTTGCCTTTCGTGTACCGACCTGAAGAAATTGAATGTTAGCCTGCCTTTCGGTGAATTTACCCACCCGTTATTCCATCTGCTAATCGCGCCCTGCCTAATTATTTTTTTCGCAACGGAAAAAGGTGCCCGTCTGTATACTGGTTCCCGCTCTTCGCCCGTGGATTCTTTGGCTAACACATCTGCCCTCTCGTTGCCTCGGTTCCCTACATGAGCTTTCGTCCAGTGAAATAAAATTCTTTTCCCACGCGCCGCGCCCGCCCCTATTAGAGTATGAGTTTCCACCATAAGCTCCGTTGGTTTCCTCATAGATTTGAGCGCATTAAGTACCGCTCTCGAATCCGAAATTATATGCCACTCCTCGTCTTCTTGATTGACCCCATACTCGATCGCGCCCTTAATAGCTATTAACTCGCTTTGGAAAACTGTACATGCGTTGTCTAACCTGAATTTTACCGAGTCTATTTCCCTATCGCGCCGAAAAACCGCGATGGCTGCGCCGACGCCATTTTCGCCCTTCGACCCGTCTGTGTAGATTACATTTTCCGCGTTGAATTCCGCGCCGACTTCATCAAAACTAATTCCGACGCCACTAGCTGGATGTTTTTAACTCGTAATCCCTCTCCTTTCAATTTCCCGCCTATTTTCCCCATCATTGAGTATCCCCGTATGTCTTGCCCACCATCTTTCGCTTGTCTCGCGAATCTTTTCCTCAATGGGTACCAGGTCTCCTATCACTAACAGCGCGTCCGTGGATACAGTTCTGTACGCCGCGGCCGCGCTCACTGCTAAAACACGTTGCACCGACCTAAGCTTTTTTATCTCCCGCGTCTTGAGCTGATTTCCCCATATCGCCGCCCCATACGTGATCGCCGGCTCGATTGCCCCGAGATAAATTGTTCGCGCCACGTCTCGTGTTAATCCCCATGTGAGCTTACACGCAACCCGGAGTTGTTGAGCGATTTTCCGCGCTTTATCGCACACATAGTCGATATGCTGCTTCCAGCATAACTTGTCGTCAATGATAACCCCAAGATATTTAATTGATTCAACGCAGTGAATATGTATCGCCCATCTTGAACGTCGGCTTTGCTTGTCTCGGCTTGCCAAAGAACAAAGCAGTTGTTTTTTCCGCGTTGAATTCGAGTTTTGAATCGCGTCCCCAATTGCAAATTAGGCCCAGAGCATCATTTACATTTTTCTTCAACCCTTTATACGTTCGGTCCCTCATTAATAATATAGTGTCATCCGCGTACGCGATGAGCTCTGAATCTCCCGGTATTATTTTGTTAAGTAACGTGTTATGGATTAATTTCCAGAAACACGGCCCCGACTTTGAACCCTGCGGACACCCCATTTCGATTTCTCGCGTAACCTCCAAATCGCCGTGTGTAATTCGCGCTGTCCTGTTGTACAAAAAGTCCTTCGCTAATTTAATTATGTTGTCCGGTATATCCAATTCCCGCATTTGATTGATCACAATCGGCCACCACGCGTTGTCGAATGCCCCTTTTATATCCAATGAAATTATCGCGCCGTATTTTCCGTCCCATTTCGATTGATTAATAAAATCCACAACCCTCTGAATCGCGTGTACCGTTGTCTTCCCTTTAACAAAACCGAATTGGTTATCATTGACTGTCCCCTTAATTCCTGCGTAGTATTCAACCCTTTTAAGTAAAATTCCGTCCAAAATTTTGCCCATGCATGGAAGTAAACATATCGGCCTATACGATCCCATTTCCGCGACGTCCTCCTTCCCCGCTTTCGGTATTAATCTGACATCGGTGTCCTTCCAACAATCAGGAAACTCGCCCTCTTTCACGCACGATTTCATACACGAGAAGACCGCGTCTCCGATTGTAGCCAACGCTCGCTTGATTATTTCTATCGTTAATAGATCGCGCCCGGGCGCTTTCCTTTTGCCTATTGAGTTAATTGCAGAGTTAAGCTCCTCATGAGTGAGGTCGCCGTCGATTCGCCCCCCTGCGTCGGTTACACTTGCTCGTTCACGTATTTCTCTCTGCGCCTCATTATCGTTGTCGCGATTGTCCCTAGGAAAGAATTTTTCTAAGAGCGCGTCGGCGGTCTCGCGGAAAGTTCTCGTGAATGTGCCGTCGTCTCGCCTTACGTTCGCGATTGTTCTTCGTCGTTTCGTGCCCCTGATTACTTTATAGACACAACCCCACGGTTCTTCGGTCGACGATTCTGTACAAAATTTCTTCCATTCCTTTATTCTCGTGTCTTTAATTAAATTCTTATATCCGTTAAATTTAGTGTAATATTCTTGTTTTTTAATTTCCCGTTCTTCGTCTCCTCGCGATCTATTCCACGCCCTTTTAAGTGATTTTATTTCTCGCCTCGCGGCTGTGAGCTCCGCGGTCCACCAGGGCACTGATTTATCAAATCTTTTGATTCTGGGAATAGCGTGCTCACTCGCTTCTACAATTAGTGCGTTTATTTCTTCCGCCCACATATTTAGTTTTTCTCGCGGACTATCACCCACGGTATCCGTCACCCTGTGTTTATTCTCGGCAAGAAATTGTTGAAATTTGTCCCAGTTCGCGCGTTTTGTACAGAAACCTCTACCTACATCGCGAGGGCCGCTATCTCCCCTGATTTCGAATTTAATCAATCGATGGTCCGAGATATCGTTTTCCGTGTCAACGTACCAACATTCCGTTATCATCGCGAGATCTACCGAGCAAGCCGTCACATCAATATAGCTCTCGCGACCGTTGGGTGCCGCGAAAGTTGAAACTCCGCCAGTGTTTAAAACAATAAGGTCGCGATCATCGATCAATTCACAAAACTGCCGGCCGCGTTTGTCTTCGAACGGGCTGCCCCATAATCCGGATTTCGCGTTACTATCGATAGCTAACAAGACCTGCCCGGTATTTCCTAATGACCTAAGTACCTGCCCCAGCGCGCTAAGCCTATCCTCATAATCCTCCTTTTTATTCTGAGCACACGGTAGATAAGCCGATACCCCAAAAAACCTAATGTTCCCTTTCATTATTTCAACTACTGTAATAAAATTATTTGATAAATTCCCCAGCAATATTCCGTGAGCCAACCCTGAATTTAAAACAATAGCTGTTTTCGGTCCATCTCCCGCTTTATAAAATACTTCGTGTTTCGCTGTAAATCCCCTCACCCTACCGCCCCTAATACTCGGCTCCTGGATAAAAACAACTCCTATGTCATCATCCTGCATGATTTTATTTAATAAACTTATTCCTATTATACTTCTGTTGATATTAATTTGTGCGCATTTTATGGAATTTGATCCACTTACCCCGTCATTTCTATCGTTGTTCTCCATTATTTAGTCCAGTTTACGTGCTTCTCGGATCTTCATATATATTGGGCAGCGGTTGTCTTTCGCGTCGTGTTCCGTGTCCACCTTCCTACTTCCTTCACCTAATCCCTCGTTGTGTCGTTTACACACGATGCAGCACCTCTTCTTGTTCCGGCAATCTTTGAATTTGTGACCGCTTTCTCCACAATTTCCGCAAATTTGTGATTGTACCTCACAGTCTTTGGCCCGATGTCCATACGCATAGCACTGGTAGCATTGTACTACTTCATTGTATTCTTCGAGCCACACGGATTCAAAACGGTACTTCACTGGTTGTTCCATGAATATTTCCTTCTTGTCAGATTCCACTTCCATCACTATTATTTTTTTGTATTGATTCCGCCTGTTTATTTGTCGTTTAATCAGTACGTTGGCCGAGAACTTTTCCTTCGTTCCGTATGCTGCTCTTATGTGCGCGTTCTGTCGGAAAATTATCTCCTTTATTGTGTTTTCCTCGTCTCCTATCTTAATTTGCCGCATTTTTATTCGCGGGTTCCTCTTGGCACTCCGCACAGTTTCCACATTTCCGCTTATAGACAGTGATTTTTCTAACTTTTCTATATCACTCGGGTCGGCACAGTTAATTTTTACGTCTCCACTTCTCATTCTTTTAATGCTCGATATGCCGATCTCGTCCTTTACTGGATCTACACACGTCATTATGTGGCTCTTTATTTGTGTCGGATTTAATTTTTCGCCTTCGCGTTCTACACTTTTCACCACTAGTTCGTTTTTTCGTGCCGCGCTCGCATAGCTTTTTCTTGGTGGCTCACTTGGAATTTTCGCGCTATTCTCTTCCGCTTGTAAGAGCATTCCGCACAATAGATGCACTTTCATTGTTAATTCCTCGATTTTGGCTCGTATTTTGCTCCGGTCTTCCTTCAATATTCTTTTCGAGTCCTCAGGAATTAGCTGCATAATTTCTTCGCGTAATTTGCTCGCGTTATTAGCGATTTCTTCCGCTTTCGTCATTTTCTTCTCGACTTGGTACACACTCTCGCATCACAGATAGGTTTAAGGTCGATGGCAGGTAGCGAGCGAGGGACACTTCCACTCGGCTCGGCAGCTGGATCGCAACTAGTTTGTTAACCTAGTGTGTGAAAGGCAAAGGACTTTAAATACCTCGCTTCGCGAGAGAGCTCCGCGGACCGCGAGTTGGTTCGGGGACTGTAATAGGCTCGCTTCGCTCGCTAGTTTGTTAACCTAGTGTGTGAAAGGCAAAGGACTTTAAATACCTCGCTTCGCGAGAGAGCTCCGCGGACCGCGAGTTGGTTCGGGGACTGTAATAGGCTCGCTTCGCTCGCTAGTTTGTTAACCTAGTGTGTGAAAGGCAAAGGACTTTAAATACCTCGCTTCGCGAGGAAGCTCCGCGGACCGCGAATTGGTTCAGGGACTGTGATAGGCTCGCTAGTTTGTTAACCTAGTGTGTAAAAGGCAAAGGACTTTAAATAACTCGTTTCGCGAGAAAGCTCCGCGCACCGCGAGTTGGTTCAGGAACTGTGATAGGCTCGCTTCGCTCGCTAGTTTGTTAAGCTAGTGTGTGAAAAGCAAAGGACTTTAAATAACTCGCTTCGCGAGAAAGCTCCGCGCACCGCGAGTTGGTTCAGGAACTGTGATAGGCTCGCTTCGCTCGCTAGTTTGTTAACCTAGTGTAAGAAAGGCAAAGGACTTTAATTAACTCGCTTCGCGAGAGAGCTCCGCGGACCGCGAATTAATTTAGGGACTGTAATAGGCTCGCTTCGCTCGCTGGTTTGTTGACCTAGAGTGTGAAAGGCAAAGCACTTTATATAACTCGCTTCGCGAGAGAGATCCACGGACCGCGAGTTATGTTAATCTATAGTGTAAAAGGAAAGAACTTTAAATAACTCGGTTTACGAAGGACAATTGTAAAGAATTTCATTACCAACCCTTTCCCCATTGAATTTAAACTCAAACATTTAAAAAAATATATAGTTTCGATCCATTTTTAATACAAATTAGTGTTTTCTATTTAAATTGAAAAAAAAAACGTCAATTTTTCAAGATTTTTTTTTTAAGGGATGAAGCACTAAAAAAATTGTTGGGGTCGGTTTTTTTTAATCAGTATTTAACGTAGAATGTCTTAATATTTTTTTTAGAAAAACAATTTTTTTTTGGAATAATCCAAAGGGGTACCCCTTACGATTGTATTTTATTGTAGTTCCCTCTCTCTCGCACTAATCTCATTTACATTGACCTTCCATCCCACTCCCACTTACGGCGAAATAGACGGTGGCCGGCTGAGCGGATAAAATGTCCAATTTCAGTAAAAATTAATATCTCGACTCTGGAGTGAGCCAGAGGGTTGAAATTTTTAGGGGAGACATACATTAATAATCTCTAAGACTATACCAGGTTTGATTAATTTATTACTTCTAGGAAAAAAATCAGTCACTAACCTTGCTATTAACAATTTAAAAGATTTAAATAATTTTATATTTTAAACACAAAAATTGATATATAAGTTTCAAATTTTAATAAAAGATACAGTACATAATACCTGTTGATATATAATGGCAATTTACCTGATTACATTAATAATTCTTTTGAGTGAGGGAATAACCTTGTGATTATTCGCTTGGTGGTTACAGTCTGACTTATTTTAATTTTTTTGAGACAATAGATATTGAAATATTTAGTTAAGATTTTACCAACACGATCAGGTAATGGTGCCTGATGATATACAGTAGCAATTTACATGATTTAATTAAGAATTGTTTTGAGCGAGGGAAATAACTTGTGATTATTCCCAGACCGGTTACGGTACAACATATTTTAATTTTTTTGAGACAACAAATAATGAAATATTAAGCTAAAATTTTACCAACACAGTTAGATGATGGTATTTGTTGATATATAATAGCAATTTACATGATTGAATTAAAAATTCTATTGATCGAGGGAAATACCTTGTGATTAATCATCGGTGGACCTCGCTGCACACATTTTAAATCAGTTCACCATCTTAATTACTAAATAATGATTTGAAAATATATAGACATATGTATTACACAATGTTTAATAATAATTAAAAGTAATTTTCATAATAAACTAAATATTTATATTTATTAAAAAAAAAAAACATCTTGAATTTTTGGGGTTGAGTAAAAATGATATATTTTATTTATTTGATGAACTTAATTACCATAAATTCACCTGAAAATAGGCAGACATAATAAAAACATACAGCAGATTATTTTTTAATTAGGTTTTATTACTTATTAAAACATTTTACAATTATTTCATCAATGAAAATAAATTGGCGATTACAAACATAACCTCACTTTTTAGATAACCCGTTTAACAATATTTACGCACGATGTGGACATAGATGGATTCGTTTTGGGGCACAGGCACTTGCAAATACTTCCTCGGGGGTGGAACTGAGAGGTTGGTGGTGTTTAACGCGTTGTGGAAATGAAATCGGCGCATTGTACTATCCGTTCGTCTGGCGGTCGACCGGCGAGCGTTATTTCTATAAAATCACAGCATGAAATAACCTATTAATGGCACTTTTCACACGCGGAAAATTCTCGCGGACGCGATTTTCACTATCACAGATGCCCCGCAGATGATATTTCAACAATTTTGATCGAATTTCGTCGACACTCGGGTCGAGTCTTCCGCCATGACGGCCACTGTCATTTCACTTTCGTTACCGGTGTTGCCGGTTTTGTCAGCGAGGGGCACTGAGCAGGGTAGAAAATTCTCCAATTTTTTTTAAATTTCGTTTAGAGATGGTATACGACGTTGAATCTTTACAAAAATCGCGTAGTTCGTTGATGTTGAACCAATTTATGGGATAAATGTATTTTTGGATATTTTTCGTATGAAATATAAATAAAATGAAATTGTACCTGGAGTGTACGCGAACCGGCAATTACAGGTTTTGTTGAGAAATTGTTCCATCGACGCGCACCACTCGGCCACGGCGGAGGTCGATTTTCCGCGTAAAAATTGACATTCCGGGACCCGAAATATTTTCAAATTTCGACATTTTTTTTGAAATATATGGCATTCTTGGATCGCAGTGAGAATATGCCTAAGACTTGTAATACAATTACCACTATGCTCCAGCGAAAGAAAAATGTAAAAAGGTCAAAAAATGTGGAAGTTTTTAGCAGATTCCTTGCGTTCCACAGCCGCCTTTAATCTATACGCGAGTTACAATTATATATATAAGGACTAGCAGCCGGTACCCGTTTTCCAAACGGGTCCTCCGGAGAATAAAGAAAACTTTATTTGATTCGCAAGCCTAGAAAGAAAATTTTAGGCCATTTTAATGGGCCATTGCAGTTGAAAAAGAATGACCGGCGTCACAGCAGGAGGAACTTGGGAAAGCTCGCTTCGCGAGAAAGCTCCGCGGACCGCGAGGAGGTTAAGGGACTGTGATAGGCTCGCTTCGCTCGCTGGCAAAAGACTTTAAATAACTCGCTTCGCGAGAGAGCTCCGCGGACCGCGAGTTGGTTCAGGGACTGTGATAGGCTCGCTTCGCTCGCTGGTTTGTTGATCTAGTGTGTGAAAAGCAAAGGACTTTAAATACCTCGCTTCGCGAGAGAGCTCCGCGGACTGCGAGGTAGTTCAGGGAATGTGATAGGCTCGCTTCGCTCGCTGGTTTGTTGACCTAATGTGTGAAAGGCAAAGGACTTTAAATACCTCGCTTCGCGAGAAAGCTCCGCAGACTGCGAGATGGTTCAGGGACTGTGATAGGCTCGCTTCGCTCGCTAGTTTGTAAACCTAGTGTGTGAAAGGTAAAAGACTTTAAATAACTCGCTTCGCGAGAAAGCTCCACGGACCGCGAGTTGGTTTAGGAACTGTGATAGGCTCGCTTCGCTCGCTAGTTTGTAAACCTAGTGTGTGAACGGCAAAAGACTTTAAATAACTCGCTTCGCGAGAAAGCTCCACGGACCGTGAATTTGTTCAGGGACTGTGATAAGCTCGCTTCGCTCGCTAGTTTGTTAACCTAGAGTGTGAAAGGTAAAAGACTTTAAATAACTCGCTTCGCGAGAAAGCTCCACGAACCGCGAGTTGGTTTAGGAACTGTGATAGGCTCGCTTCGCTCGCTAGTTTGTTAACCTAGTGTGTGAAAGGCAAAGGAATTTAAATAACTCGCTTCGCGAGAAAGCTCGGCGGACCGCGAATTTGTTCAGGGACTGTGATAAGCTCGCTTCGCTCGCTAGTTTGTTAACCTAGTGTGTGAAAGGCAAAGGACTTTAAATAACTCGCTTCGCGAGAAAGCTCCACGGACCATGAATTTGTTCAGGGACTGTGATAAGCTCGCTTCGCTCGCTAGTTTGTTAACCTAGTGTGTGAAAGGCAAAGGACTTTAAATAACTCGCTTCGCGAGAAAGCTCGGCGGACCGCAAATTTGTTCAGGGACTGTGATAAGCTCGCTTCGCTCGCTAGTTTGTTAACTTAGTGTGTGAAAGGCAAAGGACTTTAAATAACTCGCTTCGCGAGAAAGCTCGGCGGACCGCGAATTTGTTCAGGGACTGTGATAAGCTCGCTTCGCTCGCTAGTTTGTTAACTTAGTGTGTGAAAGGCAAAGGACTTTAAATAACTCGCTTCGCGAGAAAGCTCGGCGGACCGCAAATTTGTTCAGGGAATGTGATAAGCTCGCTTCGCTCGCTACTTTGTTAACCTAGTGTGTGAAAGGCAAAGGACTTTAAATAACTCGCTTCGCGAGAAAGCTCGGCGGACCGCAAATTTGTTCAGGGACTGTGATAAGCTCGCTTCGCTCGCTAGTTTGTTAACTTAGTGTGTGAAAGGCAAAGGACTTTAAATAACTCGCTTCGCGAGAAAGCTCGGCGGACCGCAAATTTGTTCAGGGACTGTGATAAGCTCGCTTCGCTCGCTAGTTTGTTAACTTAGTGTGTGAAAGGCAAAGGACTTTAAATAACTCGCTTCGCGAGAAAGCTCGGCGGACCGCAAATTTGTTCAGGGACTGTGATAAGCTCGCTTCGCTCGCTAGTTTGTTAACTTAGTGTGTGAAAGGCAAAGGACTTTAAATACCTCGCTTCGCGAGAAAGCTCCGCAGACTGCGAGATGGTTCAGGGACTGTGATAGGCTCGCTTCGCTCGCTAGTTTGTAAACCTAGAGTGTGAAAGGTAAAAGACTTTAAATAACTCGCTTCGCGAGAAAGCTCCACGGACCGCGAGTTGGTTTAGGAACTGTGATAGGCTCGCTTCGCTCGCTAGTTTGTAAACCTAGTGTGTGAAAGGCAAAAGACTTTAAATAACTCGCTTCGCGAGAAAGCTCCACGGACCGTGAATTTGTTCAGGGACTGTGATAAGCTCGCTTCGCTCGCTAGTTTGTTGACCTAGAGTGTGAAAGGTAAAAGACTTTAAATAACTCGCTTCGCGAGAAAGCTCCACGAACCGCGAGTTGGTTTAGGAACTGTGATAGGCTCGCTTCGCTCGCTAGTTTGTTAACCTAGTGTGTGAAAGGCAAAGGAATTTAAATAACTCGCTTCGCGAGAAAGCTCGGCGGACCGCGAATTTGTTCAGGGACTGTGATAAGCTCGCTTCGCTCGCTAGTTTGTTAACCTAGTGTGTGAAAGGCAAAGGACTTTAAATAACTCGCTTCGCGAGAAAGCTCCACGGACCATGAATTTGTTCAGGGACTGTGATAAGCTCGCTTCGCTCGCTAGTTTGTTAACCTAGTGTGTGAAAGGCAAAGGACTTTAAATAACTCGCTTCGCGAGAAAGCTCGGCGGACCGCAAATTTGTTCAGGGACTGTGATAAGCTCGCTTCGCTCGCTAGTTTGTTAACTTAGTGTGTGAAAGGCAAAGGACTTTAAATAACTCGCTTCGCGAGAAAGCTCGGCGGACCGCGAATTTGTTCAGGGACTGTGATAAGCTCGCTTCGCTCGCTAGTTTGTTAACTTAGTGTGTGAAAGGCAAAGGACTTTAAATAACTCGCTTCGCGAGAAAGCTCGGCGGACCGCAAATTTGTTCAGGGAATGTGATAAGCTCGCTTCGCTCGCTACTTTGTTAACCTAGTGTGTGAAAGGCAAAGGACTTTAAATAACTCGCTTCGCGAGAAAGCTCGGCGGACCGCAAATTTGTTCAGGGACTGTGATAAGCTCGCTTCGCTCGCTAGTTTGTTAACCTAGTGTGTGAAAGGCAAAGGACTTTAAATAACTCGCTTCGCGAGAAAGCTCGGCGGACCGCAAATTTGTTCAGGGACTGTGATAAGCTCGCTTCGCTCGCTAGTTTGTTAACTTAGTGTGTGAAAGGCAAAGGACTTTAAATAACTCGCTTCGCGAGAAAGCTCGGCGGACCGCAAATTTGTTCAGGGAATGTGATAAGCTCGCTTCGCTCGCTACTTTGTTAACCTAGTGTGTGAAAGGCAAAGGACTTTAAATAACTCGCTTCGCGAGAAAGCTCGGCGGACCGCAAATTTGTTCAGGGACTGTGATAAGCTCGCTTCGCTCGCTAGTTTGTTAACCTAGTGTGTGAAAGGCAAAAGACTTTAAATAACTCGCTTCGCGAGAAAGCTCGGCGGACCGCAAATTTGTTCAGGGACTGTGATAAGCTCGCTTCGCTCGCTAGTTTGTTAACTTAGTGTGTGAAAGGCAAAGGACTTTAAATAACTCGCTTCGCGAGAAAGCTCCACGGACCATGAATTTGTTCAGGGACTGTGATAAGCTCGCTTCGCTCGCTAGTTTGTTAACCTAGTGTGTGAAAGGCAAAGGACTTTAAATAACTCGCTTCGCGAGAAAGCTCGGCGGACCGCAAATTTGTTCAGGGACTGTGATAAGCTCGCTTCGCTCGCTAGTTTGTTAACTTAGTGTGTGAAAGGCAAAGGACTTTAAATAACTCGCTTCGCTCGCTAGTTTGTTAACTTAGTGTGTGAAAGGCAAAGGACTTTAAATAACTCGCTTCGCGAGAAAGCTCGGCGGACCGCAAATTTGTTCAGGGAATGTGATAAGCTCGCTTCGCTCGCTACTTTGTTAACCTAGTGTGTGAAAGGCAAAGGACTTTAAATAACTCGCTTCGCGAGAAAGCTCGGCGGACCGCAAATTTGTTCAGGGACTGTGATAAGCTCGCTTCGCTCGCTAGTTTGTTAACTTAGTGTGTGAAAGGCAAAGGACTTTAAATAACTCGCTTCGCGAGAAAGCTCGGCGGACCGCAAATTTGTTCAGGGACTGTGATAAGCTCGCTTCGCTCGCTAGTTTGTTAACTTAGTGTGTGAAAGGCAAAGGACTTTAAATAACTCGCTTCGCGAGAAAGCTCGGCGGACCGCAAATTTGTTCAGGGACTGTGATAAGCTCGCTTCGCTCGCTAGTTTGTTAACTTAGTGTGTGAAAGGCAAAGGACTTTAAATACCTCGCTTCGCGAGAAAGCTCCGCAGACTGCGAGATGGTTCAGGGACTGTGATAGGCTCGCTTCGCTCGCTAGTTTGTAAACCTAGAGTGTGAAAGGTAAAAGACTTTAAATAACTCGCTTCGCGAGAAAGCTCCACGGACCGCGAGTTGGTTTAGGAACTGTGATAGGCTCGCTTCGCTCGCTAGTTTGTAAACCTAGTGTGTGAAAGGCAAAAGACTTTAAATAACTCGCTTCGCGAGAAAGCTCCACGGACCGTGAATTTGTTCAGGGACTGTGATAAGCTCGCTTCGCTCGCTAGTTTGTTGACCTAGAGTGTGAAAGGTAAAAGACTTTAAATAACTCGCTTCGCGAGAAAGCTCCACGAACCGCGAGTTGGTTTAGGAACTGTGATAGGCTCGCTTCGCTCGCTAGTTTGTTAACCTAGTGTGTGAAAGGCAAAGGAATTTAAATAACTCGCTTCGCGAGAAAGCTCGGCGGACCGCGAATTTGTTCAGGGACTGTGATAAGCTCGCTTCGCTCGCTAGTTTGTTAACCTAGTGTGTGAAAGGCAAAGGACTTTAAATAACTCGCTTCGCGAGAAAGCTCCACGGACCATGAATTTGTTCAGGGACTGTGATAAGCTCGCTTCGCTCGCTAGTTTGTTAACCTAGTGTGTGAAAGGCAAAGGACTTTAAATAACTCGCTTCGCGAGAAAGCTCGGCGGACCGCAAATTTGTTCAGGGACTGTGATAAGCTCGCTTCGCTCGCTAGTTTGTTAACTTAGTGTGTGAAAGGCAAAGGACTTTAAATAACTCGCTTCGCGAGAAAGCTCGACGGACCGCGAATTTGTTCAGGGACTGTGATAAGCTCGCTTCGCTCGCTAGTTTGTTAACTTAGTGTGTGAAAGGCAAAGGACTTTAAATAACTCGCTTCGCGAGAAAGCTCGGCGGACCGCAAATTTGTTCAGGGAATGTGATAAGCTCGCTTCGCTCGCTACTTTGTTAACCTAGTGTGTGAAAGGCAAAGGACTTTAAATAACTCGCTTCGCGAGAAAGCTCGGCGGACCGCAAATTTGTTCAGTGACTGTGATAAGCTCGCTTCGCTCGCTAGTTTGTTAACCTAGTGTGTGAAAGGCAAAGGACTTTAAATAACTCGCTTCGCGAGAAAGCTCGGCGGACCGCAAATTTGTTCAGGGACTGTGATAAGCTCGCTTCGCTCGCTAGTTTGTTAACTTAGTGTGTGAAAGGCAAAGGACTTTAAATAACTCGCTTCGCGAGAAAGCTCGGCGGACCGCAAATTTGTTCAGGGAATGTGATAAGCTCGCTTCGCTCGCTACTTTGTTAACCTAGTGTGTGAAAGGCAAAGGACTTTAAATAACTCGCTTCGCGAGAAAGCTCGGCGGACCGCAAATTTGTTCAGGGACTGTGATAAGCTCGCTTCGCTCGCTAGTTTGTTAACCTAGTGTGTGAAAGGCAAAGGACTTTAAATAACTCGCTTCGCGAGAAAGCTCGGCGGACCGCAAATTTGTTCAGGGACTGTGATAAGCTCGCTTCGCTCGCTAGTTTGTTAACTTAGTGTGTGAAAGGCAAAGGACTTTAAATAACTCGCTTCGCGAGAAAGCTCGGCGGACCGCGAATTTGTTCAGGGACTGTGATAAGCTCGCTTCGCTCGCTAGTTTGTTAACCTAGTGTGTGAAAGGCAAAGGACTTTAAATAACTCGCTTCGCGAGAAAGCTCGGCGGACCGCAAATTTGTTCAGGGACTGTGATAAGCTCGCTTCGCTCGCTAGTTTGTTAACTTAGTGTGTGAAAGGCAAAGGACTTTAAATAACTCGCTTCGCGAGAAAGCTCGGCGGACCGCGAATTTGTTCAGGGACTGTGATAAGCTCGCTTCGCTCGCTAGTTTGTTAACTTAGTGTGTGAAAGGCAAAGGACTTTAAATAACTCGCTTCGCGAGAAAGCTCGGCGGACCGCAAATTTGTTCAGGGAATGTGATAAGCTCGCTTCGCTCGCTACTTTGTTAACCTAGTGTGTGAAAGGCAAAGGACTTTAAATAACTCGCTTCGCGAGAAAGCTCGGCGGACCGCAAATTTGTTCAGGGACTGTGATAAGCTCGCTTCGCTCGCTAGTTTGTTAACCTAGTGTGTGAAAGGCAAAGGACTTTAAATAACTCGCTTCGCGAGAAAGCTCGGCGGACCGCAAATTTGTTCAGGGACTGTGATAAGCTCGCTTCGCTCGCTAGTTTGTTAACCTAGTGTGTGAAAGGCAAAGGACTTTAAATAACTCGCTTCGCGAGAAAGCTCGGCGGACCGCAAATTTGTTCAGGGACTGTGATAAGCTCGCTTCGCTCGCTAGTTTGTTAACTTAGTGTGTGAAAGGCAAAGGACTTTAAATAACTCGCTTCGCGAGAAAGCTCGGCGGACCGCGAATTTGTTCAGGGACTGTGATAAGCTCGCTTCGCTCGCTAGTTTGTTAACTTAGTGTGTGAAAGGCAAAGGACTTTAAATAACTCGCTTCGCGAGAAAGCTCGGCGGACCGCAAATTTGTTCAGGGAATGTGATAAGCTCGCTTCGCTCGCTACTTTGTTAACCTAGTGTGTGAAAGGCAAAGGACTTTAAATAACTCGCTTCGCGAGAAAGCTCGGCGGACCGCAAATTTGTTCAGGGACTGTGATAAGCTCGCTTCGCTCGCTAGTTTGTTAACCTAGTGTGTGAAAGGCAAAGGACTTTAAATAACTCGCTTCGCGAGAAAGCTCGGCGGACCGCAAATTTGTTCAGGGACTGTGATAAGCTCGCTTCGCTCGCTAGTTTGTTAACTTAGTGTGTGAAAGGCAAAGGACTTTAAATAACTCGCTTCGCGAGAAAGCTCGGCGGACCGCAAATTTGTTCAGGGAATGTGATAAGCTCGCTTCGCTCGCTACTTTGTTAACCTAGTGTGTGAAAGGCAAAGGACTTTAAATAACTCGCTTCGCGAGAAAGCTCGGCGGACCGCAAATTTGTTCAGGGACTGTGATAAGCTCGCTTCGCTCGCTAGTTTGTTAACTTAGTGTGTGAAAGGCAAAGGACTTTAAATAACTCGCTTCGCGAGAAAGCTCGGCGGACCGCGAATTTGTTCAGGGACTGTGATAAGCTCGCTTCGCTCGCTAGTTTGTTAACTTAGTGTGTGAAAGGCAAAGGACTTTAAATAACTCGCTTCGCGAGAAAGCTCGGCGGACCGCGAATTTGTTCAGGGACTGTGATAAGCTCGCTTCGCTCGCTAGTTTGTTAACCTAGTGTGTGAAAGGCAAAGGACTTTAAATACCTCGCTTCGCGAGAAAGCTCCGCAGACTGCGAGATGGTTCAGGGACTGTGATAGGCTCGCTTCGCTCGCTAGTTTGTAAACCTAGAGTGTGAAAGGTAAAAGACTTTAAATAACTCGCTTCGCGAGAAAGCTCCACGGACCGCGAGTTGGTTTAGGAACTGTGATAGGCTCGCTTCGCTCGCTAGTTTGTAAACCTAGTGTGTGAAAGGCAAAAGACTTTAAATAACTCGCTTCGCGAGAAAGCTCCACGGACCGTGAATTTGTTCAGGGACTGTGATAAGCTCGCTTCGCTCGCTAGTTTGTTGACCTAGAGTGTGAAAGGTAAAAGACTTTAAATAACTCGCTTCGCGAGAAAGCTCCACGAACCGCGAGTTGGTTTAGGAACTGTGATAGGCTCGCTTCGCTCGCTAGTTTGTTAACCTAGTGTGTGAAAGGCAAAGGAATTTAAATAACTCGCTTCGCGAGAAAGCTCGGCGGACCGCGAATTTGTTCAGGGACTGTGATAAGCTCGCTTCGCTCGCTAGTTTGTTAACCTAGTGTGTGAAAGGCAAAGGACTTTAAATAACTCGCTTCGCGAGAAAGCTCCACGGACCATGAATTTGTTCAGGGACTGTGATAAGCTCGCTTCGCTCGCTAGTTTGTTAACCTAGTGTGTGAAAGGCAAAGGACTTTAAATAACTCGCTTCGCGAGAAAGCTCGGCGGACCGCAAATTTGTTCAGGGACTGTGATAAGCTCGCTTCGCTCGCTAGTTTGTTAACTTAGTGTGTGAAAGGCAAAGGACTTTAAATAACTCGCTTCGCGAGAAAGCTCGGCGGACCGCAAATTTGTTCAGGGACTGTGATAAGCTCGCTTCGCTCGCTAGTTTGTTAACTTAGTGTGTGAAAGGCAAAGGACTTTAAATACCTCGCTTCGCGAGAAAGCTCCGCAGACTGCGAGATGGTTCAGGGACTGTGATAGGCTCGCTTCGCTCGCTAGTTTGTAAACCTAGAGTGTGAAAGGTAAAAGACTTTAAATAACTCGCTTCGCGAGAAAGCTCCACGGACCGCGAGTTGGTTTAGGAACTGTGATAGGCTCGCTTCGCTCGCTAGTTTGTAAACCTAGTGTGTGAAAGGCAAAAGACTTTAAATAACTCGCTTCGCGAGAAAGCTCCACGGACCGTGAATTTGTTCAGGGACTGTGATAAGCTCGCTTCGCTCGCTAGTTTGTTGACCTAGAGTGTGAAAGGTAAAAGACTTTAAATAACTCGCTTCGCGAGAAAGCTCCACGAACCGCGAGTTGGTTTAGGAACTGTGATAGGCTCGCTTCGCTCGCTAGTTTGTTAACCTAGTGTGTGAAAGGCAAAGGAATTTAAATAACTCGCTTCGCGAGAAAGCTCGGCGGACCGCGAATTTGTTCAGGGACTGTGATAAGCTCGCTTCGCTCGCTAGTTTGTTAACCTAGTGTGTGAAAGGCAAAGGACTTTAAATAACTCGCTTCGCGAGAAAGCTCCACGGACCATGAATTTGTTCAGGGACTGTGATAAGCTCGCTTCGCTCGCTAGTTTGTTAACCTAGTGTGTGAAAGGCAAAGGACTTTAAATAACTCGCTTCGCGAGAAAGCTCGGCGGACCGCAAATTTGTTCAGGGACTGTGATAAGCTCGCTTCGCTCGCTAGTTTGTTAACTTAGTGTGTGAAAGGCAAAGGACTTTAAATAACTCGCTTCGCGAGAAAGCTCGACGGACCGCGAATTTGTTCAGGGACTGTGATAAGCTCGCTTCGCTCGCTAGTTTGTTAACTTAGTGTGTGAAAGGCAAAGGACTTTAAATAACTCGCTTCGCGAGAAAGCTCGGCGGACCGCAAATTTGTTCAGGGAATGTGATAAGCTCGCTTCGCTCGCTACTTTGTTAACCTAGTGTGTGAAAGGCAAAGGACTTTAAATAACTCGCTTCGCGAGAAAGCTCGGCGGACCGCAAATTTGTTCAGTGACTGTGATAAGCTCGCTTCGCTCGCTAGTTTGTTAACCTAGTGTGTGAAAGGCAAAGGACTTTAAATAACTCGCTTCGCGAGAAAGCTCGGCGGACCGCAAATTTGTTCAGGGACTGTGATAAGCTCGCTTCGCTCGCTAGTTTGTTAACTTAGTGTGTGAAAGGCAAAGGACTTTAAATAACTCGCTTCGCGAGAAAGCTCGGCGGACCGCAAATTTGTTCAGGGAATGTGATAAGCTCGCTTCGCTCGCTACTTTGTTAACCTAGTGTGTGAAAGGCAAAGGACTTTAAATAACTCGCTTCGCGAGAAAGCTCGGCGGACCGCAAATTTGTTCAGGGACTGTGATAAGCTCGCTTCGCTCGCTAGTTTGTTAACCTAGTGTGTGAAAGGCAAAGGACTTTAAATAACTCGCTTCGCGAGAAAGCTCGGCGGACCGCAAATTTGTTCAGGGACTGTGATAAGCTCGCTTCGCTCGCTAGTTTGTTAACTTAGTGTGTGAAAGGCAAAGGACTTTAAATAACTCGCTTCGCGAGAAAGCTCGGCGGACCGCGAATTTGTTCAGGGACTGTGATAAGCTCGCTTCGCTCGCTAGTTTGTTAACCTAGTGTGTGAAAGGCAAAGGACTTTAAATAACTCGCTTCGCGAGAAAGCTCGGCGGACCGCAAATTTGTTCAGGGACTGTGATAAGCTCGCTTCGCTCGCTAGTTTGTTAACTTAGTGTGTGAAAGGCAAAGGACTTTAAATAACTCGCTTCGCGAGAAAGCTCGGCGGACCGCGAATTTGTTCAGGGACTGTGATAAGCTCGCTTCGCTCGCTAGTTTGTTAACTTAGTGTGTGAAAGGCAAAGGACTTTAAATAACTCGCTTCGCGAGAAAGCTCGGCGGACCGCAAATTTGTTCAGGGAATGTGATAAGCTCGCTTCGCTCGCTACTTTGTTAACCTAGTGTGTGAAAGGCAAAGGACTTTAAATAACTCGCTTCGCGAGAAAGCTCGGCGGACCGCAAATTTGTTCAGGGACTGTGATAAGCTCGCTTCGCTCGCTAGTTTGTTAACCTAGTGTGTGAAAGGCAAAGGACTTTAAATAACTCGCTTCGCGAGAAAGCTCGGCGGACCGCAAATTTGTTCAGGGACTGTGATAAGCTCGCTTCGCTCGCTAGTTTGTTAACCTAGTGTGTGAAAGGCAAAGGACTTTAAATAACTCGCTTCGCGAGAAAGCTCGGCGGACCGCAAATTTGTTCAGGGACTGTGATAAGCTCGCTTCGCTCGCTAGTTTGTTAACTTAGTGTGTGAAAGGCAAAGGACTTTAAATAACTCGCTTCGCGAGAAAGCTCGGCGGACCGCGAATTTGTTCAGGGACTGTGATAAGCTCGCTTCGCTCGCTAGTTTGTTAACTTAGTGTGTGAAAGGCAAAGGACTTTAAATAACTCGCTTCGCGAGAAAGCTCGGCGGACCGCAAATTTGTTCAGGGAATGTGATAAGCTCGCTTCGCTCGCTACTTTGTTAACCTAGTGTGTGAAAGGCAAAGGACTTTAAATAACTCGCTTCGCGAGAAAGCTCGGCGGACCGCAAATTTGTTCAGGGACTGTGATAAGCTCGCTTCGCTCGCTAGTTTGTTAACCTAGTGTGTGAAAGGCAAAGGACTTTAAATAACTCGCTTCGCGAGAAAGCTCGGCGGACCGCAAATTTGTTCAGGGACTGTGATAAGCTCGCTTCGCTCGCTAGTTTGTTAACTTAGTGTGTGAAAGGCAAAGGACTTTAAATAACTCGCTTCGCGAGAAAGCTCGGCGGACCGCAAATTTGTTCAGGGAATGTGATAAGCTCGCTTCGCTCGCTACTTTGTTAACCTAGTGTGTGAAAGGCAAAGGACTTTAAATAACTCGCTTCGCGAGAAAGCTCGGCGGACCGCAAATTTGTTCAGGGACTGTGATAAGCTCGCTTCGCTCGCTAGTTTGTTAACTTAGTGTGTGAAAGGCAAAGGACTTTAAATAACTCGCTTCGCGAGAAAGCTCGGCGGACCGCGAATTTGTTCAGGGACTGTGATAAGCTCGCTTCGCTCGCTAGTTTGTTAACTTAGTGTGTGAAAGGCAAAGGACTTTAAATAACTCGCTTCGCGAGAAAGCTCGGCGGACCGCGAATTTGTTCAGGGACTGTGATAAGCTCGCTTCGCTCGCTAGTTTGTTAACCTAGTGTGTGAAAGGCAAAGGACTTTAAATACCTCGCTTCGCGAGAAAGCTCCGCAGACTGCGAGATGGTTCAGGGACTGTGATAGGCTCGCTTCGCTCGCTAGTTTGTAAACCTAGAGTGTGAAAGGTAAAAGACTTTAAATAACTCGCTTCGCGAGAAAGCTCCACGGACCGCGAGTTGGTTTAGGAACTGTGATAGGCTCGCTTCGCTCGCTAGTTTGTAAACCTAGTGTGTGAAAGGCAAAAGACTTTAAATAACTCGCTTCGCGAGAAAGCTCCACGGACCGTGAATTTGTTCAGGGACTGTGATAAGCTCGCTTCGCTCGCTAGTTTGTTGACCTAGAGTGTGAAAGGTAAAAGACTTTAAATAACTCGCTTCGCGAGAAAGCTCCACGAACCGCGAGTTGGTTTAGGAACTGTGATAGGCTCGCTTCGCTCGCTAGTTTGTTAACCTAGTGTGTGAAAGGCAAAGGAATTTAAATAACTCGCTTCGCGAGAAAGCTCGGCGGACCGCGAATTTGTTCAGGGACTGTGATAAGCTCGCTTCGCTCGCTAGTTTGTTAACCTAGTGTGTGAAAGGCAAAGGACTTTAAATAACTCGCTTCGCGAGAAAGCTCCACGGACCATGAATTTGTTCAGGGACTGTGATAAGCTCGCTTCGCTCGCTAGTTTGTTAACCTAGTGTGTGAAAGGCAAAGGACTTTAAATAACTCGCTTCGCGAGAAAGCTCGGCGGACCGCAAATTTGTTCAGGGACTGTGATAAGCTCGCTTCGCTCGCTAGTTTGTTAACTTAGTGTGTGAAAGGCAAAGGACTTTAAATAACTCGCTTCGCGAGAAAGCTCGGCGGACCGCGAATTTGTTCAGGGACTGTGATAAGCTCGCTTCGCTCGCTAGTTTGTTAACTTAGTGTGTGAAAGGCAAAGGACTTTAAATAACTCGCTTCGCGAGAAAGCTCGGCGGACCGCAAATTTGTTCAGGGAATGTGATAAGCTCGCTTCGCTCGCTACTTTGTTAACCTAGTGTGTGAAAGGCAAAGGACTTTAAATAACTCGCTTCGCGAGAAAGCTCGGCGGACCGCAAATTTGTTCAGGGACTGTGATAAGCTCGCTTCGCTCGCTAGTTTGTTAACCTAGTGTGTGAAAGGCAAAGGACTTTAAATAACTCGCTTCGCGAGAAAGCTCGGCGGACCGCAAATTTGTTCAGGGACTGTGATAAGCTCGCTTCGCTCGCTAGTTTGTTAACTTAGTGTGTGAAAGGCAAAGGACTTTAAATAACTCGCTTCGCGAGAAAGCTCGGCGGACCGCAAATTTGTTCAGGGAATGTGATAAGCTCGCTTCGCTCGCTACTTTGTTAACCTAGTGTGTGAAAGGCAAAGGACTTTAAATAACTCGCTTCGCGAGAAAGCTCGGCGGACCGCAAATTTGTTCAGGGACTGTGATAAGCTCGCTTCGCTCGCTAGTTTGTTAACCTAGTGTGTGAAAGGCAAAAGACTTTAAATAACTCGCTTCGCGAGAAAGCTCGGCGGACCGCAAATTTGTTCAGGGACTGTGATAAGCTCGCTTCGCTCGCTAGTTTGTTAACTTAGTGTGTGAAAGGCAAAGGACTTTAAATAACTCGCTTCGCGAGAAAGCTCCACGGACCATGAATTTGTTCAGGGACTGTGATAAGCTCGCTTCGCTCGCTAGTTTGTTAACCTAGTGTGTGAAAGGCAAAGGACTTTAAATAACTCGCTTCGCGAGAAAGCTCGGCGGACCGCAAATTTGTTCAGGGACTGTGATAAGCTCGCTTCGCTCGCTAGTTTGTTAACTTAGTGTGTGAAAGGCAAAGGACTTTAAATAACTCGCTTCGCTCGCTAGTTTGTTAACTTAGTGTGTGAAAGGCAAAGGACTTTAAATAACTCGCTTCGCGAGAAAGCTCGGCGGACCGCAAATTTGTTCAGGGAATGTGATAAGCTCGCTTCGCTCGCTACTTTGTTAACCTAGTGTGTGAAAGGCAAAGGACTTTAAATAACTCGCTTCGCGAGAAAGCTCGGCGGACCGCAAATTTGTTCAGGGACTGTGATAAGCTCGCTTCGCTCGCTAGTTTGTTAACTTAGTGTGTGAAAGGCAAAGGACTTTAAATAACTCGCTTCGCGAGAAAGCTCGGCGGACCGCAAATTTGTTCAGGGACTGTGATAAGCTCGCTTCGCTCGCTAGTTTGTTAACTTAGTGTGTGAAAGGCAAAGGACTTTAAATAACTCGCTTCGCGAGAAAGCTCGGCGGACCGCAAATTTGTTCAGGGACTGTGATAAGCTCGCTTCGCTCGCTAGTTTGTTAACTTAGTGTGTGAAAGGCAAAGGACTTTAAATACCTCGCTTCGCGAGAAAGCTCCGCAGACTGCGAGATGGTTCAGGGACTGTGATAGGCTCGCTTCGCTCGCTAGTTTGTAAACCTAGAGTGTGAAAGGTAAAAGACTTTAAATAACTCGCTTCGCGAGAAAGCTCCACGGACCGCGAGTTGGTTTAGGAACTGTGATAGGCTCGCTTCGCTCGCTAGTTTGTAAACCTAGTGTGTGAAAGGCAAAAGACTTTAAATAACTCGCTTCGCGAGAAAGCTCCACGGACCGTGAATTTGTTCAGGGACTGTGATAAGCTCGCTTCGCTCGCTAGTTTGTTGACCTAGAGTGTGAAAGGTAAAAGACTTTAAATAACTCGCTTCGCGAGAAAGCTCCACGAACCGCGAGTTGGTTTAGGAACTGTGATAGGCTCGCTTCGCTCGCTAGTTTGTTAACCTAGTGTGTGAAAGGCAAAGGAATTTAAATAACTCGCTTCGCGAGAAAGCTCGGCGGACCGCGAATTTGTTCAGGGACTGTGATAAGCTCGCTTCGCTCGCTAGTTTGTTAACCTAGTGTGTGAAAGGCAAAGGACTTTAAATAACTCGCTTCGCGAGAAAGCTCCACGGACCATGAATTTGTTCAGGGACTGTGATAAGCTCGCTTCGCTCGCTAGTTTGTTAACCTAGTGTGTGAAAGGCAAAGGACTTTAAATAACTCGCTTCGCGAGAAAGCTCGGCGGACCGCAAATTTGTTCAGGGACTGTGATAAGCTCGCTTCGCTCGCTAGTTTGTTAACTTAGTGTGTGAAAGGCAAAGGACTTTAAATAACTCGCTTCGCGAGAAAGCTCGACGGACCGCGAATTTGTTCAGGGACTGTGATAAGCTCGCTTCGCTCGCTAGTTTGTTAACTTAGTGTGTGAAAGGCAAAGGACTTTAAATAACTCGCTTCGCGAGAAAGCTCGGCGGACCGCAAATTTGTTCAGGGAATGTGATAAGCTCGCTTCGCTCGCTACTTTGTTAACCTAGTGTGTGAAAGGCAAAGGACTTTAAATAACTCGCTTCGCGAGAAAGCTCGGCGGACCGCAAATTTGTTCAGTGACTGTGATAAGCTCGCTTCGCTCGCTAGTTTGTTAACCTAGTGTGTGAAAGGCAAAGGACTTTAAATAACTCGCTTCGCGAGAAAGCTCGGCGGACCGCAAATTTGTTCAGGGACTGTGATAAGCTCGCTTCGCTCGCTAGTTTGTTAACTTAGTGTGTGAAAGGCAAAGGACTTTAAATAACTCGCTTCGCGAGAAAGCTCGGCGGACCGCAAATTTGTTCAGGGAATGTGATAAGCTCGCTTCGCTCGCTACTTTGTTAACCTAGTGTGTGAAAGGCAAAGGACTTTAAATAACTCGCTTCGCGAGAAAGCTCGGCGGACCGCAAATTTGTTCAGGGACTGTGATAAGCTCGCTTCGCTCGCTAGTTTGTTAACCTAGTGTGTGAAAGGCAAAGGACTTTAAATAACTCGCTTCGCGAGAAAGCTCGGCGGACCGCAAATTTGTTCAGGGACTGTGATAAGCTCGCTTCGCTCGCTAGTTTGTTAACTTAGTGTGTGAAAGGCAAAGGACTTTAAATAACTCGCTTCGCGAGAAAGCTCGGCGGACCGCGAATTTGTTCAGGGACTGTGATAAGCTCGCTTCGCTCGCTAGTTTGTTAACCTAGTGTGTGAAAGGCAAAGGACTTTAAATAACTCGCTTCGCGAGAAAGCTCGGCGGACCGCAAATTTGTTCAGGGACTGTGATAAGCTCGCTTCGCTCGCTAGTTTGTTAACTTAGTGTGTGAAAGGCAAAGGACTTTAAATAACTCGCTTCGCGAGAAAGCTCGGCGGACCGCGAATTTGTTCAGGGACTGTGATAAGCTCGCTTCGCTCGCTAGTTTGTTAACTTAGTGTGTGAAAGGCAAAGGACTTTAAATAACTCGCTTCGCGAGAAAGCTCGGCGGACCGCAAATTTGTTCAGGGAATGTGATAAGCTCGCTTCGCTCGCTACTTTGTTAACCTAGTGTGTGAAAGGCAAAGGACTTTAAATAACTCGCTTCGCGAGAAAGCTCGGCGGACCGCAAATTTGTTCAGGGACTGTGATAAGCTCGCTTCGCTCGCTAGTTTGTTAACCTAGTGTGTGAAAGGCAAAGGACTTTAAATAACTCGCTTCGCGAGAAAGCTCGGCGGACCGCAAATTTGTTCAGGGACTGTGATAAGCTCGCTTCGCTCGCTAGTTTGTTAACCTAGTGTGTGAAAGGCAAAGGACTTTAAATAACTCGCTTCGCGAGAAAGCTCGGCGGACCGCAAATTTGTTCAGGGACTGTGATAAGCTCGCTTCGCTCGCTAGTTTGTTAACTTAGTGTGTGAAAGGCAAAGGACTTTAAATAACTCGCTTCGCGAGAAAGCTCGGCGGACCGCGAATTTGTTCAGGGACTGTGATAAGCTCGCTTCGCTCGCTAGTTTGTTAACTTAGTGTGTGAAAGGCAAAGGACTTTAAATAACTCGCTTCGCGAGAAAGCTCGGCGGACCGCAAATTTGTTCAGGGAATGTGATAAGCTCGCTTCGCTCGCTACTTTGTTAACCTAGTGTGTGAAAGGCAAAGGACTTTAAATAACTCGCTTCGCGAGAAAGCTCGGCGGACCGCAAATTTGTTCAGGGACTGTGATAAGCTCGCTTCGCTCGCTAGTTTGTTAACCTAGTGTGTGAAAGGCAAAGGACTTTAAATAACTCGCTTCGCGAGAAAGCTCGGCGGACCGCAAATTTGTTCAGGGACTGTGATAAGCTCGCTTCGCTCGCTAGTTTGTTAACTTAGTGTGTGAAAGGCAAAGGACTTTAAATAACTCGCTTCGCGAGAAAGCTCGGCGGACCGCAAATTTGTTCAGGGAATGTGATAAGCTCGCTTCGCTCGCTACTTTGTTAACCTAGTGTGTGAAAGGCAAAGGACTTTAAATAACTCGCTTCGCGAGAAAGCTCGGCGGACCGCAAATTTGTTCAGGGACTGTGATAAGCTCGCTTCGCTCGCCAGTTTGTTAACCTAGTGTGTGAAAGGCAAAGGACTTTAAATAACTCGCTTCGCGAGAAAGCTCGGCGGACCGCAAATTTGTTCAGGGACTGTGATAAGCTCGCTTCGCTCGCTAGTTTGTTAACTTAGTGTGTGAAAGGCAAAGGACTTTAAATAACTCGCTTCGCGAGAAAGCTCGGCGGACCGCGAATTTGTTCAGGGACTGTGATAAGCTCGCTTCGCTCGCTAGTTTGTTAACTTAGTGTGTGAAAGGCAAAGGACTTTAAATAACTCGCTTCGCGAGAAAGCTCGGCGGACCGCGAATTTGTTCAGGGACTGTGATAAGCTCGCTTCGCTCGCTAGTTTGTTAACCTAGTGTGTGAAAGGCAAAGGACTTTAAATAACTCGCTTCGCGAGAAAGCTCGGCGGACCGCAAATTTGTTCAGGGACTGTGATAAGCTCGCTTCGCTCGCTAGTTTGTTAACTTAGTGTGTGAAAGGCAAAGGACTTTAAATAACTCGCTTCGCGAGAAAGCTCGGCGGACCGCGAATTTGTTCAGGGACTGTGATAAGCTCGCTTCGCTCGCTAGTTTGTTAACTTAGTGTGTGAAAGGCAAAGGACTTTAAATAACTCGCTTCGCGAGAAAGCTCGGCGGACCGCAAATTTGTTCAGGGAATGTGATAAGCTCGCTTCGCTCGCTACTTTGTTAACCTAGTGTGTGAAAGGCAAAGGACTTTAAATAACTCGCTTCGCGAGAAAGCTCGGCGGACCGCAAATTTGTTCAGGGACTGTGATAAGCTCGCTTCGCTCGCTAGTTTGTTAACCTAGTGTGTGAAAGGCAAAGGACTTTAAATAACTCGCTTCGCGAGAAAGCTCGGCGGACCGCAAATTTGTTCAGGGACTGTGATAAGCTCGCTTCGCTCGCTAGTTTGTTAACTTAGTGTGTGAAAGGCAAAGGACTTTAAATAACTCGCTTCGCGAGAAAGCTCGGCGGACCGCAAATTTGTTCAGGGAATGTGATAAGCTCGCTTCGCTCGCTACTTTGTTAACCTAGTGTGTGAAAGGCAAAGGACTTTAAATAACTCGCTTCGCGAGAAAGCTCGGCGGACCGCAAATTTGTTCAGGGAATGTGATAAGCTCGCTTCGCTCGCTACTTTGTTAACCTAGTGTGTGAAAGGCAAAGGACTTTAAATAACTCGCTTCGCGAGAAAGCTCGGCGGACCGCAAATTTGTTCAGGGACTGTGATAAGCTCGCTTCGCTCGCTAGTTTGTTAACTTAGTGTGTGAAAGGCAAAGGACTTTAAATAACTCGCTTCGCGAGAAAGCTCGGCGGACCGCAAATTTGTTCAGGGAATGTGATAAGCTCGCTTCGCTCGCTACTTTGTTAACCTAGTGTGTGAAAGGCAAAGGACTTTAAATAACTCGCTTCGCGAGAAAGCTCGGCGGACCGCAAATTTGTTCAGGGACTGTGATAAGCTCGCTTCGCTCGCTAGTTTGTTAACCTAGAGTGTGAAAGGTAAAAGACTTTAAATAACTCGCTTCGCGAGAAAGCTCCACGAACCGCGAGTTGGTTTAGGAACTGTGATAGGCTCGCTTCGCTCGCTAGTTTGTTAACCTAGTGTGTGAAAGGCAAAGGACTTTAAATAACTCGCTTCGCGAGAAAGCTCCACGGACCATGAATTTGTTCAGGGACTGTGATAAGCTCGCTTCGCTCGCTAGTTTGTTAACCTAGAGTGTGAAAGGCAAAGGACATTAAATAACTCGCTTCGCGAGTGCTCCGCGGTCCGTGAGATGGTTCAGGCACTGTAATAGGCTCGCTTCGCTCGCTGGTTTGTTATTCTAGTGTCTGAGAGGCAAAATACTTTAAATAAAATATAAAAATATGAATATAGTACCTTTTTTATAATTTACTTAAATATTTTATAATTAAATTTATAATTATTATTAAATTCGATTCGAAAATGTTGGATTTTCATAAAAAAAACCGCCCTAACACGTTACGGGTGCAAGGTGTACATTTTGTCAATCAATTAGTTTTAAATTATATTTTATAATGATTGGACCGAAGCTCGACTGGAATATAACAATTTTAAATATAGACAACAAAACCCAAAAGTTTGCGCCAGGGAATAATTTTCTTTCATCGGGTAAAATTGCAGGGATTCATACAACTTCAGTATGTGTTCATACCTATCTTCAAGGCCATATGATTAAAACCCGCTTTGTGCGGGGCGAGGTAAACATATGCGTAGCCTAACGTGTACACATGTTGTAAACCGAGTGAGCGGAGCCGGCGAACGAAACGCGCTCGCAAACTGAACGCCGACTCTAGAGAGAGATGCATCCGATGCGCGCTCTCTTTCGCACCGTTGCCTGGCATAAAACTAAACACCCTCTCGCGAGCCATGTGTTCCTGATACCGAATTTCTTGCGTCGAAAACGTGAAGTGCTCGCACAAAGGGTATAAAATAATTGAAAAGTCAATGAATTTCTTTTTCGCTATTAAAAAGTGTGTTTTTTGGGGGTGTTTGGAGGGCCGCCGGAACGATTGGCGTAGTACTTTTGTCATTGTGTGCAATGTAAAACACACACACACACACACACACACACACACACACACACACACACACACACACACACACACACACACACACACACACACACACACACACACACACACACACACACACACACACACACACACACACACACACACACACACACACACACACACACACACACACACACACACACACACACACACACACACACACACACACACACACACACACACACACACACACACACACACACACACACACACACACACACACACACACACACACACACACACACACACACACACACACACACACACACACACACACACACACACACACACACACACACACACACACACACACACACACACACACACACACACACACACACACACACACACACACACACACACACACACACACACACACACACACACACACACACACACACACACACACACACACACACACACACACACACACACACACACACACACACACACACACACACACACACACACACACACACACACACACACACACACACACACACACACACACACACACACACACACACACACACACACACACACACACACACACACACACACACACACACACACACACACACACACACACACACACACACACACACACACACACACACACACACACACACACACACACACACACACACACACACACACACACACACACACACACACACACACACACACACACACACACACACACACACACACACACACACACACACACACACACACACACACACACACACACACACACACACACACACACACACACACACACACACACACACACACACACACACACACACACACACACACACACACACACACACACACACACACACACACACACACACACACACACACACACACACACACACACACACACACACACACACACACACACACACACACACACACACACACACACACACACACACACACACACACACACACACACACACACACACACACACACACACACACACACACACACACACACACACACACACACACACACACACACACACACACACACACACACACACACACACACACACACACACACACACACACACACACACACACACACACACACACACACACACACACACACACACACACACACACACACACACACACACACACACACACACATTTTCGCGAAATTTCAAACATTCATCACGCCATTATCCGAGGGCAGATTTCATCGCCAAAGGTACCGTTCTAATCGTCGCGATGGAATCTGTACATTTTTGTGGATCGGAGACGGTAATTCGGTGATGTGAAAAAAATTGAGGTTAGTGTAGTGAGCGGCGCCGCGTGACGTATACAAAATCGACGCGACCCTCTGAGCCGACCGCTTTTTGTTGTAAACAAACAATTTATCCGCGCGAAAATTGACATTCTGGGATTTGAAAAAGAGGCGATTTTCGAGATTTTTTTTAAAATACTTCCCGTTTAAGGATCCCGAAAGGAATGCGTCGTTCACAATAAATCCCATTTCAACTATAATCCTAATGAGGAATAAACGAAAAATATGAAAATATGTTGATTTCTATAAGATATTACCGGAGTTTCATAGACGCCTTGGATCTATACGCTAGTTACGATTTTATATATATAGGAGAATAGGAGAAGAGAGGAATCATGATCGTAGATAATGGATGGAAGGGTAGATAAACTATAGATAATTGAGAATCAAGAATAAATATTATTATTTGAAAAATTAATTTATATGCGACACGGGGGCCTATAAAATTGTGCGATCCAATAAATTATCGATCACTAAATAAAATACATTTATAAAACTTGAATATTTTCAATTATTATTTTATTTATCGATGGATTAATAATATTTTCAGAAAGGTGAAGAACTAAAAAAAAGTATTAAATGAAATATGAGTATTAAAATATTGCACAAATAATTTATTTGTTTATTTTTTTTTTTAATATTTTCCACTTAAGCCAATGTACATTGCTGCGCCGCAATAACTACCATGGAGTGAAAAAAGACAAAAATGTGGAAATGTGGAATTCTGTACCACCAGAAGTGATTTTTTCACAACCTCAGAGGGAAATAATAGCATGCAAGCATGCATAATAATTGATTTTCCTATTGAAACGAATGTAAATTGAAAATAACAGTCAATTTTAATTAATTTTTTTTAAACACTTGCAGGCTTGTGAGAATTTTTTGAATCGGTTTTTCTGAATCAGCAATGATTGTAGAAAGTGTAAATATTTTTTTTGGAAAAATTTTTTTTTTGAAAAAACACCAAAGGGGGGAGTCTTCCTACTGGATTCCATCTTGCTTGCACTCATAACATTCAAATGTTCTATCCATCCCACTTGCACCAATGGCCGACATTGCCGGTGACCGATCTGACGACGAAAACGCCTCGTTCCAGCAGTCGTGAATATCTCGCCTCCGGATTGAGATATAAAGTTGAAAATTTCAGGGAAGACGTCCGTTCGGGACCTGAATGAGTGTACAAACTTTGAATGTTCTACCATTCTTAGAAAAAAAGTTCGTCTTTGAACGTATCGCACGGGTTCCGCACGTTCCATTTGAAAAGCATTGGCAATGTTTTTGTCTATTTTCACGACTCTAATCCCTCGTATTGAGTTGAAAATTGTTGAACACAAATAAAACACACCACAGATTGATTATCAAAAATATTTGCATGCATATTTTTATTTTTTTTCACAATTTAAATAGGTCAATATAAATGGATTACAATGCTAACCAAAATGTTTTTGTCGTCAATTTGACAATATTTTCGCACGATGGGTGCCTCGATGGGGCCCGCCTTGGGACATTTGCACTATTTGGAGGATATATTTCAATCTCGACTGGTCATTTTAACCCCGGCACTTGCGTTTCCATTAATTTATTTGGTCCGCGAAAGGACGGGCGCTCCGCGCCCGTCAGCAGTTTTACATAGTTTAAACACTTTCAATGCACTGAAAGACAATACGATGGCACTTTTCGCAAACGGAAAACACACGCGGTCGCGATTTTCACCAGGACTGACTGCTCACTGATATTTCTTTATCAATTTCGAACGAATTTCGGTGAACGACGACCGAAGGAATCGTATCCGCAAACATAACCTCAACACGCTGCCACACTGACGGATACTTTGGCCGAACAGCTGATCAAAGGCGAAATCGTAACCGCAAACATAACCTCAACACGCTGCCACACTGACGGATACTTTGGCCGAACAGCTGATCAAAGGCGGAATCGTAACCGCAAACATAACCTCAAAAAAAAAAATCAATAATAATAATAACAATCACTAACGGAACAGCAACCATAACCTCAACTGACAGATACTTCAGCCGAACAGCTGATCAATGGCGGAAGAGAGCGGGAACGCAGTTTGAATTTAAAAAAAAAATCAATAATAATAATTAAATACGAAAAGAAATGATAATTATAATGACAAATTTGGACGAAATGAATAATATTTGGATGCTAAATTCAAAATTAAACCTCGCCTTCGGCTCGGGGAGATTGCCTGCGGCAATCTGGTGACACGTTATGCTCGCTTCGCTCGCACAAAGGGTATAAAATAATTGAAAAGTCAATGAATTTCTTTTTCGCTATTAAAAAGTGTGTTTTTTGGGGGTGTTTGGAGGGCCGCCGGAACGATTGGCGTAGTACTTTTGTCATTGTGTGCAATGTAAATGCGATTTTCGTTGATCACGTTTGAATTTGGCGCTCACACACACACACACACACACACACACACACACACACACACACACACATTTTCGCGAAATTTCAAACATTCATCACGCCATTATCCGAGGGCAGATTTCATCGCCAAAGGTACCGTTCTAATCGTCGCGATGGAATCTGTACATTTTTGTGGATCGGAGACGGTAATTCGGTGATGTGAAAAAAATTGAGGTTAGTGTAGTGAGCGGCGCCGCGTGACGTATACAAAATCGACGCGACCCTCTGAGCCGACCGCTTTTTGTTGTAAACAAACAATTTATCCGCGCGAAAATTGACATTCTGGGATTTGAAAAAGAGGCGATTTTCGAGATTTTTTTTAAAATACTTCCCGTTTAAGGATCCCGAAAGGAATGCGTCGTTCACAATAAATCCCATTTCAACTATAATCCTAATGAGGAATAAACGAAAAATATGAAAATATGTTGATTTCTATAAGATATTACCGGAGTTTCATAGACGCCTTGGATCTATACGCTAGTTACGATTTTATATATATAGGAGAATAGGAGAAGAGAGGAATCATGATCGTAGATAATGGATGGAAGGGTAGATAAACTATAGATAATTGAGAATCAAGAATAAATATTATTATTTGAAAAATTAATTTATATGCGACACGGGGGCCTATAAAATTGTGCGATCCAATAAATTATCGATCACTAAATAAAATACATTTATAAAACTTGAATATTTTCAATTATTATTTTATTTATCGATGGATTAATAATATTTTCAGAAAGGTGAAGAACTAAAAAAAAGTATTAAATGAAATATGAGTATTAAAATATTGCACAAATAATTTATTTGTTTATTTTTTTTTTTAATATTTTCCACTTAAGCCAATGTACATTGCTGCGCCGCAATAACTACCATGGAGTGAAAAAAGACAAAAATGTGGAAATGTGGAATTCTGTACCACCAGAAGTGATTTTTTCACAACCTCAGAGGGAAATAATAGCATGCAAGCATGCATAATAATTGATTTTCCTATTGAAACGAATGTAAATTGAAAATAACAGTCAATTTTAATTAATTTTTTTTAAACACTTGCAGGCTTGTGAGAATTTTTTGAATCGGTTTTTCTGAATCAGCAATGATTGTAGAAAGTGTAAATATTTTTTTTGGAAAAATTTTTTTTTTGAAAAAACACCAAAGGGGGGAGTCTTCCTACTGGATTCCATCTTGCTTGCACTCATAACATTCAAATGTTCTATCCATCCCACTTGCACCAATGGCCGACATTGCCGGTGACCGATCTGACGACGAAAACGCCTCGTTCCAGCAGTCGTGAATATCTCGCCTCCGGATTGAGATATAAAGTTGAAAATTTCAGGGAAGACGTCCGTTCGGGACCTGAATGAGTGTACAAACTTTG
The DNA here is from genome assembly GCA_963082785.1 of Philonthus spinipes. Classification (NCBI taxonomy): domain Eukaryota; kingdom Metazoa; phylum Arthropoda; class Insecta; order Coleoptera; family Staphylinidae; genus Philonthus; species Philonthus spinipes. The sequence goes on along the minus strand of OY720310.1, from coordinate 24,160,658 downwards.
AATGTTCTACCATTCTTAGAAAAAAAGTTCGTCTTTGAACGTATCGCACGGGTTCCGCACGTTCCATTTGAAAAGCATTGGCAATGTTTTTGTCTATTTTCACGACTCTAATCCCTCGTATTGAGTTGAAAATTGTTGAACACAAATAAAACACACCACAGATTGATTATCAAAAATATTTGCATGCATATTTTTATTTTTTTTCACAATTTAAATAGGTCAATATAAATGGATTACAATGCTAACCAAAATGTTTTTGTCGTCAATTTGACAATATTTTCGCACGATGGGTGCCTCGATGGGGCCCGCCTTGGGACATTTGCACTATTTGGAGGATATATTTCAATCTCGACTGGTCATTTTAACCCCGGCACTTGCGTTTCCATTAATTTATTTGGTCCGCGAAAGGACGGGCGCTCCGCGCCCGTCAGCAGTTTTACATAGTTTAAACACTTTCAATGCACTGAAAGACAATACGATGGCACTTTTCGCAAACGGAAAACACACGCGGTCGCGATTTTCACCAGGACTGACTGCTCACTGATATTTCTTTATCAATTTCGAACGAATTTCGGTGAACGACGACCGAAGGAATCGTATCCGCAAACATAACCTCAACACGCTGCCACACTGACGGATACTTTGGCCGAACAGCTGATCAAAGGCGAAATCGTAACCGCAAACATAACCTCAACACGCTGCCACACTGACGGATACTTTGGCCGAACAGCTGATCAAAGGCGGAATCGTAACCGCAAACATAACCTCAAAAAAAAAAATCAATAATAATAATAACAATCACTAACGGAACAGCAACCATAACCTCAACTGACAGATACTTCAGCCGAACAGCTGATCAATGGCGGAAGAGAGCGGGAACGCAGTTTGAATTTAAAAAAAAAATCAATAATAATAATTAAATACGAAAAGAAATGATAATTATAATGACAAATTTGGACGAAATGAATAATATTTGGATGCTAAATTCAAAATTAAACCTCGCCTTCGGCTCGGGGAGATTGCCTGCGGCAATCTGGTGACACGTTATGCTCGCTTCGCTCGCACAAAGGGTATAAAATAATTGAAAAGTCAATGAATTTCTTTTTCGCTATTAAAAAGTGTGTTTTTTGGGGGTGTTTGGAGGGCCGCCGGAACGATTGGCGTAGTACTTTTGTCATTGTGTGCAATGTAAATGCGATTTTCGTTGATCACGTTTGAATTTGGCGCTCACACACACACACACACACACACACACACACACACACACACACACACACACACACACACACACACACACACACACACACACACACACACACACACACACACACATTTTCGCGAAATTTCAAACATTCATCACGCCATTATCCGAGGGCAGATTTCATCGCCAAAGGTACCGTTCTAATCGTCGCGATGGAATCTGTACATTTTTGTGGATCGGAGACGGTAATTCGGTGATGTGAAAAAAATTGAGGTTAATGTAGTGAGCGGCGCCGCGTGACGTATACAAAATCGACGCGACCCTCTGAGCCGACCGCTTTTTGTTGTAAACAAACAATTTATCCGCGCGAAAATTGACATTCTGGGATTTGAAAAAGAGGCGATTTTCGAGATTTTTTTTAAAATACTTCCCGTTTAAGGATCCCGAAAGGAATGCGTCGTTCACAATAAATCCCATTTCAACTATAATCCTAATGAGGAATAAACGAAAAATATGAAAATATGTTGATTTCTATAAGATATTACCGGAGTTTCATAGACGCCTTGGATCTATACGCTAGTTACGATTTTATATATATACTAGCAGCCGGTACCCGTTTTCCAAACGGGTCCTCCGGAGAATAAAGAAAACTTTATTTGATTCGCAAGCCTAGAAAGAAAATTTTAGGCCAATTTAATGGGCCATTGCAGTTGAAAAAGAATGACCGGCGTCACAGCAGGAGGAACTTGGGAAAGCTCGCTTCGCGAGAAAGCTCCGCGGACCGCGAGGAGGTTAAGGGACTGTGATAGGCTCGCTTCGCTCGCTGGCAAAAGACTTTAAATAACTCGCTTCGCGAGAGAGCTCCGCGGGCCGCGAGTTGGTTCAGGGACTGTGATAGGCTCGCTTCGCTCGCTGGTTTGTTGATCTAGTGTGTGAAAAGCAAAGGACTTTAAATACCTCGCTTCGCGAGAGAGCTCCGCGGAATGCGAGGTAGTTCAGGGAATGTGATAGGCTCGCTTCGCTCGCTGGTTTGTTGATCTAATGTGTGAAAGGCAAAGGACTTTAAATACCTCGCTTCGCGAGAAAGCTCCGCAGACCGCGAGATGGTTCTGGGACTGTGATAGGCTCGCTTCGCTCGCTGGTTTGTTGATCTAGTGTGTGAAAGGCAAAGGACTTTAAATACCTCGCTTCGCGAGAAAGCTCCGCAGACCGCGAGGTGGTTCTGGGACTGTGACAGGCTCGCTTCGCTCGCTGGTTTGTTGACCTAGAGTGTGAAAGGCAAAGGACTTTAAAAACCTCGCTTCGCGAGAAAGCTCCGCAGACCGCGAGATGATTCTGGGACTTTGATAGGCTCGCTTCGCTCGCTGGTTTGTTGACCTAATGTGTGAAAGGCAAAGGACTTTAAATACCTCGCTTCGCGAGAAAGCTCCGCGGACTACGAATCGGTTCAGGGACTGTAATAGGCTCGCTTCGCTCGCTAGTTTGTTAACCTAGTGTGTAAAAGGCAAAGGACTTTATATAACTCGCTTCGCAAGAGAGCTCCGCGGACCGCGAGTTGGTTCAGGGACTGCAATAGGCTCGCTTCGCTCGCTAGTTTGTTAACCTAGTGTGTGAAAGGCAAAGGACTTTAAATACCTCGCTTCGCGAGAGAGCTCCGCGGACCGCGAGTTGGTTCGGGGTCTGTAATAGGCTCGCTTCGCTCGCTAGTTTGTTAACCTAGTGTGTGAAAGGCAAAGGACTTTAAATAACTCGCTTCGCGAGGAAGCTCCGCGGACCGCGAATTGGTTCAGGAACTGTGATAGGCTCGCTTCGCTCGCTAGTTTGTTAACCTAGTGTGTAAAAGGCAAAGGACTTTAAATAACTCGCTTCGCGAGAAAGCTCCGCGCACCGCCAGTTGGTTCAGGAACTGTGATAGGCTCGCTTCGCTCGCTAGTTTGTTAAGCTAGTGTGTGAAAGGCAAAGGACTTTAAATACCTCGCTTCGCGAGAAAGCTCCGCGGACTACGAATCGGTTCAGGGACTGTAATAGGCTCGCTTCGCTCGCTAGTTTGTTAACCTAGTGTGTAAAAGGCAAAGGACTTTATATAACTCGCTTCGCAAGAGAGCTCCGCGGACCGCGAGTTGGTTCAGGGACTGCAATAGGCTCGCTAGTTTGTTAACCTAGTGTGTGAAAGGCAAAGGACTTTAAATACCTCGCTTCGCGAGAGAGCTCCGCGGACCGCGAGTTGGTTCGGGGTCTGTAATAGGCTCGCTTCGCTCGCTAGTTTGTTAACCTAGTGTGTGAAAGGCAAAGGACTTTAAATAACTCGCTTCGCGAGGAAGCTCCGCGGACCGCGAATTGGTTCAGGAACTGTGATAGGCTCGCTTCGCTCGCTAGTTTGTTAACCTAGTGTGTAAAAGGCAAAGGACTTTAAATAACTCGCTTCGCGAGAGAGCTCCGCGGACCGCGAATTAATTTAGGGACTGTGATAGGCTCGCTTCGCTCGCTGGTTTGTTAAGTTAGTGTGTGAAAGGCAAAGGACTTTAAATAACTCGCTTCGCGAGAAAGCTCCGCAAACCGCGAATTTGTTCAGGGACTGTGATAAGCTCGCTTCGCTCGCTAGTTTGTTAACCTAGAGTATGAAAGGCAAAAGACTTTAAATACCTCGCTTCGCGAGAAAGCTCCGCGGACCACGAATTGGTTCAGGGACTGTAATAGGCTCGCTTCGCTCGCTAGTATGTTAATCTATAGTGTAAAAGGAAAGAACTTTAAATAACTCGGTTTACGAAGGACAATTGTAAAGAATTTCATTACCAACCCCTTCCCCATTGAATTTAAACTCAAACATATTTAAAAAAATATATAGTTTCGATCCATTTTTAATACAAATTAGTGTTTTCTATTTAAATTGAAAAAAACGTCAATTTTTCAAGATTTTCTTTTTAAGGGATGTGGGGCTAAAAAAATTTTTGGGGTCGGTTTTTTTTAATCAGTATTGAACGTAGAATGTCTTAATATTTTTTTTAGAAAAAATTTTTTTTTTGTTATAATCCAAAGGGGTACCCCTTACGATTGTATTTAATTGTAGTTCCCTCTCTCTCGCACTAATCTCATTTACATTGACCTTCCATCCCACTCCCACTTACGGCGAAATAGACGGTGGCCGGCTGAGCGGATAAAATGTCCAATTTCAGTAAAAATTAATATCTCGACTCTGGAGTGAGCCAGAGGGTTGAAATTTTTAGGGGAGACATACATTAATAATCTCTAAGACTATACCAGGTTTGATTAATTTATTACTTCTAGGAAAAAAATCAGTCACTAACCTTGCTATTAACAATTTAAAAGATTTAAATAATTTTATATTTTAAACACAAAAATTGATATATAAGTTTCAAATTTTAATAAAAGATACAGTACATAATACCTGTTGATATATAATGGCAAATTACCTGATTACATTAATAATTCTTTTGAGTGAGGGAATAACCTTGTGATTATTCGCTTGGTGGTTACAGTCTGACTTATTTTAATTTTTTTTGAGACAATAGATATTGAAATATTTAGTTAAAATTTTACCAACACGATCAGGTAATGGTGCCTGATGATATACAGTAGCAATTTACATGATTTAATTAAGAATTGTTTTGAGCGAGGGAAATAACTTGTGATTATTCCCAGACCAGTTACGGTACAACATATTTTAATTTTTTTGAGACAACAAATATTGAAATATTAAGCTAAAATTTTACCAACATAGTTAGATGATGGTGTTTGTTGATATATAATAGCAATTTACATGATTGAATTTAAAATTCTATTGATCGAGGGAAATACCTTGTGATTAATCATCGGTGGACCTCGCTGCACACATTTTAAATCAGTTCACCATCTTAATTACTAAATAATGATTTGAAAATATATAGACATATGTATTACACAATATTTAATAATAATTAAAAGTAATTAATTGAATATTTCTATTTATTAAAAAAAAAACATCTTGAATTTTTGGGGTAAAAATGATATATTTTATTTATTTGATGAACTTAATTACCATAAATTCACCTGAAAATAGGCAGACATAATAAAAACATACAGCAGATTATTTTTGAATTAAGTTTTACTACTTATTAAAACATTTTACAATTATTTCATCAATGAAAATAAATTGGCGATTACAAACATAACCTCACTTTTTAGATAACCCGTTTAACAATATTTACGCACGATGTGGACATAGATGGATTCGTTTTGGGGCACAGGCACTTGCAAATACTTCCTCGGGGGTAGAACTGAGAGGTTGGTGGTGTTTAACGCGTTGTGGAAATGAAATCGGCGCATTGTCTGGCGGTCGACCGGCGAGCGTTATTTCTATTAAATCACAGCACGAAATAACCTATTAATGGCACTTTTCACACGCGGAAAATTCTCGCGGACGCGATTTTCACCATCACAGACGCCCCGCAGATGATATTTCAACAATTTTGATCGAATTTCGTCGACACTCGGGCCGAGTCTTCCGCCATGACGGCCACTGTCATTTCACTTTCGTTACCGGTGTTGCCGGTTTTGTCAGCGAGGGGCACCGAGCAGGGTAGAAAATTCTCCAATTTTTTTAAATTTCGTTTAAAGATGGTAAACGACGTTGAATCTTTACAAAAATCGCGTAGTTTGTTGATGTTGAACCAATTTATGGGATAAAAGTATTTTTGGATATTTTTCGTATGAAATATAAATAAAATGAAATTGTACCTGGAGTGTACGCGAACCGGCAATTATTGGTTTTGTTGAGAAATTGTTCCATCGACGCGCACCACTCGGCCACGGCTGAGGTCGATTTTCCGCGTAAATATTGACATTCCGGGACCCGAAAAATTTTCAAATTTCGACATTTTTTTTGAAATACATGGCATTCTTGGATCGCAGCGAAAACACGCCTAAGCCGTATGCGACAATTATTAGTATGCTCCGGCGAAAGAAAAATGTAAAAAAATCTAAAAATGTGCATTTCTATAGACTATTCCTTGCGTTCCTCAGCCGCCTTTAATCTATACGCGAGTTACAATTATATATATAAGGACTAGCAGCCGGTACCCGTTTTCCAAACGGGTCCTCCGGAGAATAAAGAAAACTTTATTTGATTCGCAAGTATAAAAAGAAAAATTTAGGCTATTTTAATGGGCCATTGCTGTCGAAAAAGAATGACCGGCGTCACAGCATGCGGAACTTGGGAAAGCTCGCTTCGCGAGAAAGCTCCGCGGACCGCGAGGAGGTTAAGGGACTGTGATAGGCTCGCTTCGCTCGCTGGCAAAAGACTTTAAATAACTCGCTTCGCGAGAGAGCTCCGCGGACCGCGAGTTGGTTCAGGGACTGTGATAGGCTCGCTTCGCTCACTGGTTTGTTAACCTAGTGTGTGAAAGGCAAAAGACTTTAAATAACTCGCTTCGCGAGAAAGCTCCGCGGACCACGAATTGGTTCAGGGACTGTAATAGGCTCGCTTCGCTTGCTAGTTTGTTAAGCTAGTGTGTAAAAGGCAAAGGACTTTATATAACTCGCTTCGCGAGAGAGCTCTGCGGACTGCGAGTTGGTTCAGGGACTGCAATAGGCTCGCTTCGCTCGCTAGTTTGTTAACCTAGTGTGTGAAAGGTAAAGGACTTTATATAACTCGCTTCGCGAGAGAGCTCCGCGGACCGCGAGTTGGTTCGGGGACTGTAATAGGCTCGCTTCGCTCGCTAGTTTGTTAACCTAGTGTGTGAAAGGTAAAGGACTTTATATAACTCGCTTCGCGAGAAAGCTCCGCGGACCCCAGAAGGTTCAGGGACTGTGATAGGCTCGCTTCGCTCGCTAGTTTGATAACCTAGTGTGTGAAAGGCAAAGGACTTTAAATAACTCGCTTCGCGAGAAAACTCCGCAGACCGCGAGTTGGTTCAGGGACTGTGATAGGCTCGCTTCGCTCGCTAGTTTGATAACCTAGTGTGTGAAAGGCAAAGGACTTTAAATAACTCGCTTCGCGAGAAAGCTCCGCGGACCGCGAGTTGGTTCAGGGACTGTGATAGGCTCGCTTCGCTCGCTAGTTTGATAACCTAGTGTGTGAAAGGCAAAGGACTTTAAATAACTCGCTTCGCGAGAGAGCTCCGCAGACCGCGAGATGGTTCTGGGACTGTGATAGGCTCGCTTCGCTCGCTAGTTTGTTAACCTAGTGTGTGAAAGGCAAAGGACTTTAAAGACCTCGCTTCGCGAGAAAGCTCCGTAGACCGCGAGATGGTTCTGGGACTGTAATAGGCTCGCTTCGCTCGCTAGTTTGTTAACCTAGTGTGTGAAAGGCAAAGGACTTTAAATAACTCGCTTCGCGAGAAAGCTCCGCAGACCGCGAGATGGTTCTGGGACTGTGATAGGCTCGCTTCGCTCGCTGGTTTGTTGATCTAGTGTGTGAAAGGCAAAGGACTTTAAATACCTCGCTTCGCGAGAAAGCTCCGCAGACTGCGAGATGGTTCAGGGACTGTGATAGGCTCGCTTCGCTCGCTAGTTTGTTAACCTAGTGTGTGAAAGGCAAAGGACTTTAAATACCTCGCTTCGCGAGAAAGCTCCGCGGACCGCAAGTTAGTTCAAGGACTGTAATAGGCTCGCTTCGCTCGCTAGTTTGTTAAGCTACTGTGTGAAAGGCAAAGGACTTTAAATACCTCGCTTCGCGAGAGAGCTTCGCGGGCCGCGAATTAATTTAGGGACTGCAATAGGCTCGCTTCGCTCGCTGGTTTGTTGACCTAGAGTGTGAAAGGCAAAGGACTTTATATAACTCGCTTCGCGAGAGAGCTCCGCGGACCGCGAATTGGTTCAGGGACTGCATTAGGCTCGCTTCGTTCGCTAGTTTGTTAAGCTAGTGTGTGAAAGGCAAAGGACTTTAAATAACTCGCTTCGCGAGAGAGCTCCGCGGACCGCGAATTGGTTCAGAGACTGTAATAGGCTCGCTTCGCTCGCTAGTTTGATAACCTAGTGTAAGAAAGGCAAAGGACTTTAAATACCTCGCTTCGCGAGAAAGCTGCGCGGACCGCGAATTGGTTCAGGAACTGCATTAGGCTCGCTTCGCTCGCTAGTTTGTTAACTTAGTGTGTGAAAGGCAAAGGACTTTAAATAACTCGCTTCGCGAGAAAGCTCCGCAGACCACGAATTGGTTCAGGGACAGTAATAGGCTCGGTAGTTTGTTAACCTAGTATGTAAAAGGCAAACGACTTTAAATACCTCGCTTCGCGAGAGCTCCGCGGATCGCGAATTGGTTCAGGGACTGTAATAGGCTCGCTTCGCTCGCTAGTTTGTTAACCTAGTGTGTAAAAGGCAAAGGACTTTAAATACCTCGCTTCGCGAGAGAGCTCCGCGGACGGCGAGAAATTAATCACCGGCAGATTAAATGAATTTTCTCCTTTCAGTAGGAATTCACTGCATATCAAATACATTTCTCTATTCGTATTCCATTAGATTTTCTGATTTTTTAAAACTATTTTACCATTGGTCAATTATATTTCACATTTAATAGGATTGTTAAAATAAATATTAGCAATAAACTAACAGGATATTGTATATAGGAAACAATTCTGAATTAAGTAATACATATAAAAATGTCCAATAGAAAATTATTTTATTTACAGGGTACATTCTAATGTATATAACAAATAAATAATAATATAACATTCAGTTATAATTTATACATTAAGCAATTAAACATAATAACGACATAAAATAACGGGAATAATATTTTCTTAAAATGTTTTTTTTTATGAAAAAATGTAATAAAAATAAAAATATAGATATAATTATTATTGTTTTCAGTGCCGAATAAATCATTTATATACATAAATATAATTATAATTTATTTTTTTGTAACTTACAAATAATCTTATTTAATTGCGTTTTGAAAATGTTACTTTCACAAAAGGATTAGGTGGAAGCTAGAGGGCTGGAAATTGTGTCTTAACTTTTAATTTAAAATGAACAATCAATGAAAAAAAAAATAAGTTGTCATTGAAACATATACTATTTTTAAATAATAGAATTATAGTCTTTCATTATTATTTTCTTATAAATAAAATTGTTTTTTATTAAAATAACATAAGAAAAATATTATATAATTAATTTATCAATAAAACACACATAACATTATTAGATTATATATATAATTTTGAAAATAGATATTGAAAATAAAAAAAAACAATTAAATCATATTTACATTTTGTATTAATAACAATACATACACAACAATAGGTATATCAATAATATTTAATAAATTATTTAAGTGCATTTAAATATATAACCCTATATCTGAAAAGGTAGAAAGGGTCACGGTCAATGAATATATATCATATATACTACTATACTATATATAATACATGCGAAAAAAAAAAAAAATCCTGATTATGAAATAAATTAAATTGTGTAATATTCAATTAATATTTTTTGTGAGACTGTTTGGTGGGTGAATTACCAATTTTGTTATCAGAATGTTTCTCTTACAAAAATTGACAATGAATTAAATCAATTTTGACACTGAAAACATTCTTTGTGTTAAAATAATATATGAAACATTGTGATTGAAAAATATCTAAATTTGATTAATCAATTATTCAAAATTTATAAAAAATGAAAAACGTCACAATTGAAAATTCTAAATATTGGAAATGAATGAATCAATAAAATAGACAAAATAAAAATATGTCATTGAACAAATATTTAAATGCACCAAAAAATATTCAATTTAAACAAATAAAAACATTTTAATGAATAAACTTTTTTACTTTGTTTGTATGTATAACTCGGATTGTTTTACTGTCGATTATAATTATCAATTAATGACAGGCTAAGATTATTGAAACTATAGTCAACAATAAAACAATGCGAGTTATACATACAAACAAAGTAAAAAAGTTTATTCATTAAAATATTTTTATTTGTTTAAATTGAGTATTTTATAAGCCTCAACAATTATCAACATAAAAACATCATATGAAACAAATAACAATAAATAAATAGGTTCAAATTACATTAAACAATTCATACTAAATACTCTTTTCACTATATTTGATTTATACTTCGAATTTACACTTATCACTAATATCTTGGACGATATTAATGATGCGTGGTCCAATTCCAAGTATACATCTAAAAAAAAAATAGTGAAAGGAGTTTTTGGTGATTTCAAAGAAATTAAAACTTTACATCAAACAAATATAAAAACAAAATACTTGCATAGAAGCAGGTTTGAGTACAGTTATAAGTGCAGAGTAAAATGAAGAAAAAATAATTTTAAGTCCACTTAAACATAACCACACAAAAATAACAATAAAAATAATTCGTTTTAATTACATTTAAGAGTAAACATCAAATATTCTCTTCAAATATTTTTTTTTTTGATACACACACCTAGTTTACAAAAAAAAAATAGATGAAAAGGGTATTTAGTGGCTACCTAATTTAAATGTAATTGAAACACTGACAATTACATTTTACAAACAATATACATAAATAAATACAGAATGTTGAACAGGGATAAGGTCATACAATTAATCTACTCGTCACATTAAAAAAATGTCTTCTGCACCAAACATGATAATAATTATTTTAAATATTGTACATAATATAATATTAAAACAATTACTAAAATGCATTGATAATATTTAATGTCTGTAACAGTCCAAATATTATCACCAGAAGATAGTTATGTGCCATTAGCAAGTAAATATAATGGAAGTAATATTAAGCATCCTAAATCTATTATATTCATGTACTTTTGAACGATAAATGAAATTCAATAAAGAATTACATTTTCCGTTTAATCGTTCACTTTTATAATGGTTTTAGGTTACCATTTTGTAATGCAATATATTTATCAGTTTTATTAAACCAACAAATACATTGCAATACATACAATATTCAAAAATTCATGTCTTAAATATAAGGATAAATTATAGTAAGAAGAAAGCATATTGAACAGTTAGAGGAATGTTTGTAATGTTAAATGCTTGTCAACATAAAATTTGTAATGCAAATATGTAACTGTAATCACAATAAAATATAAAAAAACAAACAAATGTGAATGTCTTAGTCGGTCAAAAATATTTGAATTTTAAAAGTCAACTTAAGTGAAATATAAATGATACCTTTATGTTGTTAGAATGTAGAGGATGGTTGGAAAAAGGGATTAAAAACAACTTTGAGAAATATGACTGATGCAGAAAGAAGCGGGAGAAAATTTAAAAAAATGACTGATGTAATTAAATTCAGTTGCGTATACATTCCCGATAGACAATGTTACGTGTATTCCTCCCAGGACAATATACATAAAGATTTCTCGGATCAGAGACTCGAGAAAGGGCCACATATAATTGGCCATGGGAGAAAACTGAATTTCTTAAGTCAACGCCTGCAATTCTCATTGTTTGTCCTTGTGACTTGTTAATAGTCATTGCGTAACAGACAGACACTGGGAATTGCAAACGTTTAAACTCGATAGGATAATTGGAGCTGATGAGAGGGATTCTAGGTATAAAAACTGATTCTCCCGCTGCACATCCTGTCAACACAACAGCATCAATTATATTTCTTTGTAACGCCCTAACTCGTAATCGAGTTCCATTACAGAGCTTCGGCGCGTTTAAATTTCGAAGAAGCATGATCGGTACGCCAACTTTAAGTCGAATTTCATGCATAGGAAAACCAGGCAAAGCAATGGAATCCAGGAACTCGATTGGAAACTGCACTGCATTGTCTTGATCGATCAAAGTGTTGACCGACGTATACACGATTTCCTCCACAGGCAATTCGTTCAAAATTGACGCGTTGATCATTTGGGCTAAAATGTTGGTCGGACACAAAATCGCCCGCTCTGTCAAAAAAACGTCCGTCTGTTCATTGAGTAATCTAATGTCCCCATAAACCCTATCGATGAGCATATCGACTGACTCAACTATCTGACATATATCCTCAGAGAGGAGTATACAATCAGATTCCGTCGTAGCCATGACACCCTCACCGATTCTTATTAAATTGTCCGCAAACTGTCTACGAATCGGATCCACGTCCCCTAAAAGTACTCTCACGTTAATCGAGAGAGTCAACTCGCGAACCATGGGCCATATAAGTGACTGTCGTACTGTCGCCAAAACTTGATCTGCTCTCGTACCCTGAACTACAACCGGTAGCGTCTGTCTAAAGTCTCCTGCGAAAAGAAAACAGATTCCCCCCATCGGCAGATCAACGTTTCTAATGTCCCTTAAAGTTCTGTCAATGGCATCGATGGCTTTTCGGTTTGCCATTGTACACTCATCCCATACTATGAGTGCACAATCCCTAATCGCGCGGCCCGTTGCGTCCGACCGTCTGATGTTACAAACCGGTGTATCATTCGTCTCCAGGTTCAATGGGATTTTGAAAGTGGAATGAGCTGTTCTACCTCCAGGCAAAAGGGTAGCAGCTATTCCCGAAGAAGCTACTGCAATGGCAACGCGACCTTCTGCTCTTACTGTTGCCAGAATTAAATTTAATAAAAAAGTTTTACCCGTGCCACCTGGTGCATCCAAAAAGAAAAGTGAAGGTCGCTGGGAGTTAAGTGAATCAATTACTTGGCGATATACATTGGTTTGCTCATCATTTAGCCTTTCAATGTTGTCGGCGACAAATTGTGCCAACTGTATGGGATCGAATGTAAAATCTGTTTCGAATACGTCACCGGTAACAAAACTTTCAGCAATTGGGTCTACTGCTGGCAGACCGTAAATGGAGAGTTCTTGGCCACCGATGGCGTAAACGATACACTGAATTTTGTGAAGGCATTCATTATAAATACCTGATCTATCAATATTATCATCCGCTTCAGGATGCTGCCTAAGAAAACGGCGCAAACCGTCTTCTGAAAAATTATTACGAAATCTATCCCATAAAATTCTCGCATTAGATGGATTACCGAACACCAAAATTACTGCAAACAAATGACGCAACTTGGAAGGCCTATCAGAGATGCAGGCATCTTCGATAGTGTCGATCCAGTGCGAATCATCCACCAGTAATCCCAGTGCCCTGCAAGCCGCCTGATACGATGGATGGACAATGCCATCGATTGTACGCAATTCTAAAAAGCTGGTGGGACCCCTAACCCTATGCAGAAGCATTCGGAGATAATAACATTCTGCATTACGTGGATGAATCGTATACACACGTCCAATCACATGAGCACGTCGGATGTCTGGAAATCCTTGGACTGGAGTACCTCTTACTCTACGCTCAAACACGTTACGTCGAGCATTAAAAGTAAAATATTTGGGCACATCACAGTACAACAACGTCCTGGCAAAATTATCCTCAGCGCAAAGGCTAAAGAATGCCATGAGAGTGGTCGCACGTGGATTCTCTAATCGATGCCTTATTTCGGCATCATCCTCACGAAAATAAACCCGTTGACCGTTCTCAAGATGAACGGCTAAATGAACAACGGGGGGGTGCCTTTTGTGAATAGGGAATGCCAAGATTCTCCACGCAGCTTCAGAAGTGCTGATGTATCTTCCACTTTGGTACATCAACACTTCATCGTTACGATTTTGAATCTCGACACATGCCTGATCACTCCCCTTGTTAACGTATTTACATACGTATTTAATCGAATTAATCTGATGAACGATTTCCACATTAATGTGGCATTTAAAAATCCTAAGGAGGACTGGCGAATAAGGAACCACCCATCGGTTGTCCAGGATAAAAGGTTCCCCTCGCACTTGAATTTCTGTAGAAGACCCTCCTAAACCCGGTTCTCTGCGACGGTAAAGAGGATATCCGTTTTCGCTAGTTACCGTTTCCGGTAAAAAGCGTCGCGGATATTTCTTAGCACACCGACCATTCAACATACAGACCGAATTTGGATTGATGGCTCCGCAAGGCCCGTGAATCATTTGACTTTTGACGATGTAAAATAATTCCGGATCCGCGTCGGCATCAGGCAACTCGGCCGATATTATATGGTCAATGTGTTCCTGCCTAATAGGGCTTTCCAGCCAAACTAATAAATGAGAGTGAGGTAATCCTCGTTTCTGCCATTCAACAGTATACATGTAGCAGAGAACCCTACCAAACAGATTAAATTGGATCAAAAGATCCATTAATTTCTTTAATTTTAAATTAAAGACCCTAGCCACAACATCGTGCCTGTCCTTAAACCTCTGACCAGGCAAAAGATGGGAAGAAATTTCTTCCCAACCAGGATTGCACGTAATTGTAATAAATAGATGTGGACGTCCGTATTCACGGATATAACAAAAAGCGTCCTGAGTACGTTCGTGCATATATCGATTGCCTCCAGTAAAAGACGACGGTAAAATTACCATTTGACCCAATTCTGTCGGATCAGCACCTTGATTAATTTCATCACGAAGATGAACGTAATCTTCGGCACGAAGTCTTCGCTGATTATTGCGAATGAAATTCAACCTCTCAGACTCAATTTTTGCGTACATATCGACCCAATACTGGTTAGTAAGATTCCTGAACCAATGAATTGTATTGGGTGATCGCGCTCTAAACATCAGACGGTAGCAGTAGAACTGCATTGCAGAAACCGTCTTGCGATGATTCACAACACCAAGGATGGGATCGAATTGGGGTATTGAGAGATTATACCCGTCTTCTCCTCTGCTAAAAATGATCGGATATTGAAGAGCATCATACGAACGATGTGTCTCTGTGACTCGCGACAAACTATTGTCACGGAATCTCAGAACCACATCTCTCGGACCATGCTCTTCTCCTAACATGATGACAGCTACTTCGTCATAAAGGGGCGCATTGTAGCGCCCCGGATGAGCTTGTGCCGGCCTCCTATCTGCATGAATAACTAAACGATAATTATCGTTATTGTTGGGAGTTATTTCTAACGCATACTTAAAACTAAGTATATATGGATTAAGCCTCATAAGCATTTGTTGGATAGCCGGCAACAATTGGGCGTCCACGTGAAAATTACGTGCTCTAAGATCGGCTTGTGCCTGATCATCACCCATAAAATATATTTGTAAAAATCTTGCTTCACGATGAGCTACGGGAAGCAATGAACCTATCTGATGATAAACTTGGCCCTGAACCTTGAAAGTTAACATTTGTGGATCATTGGCGCCAATTTGAGTGGCACCAAAAGAAGTCATTGTAAAGGCCGAATTGTACGACCTAGTATGACTAAGGAATTGAGCAGATTGGGGATGCTCACCTGAGATAAGACTTTTCAAAGGTTCAGGGGCCTCATCAATATCAGCGAGTCTAATTTTCCCACCAGCACAACAAATATTGGAAGATTCCAATGACCACCTAAGCGCACAACAAAATCGACATTCAATAATTCTGTTACCAACAGCCGACAAACGACTATAATCCTCTTCAGGATTATAGTTGAATCCCATGGCTATTGGCCGAACCAAAACGTCCTGATCTGGGATGACTTCCACAACAGGAAGAGAAATATCCTGTATGACATCATCGCCAGTAGCAAGAAGATTTGGCTCGTCATTTACATTAACCAAAACGTCCTGATCTGGGATGACTTCCACAACAGGAAGAGGAATATCCTGTATGACATCATCGCCAGTAGCAAGAAGATTTGGCTCGTCATTTACATTAGCTGCTTCCGTTATATCTACTGGTAATGGGTCTCCTACCTCATCATCTGGCGATAATATTCCAAATTCAATAATTAATGCGTCAACGTCAATCGGTTGTGGTGGTCGTATACCCTGTTCAACATTTTGCAGCGTTGACGATGCTTGAAGAGTAGGAGCAGGCAGGGACAGTGTGGCCGCAGGTTCCACCGGTGGCTGCGTCTGCATTCGTCCAGCTGAAATAAGGACACTATTATTATTGCATAAATTATTTAAAAATTTTATTTATATAATTGAAAATTGTATCTTCATATATATTTTAATGTATTAATTGTATAATGTTCTTTATTGATTAAAAAAACCTAATGATTAAATTTTATTTCCGTTTACTTTGTCTTTAAACATATGATGTTTAATAAATGCTCTGTAGTACTACAAATAACTAAACTCACCTGGTATAGAATGTGTTTCTGGTGTTCGATTACGCAGGCTTCGTCGCAATCCACTTTCAGTCGCTGATAAGCCACCTTAATTAAAAATGAAAAGTATGTTTAAGACTAAAAAATGAAATTTATAATTTAGTAATTTAACATACTTCTTGCTCGGGAGGACCCTGTCATGGGAACAACAAAATCCCCTAGACTTTGTGCAGAATCTAAAAAAAAAAGAATTGTAATGATATTTTTATTATAGCAACTATTTATTATTTATATTTAAAATATTATATACATAATTAAAATTACTTACTGCGTCCTTGAGATGTAGATGGAACAACTACTTCGACTGCGTTTCGAGGAGGAGACCTAGCTAAAATGTTATAATATTTCCGTCATAAAAATGCATTATCGCAATTAATTATTGTATTCACTAATATGGTACTGCTTGTAGATATTAAATAACATACTTTTAGCAAATTTACAAAATATTATATATACAATAACAATTAATTACATATGATCATATTTCAAAAAGATAAAAAAGAAAATATAAATATGTAATGCTTTCAAAAATTTAATGGCATTTTAAGTGAGACTAATTAAATTATAAATGCCTTAAATATTTTTTTTTTAGTTTATTTAATGCTACAATAGAATTTTAATTTATCAAAACAATACGTGATGGTGATCTAATGAAATTTACTTTACAACAATGTTATAATATGAATTGTATTAGTGGCCTCATTTCTAAATATATATCGATTATTATATTTATATAAAACTTGCTTGACTACTAAAGGTGCATAATGTAAAATAATTTTTATATATAGAGGGTAACCCATTATCAAGGAATTCATATTAACTTTATTATTTCAAATGGAACACCCTATATATTAAAAAAAATATTATTTTTTGATAATTTGAGATGGAAAAATGAAATATTGTATACATCCTACAATAACTTGAAATGTAAAATATTTTTATAAAGGGTTCTCCAAAAATAATTTTAAATACTATACTAACTTACTACTTTTCTATATTTTTCTTGAATTATCATAAAATGATACAACTATTTTATTAAGCATCCTATATGCATATCTCTCTATTTATCGAAATACTTCTCATTTTATGGTATTTATATATTTTAACAACGAATTGAATGGTTGAACATAAAAATGAAAGTAATCAAGAATTAAAAATAAAGTAAATTGAAAACAAATGGCAAAAAACTACTATTTTCTATTTATGTATTTCACATTTAAAATTATCACTGCATTGAATATTACTGTCTTAGAATGCTTACAAAATTTTATTTCTCTATCTCAAAAAACAAAAAAGTAATGATTTTTTTATTAATACACCTCTGCAATTGTCAACATTATTAGAAAATCTTTTTTTTTTTCTATGGTAACGGCTAGTCAAAGCTACTAAAAAGTAATCGAATAAAAATATAATATATAGAGTGTTCTATTTAAACTATAAAAGTTGATATCAATTACGTAAAAATGGGTCTCCGTGTATATATGAAAATAATTTTACATTAGCCGTATTCAGAAGTCAAGCAAGTTTTATCAATAAATTAATGGTGACTTTCTAACAATGAGGAAGATATCGAAGACGGGCAGTTCGATGATTCACCCAGTATACTGATCAATTTGAAAATTGAGAAAGATAACATAACCTCGCTTTTTCATATGGTCCGATTTTACAATTGTAAACTCGCGCCATTACATTTCATAATATAACCTCGCTTTTTTGTATGGTGCCAGTACTATAGATAATATTTTTCATTAATTTTAACTTATTAATTAATTAAACACTTAACAATATATCGATTTTTAAGATAATAACTTAATTTTTACTTACCAGAAGATCGGGAAGATGACGAATCGGAAGAATTCCTTCTTTCTTGCCATTTCTTCTTACGTTCGCGTTGTCGCGTTCTACGCGATTCCGTTTCCTCTGGTGTCTCTCTCGAAGTCACTTTACGCTGTGTGAGGCGTGTTCTCTTCTTCGGAGGCATGATTGAAAGACACAATGAAGAAGATGCAAACCGTACAAAAGTACAAATGGAAGTGATCCCACTTTCAAATAACCGTTGGAAATAATCAACCGATCGTATACGAAAACAACCGAAAAGAAGACGAACTACTTTTGGCGCGTCAATACGAACATATTTTGGTATTTACTTTCACTTAATTAATAATTTTGTAATGCTCTGTTTATAAAAAAAAATATGTTTTTTTTTTATAAATATTATAAATTGTTGATTAAACATAGCTTTAATCAAAAATAATTGATTAAACATTTTATTTTGCAAAATTATTTTTAAACTAATATGCTTGATAAGATGAAACAGCAAGGGACATTTTTGTTTCATCTTGATTGTATTAATATTTCTGTTGAGTGAGGTAAATTACTTATGAAAATCCTCGGTCTCCAACAATGGTACAGAAAATAATTATTTAAAGCAGTAAATATTTGAAAATAGAGCTAAAAACTTTAAAATATATTTAAACTAAAATATTTGTTGGGAGGAAACAACAATTTTCATGATTGTTTTAATATTTCTGTTGAGCGAGGGAAATATCTTATAAAAATCCTCGGTCTCCAACAATGATACAGAAAATAATTATTTGAAGCAGTAAATATTTGAAAATAGAGCTAAAAACTTTAAAATATATTTAAACTAAAATATTTGTTGGGAGGAAACAACAATTTTCATGATTGTTTTAATATTTCTGTTGAGTGAGGGAAATATCTTATGAAAATCCTCGGTCTGCGGCAATGGTACTGAAATTTATTATTTGAAGCAGTAAATATTTGAAAATAAAGCTAAAAATTTTAAAATATATTTAAACTAAAATACTTGTTGGGAAGAAACAACAATTTTCATGATTGTTTTAATATTTCTGTTGAGTGAGGGAAATAACTTATGAAAATCCTCGGTCTCCAACAATGATACAGAAAATAATTATTTGAAGCAGTAAATATTTGAAAATAGAGCTAAAAACTTTAAAATATATTTAAACTAAAATATTTGTTGGGAGGAAACAACAATTTTCATGATTGTTTTAATATTTCTGTTGAGTGAGGGAAATAACTTATGAAAATCCTCGGTCTCCAACAATGATACAGAAAATAATTATTTGAAGCAGTAAATATTTGAAAATAGAGCTAAAAACTTTAAAATATATTTAAACTAAAATATTTGTTGGGAGGAAACAACAATTTTCATGATTGTTTTAATATTTCTGTTGAGCGAGGGAAATATCTTATAAAAATCCTCGGTCTCCAACAATGATACTGAAATTTATTATTTGAAGCAGTAAATATTTGAAAATAGAGCTAAAAACTTTAAAATATATTTAAACTAAAATACTTGTTGGGAAGAAACAACAATTTTCATGATTGTTTTAATATTTCTGTTGAGCGAGGGAAATATCTTATAAAAATCCTCGGTCTCCAACAATGATACAGAAAATAATTATTTGAAGCAGTAAATATTTGAAAATGGAGCTAAAAACTTTAAAATATATTTAAACTAAAATATTTGTTGGGAGGAAACAACAATTTTCATGATTGTTTTAATATTTCTGTTGAGTGAGGGAAATAACTTATGAAAATCCTCGGTCTACGGCAATGGTACTGAAATTTATTATTTGAAGTAGTAAATATTGGAAAATAAAGCTAAAAATTTTAAAATATATTTAAACTAAAATATTTGTTGGGAGGAAACAACAATTTTCATGATTGTTTTAATATTTCTGTTGAGCGAGGGAAATATCTTATAAAAATCCTCGGTCTCCAACAATGATACAGAAAATAATTATTTGAAGCAGTAAATATTTGAAAATGGAGCTAAAAACTTTAAAATATATTTAAACTAAAATATTTGTTGGGAGGAAACAACAATTTTCATGATTGTTTTAATATTTCTGTTGAGTGAGGGAAATAACTTATGAAAATCCTCGGTCTACGGCAATGGTACTGAAATTTATTATTTGAAGTAGTAAATATTGGAAAATAGAGCTAAAAACTTTAAAATATATTTAAACTAAAATATTTGTTGGGAGGAAACAACAATTTTCATGATTGTTTTAATATTTCTGTTGAGCGAGGGAAATATCTTATGAAAATCCTCGGTCTACGGCAATGGTACTGAAATGTATTATTTGAAGCAGTAAATATTTGAAAATAAAGCTAAAAATTTTAAAATATATTTAAACTAAAATACTTTTTGGGAAGAAACAACAATTTTCATGATTGTTTTAATATTTCTGTTGAGCGAGGGAAATAACTTAGGAAAATCCTCGGTCTGCGGCAATGGTACTGAAATTAATTATTTGAAGCAGTAAATATTTGAAAATAAAGCTAAAAATTTTAAAATATATTTAAACTAAAATACTTGTTGGAAGGAAACAACAATTTTCATGATTGTTTTAATATATCTGTTGAGCGAGGGATATATCTTATAAAAATCCTCGGTCTCCAACAATGATACAGAAATTAATTATTTGAAGCAGTAAATATTGGAAAATAGAGCTAAACATTTTAAAACATATTGCAACTTGTACTTGTTTTTCAAATGAGTCTGTGTATTTTAGTGGAAGAAATTTTAGTTGATATTGAAGCCAAATTGTGGAATGTCAGAGTAGTGGAGTTTGTGTTTTGGAGGGTTAGTAGACCAATGTCTGTGTGTGTGGCTGTGTGTCGATGTTTCTTTGTGTGTTGTGTGTTTCCGCGATAGCGCATAAACGGCTAAATGGATTAAACCCAAACTTTATATCAAAGCTTTATATAACAGTGGAATGATCTGAAAAGCTTTTGGTTAGAATCAAAACTCATTAAGTGCAACTTTACTCTTAGCAATTTTTCATTTTTTATTTCGGATAAAACATTATTTCAAATAAAAGTTGTAGATCATGAAAAACCATTTAGTTTTTGTTAAAAACTTCTTATTATAGGACCTTTAGTTTTCATTTTATAAGCGAAAGAATTTCGTCTAACTTATAAATTCGCTTAAAAATAAACAATTATTTTTGGGAAACTATTTTGATCGTGAAAATTTTCGAAACGCCAATTTCAAAAAATATGCACGTTTTGCAACTTTACTCTTAGCAATTTTTCATTATTTAATTCGGATAGAAAAATGTTTCAAATAAAAGTTTTAGATCTTGGAAAATAAATAATTTCTGTTATAAAACTTTTATTGTAGGACCTTCGGATTTCATTTTATAAGCGGAAGAATTTCGTTTAATAAGTAATAAGTCATTTATGTATTTAGGTATAATTATAATTCACTAATAATATCTTATAACCCCGTTTCAAAAATGTTACGAAGCATTGTACACAGATTGTAAACGGGCGAACAAAGCACGATCAAATACTGAACGCCGACACTCGACGTCGTGCGAGAGGAGTGTATCAGATACGCGCTATCTGTCTGGCAGCCAGTACCCGTTTGGAAAACGGGTTTTCCGGAGAATAAAGAAAACTTTATTTGATTCGCAAGTCTAGAAAGAAAATTTTAGGCCATATTAATACTGCCATTGCAGTTGAAAAAGAATGACCGGCGTCACAGCATGAGGAACTTAGGAAAGCTCGCTTCGCGCGAAAGCTGCGCAGATCGCGAGTAGGTTCAGGGTCTATTTCAGGATCGCTTCGATCGCTGGCAAAAGATTTTAAATAACTTATGCGTAGCGTAACGTGCACACATGTAAATCGAGTGAGCAGTGCCGGCGAACGAAACGTGCTCGCAAGCTAAACGCCGACTCCGAAGCGCGCTCTCTTTCCCAACGTTACCTGCCTGGTATAAACCTAAACACCCTCTCGCAAGCCATGTGTTCCTGATACTGAATTTCTTGCGAAGAAAACGCGAAGTGCTCGCACAAAGGGTATAAAATAATTGAAAAGTCAATGAATTTCTTCTTCGCTATTAAAAAGTGTGTTTTTTGGGGGTGTTTGGAGGGCCGCCGGAACGATTGGCGTAGTACTTTTGTCATTGTGTGCAATGTAAATGCGATTTTCGTTGATCACGTTTGAATTTGGCGCTCACACACACACACACACACACACACACACACACACACACACACACATTTTCGCGAAATTTCAAACATTCATCACGCCGTTATCCGAAGGCAGATTTCATCGCCAAAGGTACCGTTCTAATCGTCGCGATGGAATCTGTACATTTTTGTGGATCGGAGACGGTAATTCGGTGATGTGAAAAAAATTGAGGTTAGTGTAGTGAGCGGCGCCGCGTGACGTATACAAAATCGACGCGACCCTCTGAGCCGACCGCTTTTTGTTGTAAACAAACAATTTATCCGCGCGAAAATTGACATTCTGGGATTTGAAAAAGAGGCGATTTTCGAGAATTTTTTTTAAATACTTCCCGTTTAAGGATCCCGAAAGGAATGCGTCGTTGACAACAAATCCCATCTCAACTATAATCCTAATGAGGAATAAACGAAAAATATGAAAATATGTTGATTTCTATTAAATGTTACCGGAGTTTCACGGCCGCCTTGGATCTATACGCTAGTTACGATTTTATATATATAGGAGACTAGTAGCCGGTACCCGTATTCCATACGGGACCCTGTATTTTGGTAGAGGGAATTTTAGTTGATCCTCGAGCCGAATTAAGGAATGTCAGAATGGTAGGCGAGTTTATAGTTTGGAGGGTTAGTAGGTCAATGAGAGAGCGTAGTAAACACGAGTATGAAAAAAGTGTAGTAAAGGTAGTTTAATTTTATGATGATATTTTGGTGTATGAATCAACAATTAAATATCTTTTTTTAATAAAATATCACTTGGACAGATTAAAATTGTTGTATTTTATTGATCATTTGGTTACTAATAAATGTACAATAATTTCATTGTGATGGATCGAAAAGCAAAATAATATACAAATTAAGTTCAAATATTTCCATTATTATTATTAGTAAAAAAACTATATCGACTTCGTTGTTTGTGTTAGATTGTAGATTGATATTTTTATACCTTAATAGGCATTGAGTTTTTATTGAAATTGTTGATTGTTATTGTAAGGTGGTTCCATTATCCAGAAGCCATTTTTTTACGTTTTTACATTTGTCGTAGCAATTAACAGATTTTTTTACAAAAAAGGACTCATCAAAGTGTATAAAATAGTCTTAGTAGCGGCTTTACTTTCTCAAAAGTTACAATCGACAAAGGACTGATTCATGGTTACATTTAATAAAGAGAAAGTTTATAAAACGTTATAAATGTAAATTAAGCAAAATTTTGCAAATTAAAGTTAAAAATATCAAGATGTGTAACATAAGTGTATTGTGTTTCTTATAAATATAAGGGTCGCAGTCTGGCTGATGAAACTAAAAGAAAAAATAGATATTAGTAACAAAGTAATTTGAAAAAATATCGCTTACTTTAAATAATGTGGTCCCATTGTAGCTGATGTATGTTAATAGTTTGGTTTACCTTTCAATTTTAATTTGAAAGTATGTTTTAATTTTTAATGCAGTATAATTTATTAAATATAATGCATAAACATTAAGGCAGAATGTATTATTCGGATTATATGCAATTTAACATACAAATTGTATGTATGTTAAGTTATATATAATGCACTGAGGACTCGTTTATTACATGCAACCCTATATACAAAATTTAAATAAATTGTGATAAAATATTTCTAAAGCAATTAAGCAATTTTAATTTAATGTTTATTATTAATATAATTAATTAGAAAATTAAATAGCAGAAATCCTTACACGGAATAGAAAAGAACTGGTGGGTCGTTTAAATTATGTGGTGCTAGCAGAGTGCCGGATTGTTACTCACACAGCTGAATAACGCAAGGTCGTTATAGATGATCCTGTCATCATTTCCCATTTACACCTAAAATTTCACAAAACATGTTAAAATAGTTGGACTTATATTTGTATTGTTTGAATTATCAATAAAAATTAAAAAAAAAAATAATAAAGAATTAATGCAAGAGAAATTTAAAGTTAGAACATTTTAAAAATAATCTTTAGATAAATACTAATAATATTAGAAAATGACGTAATCAATGTTAAGTAAATAATTACTGTCATTAATGGAATTAAATCAAAATAATTATAATGGAATGGAATTACTTACAGACAATTAATATTAATTTTTTATCATGAATGGTTTAAGGTAGTGAATGTATTTTGCTCCATCCTATATTAATCCATATGAGTTTTCCTTCTTCTGGTCATCCATTTTCCATCCAGACCTAATACAAATTTAGAGAGAATTTATAATTGAAATATATCTGATGTATCAGAATGTTTATTGATTGCTTAATCTTGAATGAATTGAAAGTATACGGCCTTTGAAACATTTAAGGCAAGGGAACCATTGAGCAAAAAACACTGTATCTATCACACGTATTATATGCAATTCAACGTACACATTTTTTTTTATGTTAAGTTAGCTATAATACAATGGACATATGTATATTATATGCAACTCGATATACATAGTAAAATTAAATATTTTACATTATTTAGTAATAATAAAGATTTGGAGCTTTGTAAGTGAAAGAATAAAAAAAGAATACTTACCACTATTATGCATTTCCTCTGTCTTATGCTTTATTTCCGTGGCACCACAGACCCATTGGGCCTTGACCTTCCTAAATCACCTCTATTAATCTATATTCATTGTCGCTTTTCTCTAATTCCTAGATCTCACTGGTTCTTCGTTGACTTTTTTTGTATCTTGTCGTAGGTCCTCCTCTTCTTTTTGTCTTTTCAATTCGTCCATTGTCTGAACCTAAAATTTAAAAATAAACATAGTAAATAAATTGAATATACAATGTATAACATTTTTTAAATCAATATCTATTAAACAATAACTTGAAAAATAATAAACTTAACAAAAATGAGCTAAAGGGTTTTAAATTTAATATAGTTTCATTTTTTTCCCACTATTAATTTAAATGATTTTTTCTGACGGATTAGAAAATTTCAAAGTAATTCCCCTTAAAAAAAAAAACATTTCAAAAATAAAATAAAAGTGTAATTAAATGATCCTGATAATGTGATCTTTTTTCCCATTCACACCTAAAATTATACAAAAACGAACATATGGAATTGGAAAAATATATATTTAGAGGATTTTATCGATTATGTTTGTTATATAATTATTATTTTACTTCATTTAAAAATGAACTATTAATAAAGACATGGTAATAAAGGTAAAGTAAACAATTAATGATTTTCATAGATAAAGTGAAAAATGATATTTAGAATGGTGCAAATTTATGAAATGATAAATTTCACAGGAAAAAAAAAATGACTTGAAAAAAAAAAATGTTGAAAATGTGTAATTAATCAAGTTAAAAATTAATATCTCAGCTTATGATGGGGCAAAGAAAATGCAAACCACATTACTTCATTTAATGAGTATTAAATAAAATACAGATAAGGCACTAAAGATTTTTTCGAAAAAAAAAAAAGTGTTTTACAAAAACCGACCTAATTCGATGGGGGTGCAAGCTAGAGGGCTAAAAATAATTGTCTTGCTAATACAGAAATTAATGATCTCTTTCATTATAGTTTGACCGAAGCTTGATCGGACGGTAACTTTTGTTAATTTTAAATACCTAAAAGTGAAAGTTAACCTATATGACCTTACGCGGGGACAATTGTCCTTAATTAGGTACAATCGTATGTAATGTGAT
This sequence comes from Philonthus spinipes, assembly GCA_963082785.1. Classification (NCBI taxonomy): domain Eukaryota; kingdom Metazoa; phylum Arthropoda; class Insecta; order Coleoptera; family Staphylinidae; genus Philonthus; species Philonthus spinipes. The sequence continues at coordinate 24,134,714 of OY720310.1, read as the reverse complement.
TAAGTGAACTTCATAAATTGTACATACCTACAAATTACATTCCTGGTGTTGTAATGAAATGATGAGGTGCATCTTACACTGGTAAATGGCTGCCCGCTGCGGAGCGATGTAAACGGAGTAGTGCGAGCAGAATGGTCCCGATGTGTGTTTTCTGGCTCGTAGTGTTGACAGGGCAGAAAGTAAACACTTGATTAAAACAACTTCACCATGCAATCATTGATCCATAACCTCGAAATCACGATCTCACTCACAGTACACATATGTTGTAAATTGCCTACCTGCGAGAAGTGTACATCCGATGCGCGCTCTCTCTCGCACTGCTTCCTTGCGTGAGAGCATACAACCTCTCACGTATCATGTGTTCCTGATACCGAATTTTCTGCGTCGAAAACGCGAAGTGCCTCCGGATTAAGCAAAATTTTGCAAATCAAAGTTAAGAATATCAAGATGTGTAATATGAGTGTATTGTGTCTGTTATAAATATAAGGGTCGCAGTCTGGTTGATGAAACTAAAAGAAAAAAAATAGATGTTAGTGAGAAAGTACTTTGAAAAAATACCGCTTAATTTAAATAAAGTGGTCCCATTGTAGCTGAAGTATGTTGATAGTGCCTCCGGATCGAGGTAGAGAATTGAAATTATAATTTAAAAAAATATAAATTAAGCAAAATTTTGCAAATCAAAGTTAAGAATATCAAGATGTGTAATATAAGTGTATTGTGTCTGTTATGAATATATGAGGGTCGCAGTCTGGTTGATGAAACTAAAAGAAAAAAAAATAGATGTTAGTGAGAAAGTACTTTGAAAAAATACCGCTTAATTTAAATAATGTGGTCCCATTGTAGCTGAAGTATGTTGATAGTTTGGTTTACCTTTCAATTTTAATTTGAAAGTGTGTTTTAAATTTTAACGCAGTATAATTTATAAAATATATTGCACAAATATTAAGGTAGAATCATAGAGATAAAGTATTTAGCGGGAAACGCACGCAACGCTATCCAGTGCTCAAGTGGACAACTATTTTCCAAGTTTCAAACCTTTATAAGGTTTTTGAGGTTAGGTTCATATACACACTATAATAAATATAACTAATGGCGGGACTTTTGAACATTTTTCTATTTATAATTTTTTGTTCACTATTTTACTTCAAATTTTACTTCAAATTATTTATATGAAAGTTTTTTTATAAATGTGCTATTTTACAGAAAAAAATATCAGTAGATCATGCAAATAAATAATTGCAATTAATAAAATTATCTAAAAAAAAAAATACATAAAAAATAACATATAAAAACAACAATATTTTTAAGTAAAATATATTAAACTTATAAAAGTATCATTTAACCTGTGATTACATTCATATATTAATTAAAACATGTTAACAACAGTGATAATTTGAATCAATTGATATCTCCCAGCTGGATTATTTTCTGAACTCCTTTCTTTAAAGAATCTAGAAAATTTTGGATGTAAATATTACTTCAAAAACGTCTACGTTAAATATATTTTTTTTCTGATGGAAAATATTGTAAAAAGCTTAAACTATATAATAAAAAATGAGTATTTATAAACCGAAAACCTATCTTGAGAATGCGGGAAATAAATCATATTTATTAATAATTAATTATTGCTCGATTGGTTCATAATTTTAAGTTATACATATTCCTCCAAAAAATATACAATTCATAGAAATTAATAAGCAAACGTATTTTAAACTACAAATAATAACTTACCAGTTGTAGTTTTATAAGGAAAAGTGAATAAACTTCTGACGAATAAAAAAAAAAACTATCAAAACAATCCATGTGATTTACATAAATCAAATTGAAATATGACAAACTGATCCTTATTTAGAACATATTTAATGTTGAATTAAAAGTATAAATGTTTAAGAAATATACCCTAAAGGGCGACAAAAGTCACCAATAATAAATAAATCATTGTAAAAACTCAAAAATAAAGTATTTTAAATTTTCCATTTGAGACTTCAGCGCCTCCAGTGCTCAAGTGGACAACTATAGCCGTGTTTCCCAATTTCCAATATTATCCGACCCCCCCTGGGTAGAATGTATCACGCGTATTATATGCAATTCAACATACAAATTGCATGTATGTTAAGTTACATATAATGCAATGGGGACTCGTATATTACTTGCAACCCGAAATACAATATTTAAATAAATCGTGATAAAATATTTCTAAAGCAATTTTAATTTAATGTTTATTATTAATATGATTAATTAGAAAATTAAATAGGAGAAATCCTTACACGGAGTAGAAAAGAACTGCTGGGTCGTTTAAATTATGTGGTGCTAGCAGAGTGCCGGATTGTTACTCACACAGCTGAATGACGCAAGGTAGTTATAGATGATCCTGTCGTCATCATTTCCCATTTACACCTAAAATTACACAAAACATGTTAAAATAGTTGGATTTATATTTGTATTGTTTGAATTATCAACAAAAATTAAAAAAAAAATGATAATAATTTATAATTGAAATATATCTGATGGATCGATGGATCAGAAGGTTTATTGATTGCTTAATCTTGAATGAATTGAAAGTATACGGCCTTTGAGAAATTTTAGGCAAGGGAACCATTGAGTAAAAAACACTGTGTCACACGTATCATATGCAATCCAACGTACACATTTTTGTTGTATATTAAGTTAACTATAATACAATGGACAAATGTATATTATATGCAACTCGATATACATAGTAAAATTAAATATTTTACTTTATTTAGTAATTACAAAGATTTGGTGCTTTGTACGTCTAAGAATAAAAAAGAATATTTACCACTATTATGCATTTCCTCTATCTTATGCTTTATTTCCGTGGCACCACAGACCTATTGGGCCTTGACCTTCCTAAATCACCTCTATTGATCTATATTCATTGTCGCTTTTCTCTAATTCCTAGATCTCACTGGTTCTTCGTTGACTTTTTTTGTATCTTGTCGTTGGTCCTCCTCTTCTTTTTGTGTTTTCAATTCGTCCATTGTTTGAACCTAAAATTTAAAAATAAACATAGTAAATAAATTGAATATACAATGTATAACATTTTTTAAATCAATATCTATTAAACAATAACTTGAAAAATAATAAACTTAACAAAAATGAGCTAAAGGGTTTTAATTTTAATATAGTTTCATTTTTTCCCCACTATTAATTTAAATGATTTTTTCTGACGGATTGGAAAATTTCAAAGTAATTCCCCTTAAAAAAAGAAACATTTCAAAAATAAAATAAAAGTGTAATTAATTGATCCTGATAATGTGATCTTTTTTCCCATTCACACCTAAAATTATACAAAAACGAACATATGGAATTGGAAAAATATATATTTAGAGGATTTTATCGATTATGTTTGTTATTTAATTATTATTTTACTTCATTTAAAAATGAACTATTAATAAAGACATGGTAATAAAGGTAAAGTAAACTATTAATGATTTTCATAGATAAAGTAAAAAATGAAATTTAGAATGGTGCAAATTTATGAAATGATTAATTTCACAGGAAAAAAAAATGACTTGAAAAAAAAAATATTGAAAATGTGTAATTAATCAAGTTAAATTTAATATCTCAGCTTATGATTTTGTAAATTAAAGTTAAGAATATCAAGATGTGTAATATAAGTGTATTGTATTTCTTATAAATATAAGGGTCGCAGTCTGGCTGATGAAACTAAAAGAAAAAATTGATATTAGTAACAAAGTAATTTGAAAAAATATCGCTTAATTTAAATAATGTGGTCGCATTGTAGCTGAAGTATGTTGATAGTTTTAATTTGAAAGTGTGTTTTAATTTTTAATGCAGTATAATTTATAATGCATAAACATTAAGGCAGAATGTATCATTCGGATTATATGCAATTTAACATACAAATTGCATGTATGTTAAGTTACATATAATGCAATGAGGACTCGTATATTACATGCAATCCTATATACAAAATTTAAATAAACTGTGATAAAATATTTCTAAAGCAATTTTAATTTAATGTTTATTATTAATATAATTAAATAGGAGAAATCCTTACACGGAGTAGAAAGGAACTGCTGGGTCGTTTAAATTATATGGTGTTAGCTGAGTGCCGGATTATTACTCACACAGCTGAATGACGTAAGGTCGTTATAGATGATCCTGTCTTCATCATTTCCCATTTACACCTAAAATTACAAAAAAACATGTTAAAATAGTTGGATTCCTATTTGTATTGTTTGAATTATCAATTAAATTAAAAAAAAATAATAATAATAAAGAATTAATGCAGGAGAAATTTAAAGTTAGAACATTTTAAAAATAATCTTTAGATAAATACTAATAATATTAGAAAATGACGTAATCAATGTTAAGTAAATAATTACTGTCATTAATGGAATTAAATCAAAATAATTATAATGGAATGGAATTACTTACAGACAATTAATATTAATTTTTTATCATGAATGGTTTAAGGTAGTGAATGTATTTTGCTCCATCCTATATTAATCCATATGAGTTTTCCTTCTTCTGGTCATCCATTTTCCATCCAGACCTAATACAAATTTAGAGAGAATTTATAATTGAAATATATCTGATGTATCAGAATGTTTATTGATTGCTTAATCTTGAATGAATTGAAAGTATACGGCCTTTGAAACATTTAAGGCAAGGGAACCATTGAGCAAAAAACACTGTATCTATCACACGTATTATATGCAATTCAACGTACACATTTTTTTTTATGTTAAGTTAGCTATAATACAATGGACATATGTATATTATATGCAACTCGATATACATAGTAAAATTAAATATTTTACATTATTTAGTAATAATAAAGATTTGGAGCTTTGTAAGTGAAAGAATAAAAAAAGAATACTTACCACTATTATGCATTTCCTCTGTCTTATGCTTTATTTCCATGGCACCACAGACCCATTGGGCCTTGACCTTCCTAAATCACCTCTATTAATCTATATTCATTGTCGCTTTTCTCTAATTCCTAGATCTCACTGGTTCTTCGTTGACTTTTTTTGTATCTTGTCGTAGGTCCTCCTCTTCTTTTTGTCTTTTCAATTCAGGGAAGACGTCCCTTCGGGACTCGTGCGAGTGTGCAAAGTTTGAACGGCGTGCGATTTGAGGGAAAAAAGTTGGTCGGTGAGCGTAGCGCACCGGTTCCGGACGGCGGAGGGCAGACGGATGGATAACCTAAATCGACTCGCCGTGACACTGTCAGTGTGACTTTGAAGTTTCTCGGCCTGACGGCGGCCGACCAATGGCGATTGAAAGCGGCAATGCCGTTTAAATTTTCAAAAATAAAATCAATAGCGATGAGGAAAAACGTATTGAAATGGTAAATTTGCACGAAAAAAAGTGACGTGCCGGTGCTAAATACAAAAGTGAGACCTCGCCTTCGGCTCGGGAGATTGCCTGCGGCAATCTGGGGACGGGTCGTGCTCGCTTCGCTCGCAAAATTGAAAAAAAATGACGGAAAATTCGTGGGATTTCTGAGTGGACGTGTCGTGCTGCTGAAAGGCGTGTTTTCTCTGGGGTTTTGAGGTGCGCCGGATCGATTGGCGTACCGCTATTGTCGATGCGGATACTGCACGTGCGATTTTCAGCGATCTCGTTTGAATCGGGCCGATTTGGCGGGCTCACTAACACACACGCACGGCGCTTCCAAACCCTGTAGATTTTGGCGAAATTTCCAACGTTCATCGCTCGGTTATCCGGGGGCCAATTTCATCGCCAAAGGTACGGTACGAATCGGCGCGATGGAATCTGTGGAACTCTGATGATGCGCGCGGCTAATTCGTTGATGGGGAAAATTTTGAGGTTCGTGTAGTGAAAAAAATATTTCGAAAAGGAGACAGTTTGGGGGCGCGAAACCGGACGGAACGTAAAGTACGTGCCCGAATTAGATGAGAATGATGGCCGGCGGTATGGGAAACGGCACGGTGGCGTCGTAAAGAGCGTTGAAAATTTCGTCGAGGCGACGTTTAAAAAATCGCGCGTCCGCCATGATGGAATTTCTTGTCATTTTGGAATTTTTGGAAATTTTTTAAAAATACTTGCCCCCCTCGGATCGAGACGGGAATAGTGTGTTGCCATAAAACGCAATTAATTCTATATTGTGGAAAAGGAAAAAATGAGAAAAATGCAAAGGTGTGGTTTTGTATAAACTCACACCAGATTTTTTTACAACCTTTGATCTTTACCTGCTTTTGGATTTTAGAGTATATGGTGGAGCACATTTATCCATTTTCGTAGATGGTGGATTTCGATCATGGCAGATAATGTATAATGTAGATTGAAAATAATTCTTTCGAAAAAATAATTAATAATCAGTGTGGACGCTTAAGGAGAGGAAAAATAATAGAAAAATAAATCTATTGAAACAATACAAACGTAATTAATACAAAATTTAAATAATCAAAGGGCGAAACGAACGATAATTATCGTTATATCGTTCGTTTTAAGCCAAACTTACTTTAACCTGAGCAATCGGGACGGTGCTTAACCTAATCCGTCGAAAAACAGCTTAACCCAACGTGAATACTAATTTATCTATTGAAATTAATGCAAATTGAAAAAAGACGTCAATTTTTAAGAATTTTTTTTGAGTGGTTATTGAGCTGTGAAACTTTAATGACGCGGTTTTTCTGACTCGGTGATTATTGCAGAATCGTTGGAAAATTTTGTTGGAAAATTTTTTTTTTCAAAAAAACTCCAAAGGGGGGAGTCTTCCTACTGGATTCCCTCTCATTTGCACTAATAACTTTTAAATGTTCTTTCCATCCCACTCGCACCAACGCTTGACATTGCCGGTGACCGATTTGACGACGAAAACGCCCCGTTTCTGCAGTCGAGAATATCTCGCCTCCGGATCGAGGTAGAGAGTTGAAATTTTCAGGGAAGACGTCCCTTCGGGACTCGTGCGAGCGTGCAAAGTTTGAACGGCGTGCGATTTGAGGGAAAAAAGTTGGTCGGTGAGCGTAGCGCACCGGTTCCGGACGGCGGAGGGCAGACGGATGGATAACCTAAATCGACTCGCCGTGACACTGACAGTGACTTTGAAGTTTCTCGGCCTGACGGCGGCCGACCAATGGCGATTGAGAGCGGCAATGCCGTTTAAATTTTCAAAAATAAAATCAATAGCGATGAGGAAAAACGTATTGAAATGGTAAATTTGCACGAAAAAAAGTGACGTGCCGGTGCTAAATACAAAAGTGAGACCTCGCCTTCGGCTCGGGAGATTGCCTGCGGCAATCTGGGGACGGGTCGTGCTCGCTTCGCTCGCAAAATTGAAAAAAAATGACGGAAAATTCGTGGGATTTCTGAGTGGACGTGTCGTGCTTCTGAAAGGTGTGTTTTCTCTGGGGTTTTGAGGTGCGCCGGATCGATTGGCGTACCGCTATTGTCGATGCGGATACTGCACGTGCGATTTTCAGCGATCTCGTTTGAATCGGGCCGATTTGGCGGGCTCACTAACACACACGCACGGCGCTTCCAAACCCTGTAGATTTTGGCGAAATTTCGAACGTTCGTCGCTCGGTTATCCGGGGGCCAATTCCATCGCCAAAGGTACGGTACGAATCGGCGCGATGGAATCTGTGGAACTTTGATGATGCGCGCGGCTAATTCGTTGATGGGGAAAATTTTGAGGTTCGTGTAGTGAAAAAAATATTTCGAAAAGGAGACAGTTTGGGGGCGCGAAACCGGACGGAACGTAAAGTACGTGCCCGAATTAGATGAGAATGATGGCCGGCGGTATGGGAAACGGCACGGGGGCGTCGTAAAGAGCGTTGAAAATTTCGTCGACGCGACGTTTAAAAAATCGCGCGTCCGCCATGATGGAATTTCTTGTCATTTTTGAATTTTTGGAAATTTTTTAAAAATACTTGCCCCCCTCGGATCGAGACGGGTATACGACTACGCGATGCAGCGCAATTTCCACTACGGAGTGAAGAAAGGTAAAATGTGAAAAGTTGAAACGTGCGGTTTTGTATAGTTCCCCACTGGATTTTTTTACAACCTTTGATCTTTACCTGCTTTTGGATTTTAGAGTATATGGTGGACCACATTTATCCATTTTCGTAGATGGTGGATTTCGATCATGGCAGATAATGTATAATGTAGAGTGAAAATAATTCGTTCGAAAAAATAATTAATAATCAGTGTGGATGCTTAAGGAGAGGAAAAATAATAGAAAAATAAATCTATTAAAAGAATACAAATGTAATTAATTCAAAATTTAAATTATCAAAGGGCGAAACGAACGATAATTGTCGTTATATCGTTCGTTTTAAGCCAAACTTAATTTAACCTGAGCAATCGGGACGGTGCTTAACCTAATCCGTCGAAAAACAGCTTAACCCAACGTGAATACTAATTTATCTATTGAAATTAATGCAAATTGAAAAAAGACGTCAATTTTCAAGAATTTTTTTTGAGTGGTTATTGAGCTGTGAAACTTTAATGACGCGGTTTTTCTGACTCGGTGATTATTGCAGAATCGTTGGAAAATTTTGTTGGAAAATTTTTTTTTTCAAAAAAACTCCAAAGGGGGGAGTCTTCCTACTGGATTCCCTCTCATTTGCACTAATAACTTTTAAATGTTCTTTCCATCCCACTCGCACCAACGCTTGACATTGCCGGTGACCGATTTGACGACGAAAACGCCCCGTTTCTGCAGTCGAGAATATCTCGCCTCCGGATCGAGGTAGAGAGTTGAAATTTTCAGGGAAGACGTCCCTTCGGGACTCGTGCGAGCGTGCAAAGTTTGAACGGCGTGCGATTTGAGGGAAAAAAGTTGGTCGGTGAGCGTAGCGCACCGGTTCCGGACGGCGGAGGGCAGACGGATGGATAACCTAAATCGACTCGCCGTGACACTGACAGTGACTTTGAAGTTTCTCGGCCTGACGGCGGCCGACCAATGGCGATTGAGAGCGGCAATGCCGTTTAAATTTTCAAAAATAAAATCAATAGCGATGAGGAAAAACGTATTGAAATGGTAAATTTGCACGAAAAAAAGTGACGTGCCGGTGCTAAATACAAAAGTGAGACCTCGCCTTCGGCTCGGGAGATTGCCTGCGGCAATCTGGGGACGGGTCGTGCTCGCTTCGCTCGCAAAATTGAAAAAAAATGACGGAAAATTCGTGGGATTTCTGAGTGGACGTGTCGTGCTTCTGAAAGGTGTGTTTTCTCTGGGGTTTTGAGGTGCGCCGGATCGATTGGCGTACCGCTATTGTCGATGCGGATACTGCACGTGCGATTTTCAGCGATCTCGTTTGAATCGGGCCGATTTGGCGGGCTCACTAACACACACGCACGGCGCTTCCAAACCCTGTAGATTTTGGCGAAATTTCGAACGTTCGTCGCTCGGTTATCCGGGGGCCAATTCCATCGCCAAAGGTACGGTACGAATCGGCGCGATGGAATCTGTGGAACTTTGATGATGCGCGCGGCTAATTCGTTGATGGGGAAAATTTTGAGGTTCGTGTAGTGAAAAAAATATTTCGAAAAGGAGACAGTTTGGGGGCGCGAAACCGGACGGAACGTAAAGTACGTGCCCGAATTAGATGAGAATGATGGCCGGCGGTATGGGAAACGGCACGGGGGCGTCGTAAAGAGCGTTGAAAATTTCGTCGACGCGACGTTTAAAAAATCGCGCGTCCGCCATGATGGAATTTCTTGTCATTTTTGAATTTTTGGAAATTTTTTAAAAATACTTGCCCCCCTCGGATCGAGACGGGTATACGACTACGCGATGCAGCGCAATTTCCACTACGGAGTGAAGAAAGGTAAAATGTGAAAAGTTGAAACGTGCGGTTTTGTATAGTTCCCCACTGGATTTTTTTACAACCTTTGATCTTTACCTGCTTTTGGATTTTAGAGTATATGGTGGACCACATTTATCCATTTTCGTAGATGGTGGATTTCGATCATGGCAGATAATGTATAATGTAGAGTGAAAATAATTCGTTCGAAAAAATAATTAATAATCAGTGTGGATGCTTAAGGAGAGGAAAAATAATAGAAAAATAAATCTATTAAAAGAATACAAATGTAATTAATTCAAAATTTAAATTATCAAAGGGCGAAACGAACGATAATTGTCGTTATATCGTTCGTTTTAAGCCAAACTTAATTTAACCTGAGCAATCGGGACGGTGCTTAACCTAATCCGTCGAAAAACAGCTTAACCCAACGTGAATACTAATTTATCTATTGAAATTAATGCAAATTGAAAAAAGACGTCAATTTTCAAGAATTTTTTTTGAGTGGTTATTGAGCTGTGAAACTTTAATGACGCGGTTTTTCTGACTCGGTGATTATTGCAGAATCGTTGGAAAATTTTGTTGGAAAATTTTTTTTTTCAAAAAAACTCCAAAGGGGGGAGTCTTCCTACTGGATTCCCTCTCATTTGCACTAATAACTTTTAAATGTTCTTTCCATCCCACTCGCACCAACGCTTGACATTGCCGGTGACCGATTTGACGACGAAAACGCCCCGTTTCTGCAGTCGAGAATATCTCGCCTCCGGATCGAGGTAGAGAGTTGAAATTTTCAGGGAAGACGTCCCTTCGGGACTCGTGCGAGCGTGCAAAGTTTGAACGGCGTGCGATTTGAGGGAAAAAAGTTGGTCGGTGAGCGTAGCGCACCGGTTCCGGACGGCGGAGGGCAGACGGATGGATAACCTAAATCGACTCGCCGTGACACTGACAGTGACTTTGAAGTTTCTCGGCCTGACGGCGGCCGACCAATGGCGATTGAGAGCGGCAATGCCGTTTAAATTTTCAAAAATAAAATCAATAGCGATGAGGAAAAACGTATTGAAATGGTAAATTTGCACGAAAAAAAGTGACGTGCCGGTGCTAAATACAAAAGTGAGACCTCGCCTTCGGCTCGGGAGATTGCCTGCGGCAATCTGGGGACGGGTCGTGCTCGCTTCGCTCGCAAAATTGAAAAAAAATGACGGAAAATTCGTGGGATTTCTGAGTGGACGTGTCGTGCTTCTGAAAGGTGTGTTTTCTCTGGGGTTTTGAGGTGCGCCGGATCGATTGGCGTACCGCTATTGTCGATGCGGATACTGCACGTGCGATTTTCAGCGATCTCGTTTGAATCGGGCCGATTTGGCGGGCTCACTAACACACACGCACGGCGCTTCCAAACCCTGTAGATTTTGGCGAAATTTCGAACGTTCGTCGCTCGGTTATCCGGGGGCCAATTCCATCGCCAAAGGTACGGTACGAATCGGCGCGATGGAATCTGTGGAACTTTGATGATGCGCGCGGCTAATTCGTTGATGGGGAAAATTTTGAGGTTCGTGTAGTGAAAAAAATATTTCGAAAAGGAGACAGTTTGGGGGCGCGAAACCGGACGGAACGTAAAGTACGTGCCCGAATTAGATGAGAATGATGGCCGGCGGTATGGGAAACGGCACGGGGGCGTCGTAAAGAGCGTTGAAAATTTCGTCGACGCGACGTTTAAAAAATCGCGCGTCCGCCATGATGGAATTTCTTGTCATTTTTGAATTTTTGGAAATTTTTTAAAAATACTTGCCCCCCTCGGATCGAGACGGGTATACGACTACGCGATGCAGCGCAATTTCCACTACGGAGTGAAGAAAGGTAAAATGTGAAAAGTTGAAACGTGCGGTTTTGTATAGTTCCCCACTGGATTTTTTTACAACCTTTGATCTTTACCTGCTTTTGGATTTTAGAGTATATGGTGGAATATAGGAGAAGAGAGGAATCATGATCGTAGATAATGGATGGAAGGGTAGATAAACTATAGATAATTGAGAATCAAGAATAAATATTATTATTTGAAAAATTAATTTATATGCGACACGGGGGCCTATAAAATTGTGCGATCCAATAAATTATCGATCACTAAATAAAATACATTTATAAAACTTGAATATTTTCAATTATTATTTTATTTATCGATGGATTAATAATATTTTCAGAAAGGTGAAGAACTAAAAAAAAGTATTAAATGAAATATGAGTATTAAAATATTGCACAAATAATTTATTTGTTTATTTTTTTTTTTAATATTTTCCACTTAAGCCAATGTACATTGCTGCGCCGCAATAACTACCATGGAGTGAAAAAAGACAAAAATGTGGAAATGTGGAATTCTGTACCACCAGAAGTGATTTTTTCACAACCTCAGAGGGAAATAATAGCATGCAAGCATGCATAATAATTGATTTTCCTATTGAAACGAATGTAAATTGAAAATAACAGTCAATTTTAATTAATTTTTTTTAAACACTTGCAGGCTTGTGAGAATTTTTTGAATCGGTTTTTCTGAATCAGCAATGATTGTAGAAAGTGTAAATATTTTTTTTGGAAAAATTTTTTTTTTGAAAAAACACCAAAGGGGGGAGTCTTCCTACTGGATTCCATCTTGCTTGCACTCATAACATTCAAATGTTCTATCCATCCCACTTGCACCAATGGCCGACATTGCCGGTGACCGATCTGACGACGAAAACGCCTCGTTCCAGCAGTCGTGAATATCTCGCCTCCGGATTGAGATATAAAGTTGAAAATTTCAGGGAAGACGTCCGTTCGGGACCTGAATGAGTGTACAAACTTTGAATGTTCTACCATTCTTAGAAAAAAAGTTCGTCTTTGAACGTATCGCACGGGTTCCGCACGTTCCATTTGAAAAGCATTGGCAATGTTTTTGTCTATTTTCACGACTCTAATCCCTCGTATTGAGTTGAAAATTGTTGAACACAAATAAAACACACCACAGATTGATTATCAAAAATATTTGCATGCATATTTTTATTTTTTTTCACAATTTAAATAGGTCAATATAAATGGATTACAATGCTAACCAAAATGTTTTTGTCGTCAATTTGACAATATTTTCGCACGATGGGTGCCTCGATGGGGCCCGCCTTGGGACATTTGCACTATTTGGAGGATATATTTCAATCTCGACTGGTCATTTTAACCCCGGCACTTGCGTTTCCATTAATTTATTTGGTCCGCGAAAGGACGGGCGCTCCGCGCCCGTCAGCAGTTTTACATAGTTTAAACACTTTCAATGCACTGAAAGACAATACGATGGCACTTTTCGCAAACGGAAAACACACGCGGTCGCGATTTTCACCAGGACTGACTGCTCACTGATATTTCTTTATCAATTTCGAACGAATTTCGGTGAACGACGACCGAAGGAATCGTATCCGCAAACATAACCTCAACACGCTGCCACACTGACGGATACTTTGGCCGAACAGCTGATCAAAGGCGAAATCGTAACCGCAAACATAACCTCAACACGCTGCCACACTGACGGATACTTTGGCCGAACAGCTGATCAAAGGCGGAATCGTAACCGCAAACATAACCTCAAAAAAAAAAATCAATAATAATAATAACAATCACTAACGGAACAGCAACCATAACCTCAACTGACAGATACTTCAGCCGAACAGCTGATCAATGGCGGAAGAGAGCGGGAACGCAGTTTGAATTTAAAAAAAAAATCAATAATAATAATTAAATACGAAAAGAAATGATAATTATAATGACAAATTTGGACGAAATGAATAATATTTGGATGCTAAATTCAAAATTAAACCTCGCCTTCGGCTCGGGGAGATTGCCTGCGGCAATCTGGTGACACGTTATGCTCGCTTCGCTCGCACAAAGGGTATAAAATAATTGAAAAGTCAATGAATTTCTTTTTCGCTATTAAAAAGTGTGTTTTTTGGGGGTGTTTGGAGGGCCGCCGGAACGATTGGCGTAGTACTTTTGTCATTGTGTGCAATGTAAATGCGATTTTCGTTGATCACGTTTGAATTTGGCGCTCACACACACACACACACACACACACACACACACACACACACACACACACACACACACACACACACACACACACACACACACACACACACACACACACACACACACACACACACACACACATTTTCGCGAAATTTCAAACATTCATCACGCCATTATCCGAGGGCAGATTTCATCGCCAAAGGTACCGTTCTAATCGTCGCGATGGAATCTGTACATTTTTGTGGATCGGAGACGGTAATTCGGTGATGTGAAAAAAATTGAGGTTAGTGTAGTGAGCGGCGCCGCGTGACGTATACAAAATCGACGCGACCCTCTGAGCCGACCGCTTTTTGTTGTAAACAAACAATTTATCCGCGCGAAAATTGACATTCTGGGATTTGAAAAAGAGGCGATTTTCGAGATTTTTTTTAAAATACTTCCCGTTTAAGGATCCCGAAAGGAATGCGTCGTTCACAATAAATCCCATTTCAACTATAATCCTAATGAGGAATAAACGAAAAATATGAAAATATGTTGATTTCTATAAGATATTACCGGAGTTTCATAGACGCCTTGGATCTATACGCTAGTTACGATTTTATATATATAGGAGAATAGGAGAAGAGAGGAATCATGATCGTAGATAATGGATGGAAGGGTAGATAAACTATAGATAATTGAGAATCAAGAATAAATATTATTATTTGAAAAATTAATTTATATGCGACACGGGGGCCTATAAAATTGTGCGATCCAATAAATTATCGATCACTAAATAAAATACATTTATAAAACTTGAATATTTTCAATTATTATTTTATTTATCGATGGATTAATAATATTTTCAGAAAGGTGAAGAACTAAAAAAAAGTATTAAATGAAATATGAGTATTAAAATATTGCACAAATAATTTATTTGTTTATTTTTTTTTTTAATATTTTCCACTTAAGCCAATGTACATTGCTGCGCCGCAATAACTACCATGGAGTGAAAAAAGACAAAAATGTGGAAATGTGGAATTCTGTACCACCAGAAGTGATTTTTTCACAACCTCAGAGGGAAATAATAGCATGCAAGCATGCATAATAATTGATTTTCCTATTGAAACGAATGTAAATTGAAAATAACAGTCAATTTTAATTAATTTTTTTTAAACACTTGCAGGCTTGTGAGAATTTTTTGAATCGGTTTTTCTGAATCAGCAATGATTGTAGAAAGTGTAAATATTTTTTTTGGAAAATTTTTTTTTTTGAAAAAACACCAAAGGGGGGAGTCTTCCTACTGGATTCCATCTTGCTTGCACTCATAACATTCAAATGTTCTATCCATCCCACTTGCACCAATGGCCGACATTGCCGGTGACCGATCTGACGACGAAAACGCCTCGTTCCAGCAGTCGTGAATATCTCGCCTCCGGATTGAGATATAAAGTTGAAAATTTCAGGGAAGACGTCCGTTCGGGACCTGAATGAGTGTACAAACTTTGAATGTTCTACCATTCTTAGAAAAAAAGTTCGTCTTTGAACGTATCGCACGGGTTCCGCACGTTCCATTTGAAAAGCATTGGCAATGTTTTTGTCTATTTTCACGACTCTAATCCCTCGTATTGAGTTGAAAATTGTTGAACACAAATAAAACACACCACAGATTGATTATCAAAAATATTTGCATGCATATTTTTATTTTTTTTCACAATTTAAATAGGTCAATATAAATGGATTACAATGCTAACCAAAATGTTTTTGTCGTCAATTTGACAATATTTTCGCACGATGGGTGCCTCGATGGGGCCCGCCTTGGGACATTTGCACTATTTGGAGGATATATTTCAATCTCGACTGGTCATTTTAACCCCGGCACTTGCGTTTCCATTAATTTATTTGGTCCGCGAAAGGACGGGCGCTCCGCGCCCGTCAGCAGTTTTACATAGTTTAAACACTTTCAATGCACTGAAAGACAATACGATGGCACTTTTCGCAAACGGAAAACACACGCGGTCGCGATTTTCACCAGGACTGACTGCTCACTGATATTTCTTTATCAATTTCGAACGAATTTCGGTGAACGACGACCGAAGGAATCGTATCCGCAAACATAACCTCAACACGCTGCCACACTGACGGATACTTTGGCCGAACAGCTGATCAAAGGCGAAATCGTAACCGCAAACATAACCTCAACACGCTGCCACACTGACGGATACTTTGGCCGAACAGCTGATCAAAGGCGGAATCGTAACCGCAAACATAACCTCAAAAAAAAAAATCAATAATAATAATAACAATCACTAACGGAACAGCAACCATAACCTCAACTGACAGATACTTCAGCCGAACAGCTGATCAATGGCGGAAGAGAGCGGGAACGCAGTTTGAATTTAAAAAAAAAATCAATAATAATAATTAAATACGAAAAGAAATGATAATTATAATGACAAATTTGGACGAAATGAATAATATTTGGATGCTAAATTCAAAATTAAACCTCGCCTTCGGCTCGGGGAGATTGCCTGCGGCAATCTGGTGACACGTTATGCTCGCTTCGCTCGCACAAAGGGTATAAAATAATTGAAAAGTCAATGAATTTCTTTTTCGCTATTAAAAAGTGTGTTTTTTGGGGGTGTTTGGAGGGCCGCCGGAACGATTGGCGTAGTACTTTTGTCATTGTGTGCAATGTAAATGCGATTTTCGTTGATCACGTTTGAATTTGGCGCTCACACACACACACACACACACACACACACACACACACACACACACACACACACACACACACACACACACACACACACACACACACACACACACACACACACACACACACACACACACACACACACACACATTTTCGCGAAATTTCAAACATTCATCACGCCGTTATCCGAAGGCAGATTTCATCGCCAAAGGTACCGTTCTAATCGTCGCGATGGAATCTGTACATTTTTGTGGATCGGAGACGGTAATTCGGTGATGTGAAAAAAATTGAGGTTAGTGTAGTGAGCGGCGCCGCGTGACGTATACAAAATCGACGCGACCCTCTGAGCCGACCGCTTTTTGTTGTAAACAAACAATTTATCCGCGCGAAAATTGACATTCTGGGATTTGAAAAAGAGGCGATTTTCGAGAATTTTTTTTAAATACTTCCCGTTTAAGGATCCCGAAAGGAATGCGTCGTTGACAACAAATCCCATCTCAACTATAATCCTAATGAGGAATAAACGAAAAATATGAAAATATGTTGATTTCTATTAAATGTTACCGGAGTTTCACGGCCGCCTTGGATCTATACGCTAGTTACGATTTTATATATATAGGAGAATATAGGAGAAGAGAGGAATCATGATCGTAGATAATGGATGGAAGGGTAGATAAACTATAGATAATTGAGAATCAAGAATAAATATTATTATTTGAAAAATTAATTTATATGCGACACGGGGGCCTATAAAATTGTGC
Organism: Philonthus spinipes; assembly: GCA_963082785.1. Classification (NCBI taxonomy): domain Eukaryota; kingdom Metazoa; phylum Arthropoda; class Insecta; order Coleoptera; family Staphylinidae; genus Philonthus; species Philonthus spinipes. The sequence goes on along the minus strand of OY720310.1, from coordinate 24,117,447 downwards.
GATCCAATAAATTATCGATCACTAAATAAAATACATTTATAAAACTTGAATATTTTCAATTATTATTTTATTTATCGATGGATTAATAATATTTTCAGAAAGGTGAAGAACTAAAAAAAAGTATTAAATGAAATATGAGTATTAAAATATTGCACAAATAATTTATTTGTTTATTTTTTTTTTTAATATTTTCCACTTAAGCCAATGTACATTGCTGCGCCGCAATAACTACCATGGAGTGAAAAAAGACAAAAATGTGGAAATGTGGAATTCTGTACCACCAGAAGTGATTTTTTCACAACCTCAGAGGGAAATAATAGCATGCAAGCATGCATAATAATTGATTTTCCTATTGAAACGAATGTAAATTGAAAATAACAGTCAATTTTAATTAATTTTTTTTAAACACTTGCAGGCTTGTGAGAATTTTTTGAATCGGTTTTTCTGAATCAGCAATGATTGTAGAAAGTGTAAATATTTTTTTTGGAAAAATTTTTTTTTTGAAAAAACACCAAAGGGGGGAGTCTTCCTACTGGATTCCATCTTGCTTGCACTCATAACATTCAAATGTTCTATCCATCCCACTTGCACCAATGGCCGACATTGCCGGTGACCGATCTGACGACGAAAACGCCTCGTTCCAGCAGTCGTGAATATCTCGCCTCCGGATTGAGATATAAAGTTGAAAATTTCAGGGAAGACGTCCGTTCGGGACCTGAATGAGTGTACAAACTTTGAATGTTCTACCATTCTTAGAAAAAAAGTTCGTCTTTGAACGTATCGCACGGGTTCCGCACGTTCCATTTGAAAAGCATTGGCAATGTTTTTGTCTATTTTCACGACTCTAATCCCTCGTATTGAGTTGAAAATTGTTGAACACAAATAAAACACACCACAGATTGATTATCAAAAATATTTGCATGCATATTTTTATTTTTTTTCACAATTTAAATAGGTCAATATAAATGGATTACAATGCTAACCAAAATGTTTTTGTCGTCAATTTGACAATATTTTCGCACGATGGGTGCCTCGATGGGGCCCGCCTTGGGACATTTGCACTATTTGGAGGATATATTTCAATCTCGACTGGTCATTTTAACCCCGGCACTTGCGTTTCCATTAATTTATTTGGTCCGCGAAAGGACGGGCGCTCCGCGCCCGTCAGCAGTTTTACATAGTTTAAACACTTTCAATGCACTGAAAGACAATACGATGGCACTTTTCGCAAACGGAAAACACACGCGGTCGCGATTTTCACCAGGACTGACTGCTCACTGATATTTCTTTATCAATTTCGAACGAATTTCGGTGAACGACGACCGAAGGAATCGTATCCGCAAACATAACCTCAACACGCTGCCACACTGACGGATACTTTGGCCGAACAGCTGATCAAAGGCGAAATCGTAACCGCAAACATAACCTCAACACGCTGCCACACTGACGGATACTTTGGCCGAACAGCTGATCAAAGGCGGAATCGTAACCGCAAACATAACCTCAAAAAAAAAAATCAATAATAATAATAACAATCACTAACGGAACAGCAACCATAACCTCAACTGACAGATACTTCAGCCGAACAGCTGATCAATGGCGGAAGAGAGCGGGAACGCAGTTTGAATTTAAAAAAAAAATCAATAATAATAATTAAATACGAAAAGAAATGATAATTATAATGACAAATTTGGACGAAATGAATAATATTTGGATGCTAAATTCAAAATTAAACCTCGCCTTCGGCTCGGGGAGATTGCCTGCGGCAATCTGGTGACACGTTATGCTCGCTTCGCTCGCACAAAGGGTATAAAATAATTGAAAAGTCAATGAATTTCTTTTTCGCTATTAAAAAGTGTGTTTTTTGGGGGTGTTTGGAGGGCCGCCGGAACGATTGGCGTAGTACTTTTGTCATTGTGTGCAATGTAAATGCGATTTTCGTTGATCACGTTTGAATTTGGCGCTCACACACACACACACACACACACACACACACACACACACACACACACACACACACACACACACACACACACACACACACACACACACACACACACACACACACACACACACACATTTTCGCGAAATTTCAAACAGATTCAAGGCAGATTTCATCGCCAAAGGTACCGTTCTAATCGTCGCGATGGAATCTGTACATTTTTGTGGATCGGAGACGGTAATTCGGTGATGTGAAAAAAATTGAGGTTAGTGTAGTGAGCGGCGCCGCGTGACGTATACAAAATCGACGCGACCCTCTGAGCCGACCGCTTTTTGTTGTAAACAAACAATTTATCCGCGCGAAAATTGACATTCTGGGATTTGAAAAAGAGGCGATTTTCGAGAATTTTTTTTAAATACTTCCCGTTTAAGGATCCCGAAAGGAATGCGTCGTTGACAACAAATCCCATCTCAACTATAATCCTAATGAGGAATAAACGAAAAATATGAAAATATGTTGATTTCTATTAAATGTTACCGGAGTTTCACGGCCGCCTTGGATCTATACGCTAGTTACGATTTTATATATATAGGAGAATATAGGAGAAGAGAGGAATCATGATCGTAGATAATGGATGGAAGGGTAGATAAACTATAGATAATTGAGAATCAAGAATAAATATTATTATTTGAAAAATTAATTTATATGCGACACGGGGGCCTATAAAATTGTGCGATCCAATAAATTATCGATCACTAAATAAAATACATTTATAAAACTTGAATATTTTCAATTATTATTTTATTTATCGATGGATTAATAATATTTTCAGAAAGGTGAAGAACTAAAAAAAAGTATTAAATGAAATATGAGTATTAAAATATTGCACAAATAATTTATTTGTTTATTTTTTTTTTTAATATTTTCCACTTAAGCCAATGTACATTGCTGCGCCGCAATAACTACCATGGAGTGAAAAAAGACAAAAATGTGGAAATGTGGAATTCTGTACCACCAGAAGTGATTTTTTCACAACCTCAGAGGGAAATAATAGCATGCAAGCATGCATAATAATTGATTTTCCTATTGAAACGAATGTAAATTGAAAATAACAGTCAATTTTAATTAATTTTTTTTAAACACTTGCAGGCTTGTGAGAATTTTTTGAATCGGTTTTTCTGAATCAGCAATGATTGTAGAAAGTGTAAATATTTTTTTTGGAAAAATTTTTTTTTTGAAAAAACACCAAAGGGGGGAGTCTTCCTACTGGATTCCATCTTGCTTGCACTCATAACATTCAAATGTTCTATCCATCCCACTTGCACCAATGGCCGACATTGCCGGTGACCGATCTGACGACGAAAACGCCTCGTTCCAGCAGTCGTGAATATCTCGCCTCCGGATTGAGATATAAAGTTGAAAATTTCAGGGAAGACGTCCGTTCGGGACCTGAATGAGTGTACAAACTTTGAATGTTCTACCATTCTTAGAAAAAAAGTTCGTCTTTGAACGTATCGCACGGGTTCCGCACGTTCCATTTGAAAAGCATTGGCAATGTTTTTGTCTATTTTCACGACTCTAATCCCTCGTATTGAGTTGAAAATTGTTGAACACAAATAAAACACACCACAGATTGATTATCAAAAATATTTGCATGCATATTTTTATTTTTTTTCACAATTTAAATAGGTCAATATAAATGGATTACAATGCTAACCAAAATGTTTTTGTCGTCAATTTGACAATATTTTCGCACGATGGGTGCCTCGATGGGGCCCGCCTTGGGACATTTGCACTATTTGGAGGATATATTTCAATCTCGACTGGTCATTTTAACCCCGGCACTTGCGTTTCCATTAATTTATTTGGTCCGCGAAAGGACGGGCGCTCCGCGCCCGTCAGCAGTTTTACATAGTTTAAACACTTTCAATGCACTGAAAGACAATACGATGGCACTTTTCGCAAACGGAAAACACACGCGGTCGCGATTTTCACCAGGACTGACTGCTCACTGATATTTCTTTATCAATTTCGAACGAATTTCGGTGAACGACGACCGAAGGAATCGTATCCGCAAACATAACCTCAACACGCTGCCACACTGACGGATACTTTGGCCGAACAGCTGATCAAAGGCGAAATCGTAACCGCAAACATAACCTCAACACGCTGCCACACTGACGGATACTTTGGCCGAACAGCTGATCAAAGGCGGAATCGTAACCGCAAACATAACCTCAAAAAAAAAAATCAATAATAATAATAACAATCACTAACGGAACAGCAACCATAACCTCAACTGACAGATACTTCAGCCGAACAGCTGATCAATGGCGGAAGAGAGCGGGAACGCAGTTTGAATTTAAAAAAAAAATCAATAATAATAATTAAATACGAAAAGAAATGATAATTATAATGACAAATTTGGACGAAATGAATAATATTTGGATGCTAAATTCAAAATTAAACCTCGCCTTCGGCTCGGGGAGATTGCCTGCGGCAATCTGGTGACACGTTATGCTCGCTTCGCTCGCACAAAGGGTATAAAATAATTGAAAAGTCAATGAATTTCTTTTTCGCTATTAAAAAGTGTGTTTTTTGGGGGTGTTTGGAGGGCCGCCGGAACGATTGGCGTAGTACTTTTGTCATTGTGTGCAATGTAAATGCGATTTTCGTTGATCACGTTTGAATTTGGCGCTCACACACACACACACACACACACACACACACACACACACACACACACACACACACACACACACACACACACACACACACACACACACACACACACACACACACACACACACACACACACACACACACACATTTTCGCGAAATTTCAAACATTCATCACGCCATTATCCGAGGGCAGATTTCATCGCCAAAGGTACCGTTCTAATCGTCGCGATGGAATCTGTACATTTTTGTGGATCGGAGACGGTAATTCGGTGATGTGAAAAAAATTGAGGTTAGTGTAGTGAGCGGCGCCGCGTGACGTATACAAAATCGACGCGACCCTCTGAGCCGACCGCTTTTTGTTGTAAACAAACAATTTATCCGCGCGAAAATTGACATTCTGGGATTTGAAAAAGAGGCGATTTTCGAGATTTTTTTTAAAATACTTCCCGTTTAAGGATCCCGAAAGGAATGCGTCGTTCACAATAAATCCCATTTCAACTATAATCCTAATGAGGAATAAACGAAAAATATGAAAATATGTTGATTTCTATAAGATATTACCGGAGTTTCATAGACGCCTTGGATCTATACGCTAGTTACGATTTTATATATATAGGAGAATAGGAGAAGAGAGGAATCATGATCGTAGATAATGGATGGAAGGGTAGATAAACTATAGATAATTGAGAATCAAGAATAAATATTATTATTTGAAAAATTAATTTATATGCGACACGGGGGCCTATAAAATTGTGCGATCCAATAAATTATCGATCACTAAATAAAATACATTTATAAAACTTGAATATTTTCAATTATTATTTTATTTATCGATGGATTAATAATATTTTCAGAAAGGTGAAGAACTAAAAAAAAGTATTAAATGAAATATGAGTATTAAAATATTGCACAAATAATTTATTTGTTTATTTTTTTTTTTAATATTTTCCACTTAAGCCAATGTACATTGCTGCGCCGCAATAACTACCATGGAGTGAAAAAAGACAAAAATGTGGAAATGTGGAATTCTGTACCACCAGAAGTGATTTTTTCACAACCTCAGAGGGAAATAATAGCATGCAAGCATGCATAATAATTGATTTTCCTATTGAAACGAATGTAAATTGAAAATAACAGTCAATTTTAATTAATTTTTTTTAAACACTTGCAGGCTTGTGAGAATTTTTTGAATCGGTTTTTCTGAATCAGCAATGATTGTAGAAAGTGTAAATATTTTTTTTGGAAAATTTTTTTTTTTGAAAAAACACCAAAGGGGGGAGTCTTCCTACTGGATTCCATCTTGCTTGCACTCATAACATTCAAATGTTCTATCCATCCCACTTGCACCAATGGCCGACATTGCCGGTGACCGATCTGACGACGAAAACGCCTCGTTCCAGCAGTCGTGAATATCTCGCCTCCGGATTGAGATATAAAGTTGAAAATTTCAGGGAAGACGTCCGTTCGGGACCTGAATGAGTGTACAAACTTTGAATGTTCTACCATTCTTAGAAAAAAAGTTCGTCTTTGAACGTATCGCACGGGTTCCGCACGTTCCATTTGAAAAGCATTGGCAATGTTTTTGTCTATTTTCACGACTCTAATCCCTCGTATTGAGTTGAAAATTGTTGAACACAAATAAAACACACCACAGATTGATTATCAAAAATATTTGCATGCATATTTTTATTTTTTTTCACAATTTAAATAGGTCAATATAAATGGATTACAATGCTAACCAAAATGTTTTTGTCGTCAATTTGACAATATTTTCGCACGATGGGTGCCTCGATGGGGCCCGCCTTGGGACATTTGCACTATTTGGAGGATATATTTCAATCTCGACTGGTCATTTTAACCCCGGCACTTGCGTTTCCATTAATTTATTTGGTCCGCGAAAGGACGGGCGCTCCGCGCCCGTCAGCAGTTTTACATAGTTTAAACACTTTCAATGCACTGAAAGACAATACGATGGCACTTTTCGCAAACGGAAAACACACGCGGTCGCGATTTTCACCAGGACTGACTGCTCACTGATATTTCTTTATCAATTTCGAACGAATTTCGGTGAACGACGACCGAAGGAATCGTATCCGCAAACATAACCTCAACACGCTGCCACACTGACGGATACTTTGGCCGAACAGCTGATCAAAGGCGAAATCGTAACCGCAAACATAACCTCAACACGCTGCCACACTGACGGATACTTTGGCCGAACAGCTGATCAAAGGCGGAATCGTAACCGCAAACATAACCTCAAAAAAAAAAATCAATAATAATAATAACAATCACTAACGGAACAGCAACCATAACCTCAACTGACAGATACTTCAGCCGAACAGCTGATCAATGGCGGAAGAGAGCGGGAACGCAGTTTGAATTTAAAAAAAAAATCAATAATAATAATTAAATACGAAAAGAAATGATAATTATAATGACAAATTTGGACGAAATGAATAATATTTGGATGCTAAATTCAAAATTAAACCTCGCCTTCGGCTCGGGGAGATTGCCTGCGGCAATCTGGTGACACGTTATGCTCGCTTCGCTCGCACAAAGGGTATAAAATAATTGAAAAGTCAATGAATTTCTTTTTCGCTATTAAAAAGTGTGTTTTTTGGGGGTGTTTGGAGGGCCGCCGGAACGATTGGCGTAGTACTTTTGTCATTGTGTGCAATGTAAATGCGATTTTCGTTGATCACGTTTGAATTTGGCGCTCACACACACACACACACACACACACACACACACACACACACACACACACACACACACACACACACACACACACACACACACACACACACACACACACACACACACACACACACACACACACACACACACATTTTCGCGAAATTTCAAACATTCATCACGCCATTATCCGAGGGCAGATTTCATCGCCAAAGGTACCGTTCTAATCGTCGCGATGGAATCTGTACATTTTTGTGGATCGGAGACGGTAATTCGGTGATGTGAAAAAAATTGAGGTTAATGTAGTGAGCGGCGCCGCGTGACGTATACAAAATCGACGCGACCCTCTGAGCCGACCGCTTTTTGTTGTAAACAAACAATTTATCCGCGCGAAAATTGACATTCTGGGATTTGAAAAAGAGGCGATTTTCGAGATTTTTTTTAAAATACTTCCCGTTTAAGGATCCCGAAAGGAATGCGTCGTTCACAATAAATCCCATTTCAACTATAATCCTAATGAGGAATAAACGAAAAATATGAAAATATGTTGATTTCTATAAGATATTACCGGAGTTTCATAGACGCCTTGGATCTATACGCTAGTTACGATTTTATATATATAGGAGAATAGGAGAAGAGATGAATCATGATCGTAGATAATGGATGGAAGGGTAGATAAACTATAGATAATTGAGAATCAAGAATAAATATTATTATTTGAAAAATTAATTTATATGCGACACGGGGGCCTATAAAATTGTGCGATCCAATAAATTATCGATCACTAAATAAAATACATTTATAAAACTTGAATATTTTCAATTATTATTTTATTTATCGATGGATTAATAATATTTTCAGAAAGGTGAAGAACTAAAAAAAAGTATTAAATGAAATATGAGTATTAAAATATTGCACAAATAATTTATTTGTTTATTTTTTTTTTTAATATTTTCCACTTAAGCCAATGTACATTGCTGCGCCGCAATAACTACCATGGAGTGAAAAAAGACAAAAATGTGGAAATGTGGAATTCTGTACCACCAGAAGTGATTTTTTCACAACCTCAGAGGGAAATAATAGCATGCAAGCATGCATAATAATTGATTTTCCTATTGAAACGAATGTAAATTGAAAATAACAGTCAATTTTAATTAATTTTTTTTAAACACTTGCAGGCTTGTGAGAATTTTTTGAATCGGTTTTTCTGAATCAGCAATGATTGTAGAAAGTGTAAATATTTTTTTTGGAAAAATTTTTTTTTTGAAAAAACACCAAAGGGGGGAGTCTTCCTACTGGATTCCATCTTGCTTGCACTCATAACATTCAAATGTTCTATCCATCCCACTTGCACCAATGGCCGACATTGCCGGTGACCGATCTGACGACGAAAACGCCTCGTTCCAGCAGTCGTGAATATCTCGCCTCCGGATTGAGATATAAAGTTGAAAATTTCAGGGAAGACGTCCGTTCGGGACCTGAATGAGTGTACAAACTTTGAATGTTCTACCATTCTTAGAAAAAAAGTTCGTCTTTGAACGTATCGCACGGGTTCCGCACGTTCCATTTGAAAAGCATTGGCAATGTTTTTGTCTATTTTCACGACTCTAATCCCTCGTATTGAGTTGAAAATTGTTGAACACAAATAAAACACACCACAGATTGATTATCAAAAATATTTGCATGCATATTTTTATTTTTTTTCACAATTTAAATAGGTCAATATAAATGGATTACAATGCTAACCAAAATGTTTTTGTCGTCAATTTGACAATATTTTCGCACGATGGGTGCCTCGATGGGGCCCGCCTTGGGACATTTGCACTATTTGGAGGATATATTTCAATCTCGACTGGTCATTTTAACCCCGGCACTTGCGTTTCCATTAATTTATTTGGTCCGCGAAAGGACGGGCGCTCCGCGCCCGTCAGCAGTTTTACATAGTTTAAACACTTTCAATGCACTGAAAGACAATACGATGGCACTTTTCGCAAACGGAAAACACACGCGGTCGCGATTTTCACCAGGACTGACTGCTCACTGATATTTCTTTATCAATTTCGAACGAATTTCGGTGAACGACGACCGAAGGAATCGTATCCGCAAACATAACCTCAACACGCTGCCACACTGACGGATACTTTGGCCGAACAGCTGATCAAAGGCGAAATCGTAACCGCAAACATAACCTCAACACGCTGCCACACTGACGGATACTTTGGCCGAACAGCTGATCAAAGGCGGAATCGTAACCGCAAACATAACCTCAAAAAAAAAAATCAATAATAATAATAACAATCACTAACGGAACAGCAACCATAACCTCAACTGACAGATACTTCAGCCGAACAGCTGATCAATGGCGGAAGAGAGCGGGAACGCAGTTTGAATTTAAAAAAAAAATCAATAATAATAATTAAATACGAAAAGAAATGATAATTATAATGACAAATTTGGACGAAATGAATAATATTTGGATGCTAAATTCAAAATTAAACCTCGCCTTCGGCTCGGGGAGATTGCCTGCGGCAATCTGGTGACACGTTATGCTCGCTTCGCTCGCACAAAGGGTATAAAATAATTGAAAAGTCAATGAATTTCTTTTTCGCTATTAAAAAGTGTGTTTTTTGGGGGTGTTTGGAGGGCCGCCGGAACGATTGGCGTAGTACTTTTGTCATTGTGTGCAATGTAAATGCGATTTTCGTTGATCACGTTTGAATTTGGCGCTCACACACACACACACACACACACACACACACACACACACACACACACACACACACACACACACACATTTTCGCGAAATTTCAAACATTCATCACGCCATTATCCGAGGGCAGATTTCATCGCCAAAGGTACCGTTCTAATCGTCGCGATGGAATCTGTACATTTTTGTGGATCGGAGACGGTAATTCGGTGATGTGAAAAAAATTGAGGTTAGTGTAGTGAGCGGCGCCGCGTGACGTATACAAAATCGACGCGACCCTCTGAGCCGACCGCTTTTTGTTGTAAACAAACAATTTATCCGCGCGAAAATTGACATTCTGGGATTTGAAAAAGAGGCGATTTTCGAGATTTTTTTTAAAATACTTCCCGTTTAAGGATCCCGAAAGGAATGCGTCGTTCACAATAAATCCCATTTCAACTATAATCCTAATGAGGAATAAACGAAAAATATGAAAATATGTTGATTTCTATAAGATATTACCGGAGTTTCATAGACGCCTTGGATCTATACGCTAGTTACGATTTTATATATATAGGAGATAAGGATAAGGATAAGGATAAGGATAAGGATAAGGATAAGGATAAGGATAAGGATAAGGATAAGGATAAGGATAAGGATAAGGATAAGGATAAGGATAAGGATAAGGATAAGGATAAGGATAAGGATAAGGATAAGGATAAGGATAAGGATAAGGATAAGGATAAGGATAAGGATAAGGATAAGGATAAGGATAAGGATAAGGATAAGGATAAGGATAAGGATAAGGATAAGGATAAGGATAAGGATAAGGATAAGGATAAGGATAAGGATAAGGATAAGGATAAGGATAAGGATAAGGATAAGGATAAGGATAAGGATAAGGATAAGGATAAGGATAAGGATAAGGATAAGGATAAGGATAAGGATAAGGATAAGGATAAGGATAAGGATAAGGATAAGGATAAGGATAAGGATAAGGATAAGGATAAGGATAAGGATAAGGATAAGGATAAGGATAAGGATAAGGATAAGGATAAGGATAAGGATAAGGATAAGGATAAGGATAAGGATAAGGATAAGGATAAGGATAAGGATAAGGATAAGGATAAGGATAAGGATAAGGATAAGGATAAGGATAAGGATAAGGATAAGGATAAGGATAAGGATAAGGATAAGGATAAGGATAAGGATAAGGATAAGGATAAGGATAAGGATAAGGATAAGGATAAGGATAAGGATAAGGATAAGGATAAGGATAAGGATAAGGATAAGGATAAGGATAAGGATAAGGATAAGGATAAGGATAAGGATAAGGATAAGGATAAGGATAAGGATAAGGATAAGGATAAGGATAAGGATAAGGATAAGGATAAGGATAAGGATAAGGATAAGGATAAGGATAAGGATAAGGATAAGGATAAGGATAAGGATAAGGATAAGGATAAGGATAAGGATAAGGATAAGGATAAGGATAAGGATAAGGATAAGGATAAGGATAAGGATAAGGATAAGGATAAGGATAAGGATAAGGATAAGGATAAGGATAAGGATAAGGATAAGGATAAGGATAAGGATAAGGATAAGGATAAGGATAAGGATAAGGATAAGGATAAGGATAAGGATAAGGATAAGGATAAGGATAAGGATAAGGATAAGGATAAGGATAAGGATAAGGATAAGGATAAGGATAAGGATAAGGATAAGGATAAGGATAAGGATAAGGATAAGGATAAGGATAAGGATAAGGATAAGGATAAGGATAAGGATAAGGATAAGGATAAGGATAAGGATAAGGATAAGGATAAGGATAAGGATAAGGATAAGGATAAGGATAAGGATAAGGATAAGGATAAGGATAAGGATAAGGATTAAATAGCTACCGTTTACCGTTTTTGAGATATTTAATCTCAAATACAAATTTGGTATAGAATTTTTAACCAAAGTAGGCCGTGCCAGAACAACTAATTTATTTAGTTGTGAAACTTACGCTTAATATCATATTTAGTAAGTAAAGTACATTTTACGTTATATTTTGTAACACTGGTGCAGTTAAACATACTTCTTCAATAAATGATTAATTTAATTGTTAAAATCTAACAACAACTATATTGTTTGGTTATTATTCGAAAAATGTATAAAATATTCCTATATGCTTGTTAAATTGATTTATTTAATCAATTCATGTCGACTGAAAAACCGTAAATAGATACTAAGTGAAATAATAAAATACTTTTATCATTTAATTTTGTTAGTATTAACATTTTTATGTATTTATTTCACGCACTCACATCATTTTTTTTTTTTTATTTCAAACATTTTACAATTTTTTTCTTAAAAAAATGTGTCTCAATAACCATTATAACTTGCTAAATAACCGTCGAGCAACTATTTTCTTTATATTTTGCATGCGCCTTTATATCGATTGTCATTTGAATATTCTTTTAGGTTGTTTTAATTATAGCCTACTTAAATTATAGATTATAAGCGAAAATTATAATATTGTACTTTGAATTGAAATTGTTAAAAAAAACGGTAACAGATAGGGGTATAGTTTATTATACAAAAATTAAAGAATAACCAATTTTTTATCGAAATAGTGTAAAAAATATAGGGTGTTCCATTTAAGTGAAAAAAGAAAAAAATCATTTTGCGTATTGTCTCACCCTGTACACAACATTTGCTTCATGGTAACAAACGATTATTCCTAATATTATTAAGCATTTTTTCAATTAAATTGCATTAACAGAAAGTTTACATCGTTTTTCAATTTTGAAAAATAAGGCCCTTACCTTCCATCGATTTCAACATTAAATTGTTTATAACTTTTAAAATAATAAAAATTGACCTAATAAACCTTATATCAGAAATTATTAATTTTAAGCGTAGAATCTAAAATCGACATGAAAAATATAGCATTCCATTTAAAAAATCATATGTTTGATACGTCACGTGATTATTGGTCACACTGTATATATGAAACTAATTTTAAAATGTGAAGTTTTACAGTAGCTACAAATTATGTCAGTAATATTTTTTTGCAAATTTCTAAATCACTGAGATATTGCACTTCATCGGAATCTTGCGCCACCCTGTATATATACAGGGTCGCTACAAAGTATGGAAACACGGCTCTCACGTGAAAACGGCTAAACACATAACCACCAAAATTGGGATTTCTAAATGGGATATTTTCTTGAACAATTTGGCGTGAACAAATCAAAAATGATTCTCAGAAATTTCACATACGGACGCCATCTTGAATTTGTTTAAATGGAATTCGATTTTTTTTATTTTACAACTTTTATAGACCTTATAATTCTGATTACAACCATATATCTTTTTTTTAAATACTTGTCTTTTCAACGATAAACCGGACTTTGAAAAGTATGGAAACAGCGAAATATTTTGAGAACGGTTTATCGGAATGTCCTGAAATTTTGCAAAGGTTTAGAGTACGTTAAGGCCTTCAACTTGTATTTTTTATTTTTTCATATTCATTTGTTTTGAAAATATTCTATTTTTGTCCAAACTTAAACATAAAAATTAACAATGTCAACTTAAAAAAATAGTTGCCTTTGAAAACAGTTTTCATTAGCCTGTCAAACTTGTAAAAAACATTAGTAAGTAACTGGTTGTTGCAAAAATGCCACATTTGAGTGAAACGGATCGCATAGAGATTCTCATGATGATTGGGTGTGGGGATAGAAAACGAAGCTTTGCCGAAGCTGCTAATCTTTTCAACGTAAATCATCCAGATCAAGCACCTATTTCCAGGTCAGTTGCATTTAAAACATGGAATAGGTTTAGTGAAACTGGAACTGTTGAAAAACGTCCAAAAGTTGAACGACCAATAACTGTTACAAATGAAGAAAATTCAATTAATCTTATGATAGATGTAGTTATCCAAAAACTTCGGAGCAGCAATTGGCTTTCAATAACAACATGAGCAGGATAGTAGTTCAAAAAATAATGAAAATTGAAAAGTATCATCCCTACAAAATTCAGCTGCTACAAGAATTGAATGAAGATGACTTTGATCGCAGAATTGAATTTTGCGAAACAATGATGAATAGGATAAACCAGGACGCCAATTTTATTAACCGTGTGCTCTTTTCCGATGAATCAACTTTCTGCTTAAATGGACAAGTTAACCGCCATAACTGTAGATACTGGTCAAACAAAAATCCACATTGGATGGAGCAGATTCATACGCAGCATCCACAAAAATTAATGTTTGGTGTGGTATAATTGGGCAGCATATTATCGGCCCTTTTGTTATTAATGGCAATTTGACATCTGAAACATATTTAAAGCTTTTGCAAGAACAGGTTGTTCCTAGACTTAGACAAATATTCCCAAATTATGAAACTCAGGCTAATCCAGCTGAAAACATATGGTTTCAGCAAGACGGAGCTCCAGCTCATTTCGGACTAATAGTACGTGAATATTTAGATGTAACTTTTCCCGGCAAATGGATAGGCAGGAGAGGATCAATTGAATGGCCTTCTAAGTCGCTCGATTTAACTCCACTTGATTTTTTCCTGTGGGGACAATTGAAAAATCGAGTTTATAACAACAGGCCACACAATATACAAGAATTAGAAGAACGCATAAGAACCGAAATTGCAAATATTCGTCCTAATATTTTAACTAGTTCATTACAACACTTTGTCCAGCGTATTCATTACTGCCAAGAAGTTAATGGAGAGCAATTTGAACATATATTGTAAAATAGAAAATCATTTATTGTTTAATATTTTATTTTTTCATTTGACTGTTTAATATTTTTTTAAGTTTTTATCAACAATAGAACATGCATTTGTGGTATTGCAGCATTTAGAAAAAGTACTCGTTTGCCTGTTTCCATACTTTTCAAAGTCCGGTTTATCGATGAAAAGACAAGTATTTTTAAAAAAAGGTATATGGTTGTAATCAGAATTATATGGTCTATAAAAGTTGTAAAATAAAAAAAATCGAATTCCATTTAAAAAAATTCAAGATGGCGTCCGTATGTGAAAATTCTGAGAATCATTTTTGATTTTTTCACGCCAAATTGTTCAAGAAAGTATCCCATTTAGAAATCCCAATTTTGATGGTTATGTTTTTAGCCGTTTTCACGTGAGAGCCGTGTTTCCATACTTTGTAGCGACCCTGTATATATATATACAGGGTGGCGCAGGATTCCGATGAAGTCCAATCTTTCATTAGAAATGTTGATTTCTGGGCTTTTCGGCCGTAGTCTATTGGAGTATAATCCAAACGTTTCGCTGACAACTGTTGTCGACTTCGTATTTATACGTTGCGTGGTGGGATGGGGGCAGAAGTGGGCGTGTCGTATTCTCGTCGTAATTCCGCGTGTTCTGAACGGTCTGCGTTATATACCAATAGTCGTCTGGTTATTCATCTGTTGTGGATGATTCATGTGTTGTGGGTTATTCATCCGTTGCTGCTAATTCATCCGCGGTTTCGGCGTGCACTATCGTAGTGCTGACAACCAAACACTATTTACCCTTAGTATTTCTTCCTTTTTATTGAAGTTATCACCATGTTTGCGGATCTCGATGGCCTCTCTTTGTATCCACCCGTGGTAGTGTGATGTTCTGTCCAGTAGTTCCGTTTGGTCAAACATGATTTCCCGGGATCCCGGGAAAGTGAAACTGATCAGAATACATGCAAGCACCTAATATTAAAAAAATAAATAATTGTTATTCCTTTATCAATCATTTTATTACTTTGACAAATATATTTCGCATACAATGGGATTTTCAATGCATAAGTTCGAACTAGACAATAAAAAATACAATTACTTAATTTTAAATAAAAAAAAATAATTATTTTAATTACACGAATTTCTTTCATTGTTGTTATTCAATGCGATTGATTATTTTTTTATCTCTCATTTTTAAAACGAAATATACCGCACTTAATTAATAAATATTTTATTAATGGCTATTGCTAATTACTACAAACATTAACAACTTAATTAACATATATTAATCACCAAATGTTGAATCATTATTACTTTCTCATGTAACACAACAAAACATGAATATATTTATGAAACTGCTAATAAAAATCGGCAACATCCTAGCATTATTTCCTAAATACAATGCAGGAGAAGGAAACATAGAACCCAACATGATAAATTCGCTGATATTAATTGCGTTTTTAATAGTAATAAGCGTTTATATAATCGTTAATAGAATCCAACTGAGAATAATGAAGAAATCCCAGCTAAGCACATTGCTGCGTTTAATGTCGATGTGCTTTAATATCATCACAATTTACAGGATTAACATTTCCAAAATAACGCAAATTCAAAAATTTTTGGACTGCTTTAAGAAAATCGACGCGAGTCTTAATAAAAACTTCAATATGAAAACGTCCAACATTCGCTGCGTTTTATTTTTATTGCTGGGCGTTTGCGGTTTCGGTCTATTGAAATTCGCCCAGATTAAATTCATCCCGCAAACGGCGCTTGTGCATGAAATTAATCATTTCTGTTTGGATTTCTACGCGATCAATTCGAGCGTTGTTCAATTGACGGCCATTATAGAGTTGATCGTCAGGTTGGGGTTGTTGAATGCGGTGTTGAAAAATTTGCTGAAAAATAATTATTTTTGTGATATTGCAAGGATGGATTGTTTGGTGGATTTGTTTAGGAATATATGGGCGAGCGTTGATTGCGTCAATGATGTTTTCGGTTTCATTTTATTTGGGAAAATATTGCACAGTTTTTTATTGCTTTTAGGGATTTTAGCGCAGTTTTTGGGAAGGGCGAATTATAGCCTCTTGATTAATTCAATAGTTATGTTTTTATCCGCAGGAATTGCCTTAGTAAGATTTTTTTTATTGAATATTTAATAATTTTTACTTTACAGATACAATTATATAAGTTGGCCAGGAAAGATGTGATAATCTTCCAGAATGGTTCATTGATAAATTTCGAATAGAAAATTTATAAGCGAACCACGCTTTTAACTATAATCACAAATAATATAGTCTTAATTAAAACACGTTTTATTCCTTACTTCATTTTTATTATAAAAATGAAGTAAGCAATAAAAAGTGTTTTTAATTGTGATTAAAATCTCTTGACATAACTCAAATTAAACAACTAATAACATAATCATAATATTTGAGAAATAACCTAAGCGCCATCCATTGCGTTTTATCTCAATTATTATAGTTCATATTAAGTATTTAGTGACAACACAAAATCCGTTCAACCGCCTTCATCAAGGCATTGCACACTAGATAAGAAAAACCGAAATGGCCATTACAACTTATCCATACGCTGGATGAATGCTGGTTGAACATTTTATTAAATAATGTAATTCTTTTTGTAGACAACCTGCGTGTTGATAAGTGTGCTATGTCAAAAATTGATCAACGAAAGCGAAAAGACCGTGGACTTATTCCAAGAGCTTGTCTACAATATGGGATTTTCCAAAAGTAACCGGCGCTTTGTAATTTTTGCACAGCATCTCACCAATACTCGTCCGAGAATCTCCGCCTCGGAATTTTTCACAATCAATCACGAAATGCTCTTCAGGTGTTTTGAAATGACACTCACGTATGCTATTGTTATAATTCAATCCAATTAAAATAAAAAAAAAAAGATTCATTCCTGAAACAGAAAAAAAAAAACATTAAAACAAATTCCGTGTTCCTGGCAAACAAAATTATAATTCCTTTTAATATAGACATAACATTTACTTCATTACACATGTTGGATGGGGAGCTACTACTTCGCATTCATAACTAGACTTAAAGTCGCTGCCCTGCGAATTTACTGTGGTACTAGTATGCCCTAAAATTAACAGTTGATACGTGAAAGTAATTATTATATCGCATGTTCAGTTACAAAAAAATAACATGGGAGTGCTATGATTTATTACTAAAAAATATATAATAAGTTGTTACACCAGTTAATAATTGATTTACGAAACGTCAGATTTATTTAAAAGTCACGATGGTTTACAGAAAGTAGCAAAAAAACAATTTTAGTTGAAAGTTATTTCGGAAATGTTACTAAAGTTGACGAAAATTGGGTATATTCATTCAACATAGCTTCCGGAGAGTTTCAGGAACAATTTCAATGCGTTCCAAATATTTATGAAGAATGTAAAAACACTTTATTACGATCAATTAAATTATTTCGTGAAACGGGTAGTATTACTCGTAAACCAGGAAGTGGTAGACCAGTTAAACGTACTATGACGTCATTAACACAGCCCAAGAAATTTTAGAAGATGAACTTATGATTTCTCTGCGTCGTTTATCACAGCAAATTATTTTATCGGTAGGAACATGCCACAAGCTTCCACAAAATGATTTGCAAGTATACCCTTATAACATAAGATCGGTTATTTCACAAAATGTAAACGAGGATGTTTTATAAATTAGTTTTTTCACCGATGAAGCATGGTTTTACGAGGATGGATATATTAATTCTCAAACAATGAGAATTTGGTCAGATGAAAATCCTCGGACATATCGCGAGCAACCGTTACATCCAGAGAATGTTGGCATTTGGGCGGCGACTAGTTGAACCGATATTCTTTGAAGGTAAAATCCTATTTTTATTATTGATAAAGAAAATTCTATTACTGTGTGCGTACATTTTAGGTACGATAAATGCAGATCGCTACCGTACAGACATTTTATGAACTTCATGATGACGAATTGAAAAGTGGTTATTTCCATCAGGATGGAGCAACTCATGGCACTGTGGACAACTTGGCCTTTTTGGAAGAATATTTTGAGGACCGAATCATAAGTTGAACTGCAGGGATTTTCTGACCGTCGCGTTCATGGAATTTAACGCCATGCGATTTTTTTTTGTGGCCATACCTTAAAAATTGCATTTATGTACAAGCAATATGCAATCTGGAAGACAGGCGCCAACGAATCCGAGATAAATTTGAAAAAAAAATAACAATAATCTAGTGTTGTTGCGGAACGTACTGGAAGGTGTACGACGACGATTTCAGGCTTGTGTTCGTAAAAAAGGAAGGCACATACAACATTGATTGTAATTTGAAGTGGAACGTTTAACCTGCTAACGACTAAAATTTATTAATGTTTTACGTTTGAAAGTAAAATTACCACAGAGCTATGACTGACGTAGGTATACGTCAATTATATGTATATTTGTGAAAATTGTATAATGATAAATAAAACGTAGTTATATTCCTTTCTTCACTGTTTTGACACTATACAGAGAGTTTTATGTAACACCGAACATACTAGAATGTACTCAATGTAAATTTTCCTATGTTCGATTTGTACTGGAACGCATCAAAGCATTGGGTGCGATGTGATTGGCTACGATTTCTAATGTAAACTATTATGTCAAGTGCAACATGTATAATTATGAATATTATACTTAACCGCAATGCATACCATAAAAATCTTATCCTCCTT
The DNA here is from genome assembly GCA_963082785.1 of Philonthus spinipes. Classification (NCBI taxonomy): domain Eukaryota; kingdom Metazoa; phylum Arthropoda; class Insecta; order Coleoptera; family Staphylinidae; genus Philonthus; species Philonthus spinipes. The sequence continues at coordinate 24,097,990 of OY720310.1, read as the reverse complement.
TGTATACATTATTGATACGTAAAGATGCCCAACTCTTCGTCTACTTCTGCTTTAAGAGCCAGAACAGTAAATATCGCTTGCTTTGTGATAACTGACATTATGATATCCGTCATTTTTGACGGAGAAGGGTGTAGTTTGGGTTGACTATATTATTTTTAGAAATAGTAGCCAATCACATCGCACTCAATGCTTTGATGCGTTTCAGTACAAATCGAACATAGGGAAATTTACATTGAGTACATTCTAGTATGTTCGGTGTTACATAAAACTCTCTGTATGTACATTTCGAACACTAGGTGTTCATTATCAATAGTTAACTAATGACGTTTACAAAAGTGATCGGTATATTTAAAGACCGATAAAAAGTTGCCCATGGATTTTCCAGCCACGGATTTGCCCGGCGCATCCACCATGGCGGAGGCGCAAGGTATTGTCAATTGTTTAATAATTATTTCTCGGAGTTGTAATTTGCTAAATATTTGTTTAATTATAACATTTTATTTGACTCTACTATTTTATATTAGGATGTAATTTAATATGTTACTTTATTCTTAAAATCGTTTTCAACATGCGCTTGTTTAAAAGTTCTGCAGAACATTGTTTGTCACTTTCTGTTTCCGTTTTTTCGATATTAGTTTGCTAACAACATCCTAATGAAATAATTTAGAGAGTATAAAAATAGTATGTATTAAATTTATTTTTTTATGAATTTTTAACTCTAGCCACGGATTCCACTCTAATAACATAAATTTTCAAAGTTCTGCAAAACACTGTTTGTCACTTTATATTATAGTATTTCCATTTAGTTTTGTTAAAAACATTGTAATAAATGGATTGAGAAAGAATAAAGATAAAATGTTGTAAATTGTTTTTTTTTTATAATTTTTTATCTTAGGCTATGAATTCACTGCGTTATTTCGTAACCTTGTGGTGTGATTTGTTAAGGGTTGCGCGCATGTGCATGAGCCGTTTTTATAAGTTGTTTTTCTCTCTTTTTTGGACCCATAGTTTTAATTTGCAGAAAGAAAGATAAAAATATGGTTTCTGAATATACAGTCAGGAAAAATTACAGACGTTGGGGGAAAGTTCCATCATTACTGAAAAATCCTTCTGTACGTGTTGGTTGTTCTTGTTCTGTTCAGCGGTTGTTGTCATTATTTTACCCAAAGTATTTACTTTTTATATTTATTTTAATAATTAGTTTTAAATTTTAATAGTTTGTAGTTAATTAGTCGTTTTACATATATTTAATTAGTTGTTTGCTCTTTCATATTATTTTTAGGTTATATTTTCTAGTTGTATTTTTAGGTATTTAGTTTTAATTTTCATTATATATTATATTCATAGGTAGTGTTTAAGTTAGTTTATTTAGTTTTTATTAATATTTACTTTTTTAATATAGTTATAATTCACAATAATTATAATTTGTATTGTAATTGTAAAATGGCAATAACAGTTGAAGCGCTTGCACTTTATTTTAATAATAAAGTGACGGAATCTGTGCTAACACCATTAAAAATGTCTTCTTACGTGCTACAAGAGGCTACCATTTATTTATTTGGAAATAATGCTTATGAGAACCGTTGGAAACTTTTCCGAAATATTAAACAAAACGTCTCCACTAACTGCCGTATATGTGGAGGTATAAACTATGAAATGTAATAAATGCTTGAATTTTTTTCATAAAGAATGCATCTTTGATAATTATGATTTTCAAAATGAATATATATATATATGTGCAATTTGTGAAATATCGCAAAATAATTAATTTTTGTTCATTGCCATTTACGAGATATGTCACATCACGGATCCCGGTCCTATAGAAATTAATAAATTGAATCAAAGTTACATTCTGTTGTTTAGTAAGTAACCCGTTAATTAATTGATCGAACCCTGTCGTTGTTTGCTAATATCTATTAAAGGCACTTATTGTCCGAAAAATTGTATTATCACATAAATAGAAAAGAGTATTATTCATTCACTTTGTCACAGCTATTTAAATATTATAATAAAAATGATTTGAAAATAATTAATAAATTATTTTCACATTGAATTGATTTAATTTTGCTGATTGTATTTGAATTGATTTAATTAATTTATTTTAACATCTTTAAATTATGTAAGGCATAGCTGTACTGACGAGGGATACATCCCGAAACACGTGTCTGCAGATGGCCTTAAATTAAGTAACGTTCCTTTTGTTGTTTTCGCATTAGAGGGATTTTTCTCGGATCAAAATTTGTTGCATTATGCAATATTTTATTGATGTGCAACAGCAGGTGTACATTATGTAATTCAATGTCCGGCGTGGGTATTTGCCCGGGAAGTAGTTGTTTTAATGTGCATTTGTTTGGCGTACTTACGTAGCGTAAGTCAGGGGTCACACAGCTAAATGTGAAAATAATTTATTAATTATTTTCAAATCATTTTTATTTAATGTATTATCACTTTCTCTATCATGGAAAACAAGTTTTTTTAACACGGAATTTTTCGGAAACACGTTTCTTTGACTATAATTTAACAAAATATGGGGATTTTATCCAAATAGATTAATAATTATTTTCACAAATATATATTTATCATTTAACACTTCAACATTATATATTGAATAATGTGTTAGTTAATAGATTTTTTATAATTATTTATTTTTTTAGTTGGATGATTTTAAATAATTTCCCTAAAAATTAGGTCAAATAGGAATATCGAAGATATTTGTTGGTATATACATGAAGTTTTCTTAATAATAACTTATTGTATTTGGTTTTTCAATTATTTTTATTAATAGTAGTGAATTACGAAATATAATAATTTAATGGGAATATCATATCAAATTAAATTGGCATAAGTAAATAATTATATAACCCAGTTTCAGTTATCATTTTGGATCACAATTACTAATTAATGTAACATTTTTATGTGAACACTGTTTTATAAATCATACTAAAAGCTGTTTATTACATTTTATATAAAGTGAATTAAAATGTAGCGTTGTGTATGAATGCTAGCTTACAATGGTTATAGTCAATAACAGCAATTCTTATCTTTAACAAATGATGTTTTAGAAACTATAAATATCTCAATGACTTAATTGATGCAATTTTTGGAAAATGTGTTAAGACATCATTCGAATTAGAAAATTATCAGACCACATATAGGTTCGTAGTTTATGGCTATTTGAACAATCGTAAGTCATGAAATAATCACATTTATTACTTTAAAATTGTTGCTTCAGGAAACCATTGTACCATTTATCATCCTATAAATTACTATTGAAATATTGTTAATAGCTTTAGTTTTAAAATAATAATAATTGTTTTTTTTTTCTTTTTAAACATATTTCCTCTTCAATCTTTATTTTTAAAGAAGCAGATTTGGTTTTATAAATATTACGAACGTGTAATATGTATTAAGATATTACCTGGTTTTCTTATTTTAGATAAATATCTGGAAAATTTCTGATGCAATTCATCGTTAAAAAAATGTTTTATTTAAACGAACAACAATTTTTAAATGTATGTGTTTCTGTCAACTTTTTCAATTGAAATAAATCTGATTAATTTCATGAACAAATATAATAATCATTTTAAACCACTACTTGAAAGTACAGAATTACTATTCTAGAATCATTTGAATTTATCGTTCAATTATTAGAGAAAATGTTAACCCATGTTACTTTATATTTTTTAAATTTGAAACACTATGGTATTTTGTTAGACACTTGAAATAAATTAAATAAAAATAATAAATTTAAAATTGCTCTTGTTGTCCTATTTATGGTTTTGATATATATTTAATTATAATGCAATTAAATCCTACATATTTTTATTAAAATAAGCATAATTTTTCGTTAATAATAAATATTAGTTATATGTTTCATTTAATTTTAAAACTGGTAATTAAAATGAATTTAGATTGGATTATATTGTGAAAACTGAGCCATATCAGTATTATAATGAATTCAAAAAAGCACATATTCCTCGATATGCGTTGTAAACAGAATACTATCATTTGAAATTGAAATTATTTAATTTAATGTTTCGGCAATTGTTTATATTATATCTAACTTTATTTCATATTTATTTGTTATTCGCATTTTTACAATTTCTAAATATTTTGAATATATCAAGTAATTTGAATATAAGTGACCCCGGTCTTCATTCATACTGGCTATCATTTTTCTTCAAAATCAAAATTAATTACTAATCATAATCGTATAATAATTACAATATTAAAATATATATTATAACTGAATTTACTACATTGGTTTTAACCACATACAACGTTCTTCAACCACCCATACGCCATATAACGCCAGATCGGATGACAACATCACCGCTGCACGTGAATGTGTGTAGGAAAAACCGAATCAGTCAATTCCTCGCTGTACACAAGAACTCGGTTTTTCGTAGACTTTAACTTGGCGAATTTTGCATCGGTACTTGGGCCTGTAGCCGTACAAGATTCAACTGACCCAGGAACTAATAGTTTGGAGGAGAACCTGTATTTTGGGCGAAAAATCATCTTTAGCGACGAGGCCCATTTTTGGATAAATGGCTATATTACCAAATAAAATTGCCGTATATGGGGCAGCGCCAATCTGCACGAGTTTCACCAGATGGTAATCCATCCACAAAAACTGATAATTTGATACGGAAATTGAGCCAGCAGCGTCATTGGTCCGCATTTTGCCAAAACGACGTTGGCTAGGTCATCACCATTAACAAAGAGCGCTACAGACCGATGATGACGAATCTCTTTTCGCCTAAATTTAATGATATGGATGCTCGCGATATTTGAATCCAGTAGGACGGCGCTACGTACGTACACAGACACACGTGCCATGATAGACATTTTGCATGAACGATTTGACAAGCTCATTTCAATTCAGGGAAGAATCGTTCAATTAGTATGATTAACAACAACGCATTATCTATATCCCGAATACTATTTACAATATTTTTTTAATTTTTTTTAAATTTTATTATACTAATAATTTTACATTAATGGAATCGGTAAAATCAAATATCTTGTAATGAGATACTGTAATTTGTAATACAATAACTTTCATTTGTACTGATTTATATATATATATATAAATTTTATAACTAAATTTTAATTTACTATTAATACATTTTAAATATTTTTTGTAAGTTATATGCTAATTATTTTTCACTTCCTATTTATGTTTATTTCAATATCTTCCTCACGCCGCACAGTGTGTTATTTGGAGTTGCGAAGATTCAGCGTGGTGGGGGTATGCAAAACTCAAATTGATATTAGACGAAAATTAAAAATGTCATATTGTTAAGAATAGTTTAAAACTTATAAAAATGAATTTCTACATTTTTAGGTGCACCGGTGTAAGTACAATGAACCGTCAAAGTCGAACATTTTTAAAAGTTGTTCAGCGCGCGATATTGTGTATCATATTTAATAAAGTTCTGCAGAACTTGGAATCCGTGGCTGGAGTTAAAAATTTATAAAAAAAAATAAATTTAAGACCTACTGTTTTTATACTCTCTAAATTACTTCATTAGGATGCTATTAACAAACTAGCATCAAAAAAACCGATATAAAAAGTGACAAACAGTGTTCTGCAGAACTTTTAAACAAGCGCATGTTGAAGACGATTTTAAGAATAAAGTAACATATTAAATTACATCCAAATATAAAATACTAAAGAGTCAAACAAAATGTTCTAGTTAAACAAATATTTAGCAAGTTACAACTCCAAGAAACAATTATTTAACAATTAACAATACCTGGCGCCTCCGCCATGGTGGCTGCGCCGGGCAAATCCGTGGCTGGAAAATCTGTTGGCAACTTCTCATCGGTTATTTAATGGGGGATCGGATTATTGGAAAAAACCTAAAATAATTATATTTCTTACAATTAGCCGCAAATGGTAACACGATGCGTATATTTGCGTATATTATATAATTGGAGGATAGGAATGCCACAGTCGCATTAGCGTTCTGTTTATGAGGGATTAAAATCTAAAAGAGGGTTAATTAGTGGGGTCAGGTCAAAATTCAACAGATTGTATAGGTTTTTTTTTCATTTCTATAGCTTCTATCATATTTAAAATAGCGAATGAATGTTTTAATAAATTAACACAATTTTTATTGTATGTCCGGTCTCTAAAATGTGGTGGGCAAAGGCAGACTTATCAGAGTCAAGAATTTTAATGTGTTATACATGTTCTTTAAGACGTGTATTAATGTTTCTTTTAGTTTGCCTTACATATATTTTGTTGCAATTATTTTAAATACGCCGATCGTGTTACCATTTGCGCCTAATTGTAAGAAATGTAATTAATTTAGGTTTTTCCAATAATCCGATCCCCCCGTGTTAGGGGAGAACGTTCAATTACATAAACCCATGCCACGAAATTGTTAAAATTCTACAATTTGTTTAACGTTCGCACAACCCCGTAACAATATTACTGATAAAGATTTAAACCTTCACAAAACATTGTATATTAAAAGAAATAATTTCCATCTGCGACAGGAAGGCTACTGGCCAATAGGCGGTTGCTATTATATTTGTACTAAAAGTATACAAAAATCACATATGTAATTAAAATTAATAAAGGTATTAATTATGATTAAAAATCAATATATTTTCAAAATTGTCGATTTACGATAGACATATCACAATTTGTATTGAATCGCTCATTGCTTTGTAATGAAATGGGTAGAAATGGGTACAAATATTTGCATACTTAAAATAATGGTTTACTCGATCAATATAGAATAATTTTCATATCAGAAAAGAGGTAATCACCTGAAATAATCGTCAGCATTCTTACAGAGACCGTCGAATATAGAAAATATGCTCCTCTTTAAATCCTTTCCATTTTTATTGAATATTTTAACAATATGTGCGAAATTAACGGTTCCTGATTTGGATAGTACTCAATTAATAAATGGATTAAAGTCTCTTATATGTTTTTCTCGTTATAATGGAAAGCAACGGTTTTTCAAAATCCACTCCCACAACAATTGCAGCGTGTTAATGAATCAATTGCTAAAGGATTTAAATTGCGGCTTCGTGCAGTATTCATACGATTACAGCGCGATTTTACAGAAGAAGAAATTTGTGAACGCACCGTGGGTAACTTGCGTTGACGATGATGTGGGTTTTGTTGATTATGTGAAGCGATTTTCGGAGATTTTTAAGAAATCCGATACGCAAATTATCTTTCTGGAACAACAGAAGAAATACAACTGGAAAAAAATGGAGCTGGCTATTGTTGGTGGCACTGAAAAGTATTTTCCCGAGGCGACAGTTTGCATGTATTTTCAAAAGCTCGAGATTAATTATTTATCGCCTAGAACAGAAGAGAATATGGAAGTTGGTATTTTAAAATACGACATCGATAATTACGAAAAGGATTTGATTGAAATTGTACGCGCTATAAAACCTCGAATTTTTGAAACGATCGAGGAATTAGAAGCGAAAGTGATTTCATCTGAAATAGATTTCTGCGGGATTAGTTCTTTTTTGGGATTGCATGAAAACGTCGAATATTCACCGCCGATGAAAAGGAATGATGTTGTGATTGTTACTAAAAAACCTAGAATAAAATCACTCTTAGTGAAAATTGTAGAAATTATGGATATTTATGTATGGATCGTATATTTAGGCATGATGTTTGTAATCATTTTCGTCTTATACACATTCGAAAAAATGTCAATTTTTCAATCATGCATCTACCTCATCCCGTTTCTAATCAACACCGGAAATATCTCGCGGAGAAACCCTCACAAATTCAGCACCTTCCTAATTATATGTTGGGCACTCTTAAACACCTTCTGCATATACTTCTATAACGCATTCATCCTGAAATGCGTTTTCGATTCAGAACCGTACAAATCCTTCACAACGATAAACGAAATTCAGGATGTTGACATTAAAATTTTGATTAATACAAAACTGAAAAAATACATTCCCAAAAATGTCCAACTCAAATTCATCCACGTCAACACAACCACAATTTACGACGGTATATTAAACCAAAACACTTCTGTTGGTTACGCACTCCTCTATTACCACGCTTTATCCTTATTTAAAATATTGGAGGATGATAATAAAATCGTTCCTTTTTATATAATTGAAGATCCGCTGATACCGAGCTATGACGCTTTGTATTCTGTGCATGGTAAACTCTATCGCCAGATTCTGAATTATTTCTCATATAGCTTTAACTCTCAAAGACAAAGCAATAATATTCGTTTCACCAACGAAAATAAGTTTATGCAAATTAAAATGTTGCATATCAAGGATATGCTTGTGTTGTTCGCCGTGGGATTAATTGTGAGTGTTATTTTGTTGATCGTTGAGATATTTTTAGGTAAATTTAATTGAAAATAGTGTATTTTATAAATTTCAGAGATTAATATTCTTACATTTGTATGTGCATATTTTATTACCACTATAAGAATAAAATGAATATTTGTAATGACAAACAATGACAAATATGATACAATTTCATTTCAAGAATTTAATTACTAGCACACTTCCTTTTTCTGCATAACCAGACCCCCAAATCATATAAAGGAGGATGAATGCAATGAAAACTTCTACAGGGGAAACAAGACGGCACCCGGCTGTGAGAGTATTCATACAGATTTACCCTTCAATCCCTTCCAACTTGCATTCACGAATGAAGTTGAATATATAGAATAGTATAGTCCTTTCAATAATCCTTATCCTTATCAAACAAATTGTTCCGGCAACGATTACCTAAAAGTGTATTGTATTGCCCAACTTCAACATCAACCAGATGCCAGTCCTAAGACAGAAAGGGTAGCAACTTTTAATCGGTGCAAGCGTTAGTAGCAAAAATAATTCTAGCAAACTATCAACTTCAAAAAATTATATTAACAATAAAATAACAAGGTAAGCTTAGGTGACTGGTTTGAATACAGATTACTTTGTATAAATAGGATTTGTTTAGCATTTCAAAATTTAACAATAAACGAAAGTAGCCACAGATATACAAAAACTAAATTAACGTACGGTAAATTGTTGACTGCTTCTTCAGTAGCATTCAGCTATTGGGCCGTCTCATTCAGACTGCAGCTACAGGTGTACAGGCTCCATCTGGAATTCTGGCTATTGGCTCGGCACAATTCCATCTGTTACTCCTACTTGGATTCCGGGCTTCCGCCTAGTCTAAGGATGTGCTCGTATATCATCGTCTTAAAGAAACGGGGTCCTGGTCTGCTGATTTAGCTACGGTTGAAATATACTCTGGCAGTATTACGTGATAAATGAAAACCCTATATGGCTACTTGCGAAACACATTCACAAATTACGCTCAGCGCAATTGAGGGAAGATTAGGGACGGGAGTAACAAATATACTTAAACAAAAGAACCGCATACAACCCAGCACTAACACAAACAAATCTTACAACAACAAAAAATACAAACGCTCGATTGGGCAGCGCCACATTTATTTTCTGATATTATTGAACATAATAATTTAAAAGACACTTACAATTACTCTCGTAACATCCCGAAATCAACGGGGAAAATTAAGGAATTAATTTTATTAGCAAATCTTACCAATACACAAGAAAGGATGCAAAAGAGACTATACAAATTATAGAGGAATAACACTGGCAAGCGTCCCAGGAAAGATCCTGGCAAGAATAATGGAAAAGAGAATTAGAGATAAGATTGAAGAAACAATAGAAGAAACGCAAGGTGGCTTCAGAAGAGGAAGAAGCACCCACGACCTAATATTTACAATAAGACAAATTAGCGAAAAACTTATAAATAAGGAAAGAGAGATACATGTATGTTTTATAGATCTGGAAAAGGCGTTCGACCGAGTAAGAAGAGAAGACATATGGAAAGTGTTAGAAAATAGAGGAATAGACATAAAGACGATATAAGTAGTTAAAGCTATGTATAAAAACAACAAAAACATAATTAGAACAATCAATGAAGAGTCTAGAGAGTTCGTGACAAAGATAGGTGTAAAACAAGAGTGTATTATGAGTCCGCTACTATTTACATTGACACTAGATGAAGCTATAAAGGAAGCAAAGAAGGTAATGAAGACGTTAAAATTGGGATACTGGAAAATGGAAGAAACACACATAACGGAAATGATGTTTGCAGATAATATGGCGATAGTGGCAGAGACAGAGAAAGACCTAGAGCATAACATAGAAATAATCGACAAGGCATTAACAAAAATATATATGAAGATAAATATAGACAAGACCAAAACAATGATAATAGCTAGAGAAAACAAATTACATACAATAAAATTGCACGGAAAGCAGATCGAACATGTAGAAAATTACAAGTATTTAGGAACAATAATAGAAAATAATGGGAAGGAGTTTTTGTAATATAGAAACAGACATATTTTTCTATGCTTGGTTAATTCTTTAATGTCCTTCCAGTCTATGTCCTTTTTTTCTGCTTCTTCTCTAATTATGTCATTCCATGTTTTTCTCGGTCTTCCCCGGTAATTTCTTCCTTGCGCTCTTGTTTCATATATTCTTCTTGCTGTTCTATCTTCTTTCATGCGGCACACAGGTCCGAACCATCTCAGCTGTCCTTCAACAATGGTATTATTAATAGGTCCTATCTGTAAGTTTTGTCTGTATGTCTCATTTCTTATTCTATCTCGTCTGGTCTTATTTTCAATTTTCCTTAAGAATCTCATGTCCATTGCATTACTTTTCGTTTTGTGTTTTTCCGTCATGGTCCATGTTTCACTGCTATATATTATTGCAGACAAAGAGATAAATGATATACTGGGCAGAGCGGGAAAAATATTTAATATGATGAAGACAACGTTCTTTGGAAGGAAAGAAATAACTAAAAACATAAAAGCGGAAATAGTAAAAAAAGGTTATAAGACCTACAATAATATATAGCAGTGAAACATGGACCATGACGGAAAAACACAAAACGAAAAATAATGCAATAGACATGAGTTTCTTAAGGAAAATTGAAAATAAGACCAGACGAGATAGAATAAGGAATGATTAAATCACGCATTTGATTTTTTCGTATCTGGAATATCTGGGTTGTGAACGAAAAAAATCTCCTTAATCCGTGGGCGTGCCGAAAAGTACGAGTTTCGGTACCGGGTCTATTATTAAGTACCGGGCTCGGCTTAATCACTAAGCTTTCCCGGATTAGGGAAATTTTTTTGTTTACAACCCGATACGTAGAATTTGCTGACCCAAGCAATGAAATAAATAATAACGAGCTTACCTAAACTAATTCCATATTTACAACATTAGGATAAAAAAATGATCCTAATTTATACGAACGAACTTGAATCATTTCAATCTCAAAATTATTGAGGCAAAATTATAATAAAGTTGGGGTCTGTTGTTATCGCAACAAAAAAATGATTGTTGCGCCGAAATAATTATGGTTCAGATCTTTTCGGTAAAACATTTGTAACACTCACTCTCAAGGACTAACCACAATTCCTCAAACTCAAAAATTATCACTTGGTGCACACTTGCTTCTTCTCTCGTTGCTCCAGCTCGAGTCCTCTATCTCTCCCCGAGTCAGATCGGCCCGCTCGCGATATCTTTTTTTGTCTAATATTCAACAACATACAGATAAATAGTATTTGAGCAGCAATTTTAAAATAACAAATGGAAATGGAACCGTTACAGTATCTAGGTTCCCAATCCATCACTCTCCTTCTCAACTTAGGCAAACTTTTCTAGTCTATTGAATAATCTAAAATGCTAATAATCATTCAAGAGAGAATTCCGCCATATAAACTTGGTTTTAATAAAAAAAAAATGCTATTCCCCTATCCATCCTTGTGTCCAACTTCCATGCGGCACACCTCGAAGGCGGAAAGACAGCGTGCGCATTCTCAGACATCCAGAAAGCGTACAATTCAGTATGTCAATGAGGCCTGTTGTACCGGGTGTCTAAATAAGGAAGGTTACCGGCCATATCTCAGGAACTATGAGACCTAGAGCTTAAAAATGAATAAATAAATAAAAACGTTAATAAAAGCGATCATGAGAAAATGCTAGAAATAATTTTCAAGTTGGTAACTCTTTGGGTAGGGGGCGCAATGAACAGCTGAAAAGTAATATTGCCGATTATCTCAAAAAATGATCTAATAAAGGTATAATAAAACTACACTTTTTGAAAGCATGATGATTTTAATGTCATTCGAAAGAACTTATTATTCTGATTAAAAATACTGTAAATTTAAGGCTGTGATACCGCTAGCCTTCATGAATCTAAGCGCAAAAGACGTATGGTGTTAGTGCTGTGTTTATAAAGTGAATTTTGTTGGGTTATCCTCTACCGATAATTGTAATTTTTGGTGAGTCGATTATCTATTATAATAACTATACAGTGTCTTAATTTCATTAAGTTTGGTCTACTCATTCACAGGCAATCTTGTTTGTAACAAGTTGCTATAAATTTCATTGCTGAATGTATGAGGCATGCCGAGTTTTTTTTTAACTTCCATCCTCGAATGAGTGGCCGGGCAATTACTACCTTATCTGTCATCGGTTTAACCTTTAATTTTTCATTCAATATTTAATACAATCGATTCCTCTCTATCCTTTGTTATACTTAATTGTTTAAACTGTGGTCCATATCTGTGTCGTGTTGAGTTAGCCACTGAGAAGGGCCATGCAGCGAAGGGTACCCCTCTCTAAAGCTTATCCCTAATTACTTGTGTTAAATTACTGCTGATTTTTTTTTATTTATAAAAATGGGTGACATCTCTAACAAAGATTAATTAAAGCAAATGACAACTAAAATAGCACGCCTAAAAAAATGATATAACTATCTAACTTACTACTCACTTCACTGCCTTATTTACTACGTTAATTGAACCTCTTTGTAAAGAAAATGCGATTTTGAAGCATCAACTCAAGACTATAAATAAAGAAGATGCCAACATTTGTAATACCCTCAATAACATCGACAAACAACAGCGAGCTAACAATTTAATTATTGATGGTCTAACCGAAAATGACAATGTTTGACGTTGCTAAGAATTTATTTGCTAATAAATTAAACGTCTCATTATCGCCATGCGATATTTCCAATGCCTGTCGCTTAGGTCCTTAAAATACAAAAACGGGTCCTATTAAAATTAAATTTATTAATTCTGATGAGAAATATGACGTACTTAGAAATGCATTTAAATTAAAGGGTACGGGAAAATTTATTAATAAAGACTTAACACCCGAGCAACGTTCTATTCGAAATATACTTCGCAAGAACCAGAAGTTTTCTCGCGATTCTGGCCATCAGGCACTTATTATCGATAATTCCATAAAAGTGGGCGACAAGTTCGTCGATATCATCGACGATTTTGACATTACTTCGTTTATACAATCAACTGCTGTTAATTCTGGTGGTACTGCTCCTACTGACCCTGATGGTACCACTTCCGAAGTAACACAACATTTCTCTCCAGAAGGCAATTTTACCAGATCAACCTCTACGCTACCCCCTGGATCTCATCGTTATTAAACACGTAATGGAACAAAAGTGATGAATTTTCGTAAATAAATATGTACCCGTAATGATTTACTACCAAAATGTTCGTGGTTTGAATTCTATATGTAATCGAATTTATCCTAATACTGCTGTTAGTGATTTTCATATTCTTGCACTTACCGACACATGGCTTACTGATAACGTGACTAATTGTGAAATTTTTGCAAATAATTATAATGTGTTTCGCAGTGATCGTGATTGTATATTATCTCGAAAGAAGCGCGGATGTGGAGTTTTAATAACAGTAAATTCTTCGTTATATGCGTCTGAAATACCTGTTGACCACTCTATGTTATCTATCAATAACATTTAGATATTAATCGTATAAGTTTTGGCTGATAATATTACGCTTTATTTTTTTAATATCTATGCATGTCCGCCGGTATCATCTAATCAGGTTGCCACTATAGCTGCTACTCTTAAAAATCTAAATTTCTTGTTCAATTACTATGGTGACTTCAATCTCAATGAGTATGTCATTCAACCAGCCCTCAACCAACCTAGTTTATGCTTTTATAATTCTATTCAGTTTCTCGGACACAAACAATACAATTTCATCTATAATTCGTATAATCGTATTTTGGACTTAATTTTTAGCAATACTAACTGTGTAGTAAGACGTTTTAATGAGCCACTAGTTGTGGAAGATAAACACCATCCCTCTTGAACTCACTGTCAATTTACCTGTAGTTACAACCTATGCATATTCATCAGCAATTTACGAAAGTAATGTCTTGAATCGCCCTTTCAATTTTAAAAAAAGCAAATTTCCTAAATTTATACGGTTCAATTATTGCAACTGATTGGGCCGATTTTCTTACTATTCAATCTTTGAAGAAACATGTTCTTTATTTTATGCTAAATTATCCGAAGTATTTCGTGATAATGTACCTTTAGTTTCTAACTATTCAGGTAAATTTCCGCTCTAATTTTCAGGTAAGCTCAGACGTAAAATTCGGGAGAAAAATAAATATTTAAAGCTTAAAAATTCGAATTACCTCTACCAGTTTTTCAAAATTAGATACTCTAAATTAATGTCAGAAGTAAAGCTGCTCTCTGAAGCTGATTATATATCTTTTATTATCGATACTGAATCTAAGGATTCCAAAGAACCTGGCAAGTTCTAGAACTTGATAAATTGCATCCGTCATGAATCCTCTATACCTCCTGTCATGGAGAATGAAAATGTTAGCATTTCCTCGACGCCGAAAATAGTGAATGCCGCTGCTGCTCATTTATTGTTTCTACCAAAATAATTTGAAAATAATTAATAAATTATTACCTCTTTAGCTACTGTGACAATTTAACTTATGTTACGTAAGTACTATAACAAATGTCTAATAATAGAATAAGAATTATCATTCAACATACATATATTATACGAAATACTAAACAATTCAGGAATATTGACGCTATTAAGATACTGTACTATTCTTTCGTGAAATCTAAACTTCAATATGCCTGTTGCGCCTGGGATACATATTATATCAAATATTCCTCGATGATCGAAACTATACAGAAGAGATTTGTCAAAAATCTTCATTTTAAGAAGTTCGGTTCGTATCTGAGGCCGATTACAATTATACTAAACAACTGCGTCAATTCGACTTACATTCCTTAGAAATTCGCTGAAAAGCACATGCTGTAACTACTCTGTATAAAATACTCAACAATCTTATATATTGCTCTGAATTACTTACACAAATTAATAATAATGTCCCCGTTTATGTAAGAAATAAACGACTTTTTCAGATGTCACTTCCAAATAAAAATATTTTGCTTAAGTCTCCATTATATCCAATGTGTTCACTATACAATAATTCAGTTTCCCTTCATCCTAATATTGATATATTTAATTGCATATCTTATCGAGCATTCTTTAACTCGATTGTTGAGTATTTGGAATATTTTTTTATTGCGCTGATATCTTGTATTGTGTTTATTGCATAGTTTGATTTTAGTTTAAAAATAAAAAAATAGAGACAGATAGTTTATTTACTGATGTATGACATAAGATAATTTTTATTTTTTAAAACAAAAAAGTGAAAAAAATGTTTTTTTCAAAAAATAATTTGATCTATATTAAATATATATAATCTATATTAAATATATCTCACTATACTTTTTCCCTTAAAACCCATATTTAATACATTATTATTTGTAAGCTCCTTAATGCTATAAAATTGTCAATGAGAACAAATTTAGTTCGACGCCGTTATTTTTATTTGGAACAGCTCCTAGTAGTTCAGATGTTTGCCGAGAGGTTGAAAAATCAAAGTTGGAATAAAATGAACACATATTTTGCAGTAACACATCCAGACGCTCTGACGCTAATCATACCGTATAACGCACGTGGCTGCTTACATTGATTTTTTTATTTTTATGAATTATTCCAATTCATCAATAAAAATATTAAAATTAAATAAAGAAATGTTAATATTGTATGTTTAAATAACTTTTGCTAAAAATTGAAAATAAATTTAATGCCTGTTATCAATTTCGGAAAAATGCATTTAAAATTTAGATGGTTATCTGAAATTAACGTTTCACATATAATTTAATAAATATTTTTTTTAAATATTATTGAGTCAAAATACATAGGCAATGGTTATTAGGTGCGAAACGAAGAAGATAAAGTGATTTTCCATTTTACTATTCCATTGCAAAATTTAATACACATGCAACATCCTTATTGAATGGCAAATATATATTTTTTCTTATTGGTAAGTCATTCTTCTAATATACAGCGATTATTTATTGTTATAATTATTTAAATATGACGAGTTTTATATACTGATTTGACATAGATTACTAACAAAATGTTGCTAAATACTTCGCTCTATCATCTGCAGCAAAAAATTAAGTTTTTTCGATCCTAATAAAGAACTTGTTGATATTCAGCGCGCTTTATTACTTAAATATGACGATTCAACCGAACTTATCTATATACATAAGTTAACCGTTAAGCCAGAAAGCTCCGCGGAACGCGAGTAAATTCAGAGACTGTGATAGGCCTAAAGTGTGAAAGGCAAAGGACTTTAAATAACTCGCTTCGCAAGAAAGCTTCGCGGAACGCAAGTAGATATGTATTTCGTTGTTTGTGTTAATTTGTAGATTCGTGATTTTTTGATATTTGTATACTTTAACAGGCAGTGAGTTATGATTGATTTGTATATTTCCATTATCCATATGCCGTTTTCTAACGTTTTTATGTTAGTCGTAGCAATAAACAATTTTTTTATAAAAAAATATTTATTGTCCAGAGGACTCATCGAAGTGTATCTCATAGTCGTAGTAGCGATTCAATTTTTTCGTAAATTGCTATCGCCAAAGGACTGATTGATAATACCATTTTCTAAAAAGAAAGTTTATGCAACGTTTTAAACGTAGTGATAATGGTTTAAACTTACAAAGATTGAAATTGTTATATTAAAAATATATTAAGTAATATTTTGCAAATTAAAGTTAAGACTACCAAGATGTGTAATGTGAATGTAGATGTTTAAAGATCGTAGTCTTGTGTATGAAACTAAAACAAAAATCAAAATATTAGTGACAATGTAGTTTGAAAATTTACAACTTACTTTAAATACTGTTGAAGAGTAGTCCCATTGCAGTTGAAGAATATTGATTTAGTATACGAATTGCAGTAAAAATGTCACCTTAAACAACATTTTTACTGCAATTCGTATACTAAATCAATATTCTTCAACTGCAATGGGACTACTCTTCAACAGTATTTAAAGTAAGTTGTAAATTTTCAAACTACATTGTCACTAATATTTTGATTTTTGTTTTAGTCATTGTCATGTCAGTCATATTAAGTGCAATTAATTAATAAGTATTTTTGTATTTTTTTAATGCATAACTTAATTGTAAAGCTTATATTTATATGTAAAAAACTTTAAAGCGAAAATTAATTTAAAATAATTGTAGTAGAATTGTTTATAATTTCAAAAAACAAATATACACTTAAATTAAAGGTTTCATTGTAAAATAGAAAGAAAAAAAAAAAATTAATGTAATTATCATATTTTGATATTGCAACGAAAAATATAATTTATGTATAAAAACCAATGCTTATTTACACAACTATTAATTGCACTTAACAAATGTTGAATCAAGTAGTAATACACCATTTTAATTAAAAAAATTGACCAACAAAGATTATTCTATAATTACATTAAATTAAACAACTTAAATGTCAAGAAAGGATAGTGAAAATAATTTAGTAAATTATTTATCGCTTAAGCAACTACAATATATAATAATTCAATTTAAGTTTGATAACATTTTTATAATTATATTATAATTTAATATAAGATTAAAACGTACTAAACAAGTAGTAAATAAAATAATAATAAATGAAAACTGTTCATTATGTTTTAAAGATGTTTTTATAAAATTTTTGTTTTTAATAACATTTTAATTTATTTCCCAGCCCATTTGATACCAAATTTTTAGATTTTAAAAAGTTACATAAAATGAGAATAATTTGTTAGTTAAACTTTTATGTAAATTGTTTCATAAAATGGCATAACGATTTACATAAAATTTCAACCATTATATTCTTTACGTTGCATTTAATTTTTAAAATCTGAAATTACCAACCCTCTCCCAGCCCGTATGATTCAACTGTTACCCCAAGGTCCAGGCGATCCATTTTAAAAAAATATGTAAAAGGAAAATAATAATAATAAAAAAAACTAAAATAAAAACTAAAAAAAAAAAACAACAAAAAAAACATAAAAAGAAATAAAAGTAAAATCCCGTTTGATAGATGCTGGTGTCTGTGTCAGTGACATGTAGTGTGCTATGTAAGAAAAGATGTATTTTTACATGGCCATTCAACGAAACTTATTTAATTGCGCGGCGCTTCATCGTAAACAATATTGGAAATTGTGTTATTCGGTGTGCAAATAAATAAGTTTCGAGTATCTGTTACACGTGACATTGCCACGTACAGTTGACCGTGTGAAAATACATCCTGTCTGAGGTCAACGCCTGCGAAGTTCAAAGTTTGTCCCTGTGCCTTATTGATGGTCATGACGAAACATAGAGATACAGGGAATTGCAGGCGTTTAAAGTTTATGGGAAAATTAGATGGTATAAGTGGGATGCGTGATATCAATAGTCTCCCCTTGTCCGCATCCGTTGAGTATCACAGCATCTATTAAAAATCTATGGAGCGCCCTAATACGCAATCGAGTTCCATTACATAATTGGGGCGGTATCAAATTTCTTAATAAAATTATAGGCGCGCCCACCTTTAGATGAAGTCTATGTTGGGGAATGCCGGGTATTGTGAGAGACTCCAAGAACTCGATTGGATAATCAGTCGCATTTTTTATTTACACAGGCATTTGTAGGAGACAGAATAGCAGTTTCGATAGTTCTAAAAGATGCTAAACGCATGTTTTGCGTGAGAGATAATTTTTTCACCATCGGCCATATCAGGGAATTTTTAAGAGATGCTTGAATTTGATCTGCCCGTGACCCCTGTACCACCACAGGGAGCAACTGCCGAAAGTCGCCTGAAAATAAAACAGTGACTCCATCCATTGGCCGGTCAAATCTTCGTACATCCCTTAAAGTTCGATCCACGGCATCGATGGATTTTTTATTCGCTATAGTGCACTGATCCCAAACTATGAGGCGATTTCTTGTGCCAGAGCTGAACTCCTGCTGACGTTTCAAATCGGGTGTTCGTATGATTCTAAATCAATTGGAATTTTGAATGTGGAATGAGCAGTGCGTCCTCCGGGAATTAGGGTGGCCGCAATTCCCGATGATGCTACTGCAACTGCAATATCTCGTTCACTTCGAACGGTGGCCAACAAAAGAGGGGGGGGGGCTATCTAGTGTGTATAGGAAACGAAAGAATCCTCCACACTGCTTCGGAAGTGGAAATGTATCGGCCACTCTGATAGATTTCCACTTCATCGTTGGTGTTTTGGATTCTAAAGGAGGCCTGGTCGCTGCCCTTGTTCACATATTTACAAATGTATTTGATAGATTGGACGTTGTTACACATCTCTAGATTAATGTGACATTTAAAAGCTTTAAGTAAACCCGGTGAATACGGAACGACCCATCTGTTGTCAGCTACAAAAAGCTCACCTCGGACGAGTTTTTCTGCTGTGAATCCTCCGAACGTCAGACTGCGTCGTCTGTACACGGGGTATCCATCATCACTGGCGACATTTGTGTCGCAAAATCTTTTAGGAAAATAATTATTGCAACGTCCATTCTTCATGCAGCGAGAGTCGGGGTTGATTTGACCACATGGGCCATGAATCATTTGACGTCTTACTCCGCTGATATCACCTGGTCAATCTCGTCTGGCAGAATTTTTTCCCCAAGCCACAATAGAATGTGAGCATGAGGAAGTCCTCGCTTTTGCCATTCGACGGTATACATATAACAGAGGACCTTTCCGAAAAAAAAAAATAATTTCAAAAACATGTTAATTAATTTACTTAATTTCAATTTAAAAACTCGCGATACTAAATCGTGTCTTTCTTCGTAACGTTGACCAGGTAATAATTCATTTTGTAATAACGTAATGAATAAGTTGGGACGTCCGTGTTTTCGAATGTAACAAAAAGCATCCTGGGTCCTTTCATGCATACAACGCGACCCTGCAGTGAAGCTGCTAGGGAGAATGACTAAGCGACCCATATCTTCCGGATTGTCGTCCTGTCTTATTGCGTCTTGGAGATGGATATACTCCTCTGAGCGTAATTTCATTTGGTTGTGTCTAATATACAGCAACCTTTCCGTTTCTATTTTTACATACATGTCAACCCAAAACTGGTTGGTTAAAATTCCAAATCGATGAATTAAATTATTATATCCATCTCTAAACATCATTCGAAAACCACAGAACTGCATCGCCGTTACTTTTTTGCTCGGGATCTGATTCCGCGTGACAGGAGACACTTGACACACGTTTAAATTGTGTCCATCTTCGCCGTGACTGAACATGAAAGGGTATTGGAATGTATCGTAAGAGTGATGTGTTTCTGAGATACGTTCGAGGCGGTTGTCCCGGTATCTCAGAATTACATCCCTATTTCCAACATCCTCACCGACTACTAGTACTGCTACCTCGTTAGTGACGGGCAAGTTGTACCGCCCCCTATGCTCTCCCGCGGGCCTCCTGTCTGCGTGAATTATCAAACGATAGTTGTCGCCAAGACTCAGCAATGCCTCCATCGCTGTGATGAGGTCACGAATATGCGGATGGGAATTTAAAAGCATTCTCTGCAATGATAGCAACAACTGTCGATTTAAATTCGGATTTTGACCCATTCGAACGTTGGCTTGCCTCTGATGATCCAAAATAAAGTACATTTGTAAATAGCGTTGGGTGCGATTATCAACAGGTAAGAGGGAATTGAATTTACAAAGTGGATGCCCCCGGTACCTTATGTCTCTTCAACATCACGGACCTGATGCTGTTCAGTCTCATTGTCGCTGAACGTTTCTGTATATGAATCAAAAAATTGTCTAACCTGTTCCGTGAGTACGTCGGCAAACGTTCGTTGCGTCAAGAGTCCGCTTCTAACTGTTGGCGTGAGTTCCTCCGTCTGGGTCAGTTCCTGTCGTTCCCTAAAATTATTTAACCCAGATGGACCAGGTTGTGGTTCTAGAAAATGAAATAAAAATAGTAAAAATTAGCATTAAATATTTAAATCATGCAATGTGTTAATTACTAATCTTAGAACAACGACAACTAATCCAAATGAAATTAAAAATAAATATGATAAGAAAATAACATTCTTATTAAACTTGGATAGAATTATAACAGACAATATTGATATCTTTGTCAATTTTTGTGAATGAATCGGGTTGGATTTTATTAATTATTTATAAATTAATTTAATTTCTTTTTTAGAATTTTACGCAAATTATTAAAAAGAATCCTCACCTGGTGTAGAGCGAGCTAACGTTTCTTTATTTGGTTGGCTTCGGCGGGGACGAAACTACGAAAATAAATTATTACGGTGGACTAAAATGTAATAAATAAATATTAAATAATTTTATGCTTATTATAGTTCTTTTCTATTTGTTATTTTTATAGATGTATTCCATATTGCAATTTATTTCGCTCATAAGGGATTTTGTTATTATTTTTATATTTTGATTTATATTTCTGTCATGGTTCTTTTTATTCATATGGGGAAAATAAAAATATATTTAAAATAATTGTAAAACTTACTTCTTATTCGAGGGGATCCTAAATTTGGTACCATTAAGTCATTTTGACTTAATTCCACAACTATAAAAATAAAAATCATGGTTTTCAGAATGAGAACTATTTCATTATAATAATATTTAAAAAAGTAAACTTACATCGTTTTGGATTTGTTAAAGGGATGTTTATACTTCTTTGCGGAGACATAACAAAAAAATATAAATATAATTCATTATTATATTCATTGAATTATAAATCAAACTATTTTTAATAGGAACATTTATCAGACACAAATTGAGAAGTAATTGTTATTATGCAATCATATATTGTGATTGACCGCTGTCTACAATTAGTGTTGTAATATTGGAATGGATATATGAACCAAGATTGGCAATTAGATATATATACTTCAATTCATTTTTGAAGTTTGAAATAGATCTATTATTTCAACATAAAGTGCTAATTAGTAGATGGACCATTGTTATAAATAAACACATATATCTACTAATCTTGGATATGGACTACGTTCTCAATTTTGGTGAAAAAGTCGCCAAACATATTTTAGTTGAATTTTATGAAGTATGAAAGAAATAGCACTAATTCGACACAAATAAAAATTAAATCGATAAAAAAATCAATATTAGCAACATTAAAAATCCAATAATATAGAAAAATCTAAATTCCCAATTTTAATTTGAGGTTATGTTAACTCTTTCTATATGGTTATATTTTAAGTGGTTAATTTATTGGAAACCTAATTAAAAAATATATATTTTGTCGATAACATTTAGGAAGTACTTTATTTTGTATTTGCCAGAGGATCGGGATGATAAAGATGACGATATTGAAGCATCTCTTGCCTGCCTTTTTCGTATCAGATCTTTTGATCTTCGCAACTCCGTTTCCTCCAGCGTCTCTTTTTGAGTAATTTTCTTTCGAGTTAAACGTAGTCTTTTCTTTGGAGGCAAGGTAAAGACTCGTAGATTCGTCGCGTTTAAGTAGAATTTGCAATAAAAATGGCGTTTACAAACAAAATTTCGGAATACTTCCGGTAAATGGCGTTGTATCACGTTTTCGGTGGGTTGACAGGTTTAGGCGGGAACATTTAAATTCAAATTAAATAAAAATAATTTATTAAGAAAATATATTTGTTTATTATTTATTTAAAAATTAATTATAAAATATAAGCATAAAACCAAAACATATTTTACATTTTTTAGTAGAAAATTTAGATTGACTACAATTTAAATTTAAATTAAAAAAAAATATATTATTTTATACTTTACTTGAAAGTTTCACTGAGATAACGAAAGAAAGATTATTAAAATTCACGTTTTTTTAATATTAAAATAAAATTATAGCTTATATACAAAAGCAATCAATTTTTCACACAACTATTAAATGTAGTTGTGTTAATATTAATTAACTGAACGAAAATGATTATACAATTTTTACGCGTAGTCAATTATTCTTCTATAGGGAAAAATCGCACGCAATAGGATTTAAATAATTTTACTATTTGTACATACCTATAAATGACATTCCTGGTGCAGAGAGCATGTATCGAACGCAACATTTGCACTCCTATCGGTTACAATCTAATTTAAACAACTTCATTAACAACACATATTAAGACGATAATTAAACCCGATGATGAAGATCACCTCGATGTACAAATATTGTAAACAGTTGATTCGGTTTGCGTCAACGTAATGCCTACAGGCCGATTCTCGACAGAGTGCGCGCGCTTTCCAGCACTGCTGCCTGGCGTGAAGGTATTCAATCCGGTAGTGGTACCGGATTGAGGTATAAAGTTGAAATTTTCAGGGAAGACGTCGATTCGGGACCTGTATGAGTGTGTTAAGTTTGAATGTGGTGCGACCATTGGGAAAAAAGTTCGTCTCTGAGCGTGACGCACAGGTTCCGCCCGCTCCATTTGAAAAGCATTGGAATTTTTTTTTCTTTATTTTTTTAAATGTATTGTATGGTTCGTATTTAGCTGAAAATTGATCAACACAAATAAAACACACTAAATATTGATATTCAATAGAGTTTTCGAGTATATTTTTATTTATTAGACAATTTAAATGGGTAAATGTGAATGTATTACATTGTTAACCTAAATGCTGCTGTCGCAATTTTTCGCACGATAGGGACTCGAATGGGCCCGTCTTGGGACACTTGCACCATTTGGATGTTGTATTTTAATCACGACGGGGGATTTTGACATCGACACTTGCGTTTTTTAGTAATTCAATCGGTCCATGAATGAGCGGGCGCGTAGCGCCCGACAGCAATTTTGCATTGTTTAAACACTTGCAGTGCACGGAAAGACGACACGATGGCACTTTTCACGCACGGAAAACACACGCGGACGCGATTTTCACCAGCACTGACTGCTCCCGGGTGAACCGTAACCTCAACTGGCCGTCACACTGACAGATACTTTGAAGTTTCTCGCCGGACGGCCGACCAATCGGAAAAGAGATGAAAAAAATTAATAATAATAATAATGAACGGAAACATAACCCCACTCGGCTCGCCGTCACACTGAAGGATAATTTTCAAGTTTCGGCCGACCAATGGCGAAGAGAGCGGGAGCCCGGTTTAAATTTTCAAACAAAAATCAATAATAATAATGAAAAATGAAGTAAAATGGCAATACTGATGCATAATTTGTACGAAATTAACAATATTTTGATGTTAAATGCAGGTAGATGTAATATACATGGATTTCAGTCGTGCATTCGATACAATTAATCATCAAATTTTATAAAAAAAAAAAAAAATGATTCATTTGGCCTTTGTCGTAACTTTATTGATTTTGTTTCATCTTATCTTAATATGCGTATTAATTATGTTTATTATAACGGTTTTAAATCTTTACATTTCTATTCCTTATCTGGTGCGCCGTAGGGATCTAATCTCGGTCCGTTGCTATTTAATATTTTCATTAATGATTTAATTCTATCCATCTCTTGCCCTGTCCTTGCGTACGCAGATGATATGAAAATTTATAATGTTATTGACAGTGTCGATTGTTGTGCTGCGCTTCAACTGAATCTTGAGATTATATGTGAGTGGTGCCTCAATAATAAACTTTCCCTTAATATCAATAAATGTATTTACGTGTCATACTGTAGGATTAAGGGGAATCAGTACAGCTCTTTGGTGTGTTTCTGGCTCAGTAGATGGCACCGCTTTATATGGGACTTATAATGTAAAAGTTTTTCCGTTATTTCTCGAAAACTGTAGTTTACAGGGGAAAAAGAAAACCGCCATCGTGTTCAGCGCAGTTAGGAGCAGTACGCACGTGAAACCATTTTTTTCCGAAAATGAGGTATTTCTAAGAAAATAATTAAACAAAATATTTAAGGCTAACATTCCCGTCTGTGTTAAATAAAGACAAACGTGAAACGATACCAATACATTTTTGTGAGTGAAGAAAGAGGATAGATATGAATCGTCGTCGTAGTTTTTCAACTTGCAATTTATCGCAATCCGTCACCTCCGATTGGAGATTGACGCCTCGACATGCATTTCTAGTCCACGTGGACTCGTAAATACAGAATACAAACAAACAAAAATAGAAAGAAATTGAAAACGCTGATTTTGGAGCCGACAAAAAGTCAATGAAAACATCCAGCGGCATAACGCTGATATTTATTTACCGATTTGAATGAATTAAAAAATAAAATCAATGTCGGTTTAAATACTATAAAATAATAGTAATTATACATTTTTTCAAAATTAAGTTCACTGCCAAATAATAGTCATCTTTCAATTTTTTAGGGGAAACTCCATAACCGCGTTTATGAATGAAAAGTAATTCCAGCAGATCTAGAACACTGCAAATCGTATCAAAAAAAAAAGAAATATTGCATTGATTTCAGATAATCGGGAGCACTATACACGTGGAGTACTTTTTGCAATATGTTAAATTTCAAAAATACCTAAAAATAACGCATATTCCTCGGCAACAATGGAGCCACGCTACGTGATTTATCTTATATTCGTATTTCTTAGTATTTGAACGGCCATTGGCTTTGGTTTTTTGTTCAGTTTTCAGTTAAGAAATATTTTATCGGCTATGACGTTGTGCGTTTTTTATCGAACACCAGATATACTTACAAGAAATAATTTCGTGACGAAATTTCAATTCAAACAAAATGTTTGTAAAATTAAATTCGTTACATTTTAATATAACGTGTAAATATAATTTTATTTCAGATAAAATGTTTAAAGTTTATTTTATAATCTAAAATAAAGCGAAAATACACACACATGTTTCAATATTACTCTCTAATAGGCATATTCCTACATACACGTGAATCAATAATTTCTTTTAATAAAATATTTTTATAAAAAAATATTAATTTATCAATAATTTTTGTTTTCCAAAAATTGTCGTCTCTGACAACTCTTTCAATTGACAGGTCTTGTTTTGTCCATACGACAAAATCACAAAAGTTGGCTTTTGCAATATGCATCTGGCCCTGGATTTGGTAATAATAATTGTGATTACGTTTTAATTTTAAATCTGTATCCAAAAAGACAGTTTTTTTTTTCGTTTGCTGCTTGTTTAATGGTAATTTTTTCTATCGATTTTGGGCACTTCACCTCGATAATTCCGCGACCATTTTTCTATGAGTCTATCCGGAGATGCTCCCAAAAAACCATACGTCTCATCGATAAAAATGCCGCACGGTGTTACGGAACTTTTGGTCGTTTCTTCATACTTTTATAAGGTATTTTTTTTTCATTTATTTATCCGTATACTGTGGCTTCATTTGAAAACGGCTCCTTATAAAGTAAACTGTATATGAGAGGAGCCCATTTTGTTTTCTGTCGCCTTTTACAGATTGCGCCAAATTTTGATGCTGTTCGTTATCGGCCTGTCCTCTTGTTTTCAACTCAATTTTTTTTTATTACTATTAAAACTAAAATTTTAACTCATTTATAAGATCAATCTCTATTTCGTACTCACATTTAGATTTTCAATAACGCCAATTTAAATAGAAAATACTATTTATTTGACATTTGATTTCAATTCCCTATATTTTTTATAGTTACTTTCGTTTCTATTGTTTTTCATGTCCAACTATTCAATTCATTGCTAAAATGTCATATAAATACTACAAAATGTGAAATACTTCAATAAGTATAGAAGATAAGCATCTAGTATGTTTAATGAAATATTTGTATCATTTTATGATAATTCAAAAAAAAGTATAGGGTGCCATTTAAATAAATATGTCCGTTTGAAAAGTCACATATTTAAAATTATTTTATTTATTTGCACAGTGTATACAAATATTTCACATTTAAAATTATTATTATATTAGTATATATAAACAATTTAATTTCTCCATCTCAAAACACACAAAAAAATATAATTTTTTATTATACTTATCTGAAAACACGTTGATTCCATATGCCTCTAGAATGATGGAATCGTCACTTTTTCAGGCGACCGCACAGAAAAAGTTTGTTTGTGCGATCATTCCGTGCACTAACCGATTTCCATAGCAACGATGTATTTTTCACTTCTGCGTTTCACTGACGTTTTATTTTCCGTCTGTGAAATTCGTAAATTTGTTCAAATGTACACAGACTTAGAATATACTGATATTGTATTTTGAAATAAAGTGCTTACCAGATCAAATTCCGAAAAACAGGTATTGCATTTAAATTTCTTTAGAATTAGTGTAATTATCAAATAATTTAAATATTTAGTTTTATATTGTTATTTTCAGATAAGTATAATAAAAAATAGCGTTCATTACACGTCCAGAAATGGATTTTTCCGCGCTTGCATGACTTCCCGTGTGAGGCAGCGCGCACGGAAAAATCCTTTTTTCTGAACTCCTAATGAAATATACTATTATAGTATACCAACTATTAAGCTACTATCGGAATCTTTAGAATTTTTTTTTTCTGCAGTAACGGTTAGTCAAAACTACTAATAATGTTATATTAATATTAAGATAATTTAAAGAGGAAACGAATAAATAATAATATTTAGGGTGTTCCATTTGAAATAACATAGTTGATATGATTTCCGCCCTCTATTCTCAAGAAAGTTTTATCAATAAATTAAATAAAAAGAAATTTAAAATAATTAATAAATTATTTTCACATTTAGCTCTGTAACATTGTGACTTACGTTACGTAAGTATGTTAAACAAATGCAAATTAAAACAACAACTTACCGGGCAAATATCCCGCCGCTAATGTGGAAATAATTAATCAATTATTTTCAAATCATTTTTATTTAATTTATTTAAATAACCAGGACCAAGTGAATAAATACTCTTTTCTATTTATTTTATTTATTTTATCAATAAATTAATGGTGAATTTCTACAAGGGAGAAATCGAAGGCAGTCACTTCGGTGACTCACTCTGTATAAAAAGTACTCAATTCTAAATGCACATTTACTAAAATAAAGCATACAACTCCCGAAAATTAATTTTGTAAAACTTTATTTGTGAATAACCAAAACCTCTAACGCAATTGATTTTATTTACTTACCTTCAATTCAAATATTGTAATAGACCAGCATTTAGACGTTGTTTTGGTCTAGATACAGATTGCGGTTAACTTTTTTAGGGTATTTTGAATCTGAGTACCTGTTGGCCATATTTTTTGCAATCAAATTCAATTCGTAATAGATAAAAATACACTAAATATAACACTTGTCACTAACTAATTGCAAAATGCGTATAAATATAACTTTGAGAGTTGTCCATAGTCGCCGAGGAATATACGTGATTATTTAGGAATCAATGCATTATTTTTTTTATACGATTTGCATTGTCCGAGATCTGCTGGAAATACTTTTCATTCATAAACGCGGTTATGGAGTTTCCCCTTAAAAATTGAAAGATGACTATTATTTGGCAGTGAACTTAATTTTGAAAAAATGTATAATTACTATTATTTTATAGTATTTAAACCGACATTGATTTTATTTTTTAATTCATTAAAATCGGTTAATAAATATCAGAGTTATGTCGCTGGATGCTTTCATTGATTTTTTGTCGGCTCCAAAATCAGCGTATTCAATTTCTTTCTATGTTTGTTTATATTCTGTATTTACGAGTCCATGTGGACTAGAAATGTATGTCGAGGCATCAATCTCTAATCGGAGGCGACGGAGTGCGATAAATTACCAGTTGAAAAACTACGACGACGATTCATTTATCTATCCTCTTTCTTCACTCGCAAAAATGTATTGGTATCATTTCACGTTTGTCTTTATTTAACACAGGCGGGAATGGTAGCCTTAAATAATTTGTTTAATTATTTTCTTACAAATACTTAATTCTAGGAAAAAAAGGTTTCACATGCGTACTGCTCCTAACTGAGCTGAACACGATGGTGATTTTCATTTTCCCCTACAAACCAAAGGTTTTCGAGAAATAACGAAAAAACTTTTACATTATAAGTCCCATATAAAACGGTGCCATCTACTGAGCCAGAAACACACCAAAGAGCAGTACCGATTCCTCTTAACGATCCGATTATTTTCGATTATTATATCAATAATGCTTCTCTACAACGAGTAAATACATTTAAAGATTTGGGTGTAATATTTGATAATCAGTTGTCATTTACTGAACATATTAATATTATTTTAAAATCCGCATATAAAATGCTAGGTTTTTTTAATAAGAGCGGCAAAATATTTTCAGGATATACATTTGTTGAAGATATTATATTTTGCACTGATTAGAAGTAGACTTGAATATGCATCTATAATTTTTTATCCTTATTACACTAATCAGGCATTACTTTTAGAACGCGTACAAGAAACATTCTTAAAATTTTTAAACTTTAAATTAACCGGTGTATACCCTGAACTATCTGTTGATTATAATTCCTTACTGTTGACCCACCAAATTGTATCCCTATCTGATAGACGTGAGGTTACAAGCAGCGTATTCATGCACAAATTGGTGAATGGCATTGTTGATGCACCACATTTACTTGGAATGATCAATTTCAACATTCCACGCCTGTCATCACGCCAACAAACCACATTTTATGTACCTAAAGTTAACGCTAACAGACGCTATGATGATATTTTTTGTAATTAATTGTCTGATATGATTGTTTTTGTTTTAAAATTGTATTAGGAATTTATCCTATGTTGGATTTTTCCGTTTGGATAATAAAGTTATTACTATTATTATGACCTAGCCATAGTTAAAACAGGGGATGACATAGACCTCATCATTAACAATAGAGCCAAATTAAGAGGACTACAAATGTCAAACCAGAAGACTAACTGTGCTCACTTCAGCAGACTACGTAAAGAACAGATGGAACCACCCTTACTAACTGAAAACTTCACGATCCCGTACAAAACAAAAGTTTCTATGCCTTACCTTTGTCAACAAACTAACTTGGAATGCACACATCGCAGACATAGAAACAAAAGTTAAATGTATCCTGAACCAACTTAAGGCGATAACCCCCTTTAGATGGGGAGCGGAAAAGACAACACTATTTAAAATAATAAATGCCCTGGCCCTTTCAAAATTAGATTTTGGTGTGACAGCGTACGGGAATGCATCGAAATCACATCTCTGTCTATCTTATGGCCTTTCGAACATCCCCTCGAGAAAGTGTTTACCGGGAAGCGGGAAGTAAAATAGCTATGAAAAAGAACCATCCCCTGCGAATCCACATAATAAACCCGACGGTCTTAGACAACTATCATTGGACCCAAACTAAAACCATATTCACCAATTCAAATGAAAGCACCCACAGACAAATAAGACCTTCACTAGCCTTATGTAAATATCCAGCAAATCACCAGACTAGTCATCGGCCATACAAGAATAACGCATGGTCACCTCTTGGCAGGAACACGACATGCAGCATGTCTACAATGCAGAAACTCGGTGCATACCGCTAAACATATACTTCAATGCCCCAGTCTAATAGAACACCGATCAATGCTTGGACTAACAGGCACTGCAATCTCCATCCTCAGCAACTCATCACAGCACTTAAAAACAATCCAATACCTAAAAAATATAAACATTTATCATAAAATATAGCTAGGCTATGGAAGAAAAACGAATATTTACCAATTAAAAACAAGCAATCACCACGACTCCTAGAACACATAAACTGAAACTATACCTATCATACTCTTTATATATTTTACCGATAGAACCAATAGCCATCTGCAGCTGACGTTCCCAATAATAATAATAATAATAATAATAAAAGCCTTTATTATCCAATAGGATTTCCTATTTACAGGATAATATAGAAGGTACAAAGCAAAAAAATGTATTACGAGGGGAAAAAATACAGAAAATGAAAAGTATTAAGAGTAGAAACAACATTTAAGTTACATTTTATATAAATAAATCATCGAAAAACTTTTCTGCGCAACGACACATTGTGAAGATCGGTGACCGCTGCAGAACACATGCCCTTGGTTTAGGTAATCGGAATGATGAAGAGAAAGTAATTAGGGGCAGTCGATTGTTCCGTGTATTAATTTTCTGAGAATTGTGGAGTAGTCTGGCCGATAATGCTATCATCTTATGCCTTTGAAATAGATATTCTTGATTCGCTCCAATAGATGGATAAGTACCGTCGAGTTTGTTAGACAAAAATTTAAAGATCGCCGATGTAGTCGATCTAGTAGAAGAGAATGGCTTATACATGTCGGATACCAGACTAAGCTACAGTAATCCAATTTACTTGATATAAAAACGAAGTATAGTGGCTTTACCGCATCAGTATTTCAATATTCACGAACGTTTCTCATTATAAATCCTAATGATCTGGAGGCTACGGAGCGAATATCTTCAACATAGATAGTGAAAGTGAGTTTCTTGTCAAAAGTAACTCCTAGGTCTTTGAAGCAGTCAACGACCGACAGATAATCAACTGAAATATGGTAAGTTCTTGTGAGCGCACTGCGTTTCCGACTGTAGATTATAACGCTGTATTTTCTTACGTTGAATTTTAAGTTTACACGGGAGCACCAGTTAGATAAGATGATTAGATTCGATTGTAGCATGTCGACATCGTTGTGACTTTGGATCCTTTGGTAAATTTTGAAGTCGTCGACGTATGCTAACACAGGGCAAAATCCCCCAGCAAATCATTAATAAAAATATTTAATAGAAGAGGTCCAAGGCTGGAGCCCTGTGGGACACCAATGGAGAAAACACCAAGTACTTCTTCCCATAAACTAAGTTAATTCTGATTTTTTGGGAAAAAGAATAATTTGCTTAGTGCAGTGTCTCCAAGAAACACAAATAACACACGAATTAGACATAATTTTAAATTAATTTAAGGGAATGGCGAAACGAACAAATGTCGAAAATTGAATAAATTAGCAATCACAGACTATGTAATTCCTCCTAGTAAAATAAATGTTTCAATGTTGGTAAAAAAACAAAATGATACAAAAGCACTGCTGCTCCAAACATTGAAAAATGTGGTAAATTTAAAATTGGTACTTTAGTGTCCGGCGATAGAGGGCGCTCCAATGAAGCAAATAAAAAATACAACGGGGAATTTAAAATTTTGTTGTTTTAATTAAAAAAAAAATGAATAAAATACACTGTTTGCACAAATATAATAAAACAATAATTTTACAAATATTAGGTACAAATTATTAAAAATATTCGAAAACCACAAATCACTATAGAATCAGTGACTATAGAATCTCAGTTTCAATAGATATCAAACTGAACTTGAAATAAAGTATGTAGATATTTATAAGTTAAAAAAACCTTATAGCTAACATGCATAACAAAAAGAATAAATTAAAAATAATATAACAAGTGTTTAATTTGTATTTGCCTCTTAATTATGCTGTAAAAACGGCACAATTACGTGGCAAATAATAATTTATACTGTGTGCTTTCTAACTCTTTTCTTTTTGAAGAATTTTATGTCAGCCTTTTTTTAATAGCATCTTTGAATAGAACTGTATTGTTGCCTTTTAATACTTTGTTGACATTCGTCATCCACATGTAAATATGAAAAGTAGAATATTTTCTTAAATGCAATTTACAAGGAGAACTGAACTGAGACTTTCGTATATATCAGGCTCGTGAGCTATTAGTGGAGGAAAATGATGAGCAATCTCTATGCATCTATTAAAGAGTTCACGAGCCTAATATTTGATATGACTGTAATGTTCTCCTTATACTGCCTCTCTCTCTCTCTCTCTCTGCAATAAAAGTAAAATATTAATTATTGTTATTTTCAGGAGCTAATAATTCCTGTTTACAAGTCAAACAATCTCGATACGTTTTCAAAATATTTTTCACGATATAACCACTTATATCGAGCGTATAACAAAAATCGACGACGAAGTTGGCATTGGAAATCTAAAGTCATGCCTGAACTAAAATCACACGCTCACGCGCAAAGTACTGGTTGTCATATTGACAAGTCAGTTGTCAATAACCCCTAATTATCGTAAACATGTTTTCTAAGGTACATAAAACGTTTATGATTGAATCTTATTTTCGTAATGGGAAAAAAGAAAAGTTCCCGATTGTTTGGAGGAATTTCGAAATCAATTTCCCAATCTTGCCGTTGATGATAACTGTTTTCGATGTACTCTTCGGCGTGCTGTACAAGTCTTTCGTGACACTGAAAGTGTTGGTAGGAAGGAAGGCACTGGATTGGCAACAAAATGTACTCTGGAGTTAATTGAAAATGTGCAACAAATAATAGAAGATTCACGTAGAACTTCACATCGTGTGCTTTCAAAACTAACTGAAGTATCAATTGGTACCTGCCAGAAAATTTTGAAAAAGCATATGCATTTGTTCCCTTATCTATTAACTTGCGTACAAGTACTACATAGAATTGATTATCCTAGAAGAGTTACATTTTGCCGATGGTTCCTTCAAATCTTTGATGACGATCTCCTTGACAAAACCTTTTTCACAGATGAGGCATGGTTTTACTTAAACGGGTACGCTAATTCGCAAAATATGAGGATGTGGAGTGCTGCAAAGCCCGAGGATTTTTATATCGAAGAACTTTTACATCCCCAAAAATGGCGTTTGGTGCGTCATAAGTGGCAGGTGAGAAATAGGACCAATTTTTTTAACTGTACCCTAACAGGTGAACGGTAGAGAGAAGAAATTCTGACCCCCTTTATCGAACAACTTGATGATGAAGAATTGAGATATGGATATTTCCATCAAGACGGAGCAAGAGCACACACTGCTGCAGACACTATTGAAATGTTACATGAATTCTTTGATGACCGTATTATCAGTTTAAACACTGAACATGAAATCCCTCCTAGATCATGTGATATTGCCATAAGTGACTTCTTTTTGTGGCTATTAAAAAAAAAACTCCATATATCAAGTGCGTGTTAACAACTTGGTTCACCCGCAGTAGAGAATTACAGAAAAAAATAATGAAATTAACCAGAATCTTTTAATGTTGTAAAATGTTTTTACTTGCATTAGTCGAAGGAGTGAAAGTTGTCTGAATAGTGGCGGTGGGCATTTTCAACGCTTATTTTGACTATCGTATTTTAAAATAAATTTAGTTTGGCTATCTATTTAACAAAATTAATATCTGACATATCACTGTTTAACCGCAACCAGCATTTCACGCGTATGATGTTAGTACAGACATGACTCGAGACTTCCAACGCCAACTTCGTCGTCGATTTTTGTTTTACGCTCGATATAACATTTTTATTCGTGTCAATTTATAAATCTAAATATTATTTATTTACAATACATATGTTTTAATTTTACGAAATGGCTATCGACCATAGGTTTCTCCGTCTATCATGATCGCTAACGTTCTTGTCGAAGTCCACATTATTTGCTGAAATGAAGTGAAAAATCGTAACTGCAGCGAATTTATTATATTTTGGGGTTTCGGGGTATACACAGGTGTTTAATTATGTGTTTTAAATCAGGATTTGTGGCAAACTTTAGGGAAAGGTGTTGGAGACGGTCAGTGATGGGTTCGACGTTTGTTTTCTGATATAGGAGTGTGTTAGGAGGGTTGTATAGGGGTTTATTGGGGTGTCGTATTTTTGTGAGTACTCTAAGAGCCAGTCGTTCCGCAAATTCCTTGTTATGCAAAACAGAGGGGCGGATATTACATTAAAGGATGGCAGCGTACTCAAGCAGTGGGCGACATCAGCTGTTTTGGAGGAAATTTCTTGATTTTTATAAGTCAAAACTCTGAAATTACTCGCCCTGCTCTTGAGCGCCGCTTTAAGGTTTTTGGTGTGGGTATTAAGGGAAAGTTTTGTATCGAGTGTTATGCCCAGATAGTTACAAATTTATGATGGTGTTATAACAACGCCATTAATATTGATAGAAAAAGGGCAGTTTTGAGGTCGGTGGAAAGGAATAACAAGTTGCGTTATTGGAATTGATAGTAATTCTTCATTTTGCATACCACGTCTTTATAGTGTCGATCAGTTCCTGTGGAGTACTTAGAGCTTTTGGAATAGGCAATTAGGGCTGTATCATCAGTGTAAAGTAAAGGGTAAACACTATGATTAAAGTATTGAGGATTAGGATTATATATATCTGATACGAAAATATTGTATAGGATGGGAGATAATGGGAATCCTTGTAGTAGTCCTTGTTGTGAATAAAGCGACCGGGAAAATGAATTTCGGATTTTAACTTTTAGAGATCTATTATTAAGGATTGAGTTTAATTAATATTGGAGGGATGTTGAAGGAGTTGCATTTGTACAACAGGCCTCGATGCCAAATCGAATCTTACGCTTTTTGAATGTAAAAAAAACGCAGGCTGTCTTCTGGCCCTCAAGGGGTGCCGTATGGATGTTGGACGTAAGGATGGATAGGGGAAGGGCAGTTGATCTTTTTTTAATAAAGCCAAATTGGTATGGTGGGATTCTATCTTGGGTGGCTAATAGGATCTTGGATTGGATAATGGACTCGAAAAGTTTACCTAATACGGCAAGGAGAGTGATAGGACGGTAGCTGGATAGTTTAAAGTAATCGTTGCCGTGTTTATGTATACATGTAATAAATCCCTGTTTCCATTCATTCGGAACAATTTGGTTGGTGATTGCAAAATTGAAGATACTGATTATATATTCGTGAATAGATTTAGGAAGGGATTTAAGGATGGATCAAGGAGTGCCATCATAACCGGGTGCCGAATTTTTACCCCTGCAGAGGTTTTCATAATATTCATCCTCCTTTATATCAATCGGGATTTGGTTAGAGATGGGGATTGTAGAACAGGAAATGTACCAGGAATTAATTTCTTGAAAGGATGCTTTGTCATATATATCATTGTTTGCCATAAGGTATGATTCTTCAAAGTGATTTGCAAATGTGCCTGCTATTGTTTGTTCGTCATTAACCCTTTGCACTCCGTTGTCGCCGCATTTGCGACATTTCGTATGTTAGGAATAAATCCGTTGTCGCCGCATTTGCGACACTCTTGTTTATCTCACTCAGAGCTCTTAAGTCTTAGATTATCAAAAGTGTTTACAGTTGCGTTCCAATGTGTGTCATCTGCATTTTATGTTTATACAATGGTAAGTGTTTTAGTTTGTTTCGTTTCGTTATAATTATTACGTTATAACTCCTCGTGTAGTGAAAATGGAAGGCGAAATTTTGACGATAGTTGTGAAATAAGTGATGTGAAAGACGAACTAGATTTGTTGCATGGAGATGATTTGAGTGAAAAATTACTAAGTGATGACTTTGGGACAGAGAGTGACGATAGTGACATTATAGAGAGAAAAAAAAGAATTCAAATTATTGAATCGGATTCAGAGGAAGAAGATGCACCACCGGCAGACACCAGTACATCGAGTGGTATTACGGGAAGTGATATTCCCTTGCCAAGAATAAACTTTTCAACGGGAAATAAAGTTCCAAGGCCACAAATATTCAATATTGATGAACCTGTAGGTTTTTTCAAGCTGTATTTTACAGAGGAGTTGGTGGAGGAAATTGTATCAGAGACGATTATATACGCCACCAACAAATTACGAACAAAAACTCTGAGTCAAAATTCAATATGGCATTCATGGCGCGACATTAATACGGAGGAATTTTGGGCCTTTATCGGAGTAATCTTGAATATGGGTACCATCGTTTTGCTAAATTTGCAAGATTACTGATCAACAAGTGACAATGCAAAAATACCTTTCTTTGCAAATGTGTTCACTGGAAGAAGATTCCATCAATTGTTCTGGATGCTGCATTTGAAAACCGTAGATCAGCAAAGGAAAGATATAAAAACTAGTATTCAACGGGTCAGTAATTTTTTAGAATATCTAAATGCAAAATTCGCAGAATATTTTATACCAGGGCAAAATATATGTGTCGATGAATCTATTTTCAAATTCAAAGGCAAAATTAGTTTCATAACATACAATCCCAATAAGCTAACTAAAGTCTCTATACGGATATACGTTTTAGCAGATTCAGAATCTGGCAATGTTCATAACATTCTTCCATATTATGGCATTTTTACAACAAATGATCTAATAAAACCGGAATTGCCCGTTAGTACCAGAATTCCTATGCATCTGTATAATAATCTGTTGAACAACGTATCAGGTGCTGAAGGATATTACATGTATACAGACAGGTACTATACTAGCATTGTGCTTGCGGAGGAATTGCTAAAAATGAAATGCCACATAACAGGTACTATAAAAATTAACCGCAAGGGCATACCTGATCCAAAAAAAAACAAGATTTGGTGAAAATAAATCGATTGCCTACAAAAAAGGAATAACAATGATATTGTCCTGGAAGGATAAAGGAGTCGTGACGTTGGTAAGCACTAGCGATGGTTCATCCAAAAAAACAAGATTTTTAAGAGGTGGTGAGCAACAAAATGTTGAAAAACCTAAAGTAGTTATTAACTACACGGAATCAATGGGTGGTGTCGATCGCGCGGATCAGTATGCATCAACCTATTGTTTTCTTAGAAAATCCCTCAAATGGTGGAGGAAAATCTTATTTTTTTTGGGGGGAGGGGCATGGAGATGTCCTGTATAAATTTTTTTATTTTATATAAATGCGTAAAAAAGAACAAAAATGAAAAACCCATGTCCCATTTGAAGTTTGTCAAGCGCTTAGTCGACGAACTCGTGGGGAAATTCCGAGAAGATCGATCAAGACCATCCACCTCAAATCAAGAATCTTGCGTAAGGGTAAAAAAAGGGATTACGTAGTTTGTTCCAACAGGCAAGAACGAGGGCAGAAACGAGAAACTGTGGAATTTTGCGATACTTTTCCCGATAAACCTCGAATGCATATAGGCGATTGCTTTCAAAGATACCATATTTTGAGAAATTTTAAGCCTTGAGTTTGTTCTTTTAGCTTTAAATATAAGCCATAATATGCTTTATTGCAATATATATATAACAATAAATTGGTTTGTTTAATTGTAGCAACCAACATTAATGCATGTACTTTTTACTAATATTGCTCTGGAGTTACTGGTTCCTACTATTGCTTATTAGGCTGGAGTGCAAAGGGTTAATTATAGTCTGTGTTGTCGGGTTCTGAATGTTCTGTCGGTAGTTTGATTTCTTGTATTTTCTCAGTTTTTTTTATTTCATTCCAGAATTGTTTTCCGTGCAGATCGTTGAGATTTGTGCAAATTACTATCCAAACGTCAGTCTTGTAAGATAAGTTTTTGTATGTCCTTATTGTCCTTATTAAGTTTTTGTTTCAAATTCCGATCTTCAGTCACTCGTATGTCTCTATACAATTGTCGTTTATATTTAATTAGTCGTAGGATGTAGTTTGGGAGAGGATATTTGAAAGGTTTCTTTGTGTAAGTAAGGGTATTTGTTTTGATGGATTCAGATAGATGGTGAATGAATAGGGAAACTTTCTCCAGGTTAAAATTGTTGTGCTTTTGAATAAATTCTGTCATGTTTTCTGTTACTTTATTAACGTCATAGTCATTATGTCTGTATAGGATTTTTGGTGGGAGTCAGGGATAAGCTCGAGGTTATGGATCAGGTGTTGAATATTGCTTGTGGAGAGGAATACGTTCGGAGTAGATGACGGTTGGTCTGCCATGATAAAAGTAGGTACAGTATTAATTCTAATAAATTTGAATTGAATATAAAGGAGGCGATCTGCTTGGATTTTGCTTTGTTCATATTAAAGTCACCGATTATGACGGCATGGTCAAACAGAGAAGCTTTTGTGAGTATGGAATCTTCGATTACAGAGGAATGGTGGACATAGACTACGAAAATATGAAGTGTGAAATTAGGCATTTCTATGGTGCAGTGAAGGCATTCGTTCATGATGTTATTTATTCTAGGCGGATTAGCTTTTCCCAGCTTAAAATCAGGCCTGGCTGCAACCATAGAACCTCCACGTTGGTTTTATTTGGAGATTGGGGAGCAAATTTGTATATATATATTTGTATACTTTAGGGGGAATGGGATATTTGTTTTTGTTTCGACAAGCATTTTTACATGTATTGGATTATTAGTGAGATAGTTGGATAGAATAAATGTTTGTCAACATAAAATTCATGCTACATGTAGTCATTTTTGCTAATTTGTGTACAGCCCGTTGTAACTCCAGCAACTGGCATAACGGGTGGGATGATATCCGGTGTTTCCAAATGAAACATGACTACAAACATCTTATTCCCAGAAAACGTTACATAGGTGTCGATTTTGAATGAGTCCACAAAACGTGTTCTTAGTTTCTTTATTAGTTCTTCTCTATCTGTCGTCGTCGGTGAGTTAATTTTTGTCGTGTATGTGTCTATAATAAAATCGATTCTTGAATTTACTGTCAAATGTTTGTCAATATGTGCAGATTTTTTATTCTGATTTATTATTTTAACATTTGGTATGCCTTCTATAGGTTTAAGCGGTCTCTTCGGGAATTTGGTGGACTATGCTCCATGGTCAGTCCCTCCAAAAGCCTTGCATATGCGTGGCAGGGTGGTATTACAAGCTGCAGTAGGGTGATCTTCATGGCAGTTTGCACAAGATGTGGTTTCTTTACAGTTGGCAGTGACGTGATCAATTTTTTTGCATCGGTGGCAACAAACTGGGATCGGCGTGGGTGGTTTGCTTTCTTTAACTGTATAAATTTTGCACAAAACCTAAACCGCTCATACAGTATTTTTTTAAATGAATCCATACATCTGGTCACCACTTTGTTTTTGCAATAATTCTGCGACAGTAACATTGTGTAATTCCAAGCCTATGTAGTTGCGCGCTTATAGTTTCGTCAGCGATCTAATGTTCCACTCCTTTTATTATACATGAATAAGACGAAGCTTGCGCGCTGCGTTGAGCGTTGTTATTGGGATCTGACCCATGTTGCTACCAGATTTGAGCGAAATTTATTCTGGATATATCGTTTGTTGTTGCGAAACTATATGTATTTTGTAACTTTGTTGTGCTGCTTGCTGTGTGATTGTGTTTTGTTTAGTTTAGGTTGTGAGTTAGCGAATGTATATTTATTTGTGTAATATGTGTCTGTGTTTGGTATTCTGTTTGTTGAACGTATTGTAATGTTGATGTAAGTTGTGATGTCGATGCCTGTTCTGTGATTTACGTTAATGTCTGCTGGTTAGGTTGTGTGGGTTGTTGACATGATGTTTGTTTTTTTTGTAACAAAGTGTGTAATGTTTTATTAGTTGTTTTAGGTATGTTACCTCTATTGTGCCTTTTTACTTCACCCGTTCTTTTTTATTTCACTTGTTTGAAATCCTCTTCAGTCACTAATTCCCAGTTATCATCGTATATGTTTTTTTTTTTTCTGACAAGTTGTAGATCAATATTGAATCATTGTTGTACCAACTTAAAACAAGCTGGAAATACAAGTTTAAATATAAGATTGTGTCATTCTAGAAATTCATTATCGAGTCAAGATTGTGTCAAGATGACACAATATTGTATCAACTTGATACAATAATGTGTCAATCTAGTATAAATATTTATTTTCAAGTTATATTTAAATATTGTGTCAACTTAGTGTCGTGTTCACATCTCAATATTGCTACAAGATTGTAGAATTGAAACTCAATAATGTGTCAACATTGCTACAAGATGTATTTGCTACTAGGGGCGTTAAACGTCAAAAAATCGTAAATTTTAAGTAAGCAGTAAGTCTAATCGGTAGTTTTTCCGAAACAAGCGTGAAATGAACGAATCCGAAGTCAAAGTCTGAAGGAAACTTACCGTTTGGTCACAATTCGCATTTAAAGTCCCAATTTGGAGGTTATAATTGATCCGATTTTCGACTAAATAAGTACATTGCGAGTATAAATCGTACACATGATGAAATTATCTTCTAATTTATGACGAAAGTCACCAATTTGTAACGATTTTTTCATTTACTCAGCCAAAATCACGATTTTAATTTTATACAGAAAATGACGTTTATTGACGTTTATTTAAAAAAGTCGATATGTAAATTGAGATCCATTTGTAACTAATAGAAATTTTAATTTAAAATATAAAAAAATAGAAGGCGCCACCGCTCCACAAAATCGAATGAATTTTGCATAATATATATAAAAAAATAATACATAATTATTCATCGACTATTATAAATAATACATACATATTTAATTTATGAATTTTTAATGAAAATAATGGATTTTGAGGTTATATCCGTTTGTTTTCGGAGAAGTAGAGATATTCTCGGTGTAAATTGCACATACGATGAACTTTCCTCCAAAAATATGACGTAAAACATTCAAATTATAGCATTTCCTTCGTTTATATGGCTAATATCACATTATTAATTTTACACTACTCTTGACGTTTATTTAAAATAATGGATATGTAAATCGATTAGAAAATAATTGAAATTTTAATATAACATTTATAATATAGATGGCGCTAACACTTCTCATTATTAAAAAGGCAATTTTATTATTAACAAATATTAAATAAACACAACTTTTAATCTAACTTCTCAATTATTTGTATTTATATCACCGTCACAACCGGGTTTATTTGCCATAAACAGTTTTTATATTGGCGAGCTTAATAATATTTACAAATTCTTTTTTTATACATAAGTAACATGTAGCCATCACCAATGTTTACAGCATTTTCCGATGTTGTTAGAAGATGAGACAATCGAATTTAAAACAGTCTTCGAATCGTTCAAATATGTTCAGCACTTCAAACTGTTTGATATGTTTAAACGGTTAGAGAGCGTTCCATTACTTATTTTTATTGTTGGTTATGACTTATCATTAATAAGAAGTATTTCTTTTATTACAAAAAAAATAATAGTTTGTTTTTTGACAATTATTATTATTTTTTTTTTCACATTAAGCAAAATATTAATTTAAATTTATTGGCTGACGGCTTTACGTTTTAATTAAAACTGACACAAAACTAAACATCAATTATTACTTGATTTAATTGTACCATTGACTGTCTTGACTTTTTTTACATTAACCAGAGAATTAATTTAAATTAACTGGCTGACGGCTTTACTTTTAAACATTAAATTAAAACACACCAATGGGGTTTCCAAATAAAAAAATGGTTTCAGAAAAAAGGCGTTTTAGGTTAGTCAATGTACTGTTTTTCAAAATAGAAAGCGTCAAATAAAAGTTTATTTTATCAAAACAGACAATTTTATCAATGGAGGTTAGTTCGGTCGCCGCTGGCTCGCGTGTTGAGCGAACTTAAATTTCCCACATTATTTTGACATCAGATGTATAAATAACCTAGCGCCGTTTATTTTATTTTCATGGAATAAAAAATGTCAGAAAGAGACAGATTTCGTATGGAGCTAGCCCAGCCTTCGTGGAATTTTTAAAACGTCAAACATAAAACGTCATTATGGTTTTTCGGAAATTGCTCGTTATTTTGTTCGTCTGCGTTATAACCGATTCCCTCACACTCGACGACTATTGCAAGTACGATAAAGAAAACACTCCATGTTTAACTAGATGTAAGTATTCCGAGGCGTGCAACGGCGGCGATCCCTATAAACCCCTCACGGACGAAAATAGACAGTACGCATTGGACTTCCACAACGCGCGCCGAGAGGAGATCGCCATGGGGAAGTTTAAAGACCAGAACTTTTTGCCGGCGACGAACATGAAAGTGCTGAGCTACGATAAGGAATGCGAATTCCTCATTGCTTGCTGGATAAAAAGCTGCATAATAGGGCACGATAAAGTCAGATTCTCGGCGGACGGAGAAATGGTGGGTCAAAATTTAGCGATGCGCGCTAATGCTGAGTTAGACACCCTGGAGGCAATCCGGGATTACGGAATGAATGCATGGTTTGATGAAGTGAAACTCATTACGCCTGAAATGGGAGAGAAGCTGGTGAAATCGTACTATTCTACTAGTATAAAGATCGGGCATTTTACGGCGATAATTTGGGCAGAGACTAAATATATTGGTTGCGCGCAGTTGTATTCGCACCGGGTAAAAGGATTTCACGTTTATGACTTTCACTGCGATTATAGTCCTGCTGGAAATCGAATAGGCGAACCTATGTATAAAACAGAAGATGATGGCTCCTGTCCGAAGAAAAACGACAAATACCCGCATTTATGTGGAGATATAAGACCCATGTCCGAAGATAAATATGTACCTCCGGATCTTGATGCAGGTTTTATGTTGGAAATACCTAAAGCTATAATTTTCTTAACAAATGTACTTTTTATAATTCAATTCAATTATTATTAAATGTAATGAAAAAATCGATATAAAATTAAAGTATATTAAAATATCATTAAATTAAATTGATATACCTTTTTAAATTATATTTATTTAAGTACAACATTGAGGTATATGTTTCTTTTGCAGTTTATATTTAATTAAACTTAAATTATACCTCAATATTGCACATTAAAAAAATTCTAAAATTCATAGATTAAAATATCACCATCAAAGTAATCCAATTTCAACAGTGAAATTATTATTATTATTTTGGCTGTGGGTGGGGAAATCCAGTTACGGACGGAGTGTGGGACTCCTTCCAGTCAGATGTTAACTGGAAGCCTACCCACTAAAACCCCT
Source organism: Philonthus spinipes (assembly GCA_963082785.1). NCBI lineage: Eukaryota > Metazoa > Arthropoda > Insecta > Coleoptera > Staphylinidae > Philonthus > Philonthus spinipes. The sequence goes on along the minus strand of OY720310.1, from coordinate 24,054,230 downwards.
CCCACTTTACCGGCTTCGACTGCTAAGGTCAAGTTTAAAACTATGCTCCGACTTATTTTTTTGTGCGAAACCCATTTATGGTTATGTCAGTCATTGCCCATAGGTCCCCTGATAATGGAGCCCTACAAACAGCACAATTACATAAAACCTAAAGTAGAATAAATAAATAAAAGCTATAAACTAATAAAGTAAAACTTAAAACCTAAAATAAATTAAATATACCTAAACACTCAACAAATCAAAACCTAAACCTAAAACTAACCTCACTATTAGAAGCGCACCCATTTAATATAAAATGTAACCTTATTGGTGATTTTAATCTGCCATCTTTCCATGATAATCGTATATCACCCAATTCCAAAACATCGTATTTTAATTCCTTTACCAGCGTCCTTGATTTCAGACAGTATAACAATGTTCTAAACAGGTTTAAGAGGAGGTTCATCGCTTGCGCGCTAGCACAAATAACCGAGAAAACGAACAAACGCCCACCTTTCTATCGGCTTTGGTTTTTTACATATACGTATGAAAAAACAAACTACATATTTCTCAAGATGTCTATTTTAATATAGTGCGTTTTATTTCATTTTATAAATTATTTATTCCATGCAAATATATGTATTTCAACATGATTTTTGAATATTTTGCTCATATTTTGTACTTTATTTAAAACAAAAATATGACAAAAAACTAGCTTTTGACACTAATAAATTTGAAGTTTATTCTTTAGCCAATATGCTAATATTGGCTTTTATAAAATTTGATCTTAAAATAAGTTTCAATTAATATCGGGTGTTTTTCATATTTTTTAGAATTTCATTATGGTTTGCGCGATGTCGCTTCTCGTGCACTATCCCTACTCTTCCCACACAGCCGGCCCTCTTCATCGGCGCTCTCACTTCTCAAAAATGTTAACTCTCTCACACGATTTCTCGTTGATGCAGTGTTTTTTTCTTCATTCGGATGACTGACGCATTACAGACACAAAATAATTTATGATGAGTTTTTTTGGACTCGAGTATTTGCGGAATGATCTTCTTGATGAGAAATAAATTAAAACACATGGATAATGTTTCATTGGCTGCGGATTGGTCTTATAGTTTGAAATTCTAATTATTAATTTAATAATATAAATTAGTAATGTCCGTTTTTTTTGTTCTACAGTAATATTACCTTACTTCTACACTGATTATTTTGTAATAAGGATAATTACATATTTTAAATTACACATATTTAAAATCGCAACAAAAAAAAATTAGACTATAAAAATAAGGATTAATTCAATATAAAAAGTAATTATACAAATTATTTATTATAATATATCGCCAATTAAAAGAAAGACAAATCTTTGTTAGTACTTCTAACAAATTTTATATAATTGCAACATACAACATTTTTAAATGAAATATAAAATAATTGTTTCAAATAAGTATTTGCAATTTTGTTATCGTTACTACTAATATTATTTAAGTACAGAACAAATATGTAGTAAAGGAACTAGATTGCTATAGTAAAAGGAAAAGATTTTTTTAATGTTTTTTCAATCTAACAAAATTTAAATCCACATTATAAACACATATTATTAAACATGGCATGATTTAATAAGAAATAAAATCGAAATCAATAGTGATGTTTCTTTAAAATAAGTTAAAATATGTATTTTTTATTATAACGCAAATTTTTGATAATTCTAAAATTAAAAGTATAAATTTTGATTGTGGAAATTTGATTTTTAGTTATTAATTATCACTCTTTTATACAACTTTCTTCAAAATATTACAAAAAGAACCTTACTGCAGCAAAGCCAATATATTTATTTTTCAAAAGAAGAAGAAGAAAAAAAAACATACTTAAGTGGATCTGGCGCGACTTTTTCTCGTTTAGAGTGGCCGTATTCCAAGAAAGGGCCATCTGGATTATTTTCACCGGCTCATATTTGGGTATTTTACGATGGCAAAATGGTTTTACTCACAACATTTTTACAGTCCTCCTTTCTTTATTCCGAATAGAAATTATCACTCTAGGGGCGTTGGGAGTTTAAGTTGTTTTGTGATTTCTTGCTGTGTTCATTGTTTTATCATTGTGTTCAAAATGGGAAAAGCTAATAAGTGTAGAAAGAAGGTTACGTTTGTTGCAAATAAACGAAGTAGGGATAACAGCAAACTAGTGTACGTAAAAAAATATAAAATGGCAATGCACATTATTTTAAAAATAATTAATGAATAATATCATTAATACTCAACAACAACAAAGAGAAAATTCCGCTGGAGATCTTCTTGCAAGTGAGTAATCGACAAATCCATAAATAAGTTTATAAATTATGGTTTTAGTAAATAGTTATCATTTTAAATATATTCTTTGAAGAATAAAACATTCTTTATTCTAATGGAATAATTAGTACTCTCCAATATTTTATATTATTTTTTACTATAAAATGAAATTAAATGCCATTTATATTTTCCGGAAAAATTAATATAATATTTATATGTAATTTACTGAAATTAATGCAGTATTTTTAAATGTATTTTAATTAAACATTTACTTCAAGTCAAATATATTTTAAACTAAATGAGGTTTATTAATAACTTTCTTGTATCTACTTCTAATGGGATCCTTTTTTTCTTAGTTCAAATATACCTATGATTTTTTTTGTCTTGTGAACCTGAGGACTTAGATTATAAATTAATTCACAATTTGTTTATTAGCCAAATGTCAAATCACCAAATAAATAAATAAAAAATAAAAGTAATACTTTTTGGACAGAAAGATAGCCCATGATAGACAACCAACACAATTGTACATATTGTTATAATAAATTTTGTAATTTTTTGTTGTCATATTGTCTGAATAAAGATGTTTGTATATAATACTTTTTTAGCTGTACTTTTGATGAAACAATTTGTTAATGTAGTTTGTGTTATAATTAGATTACTTTTTATGTTTCATATTATTTATATCAGTTTCCTGGGACGTGTCTCGGTCTTTCATAACTATTCTCTGACAGTCTGAGAATGGTCGTAAATGAGCGAAACACGTTTTGCAAACTGATATAAATAGCATGAAACATTATAAGTGTTCTAATCAGCACACAAAAAAATATTCAAATTAATTATTTTACTTATTTCAATAATCTATTGTACTGCTTTTTGCTAATGCTTCTCATTATAATAACAAAATGTTTTTTGCATATATTCATTGTACTTTCTAGAAACTTCAGAATGTACTTTCTTGAGATTTAATTGATTTGCGTTTAATTTCAAACTTTTCTGGGTTTATTCAAATGTATATTGTATTTTTTTTTTATTATAGAAATGAAAGTTACATTTTAATTACTTTCACATTGTAAATAGCCACATTAATAGTAACAGTGTTCCAAAATGTACATACACTTTATGTATGAATTGTAGATACAATTAGAAATATAAGAAAAATAAAAAAATATTAAATTTTAAATAAGAATTACCAAACAAATAATACAAAATTGTGAACAATTGTATTAAATTTTATTGAAAAATGTATGTGTCCGGTAATTAATATAATTTAACAAGAGAGAATTGTAGTACAGAAAGAAATAAGAATAAATAATTAGTAGCTGTTGCTTCATTTATATATAACATACAATATTTTATATGTAATCATTTTATAAATTATTAGTAAATTAATTAATTTAATATATATATATATATATATATATATGGATATCTTGCTCATGAGTAAATATATTTTTATTTTAAAACAGATAAGTTAAAACTTGATTTTATTGTTTTTGAGATATTTAGACTGCACACAAATTTTTGTACAGTCATTTCTTTTTCTTTTATTGTCAATTTTTGTATATTACATATAGATAACTATGTTTTGAGAATTATAACTGAATTGGAAACATAGTTTCTTTTAAAATGTTACTATGTACATTGAAATATAATAAAATATTTTATATTAGAATTAAAAACGATGATTATTTTCTTTTATGCTCGGTATTGCATCAAGAGATATTTTTCTCTCCGAGTAGCGCTATTATAAAATAAACGCTGTGTCAAACAAATAATATCAGAAGAGGAAGTATTAGAAAGAGGAAGATACATGTAGGGGAATACGCGAGCACATGCGGAAGGGGAACAAAATCGGTGTAAAATTTCTCCTCGGTTCCCTGCGTGTTTCAAAGCCGATTAGCGGGAACCTCCTCTTAAGACAATGTTAGACTTAGTTTTGAGCAATCATGATCTTGATTTTATAATTTCCAGTACTGACTTTGCTCTTGTTCCTGATAGTTATCATCCTGCACTGGAAATTATTTTTTCGTATAACTCTAAATATTCTCCGCCAATTGCAAGAAACAATAATAAGCGGTTAAATTTTCGTAAAGCTAACTTTTCTTTCTTGTATAGTGACCTTTGTTTCTTGGATTGGAATACTCTAAATGAATACACAGTTGTTGACGAAATGGTTTCCAAATTTAATGATATACTGTACTTCGTGTTACTCAAACATATTCCTACATATAAACCTACTAACAGTGATTATCCGCTCTGGTTTAGCCCTAATATAAAACGTAATTTTAAACTAAAAATCTATTATAGAAATATGTGGCTTAAAATAAAAAGAACGCACTTTCATATTGAATTCAAGAGGGTGTTTTGTCTACACATACCGGGATATTTCTACTAACGGTATGGTATTGTTTTTGATTAATACCCTTAGTCTGACAACACGCGTTTAATTATACTGCAAGTTTGTAGTACTACGGCTTTCTGCATAGGTATGTATGTATTTTTGTATATATTTAGTTTTTATGTACTGCTGTGCAATGTTTTTGGGATTTATCCAGTTATTCCTAGGGGTGACGACGGTAGACTCTAGCTTCCACATTTGTTTCGTCCGATAATGGTAAGTATTTTTTAATTTTGTCCCTATATATGCTTTGTATTTTCAGGAAGTGATACAGCAATATAAATTATGTAAACCTTTTTATCTTATTTCAATAGCAACACTATATCTGGAATGTTATTGGGTATCGGTCTATCTGTTATTATTTTTTCTGTCCCAGTATAGTCTTGCCTGTGTGTTTTCAATTACATGTAGGGGTTCATACTGGTAGTATGCAATTTCACTAGTTCATATTTGCAACGCAGTTGTGTCGTTCTGAATATGCTTCTGGTGGAAGCCTTAACAATTAACAAGTAAATTCAACTTATATAATACTCTTTTTACATCTAGCATTAATTATACATATATTATATATATATAATAACACACTAAAATATATATTCAATATCTTCCTAACCTACTAACCATTTAATATTTATACTAACCGATAATCTCAAATAATTAAACCAACGGAATTCTGCTGTGCCAGAATTAATAATTACCAACAATTTCTGTTCGAGATAAATTTCAAAACACATTGGTATTTATGTACCAAACAGTAAAAAATATATGCCCGTACTTGCACAGCGGCGATTTTTAGGCTACCTGATTTTTGTAACTTTCTCATTACTGCTTCTAGCAGTAGATTAAATAACAAAGTAAATAAGGGGATGCCATATTAGCAGCTTCTCCTTGTCTTAATCCTGTTCGTATTTCAAATTTATTTGTCAGTTTAGAGCCTATTATTTCTTGGGCGCTTGATTGCGATAGCTTAACTTTTGTCATCCTGCTTAATTTACTAGAAACTCCCAGCACTATAGGTACGAAGACAGCTGTATATATTTACAAAATTGTGTATCGTCCTTTACTGGATTACGCAGCTATCCTATCTTTTATTACCATCTCCACCAAAAATGCAGACACCTCTATTAAATAATCCTCCAAATTCACTCAAAAATGAACCAACATAACTCCCATCAAAAAAGACATTCCTCCATTTCTTACAAATTTGCTTCGAATATCATAAATATAGAATTAACTCCTTATATATTCCGCGTAAGAAAATTATAAATTCTATACGAAAGCTTCCCAGTCTAACTCTCCATGAATTCATTACCTCACATAGACCATTTTAACTGTAGAATTTTATACAGTGTCCTACACTCTAGGTCCTGTCTTCGATTGCTCAGTTACTAATTAAGTTAGTAAAAATTTTGAAAACTTTAATTGTGTGCCAGGGCGTACGTTAGGAAAATATTTTTGATTATATGGGGTATCCCAAAAAAAGAGTTAGATCATGTAAATACGTTTTTTTTTTTTTGATTGCTTGATATACATTTTAGTCATCATTTATGTGCCTTTTATGATTACCTACATACCCTCCATAAAATCAGTTTTTTTTTTATGTAGAAAAAAAAAACTATGTTCTATGATATAAAAATATGCATGGTGTCACGGGCGTCCGTCTTAAGGAGAACGGAACGCGCTGGCCGCGATTAAAGTTTGAATTAAAAAAAATCAATAAAGAAAATTTCAACCCGTGAAAACACGACAAGCTAGGTTTTTCCCGAGCAAAGAAAAATCCCAGTAAGGTTGTTGGCCAGGTGATAGGCGACGTTTTGATCTTCGGTGAAAGCGTAGATGGTGTAGATTTACTGTCTGGCTGCTTGGCAGCTCGTTCTACAACAGGGGGTGGCACTTGTTGTAGCACGTGGTCTTTGGTTTTCGCTTTTTTTAATAACATAAAAACAATGGTCGTGCGGTTTTCTCACGGCAGAGAGAACTCGAACGTCTTCTTGTCTCGAGGGTGACGAAAAAAAAAAAAGGGGCGAGTTGAGTTGCGCGACCAGTATTTATAATCTCCTTCGAAAGTGTGCTTAATGCCGGTGGTCACCAGATGCTGGAAGGGTACGACGCGGTCGAGATTTTGGTGCATGCAAAAATGAGAAGGGAGAAATTCTCATTTTTGCACACGGTTTTCCTAATCTAAATATTTACAAAATTTCCCTAACTAAATAAAACAAACTTAAATAATCGCCATGTGCTGTTATAAATACTGTCGCTAATTAATTTAAACAATTCCCATTGAGGTAGGAGCCGTTAGCATACGCGACAGACTTAACATATTTTATAATAAAAAAAATCGTGTGGTAAATATTAATAAATCATATAAAAATATAAAGTTTCGGTGTTTGCCGCAAAAACGCCGGTAACAATGGGTACCAATTTAAAATAAAAAAAAAACAACTTTATTTTTTTATATAAAGTTTGATATTAAATTTTTAACACTCTGTATTATTAAAATCAATAAAATATGACTACTGGGAATGTCAGACCTTCTGTAATAAGTACTTTGTATAATTTTGTTCACAAGATCCTATTGTTTTTCCAATTTAATTGTTTTCTTTTTTGGTATTACTGAACCAATGAAATCGCTTTAGTAATACCAAAAATTAAAAAGAGAATACAATTAAATTAAAAACAAATTTTAGGGGTGTGCAGAGAATCATAAAAGGCACCTAAATGATGAATAAAATGTGTATCTAGCAATTTAAAACAACATGTCATCATGACATAAGTAATTTTTGGGACACCTTTTATAATCAAAAATATTTTCTTGGAGTACGTTCTAGGATCCAAATAGAGTCTCTAACGTTTCAATATCTTAATTGGTAACTGAGCTGTTAAAAGTGGAAGCTGGAGTGCAAAACCTTGTATTTTGACACGGATGAAAATAAAAAAAGGGAAAGACCATTCATTTTTGTTATGCAACAGCAATTTTTACTTCTGTAGTTCAATATCTGGTGTTAAGGAGTGTGCAGCTACGCACTACACTTAGGCCTCATAAGGCCAATTGTGCTACCTCCCGTAGATCACCCATCCTCAGTTCAGTCATCCCACCTTGTTTATATAGTCTAGTATAGCCTAGGTGGGCAAATCTCTAATATAAGCCATTTCAGGCCATTTATCACCCAGTATGGACTCCCTTAATGACGAGAGTGCTAGGCATTCGCAAAGAAAATGCCCTGCAATCTTCCATGCTGCACCCTCTTCAAGATGGCGAGTCAACTATCCCCATCTTATTGAGGATTCCGTTTAGTCTACAATGAACAGTAAGGATGGCAGTTAAGTGCCTGAGATTCTTCCTAGTGGCATTGGTGTGTAACATATCAAACAAGGAAAGAGGAGCGAGTCGCACTAGCGGCTCCAGTGAGGGTATGTTCATTTCCAGCGGATCAACTCTCCTGTTACTTGTGTCCATATGATGACTCTTCACCCAGAACACTTCAATGCTGTTACGCATTGCCTTCTGCCTGAGTTTCCTGTGGAACTTTATTTCCGTCTCAGACGTAGCATAGGCTTTCCGCAGAGACAGTATCACTTGCCAGCTATCCGTTAGAATTAGTATGGGTAACTCTTGATAATTGCATCTAGCTGAAATAAGTCGAACAAATATACAATTAAGTAAAGCAAAACTAGGTGATAAATATTTAACATCTTTGACTAGTATGGCTTCATTAGACAATTTGCGGTTTATGATGTATTCAGCCCATCTAGCGGGGTATTTTTCTAAGGAGTATTTGCTAATTTATTATTCAATTGAGTAAATTAATTATTTTCAATTCTTTTTTAATTTGATTTAATTTAGATAACTTAGACTAAGCGAATAAATACCATTTTCCTATTTTTCATTATTTATGTGTTCCGGTAAATTTTATTAATTTTTGCACAATAAACAATTTACCAATAATTTGTTTTTCCTTAGTAATCAGTAAATCATCGAGACAAGTTATTCTGATAACATTAAAAAAAAACAGGATGTGTTTTGTTAGTAATTTTGTTTACGATATATTGATTTCTCTTGCAATCAACTGATTAGGTGACTTTTATATAGCGAGACGAACATGAATTTCAATAGCTATACAACGCAACGAATAGTATTATCATAAAATGAAGAATATATTCGCCATCATCTGCTTAATAATTTGTCTGGTTGAATCAGAACGAATAAGTGAGTATAAATAGAACGCTTATACTAACTTTTCTATATATTTATATTTAAATAGGAAAGAATAGGAAATGGGAGACTGATGGAGCGTTTGGGAAGGAAACCAAATTGAAATTTAGGGATGCGGTCTGCAATTAGAGAGAATTTTTTTTAGAAGGGATTAATAAGTTTTGCCTAGGACTGGCAAGAGTGTTTGTTATTGGACGGAAGCCAGAAATGAAGGATGGGTTATGGTCGCGTTTTGGGATATATATTATTATACCTTTTTTCCACTATGGTGGTAAATAATTGTGTTCGTATGAGTAGTTACGGATTTAATGGTGGATATGAGGCGGTAGGAATTTAAGAATGAGTGTGTGTATATAGTCGTGTCCGGATGCAGTATTTTTTTCCTTTTTACTTTCCCCGGACCCCTGTCCAAGGGAAAGTATTGTGATCATGAAAATTTTTGAACCGCCAATTTCAATAAATATGCATGTTTTGAGGTCCCCTGAGTCCATTCCATCGAGTTTTGAAAATTTTCTGTGTGTGTGTCTGTGTGTTTCCGCGATAGCGCATAAACGGCTAAATGGATTAAGCCCAAACTTTATATCTAAGCTTTATATAACAGTAGAATGATCTGAAAAGTTTTGGTTAGAATCAAAACTCATTAAGTGCAACTTTACTCCTAGCAATTTTTCATTTCTTAATTCGGATAGAAAAATGTTTTAAATAAAAGTTTTAGATCTTGGAAACTAAATAATTTCTGTTATAAAACTTTTATTGTAGCACCTCCGGTTTTCATTTTATAAGCGGAAGAATTTCGTTTACCTGATAAATTCCCTTAGAGATTTTAATTATTGCAATAATTATTTTAATGACAAATAAAACGTCAAAGTGCCGTCATATTCAGCACATTCGCAAAGTTTGAAAAAATGAAGAAGTGGTGTGGAGAAATGATTTTAACACATTGTAAGGTAAGAAATAACACACTTAATTATAATCTTCTAAATACTCGGTTTTAACTTTGAAAGACAACAGTTAATTTTTTCCATTAATCATTTTGCTTTTCTATTAAATTTTTAATCAGAAACTTATTTGGCCGTATTCACCGGGGAAAGTACCATGATGATGTAACATCACTATTTTTTTAAGATATCCTTATAGTCGTCTTCAGTGAAATTCGTCATACCAGCTGTCAACGTGTTTTAAAATGTTATTTTATATAGGTCTCTTTGAAGTCTTAAAAAAACTGTTAAAGTTTTTCCATTTTTTTTTTGTATTTGGAGAGTTTATTTATTTTTGTCGAGAAATATCAGTCTTGTATTGAAAACATAGTCTTTCTAAGTTTTTATTAATTTTGTTGAACAAGCTGGTTAGATTTTATTTTAAAGGTTATGCATAAGTGATGGGAACAGAGATCACGAATAAGGATTACATCGTGTATAAGAGATTGGATATTTGGGGTGCATATGAGTATGTAGGGTGTGGTGGATTGGTTTGGTTCATTATAAACGTTGAGGGAGTGTGGAGGCAAATAAAGTCAGAATTAGAAAGGAAAGAGGATAGGTGTCGGTATTTAATTTTGTTTATATTAAAGTCTCCTATGATTAAATAGTAGAATTGGGGTGAATATAAACTAGGAACATATAGATTAGAAGGGATTCGTGTGTTAGGGTAAAATGCAGGCATTCATTGAGGGGATAATTGATTTTAAGGGGATTATATTCAGTTATTTTTAAACTCGGATGGGTTGTTGCAAGTAGACATCCTCGGGAATTTTTAATCAAAGTAGAGGAAGGGACCTGTATATGATTCCAGTTATAAAAGGAAAAGGGTAACTTGAACATACTTTCAGTCAGAAAACATACAAGTACAAGTATATTATTTAGGTAGTTGGATACAATGTAGGATTTGTTAGTGAGAGAGTTAATGTTGGAAGAAAGAAAAGTGAGGCTATCCATTTTGTACAATACAGCTGCTTGAACGCCTTCAATGGGAACATTTGGAAAAGGACTTTTGGGGAATTCTGTTTCTAGTAACTGCGGCGTGAGTGTCGAGTGGATAAGATTCCATAAAGCGTTCTTTTAGTTTTTGAGTAGTGCGTGGCGGACAGTGTTCATAGGATTGTTAATTTCTGTAACAAACGTGTCTATGATCGTGAAGTATTATGGGTTAAATTTTCTATTTAACTAATTTTACCATAAATATAGCTTTGAAGCTATTACTTCTAAATTATTAACATTGCTGCGTTTTAAAGTATTTGAAAGGATTTCTATTACATTATTAATTTGATAAATTTGTAATGAATTGTTCAAAGTTTGAATAACTAACGATAGCCATTTCTCTTATCCCACTTTCGTTTGCGCATGGAACACACAAGTTTAACGAGTTTAGTGGAATATATATCTGTTTTTGCTTTCGTCGAATGTCTGTCCAACGGAGGAAATTGCGATCGTGAAATGGTTCATCCTTCCTCTCTTTGACGATCCACACGTTGGTCAATTCGCAAACGCCACGACTTTTAATAACCGTGGAAAGCTAGAGAGAAAGGAGTAATTAAAAAGAAACAGAAACTATTTAAAATTGAACGGTATTTGTTTTTCTTCACTTATTTGACAATGACTTGTTCTTTATTTATTTCACCAATTAAAAGAGAGAAACAACTATGTTTACTCTTTGCAATTGGTTTTGATACGAATTGCATAGTGGAAAGGATTAAATAAACGTAAATAAATATTTTCGGGATTTACTTTTTCATTTTTAAATAATTTTAACAAAAAAGAATAAAATCATTTATTTTCATTTTAGAAATTCACACAATTGGACCAGAAAATGAACGAGACTACAATTTCTTTCCGCTAAAGACCAACTATCTAGAGTTTAACGTCAAAGCTCAGCGAGATGTCCTCATAATGCTATGCGATCAGTACGGGTACGATAGTCCTCATTACGAAATGATAATCGGCGGCAACGAAAACTCGTTCTCGTTTATTAGGAACAACCAAACGGAACAATATGCAGACTCGTACTCGGGGTCGATTTGGAACAATGTGTACCAGAGGATTTGGGTGTCCATAAACGATACGGAACAGAGCATATCTGTTCGACTAACGGAAAATACGCCTTTTTTGTACCTCTACGATCGGTCTTATATGAAAATGTCATTTTTTGGAATTTCTTCAGGATGGGGCGCTGACGCACATTGGGATTTTCATTATAAAATGTTACAATATAATAACTAGTAATTTAAAATTGTTTTAATGTAAAAAGTGCTCTTTTGTGTTTATAAAATAAAATATGTAATAAAGTATTTATATAATCATTGCAAATTTATTTTCCTGTCTGCTTGTTATCGGCGAATGTTTAATCGCCGGCCACAGAAAATAAATTTTCATTTTTTTTTAATAATTAAATTGAGGTTATGCCAAATGCACGTTTACGGACTGTAACTGCAACGCCTCAATCGAATTATCAAAAGCCATTAATGGATAATCCGTTTCGCGAGAAAAGATAATCTTTTTTATCATTTCTCTTGAAATTCATTAGTCGGAATGTTGGTACTCCGAAAGGTGCAAATTGGTAATTGTTCCACAAAGGGCAGCCTCTACCCGATCATATGGGGTAGAGGCTGCCCACCAGAACCAGAGCACTCTGACAGTCGTTCACAAGCGCGACGGTGGTGTTCTCGCGTCCGCTGTTTTCCTTCGCCACCGATTTTAATAGTTTTTTATGTCTACTTATTTTTACAGCGCTTATAATTTGAAACTTTGTTTTTTTTTTTCTTCAAAACCGAACTCAATTGTTGGTTATAGGCAACCCCTGCTCGTCACCTCGACCGCCGCAGTAGCTTATTTACACCATCCAACGGCAAATATTAAGGCCAGGGGGACGAGCTTTCCCTTTTCATCCACGCCCAAAAAATGACGTTCCAAACCGCCGGGTTCCGGCCACTAAGGAAAAACCGACAAAAAAAAAGAACATCAACGGGACATGCAAACACGTCAAAATAAATAGTTTACACTCAATTTAGATAAGATTTATGGCTTTCCGAAATGGTCAGAAATAAACCAGATGTCACCAAACGAACTTGCATCGCTACCTCCCTAATGCCAGATGTTTTATTACATACCTCGTGCCTTTTCCGAGGACCTTACAATTTCGTCCAAACGACGGCTCAGCAAAGGCGCACCCCCCGAAGAGCCGGATTATAGTGGAATAACTTGTCAAAATTTCAATGTTAATTTTTATCTCTTCTATATTTTAGAATTATCGCTTAAAATCTATGACGGAATTGAAGAAGAATGTAAAATTAAAACCTCTAAATTATGAAAAGTAACTCTATTAAAAACAAGAAAGATTCAACATGAGTGTTTATTCTACTTATAAAATTAAATATTCTTATGAAATGCATCTTTTCTTGAACATTATTTCAACAAGTGAAAATTAGTAATAAAAAAACTCTCAAAACTCATTCATTACCTTTTTCTGAGTTTTTTTTATAGATATCTCACATTTACTTTCACACGATTGTTATTTACCAATATTCTCTTTTGCTTTTTATGTCTATAACAAATATATGCGGAATATAGGATCAGCATGGGTTTACCAATAAAACTAACATCTGATAATATTAGAATAATATTAAATTAAAAAAAAATTGTTGACAGAATTGTAAGAATAACAATGAAAAAAATTGAGGAATAACAATTATTATTAGGTAGAAAATATTTTGTAAAATAGTTTTCAAAAATGATAACTTAAATGCACAATTATTAACTTTGTTATTGTGCTGAATAGTCGATTAAATTAGCAAAGTAGTAGTAAATTTCCCGGGGATTACAACAGTGAAATCAGAAAAACAAAAGAACATCGCGTTTTCAACTTATTAACACTCATTTTTCAAATGGAGCACCCTATATATTTTATCAGTATTTGATAGAAAAAGGTATTTGTAATAAAAATGTTATAATAGACCATTACGAAAAAAATCGTAAATAAGGAAGTTTTTGGCATTTTAATATTCTATTTTTCAAAAACCGAATATTTCAACAAAACTTCCTATTATCCATAAGTTTAAATCTACTTGTTGAGAAAATATGCGACGCTGTATAATTAATAAAAAATATAAAAATAAATATATTTTTAATTTCGCCACGAATACAATAGTTTTAGGAGTTGCAATATAAAAGTTTGATAACCTCTTAGATTGTAACTGCATTTATAAAGTAATAAAAAATCTCTATTGGGAAGTAAAAAAATTAGGGAATACTTATTACTGCATAATTCACTTTGAATATGTATAGATTATAGAAAAATCTATCAATAAAATAAATAAAATACAGATTTAGTTGAATAATTTTTAATTCTCGACTAGTTTCAGGTTATCGCCTCATTTGTAAGAGAATTAAAAATTGAATATATTTAAATTTCTATGGTTGGTCTCTCATCGAGAAATCACATTTTGAGTATATAGGTTTCCTATTGTTAGATTGTAATGATTTTTTTACACTTGATGTAAAAAACATGGTTGTGAGGAGTTCCAATTAAAAATTGCTGGTTGCGTAGTTGATCCATGATCATCTTAAAATGTTTCACAAAAACTAAATAATTTTAGCCACATTTTCAGACTTTAAGAGCGAAATGAATAAAAAATAGGTTTAGGACTTTTTTAAATGATTGTAAAAATTGAAAAATATGTACTACGTGATCATACGATATTTCTCCCAATTAGTACCAGTAAAAAAATTAAATTATTATTAAAGGGACATATATATATATTTTCCTTTTTACTAGGAGGTAAATTAAATTTATTAGCATGCTGTAAAAATTATAATTATTTATTTTTGTAAACACTTTCTTTCAGTATTTAAAAAGACTATTGTAAAATGAAATACAAGTTTTATAATTCAATTCTCAACAAGCAGCTTTTCTATGAAAGAAATATGAAAATTTAAAATCACAAAACAACTCGTGTTATATAATATTTTCAAGTATTATTGAGAGGACAGATGTTTGTTTTGGGGTAGGCTTTCGCTAGTTCGGGAAGATTTATTGGGTGCAAACCACAATACAAGTGCCGCTTCTCGCCGGGGGTATCCCTTAGGTACCCGCGCTTGGACGAAATTGTATAGTCTCCCTTTTCCGTCTGTGTGCATTTTTGAAATTTTATTTTGGTGGTTGTGTTATTTATAATTTTCATTTAAAAGGAACAATTTATATATTTTAAACAAAAAATTATACCCGACTCAATTTAAAATATTTAATATGAAAAGCTTCCGATAACCCAACCTGCATAATATTAATTTTATTTCATTTGAACTGAAATTCGTTTAAGAGAGATAACAGAATATCGAATTAAATTATTTCTTTACAAAACACTTACGAATGAGTGTTAAAAGAAGATATATTTTTGTTCTTTTGAAATGCACAAAATATTATAAGTATATTAAAAAGGCAAAACAAATTTTGAAATATTTGTTTTGAAGCAACCATTACTTTTCCAATTATCAATTAGATTTCAGATATTTATAAAAACATTTTACATTTTAATTGAAACACCCTATATATTTTATCGTAATTTGACAAAGAAGATAATTTTTAATAATTATTATACGCTATCACAAAAAATAGAAATAAAATAGTTATTCGCATGTAAATGTTTGGTTTTGAGTATAATCCAGTTATTATAAAAAATAATGAGAATTTATTTTCTCTATATGTCAGTTAATATATATATAAACCTTTTTTATTGATGTATTATACTAACAAATTGAGTAAGTACAAGGCTCGCCAGATATCTTCTCATTCTCTTAATCAAAATCTCTTAATTAAATTAGAGTAACCTGTATATTATTCTTTTGTTTTTTTATACTTAATTAGTCATTATATAACAAATATATGTGAAAAGTAAGTAATATTAAATAAAAGCAGTTTAAAAGTTTTAAATATATTAAATAAAAATGATTTGAAAATAATTAATAAATTATTTCCACATATAGCTCTGTGACTTTTGACTTAAGTTACGTAAATAATTTGTTGCATTATGCAATATTTTATTGATATGCAACAGCAAGTGTAATTCAATGTCCGGCGTAATTGTCCGGGAAGTAGTTGTGCATTAATTTAACGTACGTACGTAACGTAAATCAATCTAAAAAATATCCAATAACTTATTTTTTAAAATATTAAACAATTAAAATCAAGGATATTTTTTTAATAAAAATAAAATAATAAAATAAACAATACTATTTAATCAAATCACAATATATTTAAAATCCATTAAAGGAATTTAAAAAATAAATAATATATAGGGTGTTCCATTTAAAAAAGATAACTTAAATAAAATAAATAAAAATTAAAAAAAGGTGAGATATTTTTCGCTGGTTTTCACTAAACTTCTCAAATAATGTATTTATGCTATAATTTAATTTTTCCAAATTTGTCATGTATTTAACTGGATAGTTTTTTTTTTTGTTTTTTAATTTTCTAATTATTAAGATTTTAAATTAATTTATTTGTGCCAAAAATGAGTTGCGTTAACAGTAATATTTATAAATAATGGCAACATAAAATAAAATTAACAATTGTTAGTTTTCAATCTTTAATTTTTAATGTCGGAGAATTGAAGTTAGAAATAATTATTAACTTCATATACTTACCAAGCGGATAATTCATTTTGGCATCCGTGATTATTTCACGATACGGTCAAAGATTAGATGTAATATTTTCTTTCATATATTTATAAATTTAAGTTTTTCAATTGCTGATAAACTTCCCTCGTGATTATGATCACCCATCACTATACAATTATCGTATTCAACACTGCAAATACTTCTTATAATTACAAATAAACTGTTACGTATAAATAAATTAATTGTGTATATAATACACGCTATTGCAGTCACGCACAACTTCTATGTTAACATTTTGGTAGCTTGTTAAAAACTAGATTTACTATAAACTTGGAAAAAGTCTTACATATTTTAAAATTTTCTATTCGGAAATTCCATTTTTTAATATTAAATATTCAAATGTATATAATACAATTAAAAATTAATATTAATATTTATGACTTTTCAATACTGCTAATATAAATGCGAATAATTTTATAAAAATAGGCACTTTTAATTCAATAATGCATTTCAAGGGACAAACGTAAATGAAAAAAGGTCGAACGCAGGTACATACTAACGGTCTATTCCGAAAGTCATAAATTTCGCAGGCTTGCTTCGCGATGACAGCTTAAATGACACCTCCTACTGCGTTTTGGGGTAAACATTGATGTTCTTTTTTTTGCCTGTGGCCCGTCTACGTAGGTCCGGACACATATCACTGAGATACTACTAAACCATTTTTTAACTCTCTTTACGTGACTTGTCCACTATATAAAAAATTCATTTTTTTGTATCTCACCCTCTGTTCACTTTTACACAATGTTGTCTGACACATAACACTTACAGACTCGTAAACCATTTTTAAGCTCTCTTTACGTGATTTGTGCACGATTTCAAATATTAATTTTTTTGTACCTCACTTACTTCACACTCAGTTCACTTTTGTGTGAAACACATATCACTGAGATACTACTAAACCATTTTTTTACTCTCTTTACGTAATTTCTCCACGATTTCAAAAAATCATTTTTTTGTATCTCACACTCTGTTCACTTTTACACAATGTTGTCTGACACATAACACTTACGGACTCGTAAACCATTTTTTAGCTCTCTTTACGTGATTTGTGCACGATTTCAAATATTATTTTTTTTGTACCTCACTTACTTCACACTCTGTTCACTTTTGTGTGTGACACATATCACTGAGAGACTACTAAACCATTTTTTAACTCTCTTTACGTGATTTGTCCACGATTTCTAAAAATCATTTTTTTGTATCTCACACTCTGTTCACTTTTACACAATGTTGTCTGACACATAACACTTACAGACTCGTAAACCATTTTTTAGCTCTCCTTACGTGATTTGTGCACGATTTCAAATATTAATTTTTCTGTACCTCACTTACTTCACACACTGTTCACTTTTGTGTGTGACACATATCACTGAGAGACTACTAAACCATTTTTTAACTCTCTTTACGTGACTTGTCCACTATATAAAAAATTCATATTTTTGTATCTCACACTCTGTTCACTTTTACACAATGTTGTCTGACTCATAAAACTTACAGACTCGTAAACCATTTTTTAGCTCTCTTTACGTGATTTGTGCACGATTTCAAATATTAATTTTTTTGTACCTCACTTACTTCACACTCTGTTCACTTTTGTGTCTGACACATATAACTGAGAGACTACTAAACCATTTTTTAACTCTCTTTACGTGACTTGTCCACTATATAAAAAAATCATTTTTTTGTATCTCACACTCTGTTCACTTTTACACAATGTTGTCTGACACATAACACTTACAGACTCGTAAACCATTTTTTAGCTCTCTTTACGTGATTTGTTCACGATTTCAAATATTAATTTTTTTGTACCTCACTTACTTCACACTCTGTTCACTTTTGTGTCTGACACATATCACTGAGATACTACTAAACCATTTTTTTACACTCTTTACGTAATTTGTCCACGATTTCAAAAAATCATTTTTTTGTATCTCACACTCTGTTCACTTTTACACAATGTTGTCTGACACATAACACTTACAGACTCGTAAACCATTTTTTAGCTCTCTTTACGTGATTTGTGAACGATTTCAAATATTATTTTTTTTGTACCTCACTTACTTCACGCTCAGTTCACTTTTGTGTGTAACACATATCACTGAGATCCTACTAAACCATTTTTTTACTCTCTTTACGTAATTTGTCCACGATTTCAAAAAATCATTTTTTTGTATCTTACACTCTGTTCACTTTTACACAATGTTGTCTGACACATAACACTTACAGACTCGTAAACCATTTTTTAGCTCTATTTACGTGATTTGTGCACGATTTCAAATATTAATTTTTTTGTACCTCACTTACTTTACACTCTGTTCACTTTTGTGCGTGACACATATCACTGAGAGACTACTAATCCATTTTTTAACTCTCTTTACGTGATTTGTCCACGATTTCAAAAAATCATTTTTTTGTATCTCACACTCTGTTCACTATTACACAACGTTGTCTGACTCATAACACTTACAGACTCGTAAACCATTTTTCAGATCTCTTTACGTGATTTGTGCACGATTTCAAATATTAATTTTTCTGTACCTCACTTACTTCACACACTGTTCACTTTTGTGTGTGACACAAATCACTGAGATACTACTAAACCATTTTTTAACTCTCTTTACGTGACTTGTCCACTATATAAAAAATTCAAATTTTTGTATCTCACACTCTGTTCACTTTTACACAATGTTGTCTGACACATAACACTTACAGACTCATAAACCATTTTTTAGCTCTCTTTACGTGATTTGTGCACGATTTCAAATATTAATTTTTTTGTACCTCACTTACTTCACACTCTGTTCACTATTGTGTATAACACATATCACTGAGATACTACTAAACCATTTTTTTACTCTTTTTACGTAATTTGTCCACGATTTCAAAAAATCATTTTTTTGTATCTCACACTGTTCACTTTTACACAATGTTGTCTGACTCATAACACTTACAGACTCGTAAACCATTTTTTAGCTCTCTTTACGTGATTTGTGCACGATTTCAAATATTAATTTTTTTGTACCTCACTTACTTCACACTCTGTTCACTTTTGTGTGTGACACAAATCACTGAGAGACTACTAAACCATTTTTTAACTCTCTTTACGTGATTTGTCCACGATTTCAAAAAATCATTTTTTTGTATCTCACACTCTGTTCACTTTTACACAACGTTGTCTGACACATAACACCTACAGACTCGTAAACTATTTTTTAGCTCTCTTTACGTTATTTGTGCACGATTTCAAATATTATTTTTTTTTGTACTTCACTTACTTCACACTCTGTTCACTTTTGTGTCTGACACATATCACTGAGAGACTACTAAACCATTTTTTAACTTTCTTTACGTGACTTGTCCACTATATAAAAAATTCATTTTTTTGTATCTCACACTCTGTTCACTTTTACACAATGTTGTCTGACACATAACACTTACAGACTCGTAAACCATTTTTTAGCTCTCTTTACGTGATTTGTGCACGATTTTAAACTATAATTTTTTTGTACCTCACTTACTTCACACTCTGTTCACTTTTGTGTGTGACACATATCACTGAGAGACTACTAAACCATTTTTTAACTCTCTTTACGTAATTTGTCCACTATATAAAAAAATCATTTTTTTGTATCTCACACTCCGTTCACTTTTACACAACGTTGTCTGACACATAACACTTACAGACTCGTAAACCATTTTTTGTACCTCACTTACTTCACACACTGTTCACTTTTGTGTGTGACACAAATCACTGAGAGACTACTAACCCATTTTTTAACTCTCTTTACGTGATTTGTCCACTATATAAAAAAATCATTTTTTTGTATCTCACACTCTGTTCACTTTTACACAACGTTGTCTGACACATAACACTTACAGACTCGTAAACCATTTTTATGCCCTCCTTACGTGATTTGTACCTCACTTACTTCACACTCTGTTCACTTTTGTGTGTGACACATATCACTGAGAGACTACTAAACCATTTTTTAACTCTCTTTGCGTAATTTGTCCACGATTTCAAAAAACTCTGTTCACTTTTACACAATGTTGTCTGACACATAACACTTACAGACTCGTAAACCATTTTTTAGCTCTCTTTACGTGATTTGTGCACGATTTCAAATATTAATTTTTTTGTACCTCACTTACTTCACACACTGTTCACTTTTGTGTGTGACATATCACTGAGATACTACTAAACCATTTTTTAACTCTCTTTACGTGATTTGTCCACGATTTCAAAAAATCATTTTTTTTGTATCTCACACTCTGTTCACTTTTACACAATGTTGTCTGACACATAACTCTTACAGACTCGTAAACATTTTTTTAGCTCTCTTTACGTGATTTGTGCACGATTTCAAATATTAATTTTTTTGTACCTCACTTACTTCACACACTGTTCACTTTTGTGTGTGACACATATCACTGAGATTCTACTAAACCAATTTTTAACTCTCTTTACGTGATTTGTCCACCATATAAAAAATTCATTTTTTAGTATCTCACACTATGTTCACTTTTACACAATGTTGTCTCACACATAACACTTACAGACTCGTAAACCATTTTTTAGCTCTCTTTATGTGATTTGTGCACGATTTCAAATATTCATTTTTTTGTACCTCACTTACTTCACACTCTGTTCACTTTTGTGTGTGACACATATCACTGAGAGAATTTGTAATTTGTCCACGATTTCAAAAAATCATTTTTTTGTATCTCACACTCTGTTCACTTTTACACAATGTTGTCTGACACATAACACTTACAGACTCGTAAACCATTTTTTAGCTCTCTTTACGTGATTTGTGTACGATTTTAAATTATAATTTTTTTGTACCTCACTTACTTCACACTCTGTTCACTTTTGTGTCTGACACATTTCACTGAGAGACTACTAAACCATTTTTTAACTCTCTTTACGTGACTTGTCCACTATATAAAAAAATCATTTTTTTGTATTTCACACTCTGTTCACTTTTACACAATGTTGTCTGACACATAACACTTACGGACTCGTAAATCATTTTTAAGCTCTCTTTACGTGATTTGTGCACGATTTCAAATATTAATTTTTTTGTACCTCACTTACTTCACACTCTGTTCACTTTTGTGTGTGACACATATCACTGAGAGACTACTAAACCATTTTTTAACTCTCTTTACGTGACTTGTCCACTATATAAAAAATTCATTTTTTTGTATCTCACACTCTGTTCACTTTTACACAATGTTGTCTGACACTTAACAATTACAGACTCGTAAACCATTTTTAAGCTCTCTTTACGTGATTTGTGCACGATTTCAAAAATTAATTTTTTTGTACCTCACTTACTTCACACTCTGTTCACTTTTGTGCGTGACACATATCACTGAGAGACTACTAATCCATTTTTTAATACTCTTTACGTGATTTGTCCACGATTTCAAAAAATCATTTTTTTGTATCTCACACTCTGTTCACTATTACACAACGTTGTCTGACACATAACACTTACAGAATCGTAAACCATTTTTCAGATCTCTTTACGTGATTTGTGCACGATTTCAAATATTAATTTTTCAGTACCTCACTTACTTCACACACTGTTCACGTTTGTGTGTGACACAAATCACTGAGATACTACTAAACCATTTTTTAACTCTCTTTACGTGACTTGTCCACTATATTAAAAATTCATATTTTTGTATCTCACACTCTGTTCACTTTTACACAATGTTGTCTGACACATAACACTTACAGACTCATAAACCATTTTTTAGCTCTCTTTACGTGATTTGTGCACGATTTCAAATATTAATTTTTTTGTACCTCATTTACTTCACACTGTTCACTTTTGTGTATAACAAATATCACTGAGATACTACTAAACCATTTTTTTATTTTTTTTACGTAATTTGTCCACGATTTCAAAAAATCATTTTTTTGTATCTCACACTGTTCACTTTTACACTATGTTGTCTAACACATAACACTTACTGACTCGTAAACCATTTTTTAGCTCTCTTTACGTGATTTGTGCACGATTTCGAATATTAATTTTTTTGTACCTCACTTACTTCACACTCTGTTCACTTTTGTCTCTGACACATATCACGGAGAGACTACTGAACCATTTTTTAACTCTCTTTACGTGATTTGTCCACTATATAAAAAAATCATTTTTTTGTATCTCACACTCTGTTCACTTTTACACAACGTTGTCTGACACATAACACTTACAGACTCGTAAACTATTTTTTAGCTCTCTTTACGTTATTTGTGCACGATTTCAAATATTAATTTTTTTGTACCTCACTTACTTCACACTCTGTTCAGTTTTGTGTGTAACACATATCACTGAGATACTACTAAGCCATTTTTTTACTCTCTTTACGTAATTTCTCCACGATTTCAAAAAATCATTTTTTTGTATCTCACACTCCGTTCAATTTTACACAATGTTGTCTGACACATAACACTTACAGACTCGTAAACCATTTTTTAGCTCTCTTTACGTGATTTGTGCACGATTTCAAATATTAATTTTTTTGTACCTCACTTCCTTCACGCTCAGTTCAATTTTGTGTGTAACACATATCACTGAGATACTACTAAGCCATTTTTTTACTCTCTTTACGTAATTTCTCCACGATTTCAAAAAATCATTTTTTTGTATCTTACACTCTGTTCACTTTTACACAATGTTGTCTGACACATAACACTTACAGACTAGTAAACCATTTTTTAGCTCTCTTTACGTGATTTGTGCACGATTTCAAATATTATTTTTTTTGTACCTCACTTACTTCACACTCTGTTCACTTTTGTGAGTGACACATATCACTGAGATTCTACTAAACCATTTTTTAACTTTCTTTACGTGACTTGTCCACCATATAAAAAATTCATTTTTTTGTATCTCACACTCTGTTCACTTTTACACAATGTTGTCTGACACATAACTCTTACAGACTCGTAAACAATTTTTTAGATCTCTTTACGTGATTTGTGCACGATTTCAAAAATTAATTTATTTGTACCTCACTTACTTCACACTCTGTTCACTTTTGTGTCTGACACATATCACTAAGAGACCACTAAACCATTTTTTAACTCTCTTTACGTGACTTGTCCACCATATAAAAAATTCATTTTTTGTATCTCACACTCTGTTCACTTTTACACAATGTTGTCTGACACATAAAACTTACAGACTCGTAAACCATTTTTTAGCTCTCTTTACGTGATTTGTGCACGATTTCAAATATTAATTATTTTGTACCTCACTTACTTCACACTCTGTTCACTTTTGTGTCTGACACATATCACTGAGATACTACTAAACCATTTTTTAACTTTCTTTACGTGATTTGTCCACGATTTCAAAAAATCATTTTTTTGTATCTCACACTCTGTTCACTTTTGCACAATGTTGTCTGACACATAACACTTACAGACTCGTAAACCATTTTTTAGCTCTCTTTACGTGATTTGTGCACGATTTCAAATATTATTTTATTTGTACCTCACTTACTTCACACTCTGTTCACTTTTGTGTCTGACACATATCACTGAGAGACTACTAAATCATTTTTTAACTCTCTTTACGTGATTTGTCCACTATATAAAAAAATCATTTTTTTGTATCTCACACTCTGTTCACTTTTACACAACGTTGTCTGACACATAACACTTACAGACTCGTAAACTATGTTTTAGCTCTCTTTACGTTATTTGTGCACGATTTCAAATATTAATTTTTTTGTACCTCACTTACTTCACACTCTGTTCAGTTTTGTGTCTGACACATATCACTGAGAGACTACTAAACCATTTTTTAACTCTCTTTACGTGACTTGTCCACTATATAAAAAAATCATTTTTTTGTATCTCACACTCTGTTCACTTTTACACAATGTTGTCTGACACATAACAATTACAGACTCATAAACCATTTTTAAGCTCTCTTTACGTGATTTGTGCACGATTTCAAATATTAATTTTTTTGTACCTCACTTACTTCACACTCTGTTCACTTTTGTGTGTAACACATATCACTGAGATACTACTAAACCATTTTTTTATTTTTTTTACGTAATTTGTCCACGATTTCAAAAAATCATTTTTTTGTATCTCACACTGTTCACTTTTACACTATGTTGTCTAACACATAACACTTACTGACTCGTAAACCATTTTTTAGCTCTCTTTACGTGATTTGTGCACGATTTCGAATATTAATTTTTTTGTACCTCACTTACTTCACACTCTGTTCACTTTTGTCTCTGACACATATCACGGAGAGACTACTGAACCATTTTTTAACTCTCTTTACGTGATTTGTCCACTATATAAAAAAATCATTTTTTTGTATCTCACACTCTGTTCACTTTTACACAACGTTGTCTGACACATAACACTTACAGACTCGTAAACTATTTTTTAGCTCTCTTTACGTTATTTGTGCACGATTTCAAATATTAATTTTTTTGTACCTCACTTACTTCACACTCTGTTCAGTTTTGTGTCTGACACATATCACTGAGAGACTACTAAACCATTTTTTAACTCTCTTTACGTGACTTGTCCACTATATAAAAAAATCATTTTTTTGTATCTCACACTCTGTTCACTTTTACACAATGTTGTCTGACACATAACAATTACAGACTCATAAACCATTTTTAAGCTCTCTTTACGTGATTTGTGCACGATTTCAAATATTAATTTTTTTGTACCTCACTTACTTCACACTCTGTTCACTTTTGTGTGTAACACATATCACTGAGATACTACTAAACCATTTTTTTTTTCTCTCTTTACGTAAGTTGTCCACGATTTCAAAAAAGCAATTTTTTGTATCTCACACTCTGTTCACTTTTACACAATGTTGTCTGACACATCACACTTACAGACTCGTAAACCATTTTTTAGCTCTCTTTACGTGATTTGTGCTCGATTTTAAATTATAATTTTTTTGTACCTCACTTACTTCACACTCTGTTCACTTTTGTGTCTGACACATATCACTGAGAGACTACTAAACCATTTTTTAACTCTCTTTACGTGACTTGTCCACTATATAAAAAATTCATTTTTTTTGTATCTCACACTCTGTTCACTTTTATACAATGTTGTCTGATACATAACACTTACAGACTCGTAAACCATTTTTAAGATCTCTTTACGTGATTTGTGCACGATTTCAAAAATTAATTTTTTTGTACCTCACTTACTTCACACTCAGTTCACTTTTACACAATGTTGTCTGACACATAACACTTAGAGACTCGTAAACCATTTTTTAGCTCTCTTTACGTGATTTGTGCACGATTTCAAATATTAATTTTTTTGTACCTAACTTACTTCACACTCTGTTCACTTTTGTGTCTGACACATATCACTGAGATACTACTTAACCATTTTTTTACACTCTTTACGTAATTTGTGAACGATTTCAAAAAATCATTTTTTTGTATCTCACACTCCGTTCAATTTTACACAATGTTGTCTGACACATAACACTTACAGACTCGTAAACCATTTTTTAGCTCTCTTTACGTGATTTGTGCACGATTTCAAATATTAATTTTTTTGTACCTCACTTCCTTCACGCTCAGTTCAATTTTGTGTGTAACACATATCACTGAGATACTACTAAGCCATTTTTTTACTCTCTTTACGTAATTTCTCCACGATTTCAAAAAATCATTTTTTTGTATCTTACACTCTGTTCACTTTTACACAATGTTGTCTGACACATAACACTTACAGACTAGTAAACCATTTTTTAGCTCTCTTTACGTGATTTGTGCACGATTTCAAATATTATTTTTTTTGTACCTCACTTACTTCACACTCTGTTCACTTTTGTGAGTGACACATATCACTGAGATTCTACTAAACCATTTTTTAACTTTCTTTACGTGACTTGTCCACCATATAAAAAATTCATTTTTTTGTATCTCACACTCTGTTCACTTTTACACAATGTTGTCTGACACATAACTCTTACAGACTCGTAAACAATTTTTTAGATCTCTTTACGTGATTTGTGCACGATTTCAAAAATTAATTTATTTGTACCTCACTTACTTCACACTCTGTTCACTTTTGTGTCTGACACATATCACTAAGAGACCACTAAACCATTTTTTAACTCTCTTTACGTGACTTGTCCACCATATAAAAAATTCATTTTTTGTATCTCACACTCTGTTCACTTTTACACAATGTTGTCTGACACATAAAACTTACAGACTCGTAAACCATTTTTTAGCTCTCTTTACGTGATTTGTGCACGATTTCAAATATTAATTATTTTGTACCTCACTTACTTCACACTCTGTTCACTTTTGTGTCTGACACATATCACTGAGATACTACTAAACCATTTTTTAACTTTCTTTACGTGATTTGTCCACGATTTCAAAAAATCATTTTTTTGTATCTCACACTCTGTTCACTTTTGCACAATGTTGTCTGACACATAACACTTACAGACTCGTAAACCATTTTTTAGCTCTCTTTACGTGATTTGTGCACGATTTCAAATATTATTTTATTTGTACCTCACTTACTTCACACTCTGTTCACTTTTGTGTCTGACACATATCACTGAGAGACTACTAAATCATTTTTTAACTCTCTTTACGTGATTTGTGCACGATTTCAAATATTAATTTTTTTGTACCTCACTTACTTCACACGCTGTTCACTTTTGTGTGTAACACATATCACTGAGATACTACTAAACCATTTTTTTACTCTCTTTACGTAATTTGTCCACGATTTCAAAAAATTATTTTTTTTGTGTCTCACACTCTGTTCACTTTTACACAATTTTGTCTGACACATAACACTTACAGACTCGTAAACCATTTTTTAGGTCTCTTTACGTGATTTGTGCACGATTTCAAATAATAATTTTTTTGTACCTCTCTTACTTCACACTCTGTTCACTTTTGTGTCTGACACATATCACTGAGAGACCAATAAACCATGTTTTAACTTCTTTACGTGATTTGTCCACTAAATAAAAAATTCATTTTTTTGTATCTTACACTCTGTTCACTTTTACACAATGTTGTGTGACACATAACACTTACAGACTAGTAAACCATTTTTTAGCTCTCTTTACGGGATTTGTGCACGATTTCAAATATTAATTTTTTTGTACCTCACTTACTTCACACTCTGTTCACTTTTGTGTGTGACACATATCACTGAGATTCTACTAAACCATTTTTTAACTTTCTTTACGTGACTTGTCCATCATATAGGAAATTCATTTTTTTGTATCTCACACTCTGTTCACTTTTACACAATGTTGTCTGACACATAACACTTACAGACTCGTAAACCATTTTTTAGCTCTCTTTACGTGATTTGTGCACGATTTCAAATATTAATTTATTTGTACCTCACTTACTTCACACTCTGTTCACTTTTGTGTGTGATACATATCACTGAGATACTACTAAACTATTTTTTAACTTTCTTTACGTCGTTTGTCCACGATTTCAAAAAATCATTTTTTTGTATCTCACACTATGTTCACTTTTACACAATGTTGTCTGACACATAACACTTACAGACTCGTTAACCATTTTTTAGCTCTCTTTACGTGATTTGTGCACGATTTCAAATATTATTTTTTTTGTACCTCACTGACTTCACACTCTGTTCACTTTTGTGTCTGACACATATCACTGAGAGACCAATAAACCATGTTTTAACTTCTTTACGTGATTTTTCCACGAAATAAAAAATTCATTTTTTTGTATCTTACACTCTGTTCACTTTTACACAATGTTGTCTGACACATAACACTTACAGACTAGTAAACCATTTTTTAGCTCTCTTTACGTGATTTGTGCACGATTTCAAATATTAATTTTTTTGTACCTCACTTACTTCACACTCTGTTCACTTTTGTGAGTGACACATATCACTGAGATTCTACTAAACCAT
Organism: Philonthus spinipes; assembly: GCA_963082785.1. Classification (NCBI taxonomy): domain Eukaryota; kingdom Metazoa; phylum Arthropoda; class Insecta; order Coleoptera; family Staphylinidae; genus Philonthus; species Philonthus spinipes. The sequence goes on along the minus strand of OY720310.1, from coordinate 24,025,720 downwards.
TTTTTAACTTTCTTTACGTGACTTGTCCACCATATAAAAAATTCATTTTTTTGTATCTCACACTCTGTTCACTTTTACACAATGTTGTCTGACACATAACTCTTACAGACTCGTAAACAATTTTTTAGATCTCTTTACGCGATTTGTGCACGATTTCAAATATTAATTTATTTGTACCTCACTTACTTCACACTCTGTTCACTTTTGTGTCTGACACAAATCACTAAGAGACTGCTAAACCAATTTTTAACTCACTTTACGTGACTTGTCCACCATATAAAAAATTCATTTTTTGTATCTCACACTCTGTTCACTTTTACACAATGTTGTCTGACTCATAACACTTACAGACTCGTAAACCATTTTTTAGCTCTCTTTATGTGATTTGTGCACGATTTCAAATATTATTTTATTTGTACCTCACTTACTTCACACTCTGTTCACTTTTGTGTCTGACACATATCACTGAGAGACTACTAAACCATTTTTTAACTCTCTTTACGTGATTTGTGCACGATTTCAAATATTAATTTTTTTGTACCTCACCTACTTCACACTCTGTTCACTTTTGTGTCTGACACATATCACTGACAGACTACTAAACCATTTTTTAACTCTCTTTACGTGACTTGTCCACTATATAAAAATTCATTTTTTTGTATCTCACACTCTGTTCACTTTTACACAATGTTGTCTGACACATAATACTTACAGACTCGTAAACCATTTTTTAGGTCTCTTTACGTGATTTGTGCACGATTTCAAATTATAATTTTTTTGTACCTCTCTTACTTCACACTCTGTTCACTTTTGTGTCTGACACATATCACTGAGAGACCAATAAACCATGTTTTAACTTCTTTACGTGATTTGTCCACTAAATAAAAAAATCATTTTTTTGTATCTTACACTCTGTTCACTTTTACACAATGTTGTGTGACACATAACACTTACAGACTAGTAAACCATTTTTTAGCTCTCTTTACGGGATTTGTGCACGATTTCAAATATTAATTTTTTTGTACCTCACTTACTTCACACTCTGTTCACTTTTGTGTGTGACACATATCACTGAGATTCTACTAAACCATTTTTTAACTTTCTTTACGTGACTTGTCCACCATATAGAAAATTCATTTTTTTGTATCTCACACTCTGTTCACTTTTACACAATGTTGTCTGACACATAACACTTACAGACTCGTAAACCATTTTTTAGCTTTCTTTACGTGATTTGTGCACGATTTCAAATATTAATTATTTTGTACCTCACTTACTTCACACTCTGTTCACTTTTGTGTGTGACACATATCACTGAGATACCACTAAACCATTTTTTAACTCTCTTTACGTGATTTGTCCACGATTTCAAAAAATCATTTTTTTGTATCTCACACTGTTCACTTTTACACAATGTTGTCTGACACATAACACTTACAGACTCGTAAACCATTTTTTAGGTCTCTTTACGTGATTTGTGCACGATTTCAAATATTATTTTATTTGTACCTCACTTACTTCACACTCTGTTCACTTTTGTGTGTGACACATATCACTGAGATACTACTAAACCATTTTTTAACTCTCTTTACGTGATTTGTCCACGATCTGTTCACTTTTACACAATGTTGTCTGACACATAACTCTTACAGACTCGTAAACAATTTTTTAGATCTCTTTACGTGATTTGTGCACGATTTCAAATATTAATTATTTTGTACCTCACTTACTTCACACTCTGTTCACTTTTGTGTGTGACACAAATCACTGAGAGACTACTAAACCATTTTTTAACTCTCTTTACGTGATTTGTCCACGATTTCAAAAAATCATTTTTTTGTATCTCACACTCTGTTCACTTTTACACAACGTTGTCTGACACATAACACCTACAGACTCGTAAACTATTTTTTAGCTCTCTTTACGTTATTTGTGCACGATTTCAAATATTATTTTTTTTTGTACTTCACTTACTTCACACTCTGTTCACTTTTGTGTCTGACACATATCACTGAGAGACTACTAAACCATTTTTTAACTTTCTTTACGTGACTTGTCCACTATATAAAAAATTCATTTTTTTGTATCTCACACTCTGTTCACTTTTACACAATGTTGTCTGACACATAACACTTACAGACTCGTAAACCATTTTTTAGCTCTCTTTACGTGATTTGTGCACGATTTTAAACTATAATTTTTTTGTACCTCACTTACTTCACACTCTGTTCACTTTTGTGTGTGACACATATCACTGAGAGACTACTAAACCATTTTTTAACTCTCTTTACGTAATTTGTCCACTATATAAAAAAATCATTTTTTTGTATCTCACACTCCGTTCACTTTTACACAACGTTGTCTGACACATAACACTTACAGACTCGTAAACCATTTTTTGTACCTCACTTACTTCACACACTGTTCACTTTTGTGTGTGACACAAATCACTGAGAGACTACTAACCCATTTTTTAACTCTCTTTACGTGATTTGTCCACTATATAAAAAAATCATTTTTTTGTATCTCACACTCTGTTCACTTTTACACAACGTTGTCTGACACATAACACTTACAGACTCGTAAACCATTTTTATGCCCTCCTTACGTGATTTGTACCTCACTTACTTCACACTCTGTTCACTTTTGTGTGTGACACATATCACTGAGAGACTACTAAACCATTTTTTAACTCTCTTTGCGTAATTTGTCCACGATTTCAAAAAACTCTGTTCACTTTTACACAATGTTGTCTGACACATAACACTTACAGACTCGTAAACCATTTTTTAGCTCTCTTTACGTGATTTGTGCACGATTTCAAATATTAATTTTTTTGTACCTCACTTACTTCACACACTGTTCACTTTTGTGTGTGACATATCACTGAGATACTACTAAACCATTTTTTAACTCTCTTTACGTGATTTGTCCACGATTTCAAAAAATCATTTTTTTTGTATCTCACACTCTGTTCACTTTTACACAATGTTGTCTGACACATAACTCTTACAGACTCGTAAACATTTTTTTAGCTCTCTTTACGTGATTTGTGCACGATTTCAAATATTAATTTTTTTGTACCTCACTTACTTCACACACTGTTCACTTTTGTGTGTGACACATATCACTGAGATTCTACTAAACCAATTTTTAACTCTCTTTACGTGATTTGTCCACCATATAAAAAATTCATTTTTTAGTATCTCACACTATGTTCACTTTTACACAATGTTGTCTCACACATAACACTTACAGACTCGTAAACCATTTTTTAGCTCTCTTTATGTGATTTGTGCACGATTTCAAATATTCATTTTTTTGTACCTCACTTACTTCACACTCTGTTCACTTTTGTGTGTGACACATATCACTGAGAGAATTTGTAATTTGTCCACGATTTCAAAAAATCATTTTTTTGTATCTCACACTCTGTTCACTTTTACACAATGTTGTCTGACACATAACACTTACAGACTCGTAAACCATTTTTTAGCTCTCTTTACGTGATTTGTGTACGATTTTAAATTATAATTTTTTTGTACCTCACTTACTTCACACTCTGTTCACTTTTGTGTCTGACACATTTCACTGAGAGACTACTAAACCATTTTTTAACTCTCTTTACGTGACTTGTCCACTATATAAAAAAATCATTTTTTTGTATTTCACACTCTGTTCACTTTTACACAATGTTGTCTGACACATAACACTTACGGACTCGTAAATCATTTTTAAGCTCTCTTTACGTGATTTGTGCACGATTTCAAATATTAATTTTTTTGTACCTCACTTACTTCACACTCTGTTCACTTTTGTGTGTGACACATATCACTGAGAGACTACTAAACCATTTTTTAACTCTCTTTACGTGACTTGTCCACTATATAAAAAATTCATTTTTTTGTATCTCACACTCTGTTCACTTTTACACAATGTTGTCTGACACTTAACAATTACAGACTCGTAAACCATTTTTAAGCTCTCTTTACGTGATTTGTGCACGATTTCAAAAATTAATTTTTTTGTACCTCACTTACTTCACACTCTGTTCACTTTTGTGCGTGACACATATCACTGAGAGACTACTAATCCATTTTTTAATACTCTTTACGTGATTTGTCCACGATTTCAAAAAATCATTTTTTTGTATCTCACACTCTGTTCACTATTACACAACGTTGTCTGACACATAACACTTACAGAATCGTAAACCATTTTTCAGATCTCTTTACGTGATTTGTGCACGATTTCAAATATTAATTTTTCAGTACCTCACTTACTTCACACACTGTTCACGTTTGTGTGTGACACAAATCACTGAGATACTACTAAACCATTTTTTAACTCTCTTTACGTGACTTGTCCACTATATTAAAAATTCATATTTTTGTATCTCACACTCTGTTCACTTTTACACAATGTTGTCTGACACATAACACTTACAGACTCATAAACCATTTTTTAGCTCTCTTTACGTGATTTGTGCACGATTTCAAATATTAATTTTTTTGTACCTCATTTACTTCACACTGTTCACTTTTGTGTATAACAAATATCACTGAGATACTACTAAACCATTTTTTTATTTTTTTTACGTAATTTGTCCACGATTTCAAAAAATCATTTTTTTGTATCTCACACTGTTCACTTTTACACTATGTTGTCTAACACATAACACTTACTGACTCGTAAACCATTTTTTAGCTCTCTTTACGTGATTTGTGCACGATTTCGAATATTAATTTTTTTGTACCTCACTTACTTCACACTCTGTTCACTTTTGTCTCTGACACATATCACGGAGAGACTACTGAACCATTTTTTAACTCTCTTTACGTGATTTGTCCACTATATAAAAAAATCATTTTTTTGTATCTCACACTCTGTTCACTTTTACACAACGTTGTCTGACACATAACACTTACAGACTCGTAAACTATTTTTTAGCTCTCTTTACGTTATTTGTGCACGATTTCAAATATTAATTTTTTTGTACCTCACTTACTTCACACTCTGTTCAGTTTTGTGTGTAACACATATCACTGAGATACTACTAAGCCATTTTTTTACTCTCTTTACGTAATTTCTCCACGATTTCAAAAAATCATTTTTTTGTATCTCACACTCCGTTCAATTTTACACAATGTTGTCTGACACATAACACTTACAGACTCGTAAACCATTTTTTAGCTCTCTTTACGTGATTTGTGCACGATTTCAAATATTAATTTTTTTGTACCTCACTTCCTTCACGCTCAGTTCAATTTTGTGTGTAACACATATCACTGAGATACTACTAAGCCATTTTTTTACTCTCTTTACGTAATTTCTCCACGATTTCAAAAAATCATTTTTTTGTATCTTACACTCTGTTCACTTTTACACAATGTTGTCTGACACATAACACTTACAGACTAGTAAACCATTTTTTAGCTCTCTTTACGTGATTTGTGCACGATTTCAAATATTATTTTTTTTGTACCTCACTTACTTCACACTCTGATCACTTTTGTGAGTGACACATATCACTGAGATTCTACTAAACCATTTTTTAACTTTCTTTACGTGACTTGTCCACCATATAAAAAATTCATTTTTTTGTATCTCACACTCTGTTCACTTTTACACAATGTTGTCTGACACATAACTCTTACAGACTCGTAAACAATTTTTTAGATCTCTTTACGTGATTTGTGCACGATTTCAAAAATTAATTTATTTGTACCTCACTTACTTCACACTCTGTTCACTTTTGTGTCTGACACATATCACTAAGAGACCACTAAACCATTTTTTAACTCTCTTTACGTGACTTGTCCACCATATAAAAAATTCATTTTTTGTATCTCACACTCTGTTCACTTTTACACAATGTTGTCTGACACATAAAACTTACAGACTCGTAAACCATTTTTTAGCTCTCTTTACGTGATTTGTGCACGATTTCAAATATTAATTATTTTGTACCTCACTTACTTCACACTCTGTTCACTTTTGTGTCTGACACATATCACTGAGATACTACTAAACCATTTTTTAACTTTCTTTACGTGATTTGTCCACGATTTCAAAAAATCATTTTTTTGTATCTCACACTCTGTTCACTTTTGCACAATGTTGTCTGACACATAACACTTACAGACTCGTAAACCATTTTTTAGCTCTCTTTACGTGATTTGTGCACGATTTCAAATATTATTTTATTTGTACCTCACTTACTTCACACTCTGTTCACTTTTGTGTCTGACACATATCACTGAGAGACTACTAAATCATTTTTTAACTCTCTTTACGTGATTTGTCCACTATATAAAAAAATCATTTTTTTGTATCTCACACTCTGTTCACTTTTACACAACGTTGTCTGACACATAACACTTACAGACTCGTAAACTATTTTTTAGCTCTCTTTACGTTATTTGTGCACGATTTCAAATATTAATTTTTTTGTACCTCACTTACTTCACACTCTGTTCAGTTTTGTGTCTGACACATATCACTGAGAGACTACTAAACCATTTTTTAACTCTCTTTACGTGACTTGTCCACTATATAAAAAAATCATTTTTTTGTATCTCACACTCTGTTCACTTTTACACAATGTTGTCTGACACATAACAATTACAGACTCATAAACCATTTTTAAGCTCTCTTTACGTGATTTGTGCACGATTTCAAATATTAATTTTTTTGTACCTCACTTACTTCACACTCTGTTCACTTTTGTGTGTAACACATATCACTGAGATACTACTAAACCATTTTTTTATTTTTTTTACGTAATTTGTCCACGATTTCAAAAAATCATTTTTTTGTATCTCACACTGTTCACTTTTACACTATGTTGTCTAACACATAACACTTACTGACTCGTAAACCATTTTTTAGCTCTCTTTACGTGATTTGTGCACGATTTCGAATATTAATTTTTTTGTACCTCACTTACTTCACACTCTGTTCACTTTTGTCTCTGACACATATCACGGAGAGACTACTGAACCATTTTTTAACTCTCTTTACGTGATTTGTCCACTATATAAAAAAATCATTTTTTTGTATCTCACACTCTGTTCACTTTTACACAACGTTGTCTGACACATAACACTTACAGACTCGTAAACTATTTTTTAGCTCTCTTTACGTTATTTGTGCACGATTTCAAATATTAATTTTTTTGTACCTCACTTACTTCACACTCTGTTCAGTTTTGTGTCTGACACATATCACTGAGAGACTACTAAACCATTTTTTAACTCTCTTTACGTGACTTGTCCACTATATAAAAAAATCATTTTTTTGTATCTCACACTCTGTTCACTTTTACACAATGTTGTCTGACACATAACAATTACAGACTCATAAACCATTTTTAAGCTCTCTTTACGTGATTTGTGCACGATTTCAAATATTAATTTTTTTGTACCTCACTTACTTCACACTCTGTTCACTTTTGTGTGTAACACATATCACTGAGATACTACTAAACCATTTTTTTTTTCTCTCTTTACGTAAGTTGTCCACGATTTCAAAAAAGCAATTTTTTGTATCTCACACTCTGTTCACTTTTACACAATGTTGTCTGACACATAACACTTACAGACTCGTAAACCATTTTTTAGCTCTCTTTACGTGATTTGTGCTCGATTTTAAATTATAATTTTTTTGTACCTCACTTACTTCACACTCTGTTCACTTTTGTGTCTGACACATATCACTGAGAGACTACTAAACCATTTTTTAACTCTCTTTACGTGACTTGTCCACTATATAAAAAATTCATTTTTTTTGTATCTCACACTCTGTTCACTTTTATACAATGTTGTCTGATACATAACACTTACAGACTCGTAAACCATTTTTAAGATCTCTTTACGTGATTTGTGCACGATTTCAAAAATTAATTTTTTTGTACCTCACTTACTTCACACTCAGTTCACTTTTACACAATGTTGTCTGACACATAACACTTAGAGACTCGTAAACCATTTTTTAGCTCTCTTTACGTGATTTGTGCACGATTTCAAATATTAATTTTTTTGTACCTAACTTACTTCACACTCTGTTCACTTTTGTGTCTGACACATATCACTGAGATACTACTTAACCATTTTTTTACACTCTTTACGTAATTTGTGAACGATTTCAAAAAATCATTTTTTTGTATCTCACACTCCGTTCAATTTTACACAATGTTGTCTGACACATAACACTTACAGACTCGTAAACCATTTTTTAGCTCTCTTTACGTGATTTGTGCACGATTTCAAATATTAATTTTTTTGTACCTCACTTCCTTCACGCTCAGTTCAATTTTGTGTGTAACACATATCACTGAGATACTACTAAGCCATTTTTTTACTCTCTTTACGTAATTTCTCCACGATTTCAAAAAATCATTTTTTTGTATCTTACACTCTGTTCACTTTTACACAATGTTGTCTGACACATAACACTTACAGACTAGTAAACCATTTTTTAGCTCTCTTTACGTGATTTGTGCACGATTTCAAATATTATTTTTTTTGTACCTCACTTACTTCACACTCTGTTCACTTTTGTGAGTGACACATATCACTGAGATTCTACTAAACCATTTTTTAACTTTCTTTACGTGACTTGTCCACCATATAAAAAATTCATTTTTTTGTATCTCACACTCTGTTCACTTTTACACAATGTTGTCTGACACATAACTCTTACAGACTCGTAAACAATTTTTTAGATCTCTTTACGTGATTTGTGCACGATTTCAAAAATTAATTTATTTGTACCTCACTTACTTCACACTCTGTTCACTTTTGTGTCTGACACATATCACTAAGAGACCACTAAACCATTTTTTAACTCTCTTTACGTGACTTGTCCACCATATAAAAAATTCATTTTTTGTATCTCACACTCTGTTCACTTTTACACAATGTTGTCTGACACATAAAACTTACAGACTCGTAAACCATTTTTTAGCTCTCTTTACGTGATTTGTGCACGATTTCAAATATTAATTATTTTGTACCTCACTTACTTCACACTCTGTTCACTTTTGTGTCTGACACATATCACTGAGATACTACTAAACCATTTTTTAACTTTCTTTACGTGATTTGTCCACGATTTCAAAAAATCATTTTTTTGTATCTCACACTCTGTTCACTTTTGCACAATGTTGTCTGACACATAACACTTACAGACTCGTAAACCATTTTTTAGCTCTCTTTACGTGATTTGTGCACGATTTCAAATATTATTTTATTTGTACCTCACTTACTTCACACTCTGTTCACTTTTGTGTCTGACACATATCACTGAGAGACTACTAAATCATTTTTTAACTCTCTTTACGTGATTTGTGCACGATTTCAAATATTAATTTTTTTGTACCTCACTTACTTCACACGCTGTTCACTTTTGTGTGTAACACATATCACTGAGATACTACTAAACCATTTTTTTACTCTCTTTACGTAATTTGTCCACGATTTCAAAAAATTATTTTTTTTGTGTCTCACACTCTGTTCACTTTTACACAATTTTGTCTGACACATAACACTTACAGACTCGTAAACCATTTTTTAGGTCTCTTTACGTGATTTGTGCACGATTTCAAATAATAATTTTTTTGTACCTCTCTTACTTCACACTCTGTTCACTTTTGTGTCTGACACATATCACTGAGAGACCAATAAACCATGTTTTAACTTCTTTACGTGATTTGTCCACTAAATAAAAAATTCATTTTTTTGTATCTTACACTCTGTTCACTTTTACACAATGTTGTGTGACACATAACACTTACAGACTAGTAAACCATTTTTTAGCTCTCTTTACGGGATTTGTGCACGATTTCAAATATTAATTTTTTTGTACCTCACTTACTTCACACTCTGTTCACTTTTGTGTGTGACACATATCACTGAGATTCTACTAAACCATTTTTTAACTTTCTTTACGTGACTTGTCCATCATATAGGAAATTCATTTTTTTGTATCTCACACTCTGTTCACTTTTACACAATGTTGTCTGACACATAACACTTACAGACTCGTAAACCATTTTTTAGCTCTCTTTACGTGATTTGTGCACGATTTCAAATATTAATTTATTTGTACCTCACTTACTTCACACTCTGTTCACTTTTGTGTGTGACACATATCACTGAGATACTACTAAACTATTTTTTAACTTTCTTTACGTCGTTTGTCCACGATTTCAAAAAATCATTTTTTTGTATCTCACACTATGTTCACTTTTACACAATGTTGTCTGACACATAACACTTACAGACTCGTTAACCATTTTTTAGCTCTCTTTACGTGATTTGTGCACGATTTCAAATATTATTTTTTTTGTACCTCACTGACTTCACACTCTGTTCACTTTTGTGTCTGACACATATCACTGAGAGACCAATAAACCATGTTTTAACTTCTTTACGTGATTTTTCCACGAAATAAAAAATTCATTTTTTTGTATCTTACACTCTGTTCACTTTTACACAATGTTGTCTGACACATAACACTTACAGACTAGTAAACCATTTTTTAGCTCTCTTTACGTGATTTGTGCACGATTTCAAATATTAATTTTTTTGTACCTCACTTACTTCACACTCTGTTCACTTTTGTGAGTGACACATATCACTGAGATTCTACTAAACCATTTTTTAACTTTCTTTACGTGACTTGTCCACCATATAAAAAATTCATTTTTTTGTATCTCACACTCTGTTCACTTTTACACAATGTTGTCTGACACATAACTCTTACAGACTCGTAAACAATTTTTTAGATCTCTTTACGCGATTTGTGCACGATTTCAAATATTAATTTATTTGTACCTCACTTACTTCACACTCTGTTCACTTTTGTGTCTGACACAAATCACTAAGAGACTGCTAAACCAATTTTTAACTCACTTTACGTGACTTGTCCACCATATAAAAAATTCATTTTTTGTATCTCACACTCTGTTCACTTTTACACAATGTTGTCTGACTCATAACACTTACAGACTCGTAAACCATTTTTTAGCTCTCTTTATGTGATTTGTGCACGATTTCAAATATTATTTTATTTGTACCTCACTTACTTCACACTCTGTTCACTTTTGTGTCTGACACATATCACTGAGAGACTACTAAACCATTTTTTAACTCTCTTTACGTGATTTGTGCACGATTTCAAATATTAATTTTTTTGTACCTCACCTACTTCACACTCTGTTCACTTTTGTGTCTGACACATATCACTGACAGACTACTAAACCATTTTTTAACTCTCTTTACGTGACTTGTCCACTATATAAAAATTCATTTTTTTGTATCTCACACTCTGTTCACTTTTACACAATGTTGTCTGACACATAATACTTACAGACTCGTAAACCATTTTTTAGGTCTCTTTACGTGATTTGTGCACGATTTCAAATTATAATTTTTTTGTACCTCTCTTACTTCACACTCTGTTCACTTTTGTGTCTGACACATATCACTGAGAGACCAATAAACCATGTTTTAACTTCTTTACGTGATTTGTCCACTAAATAAAAAAATCATTTTTTTGTATCTTACACTCTGTTCACTTTTACACAATGTTGTGTGACACATAACACTTACAGACTAGTAAACCATTTTTTAGCTCTCTTTACGGGATTTGTGCACGATTTCAAATATTAATTTTTTTGTACCTCACTTACTTCACACTCTGTTCACTTTTGTGTGTGACACATATCACTGAGATTCTACTAAACCATTTTTTAACTTTCTTTACGTGACTTGTCCACCATATAGAAAATTCATTTTTTTGTATCTCACACTCTGTTCACTTTTACACAATGTTGTCTGACACATAACACTTACAGACTCGTAAACCATTTTTTAGCTTTCTTTACGTGATTTGTGCACGATTTCAAATATTAATTATTTTGTACCTCACTTACTTCACACTCTGTTCACTTTTGTGTGTGACACATATCACTGAGATACCACTAAACCATTTTTTAACTCTCTTTACGTGATTTGTCCACGATTTCAAAAAATCATTTTTTTGTATCTCACACTGTTCACTTTTACACAATGTTGTCTGACACATAACACTTACAGACTCGTAAACCATTTTTTAGGTCTCTTTACGTGATTTGTGCACGATTTCAAATATTATTTTATTTGTACCTCACTTACTTCACACTCTGTTCACTTTTGTGTGTGACACATATCACTGAGATACTACTAAACCATTTTTTAACTCTCTTTACGTGATTTGTCCACGATCTGTTCACTTTTACACAATGTTGTCTGACACATAACTCTTACAGACTCGTAAACAATTTTTTAGATCTCTTTACGTGATTTGTGCACGATTTCAAATATTAATTTATTTGTACCTCACTTACTTCACACTCTGTTTACTTTTGTGTCTGACACATATCACTAAGAGACTACTAAACCATTTTTTAACTCTCTTTACGTGACTTGTCCACCATATAAAAAATTCATTTTTTGTATCTCACACTCTGTTCACTTTTACACAATGTTGTCTGACACATAACACTTACAGACTCGTAAACCATTTTTTAGCTCTCTTTATGTGATTTGTGCACGATTTCAAATATTAATTATTTTGTACCTCACTTACTTCACACTCTGTTCACTTTTGTGTGTGACACATATCACTGAGATCCTACTAAACCATTTTTTAACTCTCTTTACGTGATTTGTCCACGATTTCAAAAAATCATTTTTTTGTATCTCACACTCTGTTCACTTTTACGCAATGTTGTCTGACACATAACACTTACAGACTCGTAAACCATTTTTTAGCTCTCTTTACGTGATTTGTGCACGATTTCAAATATTAATTTTTTTGTACCTCACTTACTTCACACTCTGTTCACTTTTGTGTCTGACACATATCACTGAGAGACTACTAAATCATGTTTTAACTTTCTTTACGTGATTTGTCCATTAAATAAAAAATTCATTTTTTTTGTATCTTACACTCTGTTCACTTTTACACAATGTAGTCTGACACATAACACTTACAGACTCGTAAACCATTTTTTAGCTCTCTTTACGTGATTTGTGCACGATTTCAAATATTATTTTATTTGTACATCACTTACTTCACACTCTGTTCACTTTTGTGTGTGACACATATCACTGAGATACTACTAAACCATTTTTTAACTCTCTTTACGTGATTTGTCCACGATTTCAAAAAATCATTTTTTTGTATCTCACACTCTGTTCACTTTTACACAATGTTGTCTGACACATAACACTTACAGACTCGTAAACCATTTTTTAGCTCTCTTTACGTGATTTGTGCACGATTTCAAATATTAATTTATTTGTACCTCACTTACTTCACACTCTGTTCACTTTTGTGTGTGACACATATCACTGAGATACTACTAAACCATTTTTTAACTCTCTTTGCGTGATTTGTCCACGATTTCAAAAAATCATTTTTTTGTATCTCACACTCTGTTCACTTTTACACAATGTTGTCTGAAACATAACTCTTACAGACTCGTAAACAATTTTTTAGCTCTCTTTACGTGATTTGTGCACGATTTCAAATATTAATTTATTTGTACCTCACTTACTTCACACTCTGTTCACTTTTGTGTCTGACACAAATCACTAAGAGACTACTAAACCATTTTTTAACTCTCTTTACGTGACTTGTCCACCATATAAAAAATTCATTTTTTGTATCTCACACTCTGTTCACTTTTACACAATGTTGTCTGACACATAACACTTACAGACTCGTAAACCATTTTTTAGCTCTCTTTACGTGATTTGTGCACGATTTCAAATATTAATTTTTTTGTACCTCACTTACTTCACACTCTGTTCACTTTTGTGTCTGACACATATCACTGAGATACTACTAAACCATTTTTTAACTTTCTTTACGTGATTTGTCCACGATTTCAAAAAATCATTTTTTTGTATCTCACACTGTTCACTTTTACACAATGTTGTCTGACACATAACACTTACAGACTCGTAAACCATTTTTTAGCTCTCTTTACGTGAATTGTGCACGATTTCAAATTATAATTTTTTTGTACCTCACTTACTTCACACTCTGTTCACTTTTGTGTGTGACACATATCACTGAGATACTACTAAACCAATTTTTAACTCTCTTTGCGTGATTTGTCCACGATTTAAAAAAAATCATTTTTTTGTATCTCACACTCTGTTCACTTTTACACAATGTTGTCTGACACATAACACTTACAGACTCGTAAACCATTTTTTAGCTCTCTTTACGTGATTTGTGCACGATTTCAAATATTATTTTTTTTGTACCTCACTTACTTCACACACTGTTCACTTCTGTGTGTGACACATATCACTGAGATACTACTAAACTAATTTTTAACTCTCTTTACGTGATTTGTCCACTACATAAAAAAATCATTTTTTAGTATCTCACACTCTGTTCACTTTTACACAATGTTGTCTGACACATAACACTTACAGACTAGTAAACCACTTTTTAGCTCTCTTTACGTGATTTGTGCACGATTTCAAATATTATTTTTTTTGTACCTCACTTACTTCACACACTGTTCACTTCTGTGTGTGACACATATCACTGAGATACTACTAAACTAATTTTTAACTCTCTTTACGTGATTTGTCCACTACATAAAAAAATCATTTTTTAGTATCTCACACTCTGTTCACTTTTACGCAATGTTGTCTGACGCATAACGCTTACAGACTCGTAAACCATTTTTTAGCTCTCTTTACGTGATTTGTGCACGATTTCAAATATTAATTTTTTTGTACCTCACTTACTTCACACTCTGTTCACTTTTGTGTCTGACACATATCACTGAGAGACTACTAAATCATGTTTTAACTTTCTTTACGTGATTTGTCCATTAAATAAAAAATTCATTTTTTTTGTATCTTACACTCTGTTCACTTTTACACAATGTAGTCTGACACATAACACTTACAGACTCGTAAACCATTTTTTAGCTCTCTTTACGTGATTTGTGCACGATTTCAAATATTATTTTATTTGTACCTCACTTACTTCACACTCTGTTCACTTTTGTGTGTGACACATATCACTGAGATACTACTAAACCATTTTTTAACTCTCTTTACGTGATTTGTCCACGATTTCAAAAAATCATTTTTTTGCATCTCACACTCTGTTCACTTTTACACAATGTTGTCTGACACATAACACTTACAGACTCGTAAACCATTTTTTAGCTCTCTTTACGTGATTTGTGCACGATTTCAAATATTAATTTATTTGTACCTCACTTACTTCACACTCTGTTCACTTTTGTGTGTGACACATATCACTGAGATACTACTAAACCATTTTTTAACTCTCTTTACGTGATTTGTCCACGATTTCAAAAAATCATTTTTTTGTATCTCACACTCTGTTCACTTTTACACAATGTTGTCTGAAACATAACTCTTACAGACTCGTAAACAATTTTTTAGCTCTCTTTACGTGATTTGTGCACGATTTCAAATATTAATTTATTTGTACCTCACTTACTTCACACTCTGTTCACTTTTGTGTGTGACACATATCACTGAGATTCTACTAAACCATTTTTTAACTTTCTTTACGTGACTTGTCCACCATATAAAAAATTCATTTTTTTGTATCTCACACTCTGTTCACTTTTACACAATGTTGTCTGACCCATAACACTTACAGACTCGTAAACCATTTTTTAGCTCTCTTTACGTGATTTGTGCACGATTTCAAATATTAATTATTTTGTACCTCACTTACTTCACACTCTGTTCACTTTTGTGTGTGACACATATCACTGAGATACCACTAAACCATTTTTTAACTATCTTTACGTGATTTGTCCACTATATAAAAAAATCATTTTTTTGTATTTCACACTCTGTTCACTTTTACACAATGTTGTCTGACACATAACACTTACAGACTCGTAAACCATTTTTTAGCTCTCTTTACGTGATTTGTGCACGATTTCAAATTATAATTTTTTTGTACCTCACTTACTTCACACTCTGTTCACTTTTGTGTCTGACACATATCACTGAGATACTACTAAACCATTTTTTAACTTTCTTTACGTGATTTGTCCACGATTTCAAAAAATCATTTTTTTGTATCTCACACTCTGTTCACTTTTGCACAATGTTGTCTGACACATAACACTTACAGACTCGTAAACCATTTTTTAGCTCTCTTTACGTGATTTGTGCACGATTTCAAATATTATTTAATTTGTACCTTACTTACTTCACACTCTGTTCACTTTTGAGTCTGACACTAATCACTGAGAGACTACTAAACCATTTTTTAACTCTCTTTACGTGATTTGTGCACGATTTCAAATATTAATTTTTTTGTACCTCACTTACTTCACACTCTGTTCACTTTTGTGTCTGACACATATCACTGAGAGACTACTAAACCATTTTTTAACTCTCTTTACGTGACTTGTCCACTACATAAAAATTCATTTTTTTGTATCTCACACTCTGTTCACTTTTACACAATGTTGTCTGACACATAACACTTACAGACTCGTAAACCATTTTTAAGCTCTCTTTACGTGATTTGTGCACGATATCAAATATTAATTTTTTTGTACCTCACTTACTTCACACTCTGTTCACTTTTGTGTGTAACACATATCACTGAGATACTACTAAACCATTTTTTTACTCTCTTTACGTAATTTGTCCACGATTTCAAAAAATTATTTTTTTGTATCTCACACTCTGTTCACTTTTACACAATGTTGTCTGACATATAACACTTACAGACTCGTAAACCATTTTTTAGCTCTCTTTACGTGATTTGTGCACGATTTTAAATATTAATTTATTTGTACCTCACTCACTTCACACTCTGTTCACTTTTGTGTGTGACACATATCACTGAGATACTACTAAACCATTTTTTAACTTTCTTTACGTGATTTGTCCACGATTTCAAAAAATCATTTTTTTGTATCTCACACTATGTTCACTTTTACACAATGTTGTCTGACACATAACACTTACAGACTCGTAAACCATTTTTTAGCTCTCTTTACGTGATTTGTGCACGATTTCAAATATTAATTTTTTTGTACCTCACTTACTTCACACTCTGTTCACTTTTGTGTCTGACACATATCACTGAGAGACCAATAAATCATGTTTTAACTTCTTTACGTGATTTGTCCACTAAATAAAAAATTCATTTTTTTGTATCTTACACTCTGTTCACTTTTACACAATGTTGTCTGACACATAACACTTACAGACTAGTAAACCATTTTTTAGCTCTCTTTACGTGATTTGTGCACGATTTCAAATATTAATTTTTTTGTACCTCACTTACTTCACACTCTGTTCACTTTTGTGTGTGACACATATCACTGAGATTCTACTAAACCATTTTTTAACTCTCTTTACGTGACTTGTCCACCATATAAAAAATTCATTTTTTGTATCTCACACTCTGTTCACTTTTACTCAATGTTGTCTGACACATAACACTTACAGACTCGTAAACCATTTTTTAGCTCTCTTTACGTGATTTGTGCACGATTTCAAATATTAATTTTTTTGTACCTCACTTACTTCACACTCTGTTCACTTTTGTGTCTGACACATATCACTGAGATTCTACTAAACCATTTTTTAACTTTCTTTACGTGATTTGTCCACGATTTCAAAAAATCATTTTTTTTGTATCTCACACTCTGTTCACTTTTGCACAATGTTGTCTGACACATAACACTTACAGACTCGTAAACCATTTTTTAGCTCTCTTTACGTGATTTGTGCACGATTTCAAATATTATTTTATTTGTACCTTACTTACTTCACACGCTGTTCACTTTTGAGTCTGACACATATCACTGAGAGACTACTAAACCATTTTTTAACTCTCTTTACGTGATTTGTGCACGATTTCAAATATTAATTTTTTTGTACCTCACTTACTTCACACTCTGTTCACTTTTGTGTGTGACACATATCACTGAGATACCACTAAACCATTTTTTAACTCTCTTTACGTGATTTGTCCACTATATAAAAAATTCATTTTTTTGTATTTCACACTCTGTTCACTTTTACACAACGTTGTCTGACACATAACACTTACAGACTCGTAAACCATTTTTTAGCTCTCTTTACGTGATTTGTGCACGATTTCAAATTATAATTTTTTTGTACTTCTCTTACTTCACACTCTGTTCACTTTTGTGTCTGACACATATCACTGAGATACTACTAAACCATTTTTTAACTCTCTTTACGTGATTTGTCCACGATTTCAAAAAATCATTTTTTTGTATCTCACACTCTGTTCACTTTTACACAATGTTGTCTGACACATAACACTTACAGACTCGTAAACCATTTTTTAGCTGTCTTTACGTGATTTGTGCACGATTTCAAATATTATTTTTTTTGTACCTCACTTACTTCACACACTGTTCACTTTTGTGTGTGACAAATATCACTGAGATACTACTAAACTAATTTTTAACTCTCTTTACGTGATTTGTCCACTATATAAAAAAATCATTTTTTAGGATCTCACACTCTGTTCACTTTTACGCAATGTTGTCTGACACATAACACTTACAGACTAGTAAACCACTTTTTAGCTCTCTTTACGTGATTTGTGCACGATTTCAAATTATAATTTTTTTGTACCTCACTTACTTCACACTCTGTTCACTTTTGTGTGTGACACATATCACTGAGATCCTACTAAACCATTTTTTAACTCTCTTTACGTGATTTGTCCACGATTTCAAAAAATCATTTTTTTGTATCTCACACTCTGTTCACTTTTACGCAATGTTGTCTGACACATAACACTTACAGACTCGTAAACCATTTTTTAGCTCTCTTTACGTGATTTGTGCACGATTTCAAATATTAATTTTTTGGTACCTCACTTACTTCACACTCCGTTCACTTTTGTGTCTGACACATATCACTGAGAGACTACTAAACCACGTTTTAACTTTCTTTACGTGATTTGTCCATTAAATAAAAAATTCATTTTTTTGTATCTTACACTCTGTTCACTTTTACACAATGTTGTCTGACACATAACACTTACAGACTCGTAAACCATTTTTTAGCTCTCTTTACGTGATTTGTGCACGATTTCAAATATTAATTTTTTTGTACCTCACTTACTTCACACTCTGTTCACTTTTGTGTCTGACACATATCACTGAGATACTACTAAACCATTTTTTAACTTTCTTTACGTGATTTGTCCACGATTTCAAAAAATCATTTTTTTGTATCTCACACTCTGTTCACTTTTGCACAATGTTGTCTGACACATAACACCTACAGACTCGTAAACCATTTTTTAGCTCTCTTTACGTGATTTGTGCACGATTTCAAATATTATTTTATTTGTACCTTACTTACTTCACACTCTGTTCACTTTTGAGTCTGACACATATCACTGAGAGACTACTAAACCATTTTTTAATTCTCTTTACGTGATTTGTGCACGATTTCAAATATTAATTTTTTTGTACCTCACTTACTTCACACTCTGTTCACTTGTGTGTCTGACACATATCACTGAGAGACCACTAAACCATTTTTTAACTCTCTTTACGTGACTTGTCCACTACATAAAAAATTCATTTTTTTGTATCTCACACTCTGTTCACTTTTACACAATGTTGTCTGACTCATAACACTTACAGACTCGTAAACCATTTTTAAGCTCTCTTTACGTGATTTGTGCACGATTTCAAATTTTAATTTTTTTGTACCTCACTTACTTCACACTCTGTTCACTTTTGTGTGTAACACATATCACTGAGATACTACTAAACCATTTTTTAACTTTCTTTACGTGATTTGTCCACGATTTCAAAAAATTATTTTTTTGTATCTCACACTCTGTTCACTTTTACACAATGTTGTCTGACACATAACACTTACAGACTCGTAAACCATTTTTTAGCTCTCTTTACGTGATTTGTGCACGATTTCAAATATTAATTTTTTTGTACCTCACTTACTTCACACTCTGTTCACTTTTGTGTCTGACACATATCACTGAGAGACCAATAAACCATGTTTTAACTTCTTTGCGTGATTTGTCCACTAAATAAAAAATTCATTTTTTTGTATCTTACACTCTGTTCACTTTTACACAATGTTGTCTGACACATAACACTTACAGACTAGTAAACCATTTTTTAGCTCTCTTTACGTGATTTGTGCACGATTTCAAATATTAATTTTTTTGTACCTCACTTACTTCACACTCTGTTCACTTTTGTGTGTGACACATATCACTGAGATTCTACTAAACCATTTTTTAACTTTCTTTACGTGACTAGTCCACCATATAAAAAAATCATTTTTTTGTATCTCACACTCTGTTCACTTTTACACAATGTTGTCTGACACATAACACTTACAGACTCGTAAACCATTTTTTAGCTCTCTTTACGTGATTTGTGCACGATTTCAAATATTAATTATTTTGTACCTCACTTACTTCACACTCTGTTCACTTTTGTGTGTGACACATATCACTGAGATACCACTAAACCATTTTTTAACTCTATTTACGTGATTTGTCCACTATATAAAAAATTCATTTTTTTGTATTTCACACTCTGTTCACTTTTACACAATGTTGTCTGACACATAACACTTACAGACTCGTAAACCATTTTTTAGCTCTCTTTACGTGATTTGTGCACGATTTCAAATTATAATTTTTTTGTACCTCACTTACTTCACACTCTGTTCACTTTTGTGTCTGACACAAATCACTAAGAGACTACTAAACCATTTTTTAACTCTCTTTACGTGACTTGTCCACGATTTCAAAAAATCATTTTTTTGTATCTCTCACTCTGTTCACTTTTACACAATGTTGTCTGACACATAACTCTTACAGACTCGTAAACAATTTTTTAGCTCTCTTTACGTGATTTGTGCACGATTTCAAATATTAATTTTTTTGTACCTCACTTACTTCACACTCTGTTCACTTTTGTGTCTGACACAAATCACTAAGAGACTACTAAACCATTTTTTAACTCTCTTTACGTGATTTGTCCACGATTTCAAAAAATCATTTTTTTGTATCTCACACTCTGTTCACTTTTACGCAATGTTGTCTGACACATAACACTTACAGACTCGTAAACCATTTTTTAGCTCTCTTTACGTGATTTGTGCACGATTTCAAATATTAATTTTTTTGTACCTCACTTACTTCACACTCTGTTCACTTTTGTGTCTGACACATATCACTGAGAGACTACTAAACCATGTTTTAACTTTCTTTACGTGATTTGTCCATTAAATAAAAAATTCATTTTTTGTATCTTACACTCTGTTCACTTTTACACAATGTAGTCTGACACATAACACTTACAGACTCGTAAACCATTTTTTAGCTCTCTTTACGTGATTTGTGCACGATTTCAAATATAATTTTATTTGTACCTCACTTACTTCACACTCTGTTCACTTTTGTGTGTGACACAATTCACTGAGATACTACTAAACCATTTTTTAACTCTCTTTACGTGATTTGTCCACGATTTCAAAAAATCATTTTTTTGTATCTCACACTGTTCACTTTTACACAATGTTGTCTGACACATAACACTTACAGACTCGTAAACCATTTTTTAGCTCTCTTTACGTGATTTGTGCACGATTTCAAATATTATTTTATTTGTACCTCACTTACTTCACACTCTGTTCACTTTTGTGTGTGACACATATCACTGAGATACTACTAAACCATTTTTTAACTCTCTTTACGTGATTTGTACACGATTTCAAAAAATCATTTTTTTGTATCTCACACTCTGTTCACTTTTACACAATGTTGTCTGACACATAACTCTTACAGACTCGTAAACAATTTTTTAGATCTCTTTACGTGATTTGTGCACGAATTCAAAAATTAATTTATTTGTACCTCACTTACTTCACACTCTGTTCACTTTTGTGTCTGACGCATATCACTAAGAGACTACTAAACCATTTTTTAACTCTCTTTACGTGACTTGTCCACCATATAAAAAATTCATTTTTTGTATCTCACACTCTGTTCACTTTTACACAATGTTGTCTGACACATAAAACTTACAGACTCGTAAACCATTTTTTAGCTCTCTTTATGTGATTTGTGCACGATTTCAAATATTAATTATTTTGTACCTCACTTACTTCACACTCTGTTCACTTTTGTGTGTGACACATATCACTGAGATACTACTAAACCATTTTTTAACTCTCTTTACGTGATTTGTCCACGATTTCAAAAAATCATTTTTTTGTATCTCACACTGTTCACTTTTACACAATGTTGTCTGACACATAACACTTACTGACTCGTAAACCATTTTTTAGCTCTCTTTACGTGATTTGTGCACGATTTCAAATATTATTTTATTTGTACCTCACTTACTTCACACTCTGTTCACTTTTGTGTCTGACACATATCACTGAGAGACTACTAAATCATTTTTTAACTCTCTTTACGTGATTTGTGCACGATTTCAAATATTAATTTTTTTGTACCTCACTTACTTCACACGCTGTTCACTTTTGTGTGTAACACATATCACTGAGATACTACTAAACCATTTTTTTACTCTCTTTACGTAATTTGTCCACGATTTCAAAAAATTATTTTTTTTGTATCTCACACTCTGTTCACTTTTACACAATGTTGTCTGACACATAACACTTACAGACTCGTAAACCATTTTTTAGCTCTCTTTACGTGATTTGTGCACGATTTCAAATATTAATTTATTTGTACCCCACTTACTTCACACTCTGTTCACTTTTGTGTATGACACATATCACTGAGATACTACTAAACCATTTTTTAAATTTCTTTACGTGATTTGTCCACGATTTCAAAAAATCATTTTTTTGTATCTCACACTATGTTCACTTTTACACAATGTTGTCTGACACATAACACTTACAGACTCGTAAACCATTTTTTAGCTCTCTTTACGTGATTTGTGCACGATTTCAAATATTAATTTTTTTGTACCTCACTTACTTCACACTCTGTTCCCTTTTGTGAGTGACACATATCACTGAGATTCTACTAAACCATTTTTTAACTTTCTTTACGTGACTTGTCCACCATATAAAAAATTCATTTTTTTGTATCTCACACTCTGTTCACTTTTACACAATGTTGTCTGACACATAACACTTACAGACTCGTAAACCATTTTTTAGCTCTCTTTACGTGATTTGTGCACGATTTCAAATATTAATTATTTTGTACCTCACTTACTTCACACTCTGTTCACTTTTGTGTCTGACACATATCACTGAGAGACTACTAAATCATTTTTTAACTCTTTACGTGATTTGTGCACGATTTCAAATATTAATTTTTTTGTACCTCACTTACTTCACACGCTGTTCACTTTTGTGTGTAACACATATCACTGAGATACTACTAAACCATTTTTTTACTCTCTTTACGTAATTTGTCCACGATTTCAAAAAATTATTTTTTTTGTATCTCACACTCTGTTCACTTTTACACAATGTTGTCTGACTCATAACACTTACAGACTCGTAAACCATTTTTTAGCTCTCTTTACGTGATTTGTGCACGATTTCAAATATTAATTTATTTGTACCTCACTTACTTCACACTCTGTTCACTTTTGTGTGTGACACATATCACTGAGATACTACTAAACCATTTTTTAACTTTCTTTACGTGATTTGTCCACGATTTCAAAAAATCATTTTTTTGTATCTCACACTATGTTCACTTTTACACAATGTTGTCTGACACATAACACTTACAGACTCGTAAACCATTTTTTAGCTCTCTTTACGTGATTTGTGCACGATTTCAAATATTAATTTTTTTGTACCTCACTTACTTCACACTCTGTTCCCTTTTGTGAGTGACACATATCACTGAGATTCTACTAAACCATTTTTTAACTTTCTTTACGTGACTTGTCCACCATATAAAAAATTCATTTTTTTGTATCTCACACTCTGTTCACTTTTACACAATGTTGTCTGACACATAACACTTACAGACTCGTAAACCATTTTTTAGCTCTCTTTACGTGATTTGTGCACGATTTCAAATATTAATTATTTTGTACCTCACTTACTTCACACTCTGTTCACTTTTGTGTGTGACACATATCACTGAGATACCACTAAACCATTTTTTAACTCTCTTTACGTGATTTGTCCACTATATAAAAAATTCATTTTTTTGTATTTCACACTCTGTTCACTTTTACACAATGTTGTCTGACACATAACACTTACAGACTCGTAAACCATTTTTTAGCTCTCTTTACGTGATTTGTGCACTATTTCAAATTATAATTTTTTTGTACCTCTCTTACTTCACACTCTGTTCACTTTTGTGTGTGACACATGTCACTGAGATACTACTAAACCATTTTTTAACTCTCTTTACGTGATTTGTCCACGATTTCAAAAAATCATTTTTTTGTATCTCACATTCTGTTCACTTTTATACAATGTTGTCTGACACATAACTCTTACAGACTCGTAAACCATTTTTTAGCTCTCTTTATGTGATTTGTGCACGATTACAAATATTAATTTATTTGTACCTCACTTACTTCACACTCTGTTCACTTTTGTGTCTGACACATATCATTAAGAGACTACTAAACCATTTTTTAACTCTCTTTACGTGACTTGTCTACCATATAAAAAATTCATTTTTTGTATCTCACACTCTGTTCACTTTTACACAATGTTGTCTGACACATAACACTTACAGACTCGTAAACCATTTTATAGCTCTCTTTACGTGATTTGTGCACGATTTCAAATATTAATTATTTTGTACCTCACTTACTTCACACTCTGTTCACTTTTGTGTCTGACACATATCACTAAGAGACTACTAAACCATTTTTTAACTCTCTTTACGTGACTTATCCACCATATAAAAAATTCATTTTTTGTATCTCACACTCTGTTCACTTTTACACAATGTTGTCTGACACATAAAACTTACAGACTCGTAAACCATTTTTTAGCTCTCTTTATGTGATTTGTGCACGATTTCAAATATTAATTATTTTGTACCTCACTTACTTCACACTCTGTTCACTTTTGTGTGTGACACATATCACTGAGATACTACTAAACCATTTTTTAACTCTCTTTACGTGATTTGTCCACGATTTCAAAAAATCATTTTTTTGAATCTCACACTGTTCACTTTTACACAATGTTGTCTGACACAAAACACTTACAGTCTCGTAAACCATTTTTTAGCTCTCTTTACGTGATTTGTGCACGATTTCAAATATTATTTTATTTGTACCTCACTTACTTCACACTCTGTTCACTTTTGTGTGTGACACATATCACTGAGATACTACTAAACCATTTTTTAACTCTCTTTACGTGATTTGTACACGATTTCAAAAAATCATTTTTTTGTATCTCACACTCTGTTCACTTTTACACAATGTTGTCTGACACATAACTCTTACAGACTCGTAAACAATTTTTTAGATCTCTTTACGTGATTTGTGCACGATTTCAAAAATTAATTTCTTTGTACCTCACTTACTTCACACTCTGTTCACTTTTGTGTCTGACACATATCACTAAGAGACTACTAAACCATTTTTTAACTCTCTTTACGTGACTTGTCCACCATATAAAAAATTCATTTTTTGTATCTCACACTCTGTTCACTTTTACACAATGTTGTCTGACACATAAAACTTACAGACTCGTAAACCATTTTTTAGCTCTCTTTATGTGATTTGTGCACGATTTCAAATATTAATTATTTTGTACCTCACTTACTTCACACTCTGTTCACTTTTGTGTGTGACACATATCACTGAGATCCTACTAAACCATTTTTTAACTCTCTTTACGTGATTTGTCCGCGATTTCAAAAAATCATTTTTTTGTATCTCACACTCTGTTCACTTTTACGCAATGTTGTCTGACACATAACTCTTACAGACTCGTAAACCATTTTTTAGCTCTCTTTACGTGATTTGTGCACGATTTCAAATATTAATTTTTTTGTACCTCACTTACTTCACACTCTGTTCACTTTTGTGTTTGACACATATCACTAAGAGACTACTAAACCATTTTTTAACTCTCTTTACGTGACTTGTCCACCATTTAAAAAAATTCATTTTTTGGATCTCACACTCTGTTCACTTTTACACAATGTTGTCTGACACATAAAACTTACAGACTCGTAAACCATTTTTTAGCTCTCTTTATGTGATTTGTGCACGATTTCAAATATTAATTATTTTGTACCTCACTTACTTCACACTCTGTTCACTTTTGTGTGTGACACATATCACTGAGATACTACTAAACCATTTTTTAACTCTCTTTACGTGATTTGTCCACGATTTCAAAAAATCATTTTTTTGTATCTCACACTGTTCACTTTTACACAATGTTGTCTGACACATAACACTTATAGACTCGTAAACCATTTTTTAGCTCTCTTTACGTGATTTGTGCACGATTTCAAATATTAATTATTTTGTACCTCACTTACTTCACACTCTGTTCACTTTTGTGTGTGACACATATCACTGAGATCCTATTAAACCATTTTTTAACTCTCTTTACGTGATTTGTCCGCGATTTCAAAAAATCATTTTTTTGTATCTCACACTCTGTTCACTTTTACGCAATGTTGTCTGACACATAACTCTTACAGACTCGTAAACCATTTTTTAGCTCTCTTTACGTGATTTGTGCACGATTTCAAATATTAATTTTTTTGTACCTCACTTACTTCACACTCTGTTCACTTTTGTGTCTGACACATATCACTGAGAGACTACTAAACCATGTTTTAACTTTCGTTACGTGATTTGTCCATTAAATAAAAAATTCATTTTTTTGTATCTTACTCTCTGTTCACTTTTACACAATGTAGTCTGACACAAAACACTTACAGACTCGTAAACCATTTTTTAGCTCTCTTTACGTGATTTGTGCACGATTTCAAATATTATTTTATTTGTACCTCACTTACTTTACACTCTGTTCACTTTTGTGTGTGACACATATCACTGAGATACTACTAAACCATTTTTTAACTCTCTTTACGTGATTTGTCCACGATTTCAAATATTAATTTATTTGTACCTCACTTACTTCACACTCTGTTCACTTTTGTGTCTGACACATATCACTGAGATACCACTAAACCATTTTTTAACTCTCTTTACGTGATTTGTCCACTATATAAAAAATTCATTTTTTTGTATTTCACACTCTGTTCACTTTTACACAATGTTGTCTGACACATAAGACTTACAGACTCGTAAACCATTTTTTAGCTCTCTTTACGTGATTTGTGCACGATTTCAAATATTAATTATTTTGTACCTCACTTACTTCACACTCTGTTCACTTTTGTGTGTGACACATATCACTGAGATCCTACTAAACCATTTTTTAACTCTCTTTACGTGATTTGTCCGCGATTTCAAAAAATCATTTTTTTGTATCTCACACTCTGTTCACTTTTACGCAATGTTGTCTGACACATAACTCTTACAGACTCGTAAACCATTTTTTAGCTCTCTTTACGTGATTTGTGCACGATTTCAAATATTAATTTTTTTGTACCTCACTTACTTCACACTCTGTTCACTTTTGTGTCTGACACATATCACTGAGAGACTACTAAACCATGTTTTAACTTTCTTTACGTGATTTGTCCATTAAATAAAAAATTCATTTTTTGTATCTTACACTCTTTTCACTTTTACACAATGTAGTCTGACACATAACACTCACAGACTCGTAAACCATTTTTTAGCTCTCTTTACGTGATTTGTGCACGATTTCAAATATTATTTTATTTGTACCTCACTTACTTCACACTCTGTTCACTTTTGTGTGTGACACATATCACTGAGATACTACTAAACCATTTTTTAACTCTCTTTACGTGATTTGTCCACGATTTCAAAAAATCATTTTTTTGTATCTCACACTGTTCACTTTTACACAATGTTGTCTGACACATAACACTTACAGACTCGTAAACCATTTTTTAGCTCTCTTTACGTGATTTGTGCACGATTTCAAATATTATTTTATTTGTACCTCACTTACTTCACACTCTGTTCACTTTTGTGTGTGACACATATCACTGAGATACTACTAAACCATTTTTTAACTCTCTTTACGTGATTTGTACACGATTTCAAAAAATCATTTTTTTGTATCTCACACTCTGTTCACTTTTACACAATGTTGTCTGACACATAACTCTTACAGACTCGTAAACAATTTTTTAGATCTCTTTACGTGATTTGTGCACGATTTCAAAAATTAATTTATTTGTACTTCACTTACTTCACACTCTGTTCACTTTTGTGTCTGACACATATCACTAAGAGACTACTAAACCATTTTTTAACTCTCTTTACGTGACTTGTCCACCATATAAAAAATTCATTTTTTGTATCTCACACTCTGTTCACTTTTACACAATGTTGTCTGACACATAAAACTTACAGACTCGTAAACCATTTTTTAGCTCTCTTTATGTGATTTGTGCACGATTTCAAATATTAATTATTTTGTACCTCACTTACTTCACACTCTGTTCACTTTTGTATGTGACACATATCACTGAGATACTACTAAACCATTTTTTAACTCTCTTTACGTGATTTGTCCACGATTTCAAAAAATCATTTTTTTGTATCTCACACTGTTCACTTTTACACAATGTTGTCTGACACATAACACTTACTGACTCGTAAACCATTTTTTAGCTCTCTTTACGTGATTTGTGCACGATTTCAAATATTAATTATTTTGTACCTCACTTACTTCACACTCTGTTCACTTTTGTGTCTGACACATATCACTGAGAGACTACTAAATCATTTTTTAACTTTCTTTACGTGATTTGTGCACGATTTCAAATATTAATTTTTTTGTACCTCACTTACTTCACACGCTGTTCACTTTTGTGTGTAACACATATCACTGAGATACTACTAAACCATTTTTTTACTCTCTTTACGTAATTTGTCCACGATTTCAAAAAATTATTTTTTTTGTATCTCACACTCTGTTCACTTTTACACAATGTTGTCTGACACATAACACTTACAGACTCGTAAACCATTTTTTAGCTATCTTTACGTGATTTGTGCACGATTTCAAATATTAATTTATTTGTACCTCACTTACTTCACACTCTGTTCACTTTTGTGTGTGACACATATCACTGAGATACTACTAAACCATTTTTTAACTTTCTTTACGTGATTTGTCCACGGTTTCAAAAAATCATTTTTTTGTATCTCACACTATGTTCACTTTTACACAATGTTGTCTCACACATAACACTTACAGACTCGTAAACCATTTTTTAGCTCTCTTTACGTGATTTGTGCACGATTTCAAATATTAATTTTTTTGTACCTCACTTACTTCACACTCTGTTCACTTTTGTGTGTGACACATATCACTGAGATCCTACTAAACCATTTTTTAACTCTCTTTACGTGATTTGTCCGCGATTTCAAAAAATCATTTTTTTGTATCTCACACTCTGTTCACTTTTACGCAATGTTGTCTGACACATAACTCTTACAGACTCGTAAACCATTTTTTAGCTCTCTTTACGTGATTTGTGCACGATTTCAAATATTAATTTTTTTGTACCTCACTTACTTCACACTCTGTTCACTTTTGTGTCTGACACATATCACTGAGAGACTACTAAACCATGTTTTAACTTTCGTTACGTGATTTGTCCATTAAATAAAAAATTCATTTTTTTGTATCTTACTCTCTGTTCACTTTTACACAATGTAGTCTGACACATAACACTTACAGACTCGTAAACCATTTTTTAGCTCTCTTTACGTGATTTGTGCACGATTTCAAATATTATTTTATTTGTACCTCACTTACTTTACACTCTGTTCACTTTTGTGTGTGACACATATCACTGAGATACTACTAAACCATTTTTTAACTCTCTTTACGTGATTTGTCCACGATTTCAAAAAATCATTTTTTTGTATCTCACACTCTGTTCACTTTTACACAATGTTGTCTGACACATAACACTTACAGACTGGTAAACCATTTTTTAGTTCTCTTTACGTGATTTGTGCACGATTTCAAATTATAATTTTTTTTGTACCTCACTTACTTCACACTCTGTTCACTTTTGTGTGTGACACATATTACTGAGATACTACTAAACCATTTTTTAACTCTCTTTACGTGATTTGTCCACGATTTCAAAAAATCATTTTTTTGTATCTCACACTCTGTTCACTTTTACACAATGTTGTCTGACACATAACACTTACAGACTCGTAAACCATTTTTTAGCTCTCTTTACGTGATTTGTGCACGATTTCAAATAATAATTTTTTTGTACCTCACTTACTTCACACACTGTTCACTTTTGTGTGTGACACATATCACTGAGATACTACTAAACTAATTTTTAACTCTCTTTACGTGATTTGTCCACTATATAAAAAATTCATTTTTTAGTATCTCACACTCTGTTCACTTTTACACAATGTTGTCTCACACATAACACTTACAGACTAGTAAACCACTTTTTAACTCTCTTTACGTGATTTGTGCACGATTTCAAATATTAATTTTTTTGTACCTCACTTACTTCACACTCTGTTCACTTTTGTGTCTGACACATATCACTGAGAGACTACTAAACCATTTTTTAACTCTCTTTACGTGACTTGTCCACTATATAAAAAATTCATTTTTTTTGTATCTCACACTCTGTTCACTTTTACGCAATGTTGTCTGACACATAACACTTACAGACTCGTAAACCATTTTTTAGCTCTCTTTACGTGATTTGTGCACGATTTCAAATATTAATTTTTTTGTACCTCACTTACTTCACACTCTGTTCACATTTGTGTCTGACACATATCACTGAGAGACCAATAAACCAAGTTTTAACTTCTTTACGTGATTTGTCCACCATATAAAAAATTCATTTTTTTGTATCTCACACTCTGTTCACTTTTACACAATGTTGTCTGACACATAACACTTATAGACTCGTAAACCATTTTTTAGCTCTCTTTACGTGATTTGTGCACGATTTCAAATATTAATTATTTTGTACCTCACTTACTTCACACTCTGTTCACTTTTGTGTGTGACACATATCACTGAGATACCACTAAACCATTTTTTAACTCTCTTTACGTGATTTGTCCACTATATAAAAAATTCATTTTTTTTGTATTTCACACTCTGTTCACTTTTACACAATGTTGTCTGACATATAACACTTACAGACTTGTAAACCATTTTTTAGCTCTCTTTACGTGATTTGTGCACGATTTCAAATTATAATTTTTTTGTACCTCTCTTACTTCACACTCTGTTCACTTTTGTGTGTGACACATATCACTGAGATACTACTAAACCATTTTTTAACTCTCTTTACGTGATTTGTCCACGATTTCAAAAAATCATTTTTTTGTATCTCACACTCTGTTCACTTTTACACAATGTTGTCTGACACATAACTCTCACAGACTCGTAAACCATTTTTTAGCTCTCTTTACGTGATTTGTGCACGATTTCAAATATTAATTTATTTGTACCTCACTTACTTCACACTCTGTTCACTTTTGTGTCTGACACATATCACTAAGAGACTACTAAACCATTTTTTACTCTCTTTACGTGACTTGTCTACCATATAAAAAATTCATTTTTTGTATCTCACACTCTGTTCACTTTTACACAATGTTGTCTGACACATAACACTTACAGACCCGTAAACCATTTTTTAGCTCTCTTTACGTGATTTGTGCACGATTTCAAATATTAATTATTTTGTACCTCACTTACTTCACACTCTGTTCACTTTTGTGTGTGACACATATCACTGAGATACTACTAAACCATTTTTTAACTCTCTTTACGTGATTTGTCCACGATTTCAAAAAATCATTTTTTTGTATCTCACACTGTTCACTTTTACACAATGTTGTCTGACACATAACACTTACACACTCGTAAACCATTTTTTGGCTCTCTTTACGTGATTTGTGCACGATTTCAAATATTATTTTATTTGTACCTCACTTACTTCACACTCTGTTCACTTTTGTGTGTGACACATATCACTGAGATACTACTAAACCATTTTTTAACTCTCTTTACGTGATTTGTCCACGATTTCAAAAAATCATTTTTTTGTATCTCACACTCTGTTCACTTTTACACAATGTTGTCTGACACATAACTCTTACAGACTCGTAAACAATTTTTTATATCTCTTTACGTGATTTGTGCACGATTTCAAATATTAATTTATTTGTACCTCACTTACTTCACACTCTGTTCACTTTTGTGTCTGACACATATCACTAAGAGACTACTAAACCATTTTTTAACTCTCTTTACGTGACTTGTCCACCATATAAAAAATACATTTTTTGTATCTCACACTCTGTTCACTTTTACACAATGTTGTCTCACACATAACACTTACAGACTAGTAAACCACTTTTTAGCTCTCTTTACGTGATTTGTGCACGATTTCAAATATTAATTTATTTGTACCTCACTTACTTCACACTCTGTTCACTTTTGTGTCTGACGCTTATCACTGAGAGACCAATAAACCATGTTTTAACTTCTTTACGTGATTTGTCCACTAAATAAAAAATGCATTTTTTTGTATCTTACACTCTGTTCACTTTTACACAATGTTGTCTGACCCATAACACTTACTGACTAGTAAACCATTTTTTAGCTCTCTTTACGTGATTTGTGCACGATATCAAATATTAATTTTTTTGTACCTCACTTACTTCACACTCTGTTCACTTTTGTGTGTGACACATATCACTGAGATTCTACTAAGCCATTTTTTAACTTTCTTTACGTGACTTGTCCACCATATAAAAAATTCATTTTTTTGTATCTCACACTCTGTTCACTTTTACACAATGTTGTCTGACACATAACACTTATAGACTCGTAAACCATTTTTTAGCTCTCTTTACGTGATTTGTGCACGATTTCAAATATTAATTATTTTGTACCTCACTTACTTCACACTCTGTTCACTTTTGTGTGTGACACATATCACTGAGATACCACTAAACCATTTTTTAACTCTCTTTACGTGATTTGTCCACTATATAAAAAATTCATTTTTTTGTATTTCACACTCTGTTCACTTTTACACAATGTTGTCTGACACATAACACTTACAGACTCGTAAACCATTTTTTAGCTCTCTTTACGTGATTTGTGCACGATTTCAAATTATAATTTTTTTGTACCTCTCTTACTTCACACTCTGTTCACTTTTGTGTGTGACACATATCACTGAGATCCTACTAAACCATTTTTTAACTCTCTTTACGTGATTTGTCCACGATTTCAAAAAATCATTTTTTTGTATCTCACACTCTGTTCACTTTTACACAATGTTGTCTGACACATCACTCTCACAGACTTGTAAACCATTTTTTGGTTTTCTTTACGTGATTTGTGCACGATTTCAAATATTAATTTATTTGTACCTCACTTACTTCACACTCTGTTCACTTTTGTGTCTGACACATATCACTAAGAGACTACTAAACCATTTTTTAACTCTCTTTACGTGACTTGTCTACAATATAAAAAATTCATTTTTTGTATCTCACACTCTGTTCACTTTTACACAATGTAGTCTGACACATAACACTTACAGACTCGTAAACCATTTTTTAGCTCTCTTTACGTGATTTGTGCACGATTTCAAATATTAATTATTTTGTACCTCACTTACTTCACACTCTGTTCACTTTTGTGTGTGACACATATCACTGAGATACTACTAAACCATTTTTTAACTCTCTTTACGTGATTTGTCCACGATTTCAAAAAATCATTTTTTTGTATCTCACACTGTTCACTTTTACACAATGTTGTCTGACACATAACACTTACAGACTCGTAAAGCATTTTTTAGCTCTCTTTACGTGATTTATGCACGATTTCAAATATTATTTTATTTGTACCTCACTTACTTCACACTCTGTTCACTTTTGTGTGTGACACATATCACTGAGTTACTACTAAACCATTTTTTAACTCTCTTTACGTGATTTGTCCACGATTTCAAAAAATCATTTTTTTGTATCTCACACTCTGTTCACTTTTACACAATGTTGTCTGACACATAACTCTTACAGACTCGTAAACAATTTTTTAGATCTCTTTACGTGATTTGTGCACGATTTCAAATATTAATTTATTTGTACCTCACTTACTTCACACTCTGTTCACTTTTGTGTCTGACACATATCACTGAGAGACTACTAAACCATTTTTTAACTCTCTTTACGTGATTTGTGCACGATTTCAAATATTAATTTTTTTGTACCTCACTTACTTCACACTCTGTTCACTTTTGTGTGTGACACATATCACTGAGATACCACTAAACCATTTTTTAACTCTCTTTACGTGATTTGTCCACTATATAAAAAATTCATTTTTTTGTATTTCACACTCTGTTCACTTTTACACAATGTTGTCTGACACATAACACTTACAGACTCGTAAACCATTTTTTAGCTCTCTTTACGTGATTTGTGCACGATTTCAAATTATAATTTTTTTGTACCTCTCTTACTTCACACTCTGTTCACTTTTGTGTGTGACACATATCACTGAGATCCTACTAAACCATTTTTTAACTCTCTTTACGTGATTTGTCCACGATTTCAAAAAATCATTTTTTTGTATCTCACACTCTGTTCACTTTTACACAATGTTGTCTGACACATCACTCTCACAGACTTGTAAACCATTTTTTGGTTTTCTTTACGTGATTTGTGCACGATTTCAAATATTAATTTATTTGTACCTCACTTACTTCACACTCTGTTCACTTTTGTGTCTGACACATATCACTAAGAGACCACTAAACCATTTTTTAACTCTCTTTACGTGACTTGTCTACAATATAAAAAATTCATTTTTTGTATCTCACACTCTGTTCACTTTTACACAATGTAGTCTGACACATAACACTTACAGACTCGTAAACCATTTTTTAGCTCTCTTTACGTGATTTGTGCACGATTTCAAATATTAATTATTTTGTACCTCACTTACTTCACACTCTGTTCACTTTTGTGTGTGACACATATCACTGAGATACTACTAAACCATTTTTTAACTCTCTTTACGTGATTTGTCCACGATTTCAAAAAATCATTTTTTTGTATCTCACACTGTTCACTTTTACACAATGTTGTCTGACACATAACACTTACAGACTCGTAAAGCATTTTTTAGCTCTCTTTACGTGATTTATGCACGATTTCAAATATTATTTTATTTGTACCTCACTTACTTCACACTCTGTTCACTTTTGTGTGTGACACATATCACTGAGTTACTACTAAACCATTTTTTAACTCTCTTTACGTGATTTGTCCACGATTTCAAAAAATCATTTTTTTGTATCTCACACTCTGTTCACTTTTACACAATGTTGTCTGACACATAACTCTTACAGACTCGTAAACAATTTTTTAGATCTCTTTACGTGATTTGTGCACGATTTCAAATATTAATTTATTTGTACCTCACTTACTTCACACTCTGTTCACTTTTGTGTCTGACACATATCACTGAGAGACTACTAAACCATTTTTTAACTCTCTTTACGTGATTTGTGCACGATTTCAAATATTAATTTTTTTGTACCTCACTTACTTCACACTCTGTTCACTTTTGTGTCTGACACATATCACTGAGAGACTACTAAACCATTTTTTAACTCTCTTTACGTGACTTGTCCACTATATAAAAAATTCATTTTTTTGTATCTCACACTCTGTTCACTTTTACACAATGTTGTCTGACACATAACACTTACAGACTCGTAAACCATTTTTAAGCTCTCTTTACGTGATTTGTGCACGATTTCAAATATTAATTTTTTTGTACCTCACTTACTTCACACTCTGTTCACTTTTGTGTGTAACACATATCACTGAGATACTACTAAACCATTTTTTTACTCTCTTTACGTAATTTGTCCACGATATCAAAAAATTATTTTTTTGTATCTCACACTCTGTTCACTTTTACACAATGTTGTCTGACACATAACACTTACAGACTCGTAAACCATTTTTTAGCTCTCTTCACGTGATTTGTGCACGATTTCAAATATTAATTTATTTGTACCTCACTTACTTCACACTCTGTTCACTTTTGTGTGTGACACATATCACTGAGATACTACTAAACCATTTTTTAACTCTCTTTACGTGATTTGTCCACGATTTCAAAAAATCATTTTTTTGTATCTCACACTCTGTTCACTTTTACACAATGTTGTCTGACACATAACTCTTACAGACTCGTAAACAATTTTTTATATCTCTTTACGTGATTTGTGCACGATTTCAAATATTAATTTATTTGTACCTCACTTACTTCACACTGTGTTCACTTTTGTGTCTGACACATATCACTAAGAGACTACTAAACCATTTTTTAACTCTCTTTACGTGACTTGTCTACCATATAAAAAATTCATTTTTTGTATCTCACACTCTGTTCACTTTTACACAATGTTGTCTGACACATAACACTTACAGACTCGTAAACCATTTTTTAGCTCTCTTTACGTGATTTGTGCACGATTTCAAATATTAATTATTTTGTACCTCACTTACTTCACACTCTGTTCACTTTTGTGTGTGACACATATCACTGAGATACTACTAAACCATTTTTTAACTCTCTTTACGTGATTTGTCCACGATTTCAAAAAATCATTTTTTTGTATCTCACACTGTTCACTTTTACACAATGTTGTCTGACTCATAACACTTACAGACTCGTAAACCATTTTTTAGCTCTCTTTACGTGATTTGTGCACGATTTCAAATATTATTTTATTTGTACCTCACTTACTTCACACTCTGTTCACTTTTGTGTGTGACACATATCACTGAGATACTACTAAACCATTTTTTAACTCTCTTTACGTGATTTGTCCACGATTTCAAAAAATCATTTTTTTTGTATCTCACATTGTTCACTTTTACACAATATTGTCTGACACATAACACTTACAGACTCGTAAACCATTTTTTAGCTCTCTTTACGTGATTTGTGCACGATTTCAAATATTATTTTATTTGTACCTCACTTACTTCACAGTCTATTCACTTTTGTGTCTGACACATATCACTGAGAGACTACTAAACCATTTTTTAACTCTCTTTACGTGATTTGTGCACGATTTCAAATATTAATTTTTTTGTACCTCACTTACTTCACACTCTGTTCACTTTTGTGTCTGACACATATCACTGAGAGACTACTAAACCATTTTTTAACTCTCTTTACGTGACTTGTCCACTATATAAAAAATTCATTTTTTTTGTATCTCACACTCTGTTCACTTTTACACAATGTTGTCTGACACATAACACTTACAGACTCGTAAACCATTTTTAAGCTCTCTTTACGTGATTTGTGCACGATTTCAAATATTAATTTTTTTGTACCTCACTTACTTCACACTCTGTTCACTTTTGTGTGTAACACATATCACTGAGATACTACTAAACCATTTTTTTACTCTCTTTACGTAATTTGTCCACGATTTCAAAAAATTATTTTTTTGTATCTCACACTCTGTTCACTTTTACACAATGTTGTCTGACACATAACTCTTACAGACCCGTAAACAATTTTTTATATCTCTTTACGTGATTTGTGCACGATTTCAAATATTAATTTATTTGTACCTCACTTACTTCACACTCTGTTCACTTTTGTGTCTGACACATATCACTAAGAGACTACTAAACCATTTTTTAACTCTCTTTACGTGACTTGTCCACCATATAAAAAATTCATTTTTTGTATCTCACACTCTGTTCACTTTTACACAATGTTGTCTGACACATAACACTTACAGACTCGTAAACCATTTTTTAGCTCTCTTTATGTGATTTGTGCACGATTTCAAATATTAATTATTTTGTACCTCACTTACTTCACACTCTGTTTACTTTTGTGTGTGACACATATCACTGAGATACTACTAAACCATTTTTTAACTCTCTTTACGTGATTTGTCCACGATTTCAAAAAATCATTTTTTTTGTATCTCACACTGTTCACTTTTACACAATATTGTCTGACACATAACACTTACAGACTCGTAAACCATTTTTTAGCTCTCTTTACGTGATTTGTGCACGATTTCAAATATTATTTTATTTGTACCTCACTTACTTCACACTCTATTCACTTTTGTGTCTGACACATATCACTGAGAGACTACTAAACCATTTTTTAACTCTCTTTACGTGATTTGTGCACGATTTCAAATATTAATTTTTTTGTACCTCACTTACTTCACACTCTGTTCACTTTTGTGTCTGACACATATCACTGAGAGACTACTAAACCATTTTTTAACTCTCTTTACGTGACTTGTCCACTATATAAAAAAATCATTTTTTTGTATCTCACACTCTGTTCACTTTTACACAATGTTGTCTGACACATAACACTTACAGACTCGTAAACCATTTTTAAGCTCTCTTTACGTGATTTGTGCACGATTTCAAATATTAATTTTTTTGTACCTCACTTACTTCACACTCTGTTCACTTTTGTGTGTAACACATATCACTGAGATACTACTAAACCATTTTTTTACTCTCTTTACGTAATTTGTCCACGATTTCAAAAAATTATTTTTTTGTATCTCACACTCTGTTCACTTTTACACAATGTTGTCTGACACATAACACTTACAGACTCGTAAACCATTTTTTAGCTCTCTTCACGTGATTTGTGCACGATTTCAAATATTAATTTATTTGTACCTCACTTACTTCACACTCTGTTCACTTTTGTGTGTGACACATATCACTGAGATACTACTAAACCATTTTTTAACTCTCTTTACGTGATTTGTCCACGATTTCAAAAAATCATTTTTTTGTATCTCACACTCTGTTCACTTTTACACAATGTTGTCTGACACATAACTCTTACAGACTCGTAAACAATTTTTTATATCTCTTTACGTGATTTGTGCACGATTTCAAATATTAATTTATTTGTACCTCACTTACTTCACACTCTGTTCAATTTTGTGTCTGACACATATCACTAAGAGACTACTAAACCATTTTTTAACTCTCTTTACGTGACTTGTCCACCATATAAAAAATTCATTTTTTGTATCTCACACTCTGTTCACTTTTACACAATGTTGTCTCACACATAACACTTACAGACTAGTAAACCACTTTTTAGCTCTCTTTACGTGATTTGTGCACGATTTCAAATATTAATTTATTTGTACCTCACTTACTTCACACTCTGTTCACTTTTGTGTCTGACACTTATCACTGAGAGACCAATAAACCATGTTTTAACTTCTTTACGTGATTTGTCCACTAAATAAGAAATGCATTTTTTTGTATCTTACACTCTGTTCACTTTTACACAATGTTGTCTGACCCATAACACTTACAGACTAGTAAACCATTTTTTAGCTCTCTTTACGTGATTTGTGCACGATATCAAATATTAATTTTTTTGTACCTCACTTACTTCACACTCTGTTCACTTTTGAGTGTGACACATATCACTGAGATTCTACTAAACCATTTTTAACTTTCTTTACGTGACTTGTCCACCATTTAAAAAAATTCATTTTTTTGTATCTCACACTCTGTTCACTTTTACACAATGTTGTCTGACACATAACACTTATAGACTCGTAAACCATTTTTTAGCTCTCTTTACGTGATTTGTGCACGATTTCAAAAATTAATTATTTTGTACCTCACTTACTTCACACTCTGTTCACTTGTGTGTGTGACACATATCACTGAGATACCACTAAACCATTTTTTAACTCTCTTTACGTGATTTGTGCACGATTTCAAATATTATTTTATTTGTACCTCACTTACTTCACACTATGTTCACTTTTGTGTGTGACACATATCACTGAGATACTACTAAACCATTTTTTAACTCTCTTTACGTGATTTGTCCACGATTTCAAAAAATTATTTTTTTGTATCTCACACTCTGTTCACTTTTACACAATGTTGTCTGACACATAACACTTACAGACTCGTAAACCATTTTTTAGCTCTCTTTACGTGATTTGTGCACGATTTCAAATATTAATTTTTTTGTACCTCACTTACTTCACACTCTGTTCACTTTTGTGTCTGACACATATCACTGAGAGACTACTAAACCGTTTTTTAACTCTCTTTACGTGATTTGTCCACTATATTAAAAATTCATTTTTTTGTATCTCACACTCTGTTCACTTTTACACAATGTTGTCTGACACATAACACTTACAGACTCGTAAACCATTTTTTAGCTCTCTTTACGTGATTTGTGCACGTTTGCAAATATTAATTTTTTTGTACCTCACTTACTTCACACTCTGTTCACTTTTGTGTGTGACACATATCACTGAGATACTACTAAACCATTTTTTAACTCTCTTTACGTGATTTGTCCACGATTTCAAAAAATCATTTTTTTGTATCTCACACTCTGTTCACTTTTACACAATGTTGTCTGACACATAACACTTACAGACTCGTAAACCATTTTTTAGCTCTCTTTACGTGATTTGTGCACGATTTCAAATATTAATTTTTTTGTATCTCACTTTATGTGATTTGTGCACGATTTCAAATATTAATTTTTTTGTACCTCATTTACTTCACACTCTGTTCACTTTTGTGTGTGACACATTTCACTAAGAGACTACTAAACCATTTTTTAACTCTCTTTACATGATTTGTCCACGATTTCAAAAAATCATTTTTTTGTATCTCACACTCTGTTCACTTTTACAC
Source organism: Philonthus spinipes (assembly GCA_963082785.1). Taxonomy (NCBI): domain Eukaryota; kingdom Metazoa; phylum Arthropoda; class Insecta; order Coleoptera; family Staphylinidae; genus Philonthus; species Philonthus spinipes. The sequence continues at coordinate 23,984,745 of OY720310.1, read as the reverse complement.
AATGTTGTCTGACACATAACTCTTACAGACTCGTAAACCATTTTTTAGCTCTCTTTACGTGATTTGTGCACGATTTCAAATATCAATTTTTTTGTACCACACTAACTTCACACTCTGTTCACTTTTGTGTCCGACACATATCACTGAGAGACTACTTAACCGTTTTTTAACTCTCTTTACGTGATTTGTCCACCATATAAAAAATTCATTTTTTTGTATCTCACACTCTGTTCACTTTTACACAATGTTGTCTGACACATAACACTTACAGACTCGTAAACCATTTTTTAGCTCTCTTTACGTGATTTGTGCACGATTTCAAATATTAATTTTTTTGTACCTCACTTACTTCACACTCTGTTCACTTTTGTGTCTGACACATATCACTGAGAGACTACTAAACCGTTTTTTAACTCTCTTTACGTGATTTGTCTACTATATTAAAAATTCATTTTTTTGTATCTCACACTCTGTTCACTTTTACACAATGTTGTCTGACACATAACACTTACAGACTCGTAAACCATTTTTTAGCTCTCTTTACGTGATTTGTGCACGATTTCAAATATTAATTTTTTTGTACCACACTTTACGTGATTTGTGCACGATTTCAAATATTAATTTTTTTGTACCTCACTTACTTCACACTCTGTTCACTTTTGTGTGTGACACATTTCACTAAGAGACTACTAAACCATTTTTTAACTCTCTTTACGTGATTTGTCCACGATTTCAAAAAATCATTTTTTTGTATCTCACACTCTGTTCACTTTTACACAATGTTGTCTGACACATAACACTTACAGACTCGTAAACCATTTTTTAGCTCTCTTTACGTGATTTGTGCACGATTTCAAATATTAATTTTTTTGTACCACACTAACTTCACACTCTGTTCACTTTTGTGTCTGACACATATCACTGAGAGACTACTAAACCGTTTTTTAACTCTCTTTACGTGATTTGTCCACCATATAAAAAATTCATTTTTTTGTATCTCACACTCTGTTCACTTTTACACAATGTTGTCTGACACATAACACTTACAGACTCGTAAACCATTTTTTAGCTCTCTTTACGTGATTTGTGCACGATTTCAAATATTAATTTTTTTGTACCTCACTTACTTCACACTCTGTTCACTTTTGTGTCTGACACATATCACTGAGAGACTACTAAACCGTTTTTTAACTCTCTTTACGTGATTTGTCCACTATATTAAAAATTCATTTTTTTGGATCTCACACTCTGTTCACTTTTACACAATGTTGTCTGACGCATAACACTTACAGACTCGTAAACCATTTTTTAGCTCTCTTTACGTGATTTGTGCACGATTTCAAATATTAATTTTTTTGTACCTCACTTACTTCACACTCTGTTCACTTTTGTGTCTGACACATATCACTGAGAGACTACTAAACCGTTTTTTAACTCTCTTTACGTGATTTGTCGACTATATAAAAAAATCATTTTTTTGTATCTCACACTCTGTTTACTTTTACACAATGTTGTCTGACTCATTACACTTACAGACTCGTAAACCATTTTTTAGCTCTCTTTACGTGATTTGTGCACGATTTCAAATATTAATTTTTTTGTACCTCACTTACTTCACATTCTGTTCACTTTTGTGTGTGACACATATCACTGAGATACTACTAAACCATTTTTTAACTCTCTTTACGTGATTTGTCCACGATTTCAAAAAATCATTTTTTTGTATCTCACACTCTGTTCACTTTTACACAATGTTGTCTGACACATAACACTTACAGACTCGTAAACCATTTTTTAGCTCTCTTTACGTGATTTGTGCACGATTTCAAATATTAATTTTTTTGTACCACACTTTACGTGATTTGTGCACGATTTCAAATATTAATTTTTTTGTACCTCACTTACTTCACACTCTGTTCACTTTTGTGTGTGACACATTTCACTAAGAGACTACTAAACCATTTTTTAACTCTCTTTACGTGATTTGTCCACGATTTCAAAAAATCATTTTTTTGTATCTCACACTCTGTTCACTTTTACACAATGTTGTCTGACACATAACACTTACAGACTCGTAAACCATTTTTTAGCTCTCTTTACGTGATTTGTGCACGATTTCAAATATTAATTTTTTTGTATCTCACTTTACGTGATTTGTGCACGATTTCAAATATTAATTTTTTTGTACCTCATTTACTTCACACTCTGTTCACTTTTGTGTGTGACACATTTCACTAAGAGACTACTAAACCATTTTTTAACTCTCTTTACGTGATTTGTCCACGATTTCAAAAAATCATTTTTTTGTATCTCACACTCTGTTCACTTTTACACAATGTTGTCTGACACATAACACTTACAGACTCGTAAACCATTTTTTAGCTCTCTTTACGTGATTTGTGCACGATTTCAAATATTAATTTTTTTGTACCACACTAACTTCACACTCTGTTCACTTTTGTGTCTGACACATATCACTGAGAGACTACTAAACCGTTTTTTAACTCTCTTTACGTGATTTGTCCACCATATAAAAAATTCATTTTTTTGTATCTCACACTCTGTTCACTTTTACACAATGTTGTCTGACACATAACACTTACAGACTCGTAAACCATTTTTTAGCTCTCTTTACGTGATTTGTGCACGATTTCAAATATTAATTTTTTTGTACCACACTAACTTCACACTCTGTTCACTTTTGTGTCTGACACATATCACTGAGAGACTACTAAACCGTTTTTTAACTCTCTTTACGTGATTTGTCCACCATATTAAAAATTCATTTTTTTGTATCTCACACTCTGTTCACTTTTACACAATGTTGTCTGACACATAACACTTACAGACTCGTAAACCATTTTTTAGCTCTCTTTACGTGATTTGTGCACGATTTCAAATATTAATTTTTTTGTACCTCACTTACTTCACACTCTGTTCACTTTTGTGTCTGACACATATCACTGAGAGACTACTAAACCGTTTTTTAACTCTCTTTACGTGATTTGTCCACTATATTAAAAATTCATTTTTTTGTATCTCACACTCTGTTCACTTTTACACAATGTTGTCTGACACATAACACTTACAGACTCGTAAACCATTTTTTAGCTCTCTTTACGTGATTTGTGCACGTTTGCAAATATTAATTTTTTTGTACCTCACTTACTTCACACTCTGTTCACTTTTGTGTGTGACACATATCACTGAGATACTACTAAACCATTTTTTAACTCTCTTTACGTGATTTGTCCACGATTTCAAAAAATCATTTTTTTGTATCTCACACTCTGTTCACTTTTACACAATGTTGTCTGACACATAACACTTACAGACTCATAAACCATTTTTTAGCTCTCTTTACGTGATTTGTGCACGATTTCAAATATTAATTTTTTTGTATCTCACTTTACGTGATTTGTGCACGATTTCAAATATTAATTTTTTTGTACCTCATTTACTTCACACTCTGTTCACTTTTGTGTGTGACACATTTCACTAAGAGACTACTAAACCATTTTTTAACTCTCTTTACGTGATTTGTCCACGATTTCAAAAAATCATTTTTTTGTATCTCACACTCTGTTCACTTTTACACAATGTTGTCTGACACATAACACTTACAGACTCGTAAACCATTTTTTAGCTCTCTTTACGTGATTTGTGCACGATTTCAAATATTAATTTTTTTGTATCTCACTTTACGTGATTTGTGCACGATTTCAAATATTAATTTTTTTGTACCTCATTTACTTCACACTCTGTTCTCTTTTGTGTGTGACACATTTCACTAAGAGACCACTAAACCATTTTTTAACTCTCTTTACGTGATTTGTCCACGATTTCAAAAAATCATTTTTTTGTATCTCACACTCTGTTCACTTTTACACAATGTTGTCTGACACATAACACTTACAGACTCGTAAACCATTTTTTAGCTCTCTTTACGTGATTTGTGCACGATTTCAAATATTAATTTTTTTGTACCACACTAACTTCACACTCTGTTCACTTTTGTGTCTGACACATATCACTGAGAGACTACTTAACCGTTTTTTAACTCTCTTTACGTGATTTGTCTACTATATTAAAAATTCATTTTTTTGTATCTCACACTCTGTTCACTTTTACACAATGTTGTCTGACACATAACACTTACAGACTCGTAAACCATTTTTTAGCTCTCTTTACGTGATTTGTGCACGATTTCAAATATTAATTTTTTTGTACCACACTTTACGTGATTTGTGCACGATTTCAAATATTAATTTTTTTGTACCTCACTTACTTCACACTCTGTTCACTTTTGTGTGTGACACATTTCACTAAGAGACTACTAAACCATTTTTTAACTCTCCTTACGTGATTTGTCCACGATTTCAAAAAATCATTTTTTTGTATCTCACACTCTGTTCACTTTTACACAATGTTGTCTGACACATAACACTTACAGACTCGTAAACCATTTTTTAGCTCTCTTTACGTGATTTGTGCACGATTTCAAATATTAATTTTTTTGTACCACACTAACTTCACACTCTGTTCACTTTTGTGTCTGACACATATCACTGAGAGACTACTAAACCGTTTTTAACTCTCTTTACGTGATTTGTCGACTATATAAAAAAATCATTTTTTTGTATCTCACACTCTGTTTACTTTTACACAATGTTGTCTGACTCATTACACTTACAGACTCGTAAACCATTTTTTAGCTCTCTTTACGTGATTAGTGCACGATTTCAAATATTAATTTTTTTGTACCTCACTTACTTCACACTCTGTTCACTTTTGTGTGTGACACATATCACTGAGATACTACTAAACCATTTTTTAACTCTCTTTACGTGATTTGTCCACGATTTCAAAAAATAATTTTTTTGTATCTCACACTCTGTTCACTTTTACACAATGTTGTCTGACACATAACACTTACAGACTCGTAAACCATTTTTTAGCTCTCTTTACGTGATTTGTGCACGATTTCAAATATTAATTTTTTTGTACCTCACTTACTTCACACTCTGTTCACTTTTGTGTCTGACACATATCACTGAGAGACTACTAAACCGTTTTTTAACTCTCTTTACGTGATTTGTCCACTATATTAAAAATTCATTTTTTTGTATCTCACACTCTGTTCACTTTTACACAATGTTGTCTGACACATAACACTTACAGACTCGTAAACCATTTTTTAGCTCTCTTTACGTGATTTGTGCACGTTTGCAAATATTAATTTTTTTGTACCTCACTTACTTCACACTCTGTTCACTTTTGTGTGTGACACATATCACTGAGATACTACTAAACCATTTTTTAACTCTCTTTACGTGATTTGTCCACGATTTCAAAAAATCATTTTTTTGTATCTCACACTCTGTTCACTTTTACACAATGTTGTCTGACACATAACACTTACAGACTCATAAACCATTTTTTAGCTCTCTTTACGTGATTTGTGCACGATTTCAAATATTAATTTTTTTGTATCTCACTTTACGTGATTTGTGCACGATTTCAAATATTAATTTTTTTGTACCTCATTTACTTCACACTCTGTTCACTTTTGTGTGTGACACATTTCACTAAGAGACTACTAAACCATTTTTTAACTCTCTTTACGTGATTTGTCCACGATTTCAAAAAATCATTTTTTTGTATCTCACACTCTGTTCACTTTTACACAATGTTGTCTGACACATAACACTTACAGACTCGTAAACCATTTTTTAGCTCTCTTTACGTGATTTGTGCACGATTTCAAATATTAATTTTTTTGTACCACACTAACTTCACACTCTGTTCACTTTTGTGTCTGACACATATCACTGAGAGACTACTTAACCGTTTTTTAACTCTCTTTACGTGATTTGTCCACCATATAAAAAATTCATTTTTTTGTATCTCACACTCTGTTCACTTTTACACAATGTTGTCTGACACATAACACTTACAGACTCGTAAACCATTTTTTAGCTCTCTTTACGTGATTTGTGCACGATTTCAAATATTAATTTTTTTGTACCTCACTTACTTCACACTCTGTTCACTTTTGTGTCTGACACATATCACTGAGAGACTACTAAACCGTTTTTTAACTCTCTTTACGTGATTTGTCTACTATATTAAAAATTCATTTTTTTGTATCTCACACTCTGTTCACTTTTACACAATGTTGTCTGACACATAACACTTACAGACTCGTAAACCATTTTTTAGCTCTCTTTACGTGATTTGTGCACGATTTCAAATATTAATTTTTTTGTACCACACTTTACGTGATTTGTGCACGATTTCAAATATTAATTTTTTTGTACCTCACTTACTTCACACTCTGTTCACTTTTGTGTGTGACACATTTCACTAAGAGACTACTAAACCATTTTTTAACTCTCTTTACGTGATTTGTCCACGATTTCAAAAAATCATTTTTTTGTATCTCACACTCTGTTCACTTTTACACAATGTTGTCTGACACATAACACTTACAGACTCGTAAACCATTTTTTAGCTCTCTTTACGTGATTTGTGCACGATTTCAAATATTAATTTTTTTGTACCACACTAACTTCACACTCTGTTCACTTTTGTGTCTGACACATATCACTGAGAGACTACTAAACCGTTTTTAACTCTCTTTACGTGATTTGTCGACTATATAAAAAAATCATTTTTTTGTATCTCACACTCTGTTTACTTTTACACAATGTTGTCTGACTCATTACACTTACAGACTCGTAAACCATTTTTTAGCTCTCTTTACGTGATTAGTGCACGATTTCAAATATTAATTTTTTTGTACCTCACTTACTTCACACTCTGTTCACTTTTGTGTGTGACACATATCACTGAGATACTACTAAACCATTTTTTAACTCTCTTTACGTGATTTGTCCACGATTTCAAAAAATCATTTTTTTGTATCTCACACTCTGTTCACTTTTACACAATGTTGTCTGACACATAACACTTACAGACTCGTAAACCATTTTTTAGCTCTCTTTACGTGATTTGTGCACGATTTCAAATATTAATTTTTTTGTACCACACTAACTTCACACTCTGTTCACTTTTGTGTCTGACACATATCACTGAGAGACTACTAAACCGTTTTTTAACTCTCTTTACGTGATTTGTCCACCATATAAAAAATTCATTTTTTTGTATCTCACACTCTGTTCACTTTTACACAATGTTGTCTGACACATAACACTTACAGACTCGTAAACCATTTTTTAGCTCTCTTTACGTGATTTGTGCACGATTTCAAATATTAATTTTTTTGTACCTCACTTACTTCACACTCTGTTCACTTTTGTGTCTGACACATATCACTGAGAGACTACTAAACCGTTTTTTAACTCTCTTTACGTGATTTGTCCACTATATTAAAAATTCATTTTTTTGTATCTCACACTCTGTTAACTTTTACACAATGTTGTCTGACACATAACACTTACAGACTCGTAAACCATTTTTTAGCTCTCTTTACGTGATTTGTGCACGATTTCAAATATTAATTTTTTTGTACCACACTTTACGTGATTTGTGCACGATTTCAAATATTAATTTTTTTGTACCTCACTTACTTCACACTCTGTTCACTTTTGTGTGTGACACATTTCACTAAGAGACTACTAAACCATTTTTTAACTCTCTTTACGTGATTTGTCCACGATTTCAAAAAATCATTTTTTTGTATCTCACACTCTGTTCACTTTTACACAATGTTGTCTGACACATAACACTTACAGACTCGTAAACCATTTTTTAGCTCTCTTTACGTGATTTGTGCACGATTTCAAATATTAATTTTTTTGTACCACACTAACTTCACACTCTGTTCACTTTTGTGTCTGACACATATCACTGAGAGACTACTAAACCGTTTTTTAACTCTCTTTACGTGATTTGTCCACCATATAAAAAATTCATTTTTTTGTATCTCACACTCTGTTCACTTTTACACAATGTTGTCTGACACATAACACTTACAGACTCGTAAACCATTTTTTAGCTCTCTTTACGTGATTTGTGCACGATTTCAAATATTAATTTTTTTGTACCTCACTTACTTCACACTCTGTTCACTTTTGTGTCTGACACATATCACTGAGAGACTACTAAACCGTTTTTTAACTCTCTTTACGTGATTTGTCCACTATATTAAAAATTCATTTTTTTGGATCTCACACTCTGTTCACTTTTACACAATGTTGTCTGACACATAACACTTACAGACTCGTAAACCATTTTTTAGCTCTCTTTAGGTGATTTGTGCACGTTTGCAAATATTAATTTTTTTGTACCTCACTTACTTCACACTCTGTTCACTTTTGTGTGTGACACATATCACTGAGATACTACTAAACCATTTTTTAACTCTCTTTACGTGATTTGTCCATGATTTCAAAAAATCATTTTTTTGTATCTCACACTCTGTTCACTTTTACACAATGTTGTCTGACACATAACACTTACAGACTCGTAAACCATTTTTTAGCTCTCTTTACGTGATTTGTGCACGATTTCAAATATTAATTTTTTTGTATCTCACTTTACGTGATTTGTGCACGATTTCAAATATTAATTTTTTTGTACCTCATTTACTTCACACTCTGTTCACTTTTGTGTGTGACACATTTCACTAAGAGACTACTAAACCATTTTTTAACTCTCTTTACGTGATTTGTCCACGATTTCAAAAAATCATTTTTTTGTATCTCACACTCTGTTCACTTTTACACAATGTTGTCTGACACATAACACTTACAGACTCGTAAACCATTTTTTAGCTCTCTTTACGTGATTTGTGCACGATTTCAAATATTAATTTTTTTGTACCACACTAACTTCACACTCTGTTCACTTTTGTGTCTGACACATATCACTGAGAGACTACTAAACCGTTTTTTAACTCTCTTTACGTGATTTGTCCACCATATAAAAAATTCATTTTTTTGTATCTCACACTCTGTTCACTTTTGCACAATGTTGTCTGACACATAACACTTACAGACTCGTAAACCATTTTTTAGCTCTCTTTACGTGATTTGTGAACGATTTCAAATATTAATTTTTTTGTACCTCACTTACTTCACACTCTGTTCACTTTTGTGTCTGACACATATCACTGAGAGACTACTAAACCGTTTTTTAACTCTCTTTACGTGATTTGTCCACTATATTAAAAATTCATTTTTTTGTATCTCGCACTCTGTTCACTTTTACACAATGTTGTCTGACACATAACACTTACAGACTCGTAAACCATTTGTTAGCTCTCTTTACGTGATTTGTGCACGATTTCAAATATTAATTTTTTTGTACCACACTTTACGTGATTTGTGCACGATTTCAAATATTAATTTTTTTGTACCTCACTTACTTCACACTCTGTTCACTTTTGTGTGTGACACATATCACTGAGATACTACTAAACAATTTTTTAACTCTCTTTACGTGATTTGTCCACGATTTCAAAAAATCATTTTTTTGTATCTCACACTCTGTTCACTTTTACACAATGTTGTCTGACACATAACACTTACAGACTCGTAAACCATTTTTTAGCTCTCTTTACGTGATTTGTGCACGATTTCAAATATTAATTTTTTTGTATCTCACTTTACGTGATTTGTGCACGATTTCAAATATTAATTTTTTTGTACCTCATTTACTTCACACTCTGTTCACTTTTGTGTGTGACACATTTCACTAAGAGACTACTAAACCATTTTTTAACTCTCTTTACGTGATTTGTCCACGATTTCAAAAAATCATTTTTTTGTATCTCACACTCTGTTCACTTTTACACAATGTTGTCTGACACATAACACTTACAGACTCGTAAACCATTTTTTAGCTCTCTTTACGTGATTTGTGCACGATTTCAAATATTAATTTTTTTGTACCACACTAACTTCACACTCTGTTCACTTTTGTGTCTGACACATATCACTGAGAGACTACTAAACCGTTTTTTAACTCTCTTTACGTGATTTGTCCACCATATAAAAAATTCATTTTTTTGTATCTCACACTCTGTTCACTTTTACACAATGTTGTCTGACACATAACACTTACAGACTCGTAAACCATTTTTTAGCTCTCTTTACGTGATTTGTGCACGATTTCAAATATTAATTTTTTTGTACCACACTAACTTCACACTCTGTTCACTTTTGTGTCTGACACATATCACTGAGAGACTACTAAACCATTTTTTAACTCTCTTTACGTGATTTGTCCACCATATAAAAAATTCATTTTTTTGTATCTCACACTCTGTTCACTTTTACACAATGTTGTCTGACACATAACACTTACAGACTCGTAAACCATTTTTTAGCTCTCTTTACGTGATTTGTGCACGATTTCAAATATTAATTTTTTTGTACCTCACTTACTTCACACTCTGTTCACTTTTGTGTCTGACACATATCACTGAGAGACTACTAAACCGTTTTTTAACTCTCTTTACGTGATTTGTCCACCATATAAAAAATTCATTTTTTTGTATCTCACACTCTGTTCACTTTTACACAATGTTGTCTGACACATAACACTTACAGACTCGTAAACCATTTTTTAGCTCTCTTTACGTGATTTGTGCACGATTTCAAATATTAATTTTTTTGTACCTCACTTACTTCACACTCTGTTCACTTTTGTGTCTGACACATATCACTGAGAGACTACTAAACCGTTTTTTAACTCTCTTTACGTGATTTGTCCACTATATTAAAAATTCATTTTTTTGTATCTCACACTCTGTTAACTTTTACACAATGTTGTCTGACACATAACACTTACAGACTCGTAAACCATTTTTTAGCTCTCTTTACGTGATTTGTGCACGATTTCAAATATTAATTTTTTTGTACCACACTTTACGTGATTTGTGCACGATTTCAAATATTAATTTTTTTGTACCTCACTTACTTCACACTCTGTTCACTTTTGTGTGTGACACATTTCACTAAGAGACTACTAAACCATTTTTTAACTCTCTTTACGTGATTTGTCCACGATTTCAAAAAATCATTTTTTTGTATCTCACACTCTGTTCACTTTTACACAATGTTGTCTGACACATAACACTTACAGACTCGTAAACCATTTTTTAGCTCTCTTTACGTGATTTGTGCACGATTTCAAATATTAATTTTTTTGTACCACACTAACTTCACACTCTGTTCACTTTTGTGTCTGACACATATCACTGAGAGACTACTAAACCGTTTTTTAACTCTCTTTACGTGATTTGTCCACCATATAAAAAATTCATTTTTTTGTATCTCACACTCTGTTCACTTTTACACAATGTTGTCTGACACATAACACTTACAGACTCGTAAACCATTTTTTAGCTCTCTTTACGTGATTTGTGCACGATTTCAAATATTAATTTTTTTGTACCTCACTTACTTCACACTCTGTTCACTTTTGTGTCTGACACATATCACTGAGAGACTACTAAACCGTTTTTTAACTCTCTTTACGTGATTTGTCCACTATATTAAAAATTCATTTTTTTGGATCTCACACTCTGTTCACTTTTACACAATGTTGTCTGACACATAACACTTACAGACTCGTAAACCATTTTTTAGCTCTCTTTAGGTGATTTGTGCACGTTTGCAAATATTAATTTTTTTGTACCTCACTTACTTCACACTCTGTTCACTTTTGTGTGTGACACATATCACTGAGATACTACTAAACCATTTTTTAACTCTCTTTACGTGATTTGTCCATGATTTCAAAAAATCATTTTTTTGTATCTCACACTCTGTTCACTTTTACACAATGTTGTCTGACACATAACACTTACAGACTCGTAAACCATTTTTTAGCTCTCTTTACGTGATTTGTGCACGATTTCAAATATTAATTTTTTTGTATCTCACTTTACGTGATTTGTGCACGATTTCAAATATTAATTTTTTTGTACCTCATTTACTTCACACTCTGTTCACTTTTGTGTGTGACACATTTCACTAAGAGACTACTAAACCATTTTTTAACTCTCTTTACGTGATTTGTCCACGATTTCAAAAAATCATTTTTTTGTATCTCACACTCTGTTCACTTTTACACAATGTTGTCTGACACATAACACTTACAGACTCGTAAACCATTTTTTAGCTCTCTTTACGTGATTTGTGCACGATTTCAAATATTAATTTTTTTGTACCTCACTTACTTCACACTCTGTTCACTTTTGTGTCTGACACATATCACTGAGAGACTACTAAACCGTTTTTTAACTCTCTTTACGTGATTTGTCCACTATATTAAAAATTCATTTTTTTGTATCTCACACTCTGTTAACTTTTACACAATGTTGTCTGACACATAACACTTACAGACTCGTAAACCATTTTTTAGCTCTCTTTACGTGATTTGTGCACGATTTCAAATATTAATTTTTTTGTACCACACTTTACGTGATTTGTGCACGATTTCAAATATTAATTTTTTTGTACCTCACTTACTTCACACTCTGTTCACTTTTGTGTGTGACACATTTCACTAAGAGACTACTAAACCATTTTTTAACTCTCTTTACGTGATTTGTCCACGATTTCAAAAAATCATTTTTTTGTATCTCACACTCTGTTCACTTTTACACAATGTTGTCTGACACATAACACTTACAGACTCGTAAACCATTTTTTAGCTCTCTTTACGTGATTTGTGCACGATTTCAAATATTAATTTTTTTGTACCACACTAACTTCACACTCTGTTCACTTTTGTGTCTGACACATATCACTGAGAGACTACTAAACCGTTTTTTAACTCTCTTTACGTGATTTGTCCACCATATAAAAAATTCATTTTTTTGTATCTCACACTCTGTTCACTTTTACACAATGTTGTCTGACACATAACACTTACAGACTCGTAAACCATTTTTTAGCTCTCTTTACGTGATTTGTGCACGATTTCAAATATTAATTTTTTTGTACCTCACTTACTTCACACTCTGTTCACTTTTGTGTCTGACACATATCACTGAGAGACTACTAAACCGTTTTTTAACTCTCTTTACGTGATTTGTCCACTATATTAAAAATTCATTTTTTTGGATCTCACACTCTGTTCACTTTTACACAATGTTGTCTGACACATAACACTTACAGACTCGTAAACCATTTTTTAGCTCTCTTTAGGTGATTTGTGCACGTTTGCAAATATTAATTTTTTTGTACCTCACTTACTTCACACTCTGTTCACTTTTGTGTGTGACACATATCACTGAGATACTACTAAACCATTTTTTAACTCTCTTTACGTGATTTGTCCATGATTTCAAAAAATCATTTTTTTGTATCTCACACTCTGTTCACTTTTACACAATGTTGTCTGACACATAACACTTACAGACTCGTAAACCATTTTTTAGCTCTCTTTACGTGATTTGTGCACGATTTCAAATATTAATTTTTTTGTATCTCACTTTACGTGATTTGTGCACGATTTCAAATATTAATTTTTTTGTACCTCATTTACTTCACACTCTGTTCACTTTTGTGTGTGACACATTTCACTAAGAGACTACTAAACCATTTTTTAACTCTCTTTACGTGATTTGTCCACGATTTCAAAAAATCATTTTTTTGTATCTCACACTCTGTTCACTTTTACACAATGTTGTCTGACACATAACACTTACAGACTCGTAAACCATTTTTTAGCTCTCTTTACGTGATTTGTGCACGATTTCAAATATTAATTTTTTTGTACCACACTAACTTCACACTCTGTTCACTTTTGTGTCTGACACATATCACTGAGAGACTACTAAACCGTTTTTTAACTCTCTTTACGTGATTTGTCCACCATATAAAAAATTCATTTTTTTGTATCTCACACTCTGTTCACTTTTGCACAATGTTGTCTGACACATAACACTTACAGACTCGTAAACCATTTTTTAGCTCTCTTTACGTGATTTGTGAACGATTTCAAATATTAATTTTTTTGTACCTCACTTACTTCACACTCTGTTCACTTTTGTGTCTGACACATATCACTGAGAGACTACTAAACCGTTTTTTAACTCTCTTTACGTGATTTGTCCACTATATTAAAAATTCATTTTTTTGTATCTCGCACTCTGTTCACTTTTACACAATGTTGTCTGACACATAACACTTACAGACTCGTAAACCATTTGTTAGCTCTCTTTACGTGATTTGTGCACGATTTCAAATATTAATTTTTTTGTACCACACTTTACGTGATTTGTGCACGATTTCAAATATTAATTTTTTTGTACCTCACTTACTTCACACTCTGTTCACTTTTGTGTGTGACACATATCACTGAGATACTACTAAACAATTTTTTAACTCTCTTTACGTGATTTGTCCACGATTTCAAAAAATCATTTTTTTGTATCTCACACTCTGTTCACTTTTACACAATGTTGTCTGACACATAACACTTACAGACTCGTAAACCATTTTTTAGCTCTCTTTACGTGATTTGTGCACGATTTCAAATATTAATTTTTTTGTATCTCACTTTACGTGATTTGTGCACGATTTCAAATATTAATTTTTTTGTACCTCATTTACTTCACACTCTGTTCACTTTTGTGTGTGACACATTTCACTAAGAGACTACTAAACCATTTTTTAACTCTCTTTACGTGATTTGTCCACGATTTCAAAAAATCATTTTTTTGTATCTCACACTCTGTTCACTTTTACACAATGTTGTCTGACACATAACACTTACAGACTCGTAAACCATTTTTTAGCTCTCTTTACGTGATTTGTGCACGATTTCAAATATTAATTTTTTTGTACCACACTAACTTCACACTCTGTTCACTTTTGTGTCTGACACATATCACTGAGAGACTACTAAACCGTTTTTTAACTCTCTTTACGTGATTTGTCCACCATATAAAAAATTCATTTTTTTGTATCTCACACTCTGTTCACTTTTACACAATGTTGTCTGACACATAACACTTACAGACTCGTAAACCATTTTTTAGCTCTCTTTACGTGATTTGTGCACGATTTCAAATATTAATTTTTTTGTACCACACTAACTTCACACTCTGTTCACTTTTGTGTCTGACACATATCACTGAGAGACTACTAAACCATTTTTTAACTCTCTTTACGTGATTTGTCCACCATATAAAAAATTCATTTTTTTGTATCTCACACTCTGTTCACTTTTACACAATGTTGTCTGACACATAACACTTACAGACTCGTAAACCATTTTTTAGCTCTCTTTACGTGATTTGTGCACGATTTCAAATATTAATTTTTTTGTACCTCACTTACTTCACACTCTGTTCACTTTTGTGTCTGACACATATCACTGAGAGACTACTAAACCGTTTTTTAACTCTCTTTACGTGATTTGTCCACTATATTAAAAATTCATTTTTTTGTATCTCACACTCTGTTTACTTTTACACAATGTTGTCTGACACATAACTCTTACAGACTCGTAAACCATTTTTTAGCTCTCTTTACGTGATTTGTGCACGTTTGCAAATATTAATTTTTTTGTACCTCACTTACTTCACACTCTGTTCACTTTTGTGTGTGACACATATCACTGAGATACTACTAAACCATTTTTTAACTCTCTTTACGTGATTTGTCCACGATTTCAAAAAATCTTTTTTTTGTATCTCACACTCTGTTTACTTTTACACAATGTTGTCTGACACATAACACTTACAGACTCGTAAACCATTTTTTAGCTCTCTTTACGTGATTTGTGCACGATTTCAAATATTAATTTTTTTGTATCTCACTTTACGTGATTTGTGCACGATTTCAAATATTAATTTTTTTGTACCTCATTTACTTCACACTCTGTTCACTTTTGTGTGTGACACATTTCACTAAGAGACTACTAAACCATTTTTTAACTCTCTTTACGTGATTTGTCCACGATTTCAAAAAATCATTTTTTTGTATCTCACACTCTGTTCACTTTTACACAATGTTGTCTGATACATAACACTCACAGACTCGTAAACCATTTTTTAGCTCTCTTTACGTGATTTGTGCACGATTTCAAATATTAATTTTTTTGTACCTCACTTACTTCACACTCTGTTCACTTTTGTGTCTGACACATATCACTGAGAGACTACTAAACCGTTTTTTAACTCTCTTTACGTGATTTGTCCACTATATTAAAAATTCATTTTTTTGTATCTCACACTCTGTTAACTTTTACACAATGTTGTCTGACACATAACACTTACAGACTCGTAAACCATTTTTTAGCTCTCTTTACGTGATTTGTGCACGATTTCAAATATTAATTTTTTTGTACCACACTTTACGTGATTTGTGCACGATTTCAAATATTAATTTTTTTGTACCTCACTTACTTCACACTCTGTTCACTTTTGTGTGTGACACATTTCACTAAGAGACTACTAAACCATTTTTTAACTCTCTTTACGTGATTTGTCCACGATTTCAAAAAATCATTTTTTTGTATCTCACACTCTGTTCACTTTTACACAATGTTGTCTGACACATAACACTTACAGACTCGTAAACCATTTTTTAGCTCTCTTTACGTGATTTGTGCACGATTTCAAATATTAATTTTTTTGTACCACACTAACTTCACACTCTGTTCACTTTTGTGTCTGACACATATCACTGAGAGACTACTAAACCGTTTTTTAACTCTCTTTACGTGATTTGTCCACCATATAAAAAATTCATTTTTTTGTATCTCACACTCTGTTCACTTTTACACAATGTTGTCTGACACATAACACTTACAGACTCGTAAACCATTTTTTAGCTCTCTTTACGTGATTTGTGCACGATTTCAAATATTAATTTTTTTGTACCTCACTTACTTCACACTCTGTTCACTTTTGTGTCTGACACATATCACTGAGAGACTACTAAACCGTTTTTTAACTCTCTTTACGTGATTTGTCCACTATATTAAAAATTCATTTTTTTGTATCTCACACTCTGTTCACTTTTACACAATGTTGTCTGACACATAACACTTACAGACTCGTAAACCATTTTTTAGCTCTCTTTACGTGATTTGTGCACGATTTCAAATATTAATTTTTTTGTACCTCACTTACTTCACACTCTGTTCACTTTTGTGTCTGACACATATCACTGAGAGACTACTAAACCGTTTTTTAACTCTCTTTACGTGATTTGTCCACTATATTAAAAATTCATTTTTTTGGATCTCACACTCTGTTCACTTTTACACAATGTTGTCTGACACATAACACTTACAGACTCGTAAACCATTTTTTAGCTCTCTTTAGGTGATTTGTGCACGTTTGCAAATATTAATTTTTTTGTACCTCACTTACTTCACACTCTGTTCACTTTTGTGTGTGACACATATCACTGAGATACTACTAAACCATTTTTTAACTCTCTTTGCGTGATTTGTCCATGATTTCAAAAAATCATTTTTTTGTATCTCACACTCTGTTCACTTTTACACAATGTTGTCTGACACATAACACTTACAGACTCGTAAACCATTTTTTAGCTCTCTTTACGTGATTTGTGCACGATTTCAAATATTAATTTTTTTGTATCTCACTTTACGTGATTTGTGCACGATTTCAAATATTAATTTTTTTGTACCTCATTTACTTCACACTCTGTTCACTTTTGTGTGTGACACATTTCACTAAGAGACTACTAAACCATTTTTTAACTCTCTTTACGTGATTTGTCCACGATTTCAAAAAATCATTTTTTTGTATCTCACACTCTGTTCACTTTTACACAATGTTGTCTGACACATAACACTTACAGACTCGTAAACCATTTTTTAGCTCTCTTTACGTGATTTGTGCACGATTTCAAATATTAATTTTTTTGTACCACACTAACTTCACACTCTGTTCACTTTTGTGTCTGACACATATCACTGAGAGACTACTAAACCGTTTTTTAACTCTCTTTACGTGATTTGTCCACCATATAAAAAATTCATTTTTTTGTATCTCACACTCTGTTCACTTTTGCACAATGTTGTCTGACACATAACACTTACAGACTCGTAAACCATTTTTTAGCTCTCTTTACGTGATTTGTGAACGATTTCAAATATTAATTTTTTTGTACCTCACTTACTTCACACTCTGTTCACTTTTGTGTCTGACACATATCACTGAGAGACTACTAAACCGTTTTTTAACTCTCTTTACGTGATTTGTCCACTATATTAAAAATTCATTTTTTTGTATCTCGCACTCTGTTCACTTTTACACAATGTTGTCTGACACATAACACTTACAGACTCGTAAACCATTTGTTAGCTCTCTTTACGTGATTTGTGCACGATTTCAAATATTAATTTTTTTGTACCACACTTTACGTGATTTGTGCACGATTTCAAATATTAATTTTTTTGTACCTCACTTACTTCACACTCTGTTCACTTTTGTGTGTGACACATATCACTGAGATACTACTAAACAATTTTTTAACTCTCTTTACGTGATTTGTCCACGATTTCAAAAAATCATTTTTTTGTATCTCACACTCTGTTCACTTTTACACAATGTTGTCTGACACATAACACTTACAGACTCGTAAACCATTTTTTAGCTCTCTTTACGTGATTTGTGCACGATTTCAAATATTAATTTTTTTGTATCTCACTTTACGTGATTTGTGCACGATTTCAAATATTAATTTTTTTGTACCTCATTTACTTCACACTCTGTTCACTTTTGTGTGTGACACATTTCACTAAGAGACTACTAAACCATTTTTTAACTCTCTTTACGTGATTTGTCCACGATTTCAAAAAATCATTTTTTTGTATCTCACACTCTGTTCACTTTTACACAATGTTGTCTGACACATAACACTTACAGACTCGTAAACCATTTTTTAGCTCTCTTTACGTGATTTGTGCACGATTTCAAATATTAATTTTTTTGTACCACACTAACTTCACACTCTGTTCACTTTTGTGTCTGACACATATCACTGAGAGACTACTAAACCGTTTTTTAACTCTCTTTACGTGATTTGTCCACCATATAAAAAATTCATTTTTTTGTATCTCACACTCTGTTCACTTTTACACAATGTTGTCTGACACATAACACTTACAGACTCGTAAACCATTTTTTAGCTCTCTTTACGTGATTTGTGCACGATTTCAAATATTAATTTTTTTGTACCACACTAACTTCACACTCTGTTCACTTTTGTGTCTGACACATATCACTGAGAGACTACTAAACCATTTTTTAACTCTCTTTACGTGATTTGTCCACCATATAAAAAATTCATTTTTTTGTATCTCACACTCTGTTCACTTTTACACAATGTTGTCTGACACATAACACTTACAGACTCGTAAACCATTTTTTAGCTCTCTTTACGTGATTTGTGCACGATTTCAAATATTAATTTTTTTGTACCTCACTTACTTCACACTCTGTTCACTTTTGTGTCTGACACATATCACTGAGAGACTACTAAACCGTTTTTTAACTCTCTTTACGTGATTTGTCCACTATATTAAAAATTCATTTTTTTGTATCTCACACTCTGTTTACTTTTACACAATGTTGTCTGACACATAACTCTTACAGACTCGTAAACCATTTTTTAGCTCTCTTTACGTGATTTGTGCACGTTTGCAAATATTAATTTTTTTGTACCTCACTTACTTCACACTCTGTTCACTTTTGTGTGTGACACATATCACTGAGATACTACTAAACCATTTTTTAACTCTCTTTACGTGATTTGTCCACGATTTCAAAAAATCTTTTTTTTGTATCTCACACTCTGTTTACTTTTACACAATGTTGTCTGACACATAACACTTACAGACTCGTAAACCATTTTTTAGCTCTCTTTACGTGATTTGTGCACGATTTCAAATATTAATTTTTTTGTATCTCACTTTACGTGATTTGTGCACGATTTCAAATATTAATTTTTTTGTACCTCATTTACTTCACACTCTGTTCACTTTTGTGTGTGACACATTTCACTAAGAGACTACTAAACCATTTTTTAACTCTCTTTACGTGATTTGTCCACGATTTCAAAAAATCATTTTTTTGTATCTCACACTCTGTTCACTTTTACACAATGTTGTCTGATACATAACACTCACAGACTCGTAAACCATTTTTTAGCTCTCTTTACGTGATTTGTGCACGATTTCAAATATTAATTTTTTTGTACCTCACTTACTTCACACTCTGTTCACTTTTGTGTCTGACACATATCACTGAGAGACTACTAAACCGTTTTTTAACTCTCTTTACGTGATTTGTCCACTATATTAAAAATTCATTTTTTTGTATCTCACACTCTGTTAACTTTTACACAATGTTGTCTGACACATAACACTTACAGACTCGTAAACCATTTTTTAGCTCTCTTTACGTGATTTGTGCACGATTTCAAATATTAATTTTTTTGTACCACACTTTACGTGATTTGTGCACGATTTCAAATATTAATTTTTTTGTACCTCACTTACTTCACACTCTGTTCACTTTTGTGTGTGACACATTTCACTAAGAGACTACTAAACCATTTTTTAACTCTCTTTACGTGATTTGTCCACGATTTCAAAAAATCATTTTTTTGTATCTCACACTCTGTTCACTTTTACACAATGTTGTCTGACACATAACACTTACAGACTCGTAAACCATTTTTTAGCTCTCTTTACGTGATTTGTGCACGATTTCAAATATTAATTTTTTTGTACCACACTAACTTCACACTCTGTTCACTTTTGTGTCTGACACATATCACTGAGAGACTACTAAACCGTTTTTTAACTCTCTTTACGTGATTTGTCCACCATATAAAAAATTCATTTTTTTGTATCTCACACTCTGTTCACTTTTACACAATGTTGTCTGACACATAACACTTACAGACTCGTAAACCATTTTTTAGCTCTCTTTACGTGATTTGTGCACGATTTCAAATATTAATTTTTTTGTACCTCACTTACTTCACACTCTGTTCACTTTTGTGTCTGACACATATCACTGAGAGACTACTAAACCGTTTTTTAACTCTCTTTACGTGATTTGTCCACTATATTAAAAATTCATTTTTTTGGATCTCACACTCTGTTCACTTTTACACAATGTTGTCTGACACATAACACTTACAGACTCGTAAACCATTTTTTAGCTCTCTTTACGTGATTTGTGCACGATTTCAAATATTAATTTTTTTGTACCACACTTTACGTGATTTGTGCACAATTTCAAATATTAATTTTTTTGTACCTCACTTACTTCACACTCTGTTCACTTTTGTGTGTGACACATTTCACTAAGAGACTACTAAACCATTTTTTAACTCTCTTTACGTGATTTGTCCACTATATAAAAAAATCATTTTTTGTATCTCACACTCTGTTCACTTTTACACAATGTTGTCTGACACATAACACTTACAGACTCGTAAACCATTTTTTTAGCTCTCTTTACGTGATTTGTGCACGATTTCAAATATTAATTTTTTTGTACCTCACTTACTTCACACTCTGTTCACTTTTGTGTCTGACACATATCACTGAGAGACTACTAAACCGTTTTTTAACTCTCTTTACGTGATTTGTCGACTATATAAAAAAATCATTTTTTTGTATCTCACACTCTGTTCACTTTTACACAATGTTGTCTGACACATAACACTTACAGACTCGTAAACCATTTTTTAGCTCTCTTTACGTGATTTGTGCACGATTTCAAATATTAATTTTTTTGTACCTCACTTACTTCACACTCTGTTCACTTTTGTGTCTGACACATATCACTGAGAGACTACTAAACCGTTTTTTAACTCTCTTTACGTGATTTGTCCACTATATTAAAAATTCATTTTTTTGGATCTCACACTCTGTTCACTTTTACACAATGTTGTCTGACACATAACACTTACAGACTCGTAAACCATTTTTTAGCTCTCTTTAGGTGATTTGTGCACGTTTGCAAATATTAATTTTTTTGTACCTCACTTACTTCACACTCTGTTCACTTTTGTGTGTGACACATATCACTGAGATACTACTAAACCATTTTTTAACTCTCTTTACGTGATTTGTCCATGATTTCAAAAAATCATTTTTTTGTATCTCACACTCTGTTCACTTTTACACAATGTTGTCTGACACATAACACTTACAGACTCGTAAACCATTTTTTAGCTCTCTTTACGTGATTTGTGCACGATTTCAAATATTAATTTTTTTGTATCTCACTTTACGTGATTTGTGCACGATTTCAAATATTAATTTTTTTGTACCTCATTTACTTCACACTCTGTTCACTTTTGTGTGTGACACATTTCACTAAGAGACTACTAAACCATTTTTTAACTCTCTTTACGTGATTTGTCCACGATTTCAAAAAATCATTTTTTTGTATCTCACACTCTGTTCACTTTTACACAATGTTGTCTGACACATAACACTTACAGACTCGTAAACCATTTTTTAGCTCTCTTTACGTGATTTGTGCACGATTTCAAATATTAATTTTTTTGTACCACACTAACTTCACACTCTGTTCACTTTTGTGTCTGACACATATCACTGAGAGACTACTAAACCGTTTTTTAACTCTCTTTACGTGATTTGTCCACCATATAAAAAATTCATTTTTTTGTATCTCACACTCTGTTCACTTTTGCACAATGTTGTCTGACACATAACACTTACAGACTCGTAAACCATTTTTTAGCTCTCTTTACGTGATTTGTGAACGATTTCAAATATTAATTTTTTTGTACCTCACTTACTTCACACTCTGTTCACTTTTGTGTCTGACACATATCACTGAGAGACTACTAAACCGTTTTTTAACTCTCTTTACGTGATTTGTCCACTATATTAAAAATTCATTTTTTTGTATCTCGCACTCTGTTCACTTTTACACAATGTTGTCTGACACATAACACTTACAGACTCGTAAACCATTTGTTAGCTCTCTTTACGTGATTTGTGCACGATTTCAAATATTAATTTTTTTGTACCACACTTTACGTGATTTGTGCACGATTTCAAATATTAATTTTTTTGTACCTCACTTACTTCACACTCTGTTCACTTTTGTGTGTGACACATATCACTGAGATACTACTAAACAATTTTTTAACTCTCTTTACGTGATTTGTCCACGATTTCAAAAAATCATTTTTTTGTATCTCACACTCTGTTCACTTTTACACAATGTTGTCTGACACATAACACTTACAGACTCGTAAACCATTTTTTAGCTCTCTTTACGTGATTTGTGCACGATTTCAAATATTAATTTTTTTGTATCTCACTTTACGTGATTTGTGCACGATTTCAAATATTAATTTTTTTGTACCTCATTTACTTCACACTCTGTTCACTTTTGTGTGTGACACATTTCACTAAGAGACTACTAAACCATTTTTTAACTCTCTTTACGTGATTTGTCCACGATTTCAAAAAATCATTTTTTTGTATCTCACACTCTGTTCACTTTTACACAATGTTGTCTGACACATAACACTTACAGACTCGTAAACCATTTTTTAGCTCTCTTTACGTGATTTGTGCACGATTTCAAATATTAATTTTTTTGTACCACACTAACTTCACACTCTGTTCACTTTTGTGTCTGACACATATCACTGAGAGACTACTAAACCGTTTTTTAACTCTCTTTACGTGATTTGTCCACCATATAAAAAATTCATTTTTTTGTATCTCACACTCTGTTCACTTTTACACAATGTTGTCTGACACATAACACTTACAGACTCGTAAACCATTTTTTAGCTCTCTTTACGTGATTTGTGCACGATTTCAAATATTAATTTTTTTGTACCACACTAACTTCACACTCTGTTCACTTTTGTGTCTGACACATATCACTGAGAGACTACTAAACCATTTTTTAACTCTCTTTACGTGATTTGTCCACCATATAAAAAATTCATTTTTTTGTATCTCACACTCTGTTCACTTTTACACAATGTTGTCTGACACATAACACTTACAGACTCGTAAACCATTTTTTAGCTCTCTTTACGTGATTTGTGCACGATTTCAAATATTAATTTTTTTGTACCTCACTTACTTCACACTCTGTTCACTTTTGTGTCTGACACATATCACTGAGAGACTACTAAACCGTTTTTTAACTCTCTTTACGTGATTTGTCCACTATATTAAAAATTCATTTTTTTGTATCTCACACTCTGTTCACTTTTACACAATGTTGTCTGACACATAACACTTACAGACTCGTAAACCATTTTTTAGCTCTCTTTACGTGATTTGTGCACGTTTGCAAATATTAATTTTTTTGTACCTCACTTACTTCACACTCTGTTCACTTTTGTGTGTGACACATATCACTGAGATACTACTAAACCATTTTTTAACTCTCTTTACGTGATTTGTCCACGATTTCAAAAAATCTTTTTTTTGTATCTCACACTCTGTTTACTTTTACACAATGTTGTCTGACACATAACACTTACAGACTCGTAAACCATTTTTTAGCTCTCTTTACGTGATTTGTGCACGATTTCAAATATTAATTTTTTTGTATCTCACTTTACGTGATTTGTGCACGATTTCAAATATTAATTTTTTTGTACCTCATTTACTTCACACTCTGTTCACTTTTGTGTGTGACACATTTCACTAAGAGACTACTAAACCATTTTTTAACTCTCTTTACGTGATTTGTCCACGATTTCAAAAAATCATTTTTTTGTATCTCACACTCTGTTCACTTTTACACAATGTTGTCTGATACATAACACTCACAGACTCGTAAACCATTTTTTAGCTCTCTTTACGTGATTTGTGCACGATTTCAAATATTAATTTTTTTGTACCTCACTTACTTCACACTCTGTTCACTTTTGTGTCTGACACATATCACTGAGAGACTACTAAACCGTTTTTTAACTCTCTTTACGTGATTTGTCCACTATATTAAAAATTCATTTTTTTGTATCTCACACTCTGTTAACTTTTACACAATGTTGTCTGACACATAACACTTACAGACTCGTAAACCATTTTTTAGCTCTCTTTACGTGATTTGTGCACGATTTCAAATATTAATTTTTTTGTACCACACTTTACGTGATTTGTGCACGATTTCAAATATTAATTTTTTTGTACCTCACTTACTTCACACTCTGTTCACTTTTGTGTGTGACACATTTCACTAAGAGACTACTAAACCATTATTTAACTCTCTTTACGTGATTTGTCCACGATTTCAAAAAATCATTTTTTTGTATCTCACACTCTGTTCACTTTTACACAATGTTGTCTGACACATAACACTTACAGACTCGTAAACCATTTTTTAGCTCTCTTTACGTGATTTGTGCACGATTTCAAATATTAATTTTTTTGTACCACACTAACTTCACACTCTGTTCACTTTTGTGTCTGACACATATCACTGAGAGACTACTAAACCGTTTTTTAACTCTCTTTACGTGATTTGTCCACCATATAAAAAATTCATTTTTTTGTATCTCACACTCTGTTCACTTTTACACAATGTTGTCTGACACATAACACTTACAGACTCGTAAACCATTTTTTAGCTCTCTTTACGTGATTTGTGCACGATTTCAAATATTAATTTTTTTGTACCTCACTTACTTCACACTCTGTTCACTTTTGTGTCTGACACATATCACTGAGAGACTACTAAACCGTTTTTTAACTCTCTTTACGTGATTTGTCCACTATATTAAAAATTCATTTTTTTGGATCTCACACTCTGTTCACTTTTACACAATGTTGTCTGACACATAACACTTACAGACTCGTAAACCATTTTTTAGCTCTCTTTACGTGATTTGTGCACGATTTCAAATATTAATTTTTTTGTACCACACTTTACGTGATTTGTGCACAATTTCAAATATTAATTTTTTTGTACCTCACTTACTTCACACTCTGTTCACTTTTGTGTGTGACACATTTCACTAAGAGACTACTAAACCATTTTTTAACTCTCTTTACGTGATTTGTCCACTATATAAAAAAATCATTTTTTGTATCTCACACTCTGTTCACTTTTACACAATGTTGTCTGACACATAACACTTACAGACTCGTAAACCATTTTTTTAGCTCTCTTTACGTGATTTGTGCACGATTTCAAATATTAATTTTTTTGTACCTCACTTACTTCACACTCTGTTCACTTTTGTGTCTGACACATATCACTGAGAGACTACTAAACCGTTTTTTAACTCTCTTTACGTGATTTGTCGACTATATAAAAAAATCATTTTTTTGTATCTCACACTCTGTTTACTTTTACACAATGTTGTCTGACTCATTACACTTACAGACTCGTAAACCATTTTTTAGCTCTCTTTACGTGATTTGTGCACGATTTCAAATATTAATTTTTTTGTACCACACTAACTTCACACTCTGTTCACTTTTGTGTCCGACACATATCACTGAGAGACTACTTAACCGTTTTTTAACTCTCTTTACGTGATTTGTCCACCATATAAAAAATTCATTTTTTTGTATCTCACACTCTGTTCACTTTTACACAATGTTGTCTGACACATAACACTTACAGACTCGTAAACCATTTTTTAGCTCTCTTTACGTGATTTGTGCACGATTTCAAATATTAATTTTTTTGTACCTCACTTACTTCACACTCTGTTCACTTTTGTGTCTGACACATATCACTGAGAGACTACTAAACCGTTTTTTAACTCTCTTTACGTGATTTGTCTACTATATTAAAAATTCATTTTTTTGTATCTCACACTCTGTTCACTTTTACACAATGTTGTCTGACACATAACACTTACAGACTCGTAAACCATTTTTTAGCTCTCTTTACGTGATTTGTGCACGATTTCAAATATTAATTTTTTTGTACCACACTTTACGTGATTTGTGCACGATTTCAAATATTAATTTTTTTGTACCTCACTTACTTCACACTCTGTTCACTTTTGTGTGTGACACATTTCACTAAGAGACTACTAAACCATTTTTTAACTCTCTTTACGTGATTTGTCCACGATTTCAAAAAATCATTTTTTTGTATCTCACACTCTGTTCACTTTTACACAATGTTGTCTGACACATAACACTTACAGACTCGTAAACCATTTTTTAGCTCTCTTTACGTGATTTGTGCACGATTTCAAATATTAATTTTTTTGTACCACACTAACTTCACACTCTGTTCACTTTTGTGTCTGACACATATCACTGAGAGACTACTAAACCGTTTTTTAACTCTCTTTACGTGATTTGTCCACCATATAAAAAATTCATTTTTTTGTATCTCACACTCTGTTCACTTTTACACAATGTTGTCTGACACATAACACTTACAGACTCGTAAACCATTTTTTAGCTCTCTTTACGTGATTTGTGCACGATTTCAAATATTAATTTTTTTGTACCTCACTTACTTCACACTCTGTTCACTTTTGTGTCTGACACATATCACTGAGAGACTACTAAACCGTTTTTTAACTCTCTTTACGTGATTTGTCCACTATATTAAAAATTCATTTTTTTGGATCTCACACTCTGTTCACTTTTACACAATGTTGTCTGACGCATAACACTTACAGACTCGTAAACCATTTTTTAGCTCTCTTTACGTGATTTGTGCACGATTTCAAATATTAATTTTTTTGTACCTCACTTACTTCACACTCTGTTCACTTTTGTGTCTGACACATATCACTGAGAGACTACTAAACCGTTTTTTAACTCTCTTTACGTGATTTGTCGACTATATAAAAAAATCATTTTTTTGTATCTCACACTCTGTTTACTTTTACACAATGTTGTCTGACTCATTACACTTACAGACTCGTAAACCATTTTTTAGCTCTCTTTACGTGATTTGTGCACGATTTCAAATATTAATTTTTTTGTACCTCACTTACTTCACATTCTGTTCACTTTTGTGTGTGACACATATCACTGAGATACTACTAAACCATTTTTTAACTCTCTTTACGTGATTTGTCCACGATTTCAAAAAATCATTTTTTTGTATCTCACACTCTGTTCACTTTTACACAATGTTGTCTGACACATAACACTTACAGACTCGTAAACCATTTTTTAGCTCTCTTTACGTGATTTGTGCACTATATAAAAAATTCATTTATTTGTATCTCACACTCTGTTCACTTTTACACAATGTTGTCTGACACATAACACTTACAGACTCGTAAACCATTTTTTAGCTCTCTTTACGTGATTTGTGCACGATTTCAAATATTAATTTTTTTGTACCACACTTTACGTGATTTGTGCACGATTTCAAATATTAATTTTTTTGTACCTCACTTACTTCACACTCTGTTCACTTTTGTGTGTGACACATTTCACTAAGAGACTACTAAACCATTTTTTAACTCTCTTTACGTGATTTGTCCACGATTTCAAAAAATCATTTTTTTGTATCTCACACTCTGTTCACTTTTACACAATGTTGTCTGACACATAACACTTACAGACTCGTAAACCATTTTTTAGCTCTCTTTACGTGATTTGTGCACGATTTCAAATATTAATTTTTTTGTATCTCACTTTACGTGATTTGTGCACGATTTCAAATATTAATTTTTTTGTACCTCATTTACTTCACACTCTGTTCACTTTTGTGTGTGACACATTTCACTAAGAGACTACTAAACCATTTTTTAACTCTCTTTACGTGATTTGTCCACGATTTCAAAAAATCATTTTTTTGTATCTCACACTCTGTTCACTTTTACACAATGTTGTCTGACACATAACACTTACAGACTCGTAAACCATTTTTTAGCTCTCTTTACGTGATTTGTGCACGATTTCAAATATTAATTTTTTTGTACCACACTAACTTCACACTCTGTTCACTTTTGTGTCTGACACATATCACTGAGAGACTACTAAACCGTTTTTTAACTCTCTTTACGTGATTTGTCCACCATATAAAAAATTCATTTTTTTGTATCTCACACTCTGTTCACTTTTACACAATGTTGTCTGACACATAACACTTACAGACTCGTAAACCATTTTTTAGCTCTCTTTACGTGATTTGTGCACGATTTCAAATATTAATTTTTTTGTACCACACTAACTTCACACTCTGTTCACTTTTGTGTCTGACACATATCACTGAGAGACTACTAAACCGTTTTTTAACTCTCTTTACGTGATTTGTCCACCATATAAAAAATTCATTTTTTTGTATCTCACACTCTGTTCACTTTTACACAATGTTGTCTGACACATAACACTTACAGACTCGTAAACCATTTTTTAGCTCTCTTTACGTGATTTGTGCACGATTTCAAATATTAATTTTTTTGTACCTCACTTACTTCACACTCTGTTCACTTTTGTGTCTGACACATATCACTGAGAGACTACTAAACCGTTTTTTAACTCTCTTTACGTGATTTGTCCACTATATTAAAAATTCATTTTTTTGTATCTCACACTCTGTTCACTTTTACACAATGTTGTCTGACACATAACACTTACAGACTCGTAAACCATTTTTTAGCTCTCTTTACGTGATTTGTGCACGTTTGCAAATATTAATTTTTTTGTACCTCACTTACTTCACACTCTGTTCACTTTTGTGTGTGACACATATCACTGAGATACTACTAAACCATTTTTTAACTCTCTTTACGTGATTTGTCCACGATTTCAAAAAATCATTTTTTTGTATCTCACACTCTGTTCACTTTTACACAATGTTGTCTGACACATAACACTTACAGACTCATAAACCATTTTTTAGCTCTCTTTACGTGATTTGTGCACGATTTCAAATATTAATTTTTTTGTATCTCACTTTACGTGATTTGTGCACGATTTCAAATATTAATTTTTTTGTACCTCATTTACTTCACACTCTGTTCACTTTTGTGTGTGACACATTTCACTAAGAGACTACTAAACCATTTTTTAACTCTCTTTACGTGATTTGTCCACGATTTCAAAAAATCATTTTTTTGTATCTCACACTCTGTTCACTTTTACACAATGTTGTCTGACACATAACACTTACAGACTCGTAAACCATTTTTTAGCTCTCTTTACGTGATTTGTGCACGATTTCAAATATTAATTTTTTTGTACCACACTAACTTCACACTCTGTTCACTTTTGTGTCTGACACATATCACTGAGAGACTACTTAACCGTTTTTTAACTCTCTTTACGTGATTTGTCCACCATATAAAAAATTCATTTTTTTGTATCTCACACTCTGTTCACTTTTACACAATGTTGTCTGACACATAACACTTACAGACTCGTAAACCATTTTTTAGCTCTCTTTACGTGATTTGTGCACGATTTCAAATATTAATTTTTTTGTACCTCACTTACTTCACACTCTGTTCACTTTTGTGTCTGACACATATCACTGAGAGACTACTAAACCGTTTTTTAACTCTCTTTACGTGATTTGTCTACTATATTAAAAATTCATTTTTTTGTATCTCACACTCTGTTCACTTTTACACAATGTTGTCTGACACATAACACTTACAGACTCGTAAACCATTTTTTAGCTCTCTTTACGTGATTTGTGCACGATTTCAAATATTAATTTTTTTGTACCACACTTTACGTGATTTGTGCACGATTTCAAATATTAATTTTTTTGTACCTCACTTACTTCACACTCTGTTCACTTTTGTGTGTGACACATTTCACTAAGAGACTACTAAACCATTTTTTAACTTTCCTTACGTGATTTGTCCACGATTTCAAAAAATCATTTTTTTGTATCTCACACTCTGTTCACTTTTACACAATGTTGTCTGACACATAACACTTACAGACTCGTAAACCATTTTTTAGCTCTCTTTACGTGATTTGTGCACGATTTCAAATATTAATTTTTTTGTACCACACTAACTTCACACTCTGTTCACTTTTGTGTCTGACACATATCACTGAGAGACTACTAAACCGTTTTTAACTCTCTTTACGTGATTTGTCGACTATATAAAAAAATCATTTTTTTGTATCTCACACTCTGTTTACTTTTACACAATGTTGTCTGACTCATTACACTTACAGACTCGTAAACCATTTTTTAGCTCTCTTTACGTGATTAGTGCACGATTTCAAATATTAATTTTTTTGTACCTCACTTACTTCACACTCTGTTCACTTTTGTGTGTGACACATATCACTGAGATACTACTAAACCATTTTTTAACTCTCTTTACGTGATTTGTCCACGATTTCAAAAAATCATTTTTTTGTATCTCACACTCTGTTCACTTTTACACAATGTTGTCTGACACATAACACTTACAGACTCGTAAACCATTTTTTAGCTCTCTTTACGTGATTTGTGCACGATTTCAAATATTAATTTTTTTGTACCTCACTTACTTCACACTCTGTTCACTTTTGTGTCTGACACATATCACTGAGAGACTACTAAACCGTTTTTTAACTCTCTTTACGTGATTTGTCCACTATATTAAAAATTCATTTTTTTGTATCTCACACTCTGTTCACTTTTACACAATGTTGTCTGACACATAACACTTACAGACTCGTAAACCATTTTTTAGCTCTCTTTACGTGATTTGTGCACGTTTGCAAATATTAATTTTTTTGTACCTCACTTACTTCACACTCTGTTCACTTTTGTGTGTGACACATATCACTGAGATACTACTAAACCATTTTTTAACTCTCTTTACGTGATTTGTCCACGATTTCAAAAAATCATTTTTTTGTATCTCACACTCTGTTTACTTTTACACAATGTTGTCTGACACATAACACTTACAGACTCATAAACCATTTTTTAGCTCTCTTTACGTGATTTGTGCACGATTTCAAATATTAATTTTTTTGTATCTCACTTTACGTGATTTGTGCACGATTTCAAATATTAATTTTTTTGTACCTCATTTACTTCACACTCTGTTCACTTTTGTGTGTGACACATTTCACTAAGAGACTACTAAACCATTTTTTAACTCTCTTTACGTGATTTGTCCACGATTTCAAAAAATCATTTTTTTGTATCTCACACTCTGTTCACTTTTACACAATGTTGTCTGACACATAACACTTACAGACTCGTAAACCATTTTTTAGCTCTCTTTACGTGATTTGTGCACGATTTCAAATATTAATTTTTTTGTATCTCACTTTACGTGATTTGTGCACGATTTCAAATATTAATTTTTTTGTACCTCATTTACTTCACACTCTGTTCACTTTTGTGTGTGACACATTTCACTAAGAGACTACTAAACCATTTTTTAACTCTCTTTACGTGATTTGTCCACGATTTCAAAAAATCATTTTTTTGTATCTCACACTCTGTTCACTTTTACACAATGTTGTCTGACACATAAC
Source organism: Philonthus spinipes (assembly GCA_963082785.1). Lineage (NCBI taxonomy): Eukaryota > Metazoa > Arthropoda > Insecta > Coleoptera > Staphylinidae > Philonthus > Philonthus spinipes. The sequence goes on along the minus strand of OY720310.1, from coordinate 23,952,321 downwards.
ACTTACAGACTCGTAAACCATTTTTTAGCTCTCTTTACGTGATTTGTGCACGATTTCAAATATTAATTTTTTTGTACCACACTAACTTCACACTCTGTTCACTTTTGTGTCTGACACATATCACTGAGAGACTACTTAACCGTTTTTTAACTCTCTTTACGTGATTTGTCCACCATATAAAAAATTCATTTTTTTGTATCTCACACTCTGTTCACTTTTACACAATGTTGTCTGACACATAACACTTACAGACTCGTAAACCATTTTTTAGCTCTCTTTACGTGATTTGTGCACGATTTCAAATATTAATTTTTTTGTACCTCACTTACTTCACACTCTGTTCACTTTTGTGTCTGACACATATCACTGAGAGACTACTAAACCGTTTTTTAACTCTCTTTACGTGATTTGTCTACTATATTAAAAATTCATTTTTTTGTATCTCACACTCTGTTCACTTTTACACAATGTTGTCTGACACATAACACTTACAGACTCGTAAACCATTTTTTAGCTCTCTTTACGTGATTTGTGCACGATTTCAAATATTAATTTTTTTGTACCACACTTTACGTGATTTGTGCACGATTTCAAATATTAATTTTTTTGTACCTCACTTACTTCACACTCTGTTCACTTTTGTGTGTGACACATTTCACTAAGAGACTACTAAACCATTTTTTAACTCTCTTTACGTGATTTGTCCACGATTTCAAAAAATCATTTTTTTGTATCTCACACTCTGTTCACTTTTACACAATGTTGTCTGACACATAACACTTACAGACTCGTAAACCATTTTTTAGCTCTCTTTACGTGATTTGTGCACGATTTCAAATATTAATTTTTTTGTACCACACTAACTTCACACTCTGTTCACTTTTGTGTCTGACACATATCACTGAGAGACTACTAAACCGTTTTTAACTCTCTTTACGTGATTTGTCGACTATATAAAAAAATCATTTTTTTGTATCTCACACTCTGTTTACTTTTACACAATGTTGTCTGACTCATTACACTTACAGACTCGTAAACCATTTTTTAGCTCTCTTTACGTGATTAGTGCACGATTTCAAATATTAATTTTTTTGTACCTCACTTACTTCACACTCTGTTCACTTTTGTGTGTGACACATATCACTGAGATACTACTAAACCATTTTTTAACTCTCTTTACGTGATTTGTCCACGATTTCAAAAAATCATTTTTTTGTATCTCACACTCTGTTCACTTTTACACAATGTTGTCTGACACATAACACTTACAGACTCGTAAACCATTTTTTAGCTCTCTTTACGTGATTTGTGCACGATTTCAAATATTAATTTTTTTGTACCACACTAACTTCACACTCTGTTCACTTTTGTGTCTGACACATATCACTGAGAGACTACTAAACCGTTTTTTAACTCTCTTTACGTGATTTGTCCACCATATAAAAAATTCATTTTTTTGTATCTCACACTCTGTTCACTTTTACACAATGTTGTCTGACACATAACACTTACAGACTCGTAAACCATTTTTTAGCTCTCTTTACGTGATTTGTGCACGATTTCAAATATTAATTTTTTTGTACCTCACTTACTTCACACTCTGTTCACTTTTGTGTCTGACACATATCACTGAGAGACTACTAAACCGTTTTTTAACTCTCTTTACGTGATTTGTCCACTATATTAAAAATTCATTTTTTTGTATCTCACACTCTGTTAACTTTTACACAATGTTGTCTGACACATAACACTTACAGACTCGTAAACCATTTTTTAGCTCTCTTTACGTGATTTGTGCACGATTTCAAATATTAATTTTTTTGTACCACACTTTACGTGATTTGTGCACGATTTCAAATATTAATTTTTTTGTACCTCACTTACTTCACACTCTGTTCACTTTTGTGTGTGACACATTTCACTAAGAGACTACTAAACCATTTTTTAACTCTCTTTACGTGATTTGTCCACGATTTCAAAAAATCATTTTTTTGTATCTCACACTCTGTTCACTTTTACACAATGTTGTCTGACACATAACACTTACAGACTCGTAAACCATTTTTTAGCTCTCTTTACGTGATTTGTGCACGATTTCAAATATTAATTTTTTTGTACCACACTAACTTCACACTCTGTTCACTTTTGTGTCTGACACATATCACTGAGAGACTACTAAACCGTTTTTTAACTCTCTTTACGTGATTTGTCCACCATATAAAAAATTCATTTTTTTGTATCTCACACTCTGTTCACTTTTACACAATGTTGTCTGACACATAACACTTACAGACTCGTAAACCATTTTTTAGCTCTCTTTACGTGATTTGTGCACGATTTCAAATATTAATTTTTTTGTACCTCACTTACTTCACACTCTGTTCACTTTTGTGTCTGACACATATCACTGAGAGACTACTAAACCGTTTTTTAACTCTCTTTACGTGATTTGTCCACTATATTAAAAATTCATTTTTTTGGATCTCACACTCTGTTCACTTTTACACAATGTTGTCTGACACATAACACTTACAGACTCGTAAACCATTTTTTAGCTCTCTTTAGGTGATTTGTGCACGTTTGCAAATATTAATTTTTTTGTACCTCACTTACTTCACACTCTGTTCACTTTTGTGTGTGACACATATCACTGAGATACTACTAAACCATTTTTTAACTCTCTTTACGTGATTTGTCCATGATTTCAAAAAATCATTTTTTTGTATCTCACACTCTGTTCACTTTTACACAATGTTGTCTGACACATAACACTTACAGACTCGTAAACCATTTTTTAGCTCTCTTTACGTGATTTGTGCACGATTTCAAATATTAATTTTTTTGTATCTCACTTTACGTGATTTGTGCACGATTTCAAATATTAATTTTTTTGTACCTCATTTACTTCACACTCTGTTCACTTTTGTGTGTGACACATTTCACTAAGAGACTACTAAACCATTTTTTAACTCTCTTTACGTGATTTTTCCACGATTTCAAAAAATCATTTTTTTGTATCTCACACTCTGTTCACTTTTACACAATGTTGTCTGACACATAACACTTACAGACTCGTAAACCATTTTTTAGCTCTCTTTACGTGATTTGTGCACGATTTCAAATATTAATTTTTTTGTACCACACTAACTTCACACTCTGTTCACTTTTGTGTCTGACACATATCACTGAGAGACTACTAAACCGTTTTTTAACTCTCTTTACGTGATTTGTCCACCATATAAAAAATTCATTTTTTTGTATCTCACACTCTGTTCACTTTTGCACAATGTTGTCTGACACATAACACTTACAGACTCGTAAACCATTTTTTAGCTCTCTTTACGTGATTTGTGAACGATTTCAAATATTAATTTTTTTGTACCTCACTTACTTCACACTCTGTTCACTTTTGTGTCTGACACATATCACTGAGAGACTACTAAACCGTTTTTTAACTCTCTTTACGTGATTTGTCCACTATATTAAAAATTCATTTTTTTGTATCTCGCACTCTGTTCACTTTTACACAATGTTGTCTGACACATAACACTTACAGACTCGTAAACCATTTGTTAGCTCTCTTTACGTGATTTGTGCACGATTTCAAATATTAATTTTTTTGTACCACACTTTACGTGATTTGTGCACGATTTCAAATATTAATTTTTTTGTACCTCACTTACTTCACACTCTGTTCACTTTTGTGTGTGACACATATCACTGAGATACTACTAAACAATTTTTTAACTCTCTTTACGTGATTTGTCCACGATTTCAAAAAATCATTTTTTTGTATCTCACACTCTGTTCACTTTTACACAATGTTGTCTGACACATAACACTTACAGACTCGTAAACCATTTTTTAGCTCTCTTTACGTGATTTGTGCACGATTTCAAATATTAATTTTTTTGTATCTCACTTTACGTGATTTGTGCACGATTTCAAATATTAATTTTTTTGTACCTCATTTACTTCACACTCTGTTCACTTTTGTGTGTGACACATTTCACTAAGAGACTACTAAACCATTTTTTAACTCTCTTTACGTGATTTGTCCACGATTTCAAAAAATCATTTTTTTGTATCTCACACTCTGTTCACTTTTACACAATGTTGTCTGACACATAACACTTACAGACTCGTAAACCATTTTTTAGCTCTCTTTACGTGATTTGTGCACGATTTCAAATATTAATTTTTTTGTACCACACTAACTTCACACTCTGTTCACTTTTGTGTCTGACACATATCACTGAGAGACTACTAAACCGTTTTTTAACTCTCTTTACGTGATTTGTCCACCATATAAAAAATTCATTTTTTTGTATCTCACACTCTGTTCACTTTTACACAATGTTGTCTGACACATAACACTTACAGACTCGTAAACCATTTTTTAGCTCTCTTTACGTGATTTGTGCACGATTTCAAATATTAATTTTTTTGTACCACACTAACTTCACACTCTGTTCACTTTTGTGTCTGACACATATCACTGAGAGACTACTAAACCATTTTTTAACTCTCTTTACGTGATTTGTCCACCATATAAAAAATTCATTTTTTTGTATCTCACACTCTGTTCACTTTTACACAATGTTGTCTGACACATAACACTTACAGACTCGTAAACCATTTTTTAGCTCTCTTTACGTGATTTGTGCACGATTTCAAATATTAATTTTTTTGTACCTCACTTACTTCACACTCTGTTCACTTTTGTGTCTGACACATATCACTGAGAGACTACTAAACCGTTTTTTAACTCTCTTTACGTGATTTGTCCACCATATAAAAAATTCATTTTTTTGTATCTCACACTCTGTTCACTTTTACACAATGTTGTCTGACACATAACACTTACAGACTCGTAAACCATTTTTTAGCTCTCTTTACGTGATTTGTGCACGATTTCAAATATTAATTTTTTTGTACCTCACTTACTTCACACTCTGTTCACTTTTGTGTCTGACACATATCACTGAGAGACTACTAAACCGTTTTTTAACTCTCTTTACGTGATTTGTCCACTATATTAAAAATTCATTTTTTTGTATCTCACACTCTGTTAACTTTTACACAATGTTGTCTGACACATAACACTTACAGACTCGTAAACCATTTTTTAGCTCTCTTTACGTGATTTGTGCACGATTTCAAATATTAATTTTTTTGTACCACACTTTACGTGATTTGTGCACGATTTCAAATATTAATTTTTTTGTACCTCACTTACTTCACACTCTGTTCACTTTTGTGTGTGACACATTTCACTAAGAGACTACTAAACCATTTTTTAACTCTCTTTACGTGATTTGTCCACGATTTCAAAAAATCATTTTTTTGTATCTCACACTCTGTTCACTTTTACACAATGTTGTCTGACACATAACACTTACAGACTCGTAAACCATTTTTTAGCTCTCTTTACGTGATTTGTGCACGATTTCAAATATTAATTTTTTTGTACCACACTAACTTCACACTCTGTTCACTTTTGTGTCTGACACATATCACTGAGAGACTACTAAACCGTTTTTTAACTCTCTTTACGTGATTTGTCCACCATATAAAAAATTCATTTTTTTGTATCTCACACTCTGTTCACTTTTACACAATGTTGTCTGACACATAACACTTACAGACTCGTAAACCATTTTTTAGCTCTCTTTACGTGATTTGTGCACGATTTCAAATATTAATTTTTTTGTACCTCACTTACTTCACACTCTGTTCACTTTTGTGTCTGACACATATCACTGAGAGACTACTAAACCGTTTTTTAACTCTCTTTACGTGATTTGTCCACTATATTAAAAATTCATTTTTTTGGATCTCACACTCTGTTCACTTTTACACAATGTTGTCTGACACATAACACTTACAGACTCGTAAACCATTTTTTAGCTCTCTTTAGGTGATTTGTGCACGTTTGCAAATATTAATTTTTTTGTACCTCACTTACTTCACACTCTGTTCACTTTTGTGTGTGACACATATCACTGAGATACTACTAAACCATTTTTTAACTCTCTTTACGTGATTTGTCCATGATTTCAAAAAATCATTTTTTTGTATCTCACACTCTGTTCACTTTTACACAATGTTGTCTGACACATAACACTTACAGACTCGTAAACCATTTTTTAGCTCTCTTTACGTGATTTGTGCACGATTTCAAATATTAATTTTTTTGTATCTCACTTTACGTGATTTGTGCACGATTTCAAATATTAATTTTTTTGTACCTCATTTACTTCACACTCTGTTCACTTTTGTGTGTGACACATTTCACTAAGAGACTACTAAACCATTTTTTAACTCTCTTTACGTGATTTGTCCACGATTTCAAAAAATCATTTTTTTGTATCTCACACTCTGTTCACTTTTACACAATGTTGTCTGACACATAACACTTACAGACTCGTAAACCATTTTTTAGCTCTCTTTACGTGATTTGTGCACGATTTCAAATATTAATTTTTTTGTACCTCACTTACTTCACACTCTGTTCACTTTTGTGTCTGACACATATCACTGAGAGACTACTAAACCGTTTTTTAACTCTCTTTACGTGATTTGTCCACTATATTAAAAATTCATTTTTTTGTATCTCACACTCTGTTAACTTTTACACAATGTTGTCTGACACATAACACTTACAGACTCGTAAACCATTTTTTAGCTCTCTTTACGTGATTTGTGCACGATTTCAAATATTAATTTTTTTGTACCACACTTTACGTGATTTGTGCACGATTTCAAATATTAATTTTTTTGTACCTCACTTACTTCACACTCTGTTCACTTTTGTGTGTGACACATTTCACTAAGAGACTACTAAACCATTTTTTAACTCTCTTTACGTGATTTGTCCACGATTTCAAAAAATCATTTTTTTGTATCTCACACTCTGTTCACTTTTACACAATGTTGTCTGACACATAACACTTACAGACTCGTAAACCATTTTTTAGCTCTCTTTACGTGATTTGTGCACGATTTCAAATATTAATTTTTTTGTACCACACTAACTTCACACTCTGTTCACTTTTGTGTCTGACACATATCACTGAGAGACTACTAAACCGTTTTTTAACTCTCTTTACGTGATTTGTCCACCATATAAAAAATTCATTTTTTTGTATCTCACACTCTGTTCACTTTTACACAATGTTGTCTGACACATAACACTTACAGACTCGTAAACCATTTTTTAGCTCTCTTTACGTGATTTGTGCACGATTTCAAATATTAATTTTTTTGTACCTCACTTACTTCACACTCTGTTCACTTTTGTGTCTGACACATATCACTGAGAGACTACTAAACCGTTTTTTAACTCTCTTTACGTGATTTGTCCACTATATTAAAAATTCATTTTTTTGGATCTCACACTCTGTTCACTTTTACACAATGTTGTCTGACACATAACACTTACAGACTCGTAAACCATTTTTTAGCTCTCTTTAGGTGATTTGTGCACGTTTGCAAATATTAATTTTTTTGTACCTCACTTACTTCACACTCTGTTCACTTTTGTGTGTGACACATATCACTGAGATACTACTAAACCATTTTTTAACTCTCTTTACGTGATTTGTCCATGATTTCAAAAAATCATTTTTTTGTATCTCACACTCTGTTCACTTTTACACAATGTTGTCTGACACATAACACTTACAGACTCGTAAACCATTTTTTAGCTCTCTTTACGTGATTTGTGCACGATTTCAAATATTAATTTTTTTGTATCTCACTTTACGTGATTTGTGCACGATTTCAAATATTAATTTTTTTGTACCTCATTTACTTCACACTCTGTTCACTTTTGTGTGTGACACATTTCACTAAGAGACTACTAAACCATTTTTTAACTCTCTTTACGTGATTTGTCCACGATTTCAAAAAATCATTTTTTTGTATCTCACACTCTGTTCACTTTTACACAATGTTGTCTGACACATAACACTTACAGACTCGTAAACCATTTTTTAGCTCTCTTTACGTGATTTGTGCACGATTTCAAATATTAATTTTTTTGTACCACACTAACTTCACACTCTGTTCACTTTTGTGTCTGACACATATCACTGAGAGACTACTAAACCGTTTTTTAACTCTCTTTACGTGATTTGTCCACCATATAAAAAATTCATTTTTTTGTATCTCACACTCTGTTCACTTTTGCACAATGTTGTCTGACACATAACACTTACAGACTCGTAAACCATTTTTTAGCTCTCTTTACGTGATTTGTGAACGATTTCAAATATTAATTTTTTTGTACCTCACTTACTTCACACTCTGTTCACTTTTGTGTCTGACACATATCACTGAGAGACTACTAAACCGTTTTTTAACTCTCTTTACGTGATTTGTCCACTATATTAAAAATTCATTTTTTTGTATCTCGCACTCTGTTCACTTTTACACAATGTTGTCTGACACATAACACTTACAGACTCGTAAACCATTTGTTAGCTCTCTTTACGTGATTTGTGCACGATTTCAAATATTAATTTTTTTGTACCACACTTTACGTGATTTGTGCACGATTTCAAATATTAATTTTTTTGTACCTCACTTACTTCACACTCTGTTCACTTTTGTGTGTGACACATATCACTGAGATACTACTAAACAATTTTTTAACTCTCTTTACGTGATTTGTCCACGATTTCAAAAAATCATTTTTTTGTATCTCACACTCTGTTCACTTTTACACAATGTTGTCTGACACATAACACTTACAGACTCGTAAACCATTTTTTAGCTCTCTTTACGTGATTTGTGCACGATTTCAAATATTAATTTTTTTGTATCTCACTTTACGTGATTTGTGCACGATTTCAAATATTAATTTTTTTGTACCTCATTTACTTCACACTCTGTTCACTTTTGTGTGTGACACATTTCACTAAGAGACTACTAAACCATTTTTTAACTCTCTTTACGTGATTTGTCCACGATTTCAAAAAATCATTTTTTTGTATCTCACACTCTGTTCACTTTTACACAATGTTGTCTGACACATAACACTTACAGACTCGTAAACCATTTTTTAGCTCTCTTTACGTGATTTGTGCACGATTTCAAATATTAATTTTTTTGTACCACACTAACTTCACACTCTGTTCACTTTTGTGTCTGACACATATCACTGAGAGACTACTAAACCGTTTTTTAACTCTCTTTACGTGATTTGTCCACCATATAAAAAATTCATTTTTTTGTATCTCACACTCTGTTCACTTTTACACAATGTTGTCTGACACATAACACTTACAGACTCGTAAACCATTTTTTAGCTCTCTTTACGTGATTTGTGCACGATTTCAAATATTAATTTTTTTGTACCACACTAACTTCACACTCTGTTCACTTTTGTGTCTGACACATATCACTGAGAGACTACTAAACCATTTTTTAACTCTCTTTACGTGATTTGTCCACCATATAAAAAATTCATTTTTTTGTATCTCACACTCTGTTCACTTTTACACAATGTTGTCTGACACATAACACTTACAGACTCGTAAACCATTTTTTAGCTCTCTTTACGTGATTTGTGCACGATTTCAAATATTAATTTTTTTGTACCTCACTTACTTCACACTCTGTTCACTTTTGTGTCTGACACATATCACTGAGAGACTACTAAACCGTTTTTTAACTCTCTTTACGTGATTTGTCCACTATATTAAAAATTCATTTTTTTGTATCTCACACTCTGTTTACTTTTACACAATGTTGTCTGACACATAACTCTTACAGACTCGTAAACCATTTTTTAGCTCTCTTTACGTGATTTGTGCACGTTTGCAAATATTAATTTTTTTGTACCTCACTTACTTCACACTCTGTTCACTTTTGTGTGTGACACATATCACTGAGATACTACTAAACCATTTTTTAACTCTCTTTACGTGATTTGTCCACGATTTCAAAAAATCTTTTTTTTGTATCTCACACTCTGTTTACTTTTACACAATGTTGTCTGACACATAACACTTACAGACTCGTAAACCATTTTTTAGCTCTCTTTACGTGATTTGTGCACGATTTCAAATATTAATTTTTTTGTATCTCACTTTACGTGATTTGTGCACGATTTCAAATATTAATTTTTTTGTACCTCATTTACTTCACACTCTGTTCACTTTTGTGTGTGACACATTTCACTAAGAGACTACTAAACCATTTTTTAACTCTCTTTACGTGATTTGTCCACGATTTCAAAAAATCATTTTTTTGTATCTCACACTCTGTTCACTTTTACACAATGTTGTCTGATACATAACACTCACAGACTCGTAAACCATTTTTTAGCTCTCTTTACGTGATTTGTGCACGATTTCAAATATTAATTTTTTTGTACCTCACTTACTTCACACTCTGTTCACTTTTGTGTCTGACACATATCACTGAGAGACTACTAAACCGTTTTTTAACTCTCTTTACGTGATTTGTCCACTATATTAAAAATTCATTTTTTTGTATCTCACACTCTGTTAACTTTTACACAATGTTGTCTGACACATAACACTTACAGACTCGTAAACCATTTTTTAGCTCTCTTTACGTGATTTGTGCACGATTTCAAATATTAATTTTTTTGTACCACACTTTACGTGATTTGTGCACGATTTCAAATATTAATTTTTTTGTACCTCACTTACTTCACACTCTGTTCACTTTTGTGTGTGACACATTTCACTAAGAGACTACTAAACCATTTTTTAACTCTCTTTACGTGATTTGTCCACGATTTCAAAAAATCATTTTTTTGTATCTCACACTCTGTTCACTTTTACACAATGTTGTCTGACACATAACACTTACAGACTCGTAAACCATTTTTTAGCTCTCTTTACGTGATTTGTGCACGATTTCAAATATTAATTTTTTTGTACCACACTAACTTCACACTCTGTTCACTTTTGTGTCTGACACATATCACTGAGAGACTACTAAACCGTTTTTTAACTCTCTTTACGTGATTTGTCCACCATATAAAAAATTCATTTTTTTGTATCTCACACTCTGTTCACTTTTACACAATGTTGTCTGACACATAACACTTACAGACTCGTAAACCATTTTTTAGCTCTCTTTACGTGATTTGTGCACGATTTCAAATATTAATTTTTTTGTACCTCACTTACTTCACACTCTGTTCACTTTTGTGTCTGACACATATCACTGAGAGACTACTAAACCGTTTTTTAACTCTCTTTACGTGATTTGTCCACTATATTAAAAATTCATTTTTTTGTATCTCACACTCTGTTCACTTTTACACAATGTTGTCTGACACATAACACTTACAGACTCGTAAACCATTTTTTAGCTCTCTTTACGTGATTTGTGCACGATTTCAAATATTAATTTTTTTGTACCTCACTTACTTCACACTCTGTTCACTTTTGTGTCTGACACATATCACTGAGAGACTACTAAACCGTTTTTTAACTCTCTTTACGTGATTTGTCCACTATATTAAAAATTCATTTTTTTGGATCTCACACTCTGTTCACTTTTACACAATGTTGTCTGACACATAACACTTACAGACTCGTAAACCATTTTTTAGCTCTCTTTAGGTGATTTGTGCACGTTTGCAAATATTAATTTTTTTGTACCTCACTTACTTCACACTCTGTTCACTTTTGTGTGTGACACATATCACTGAGATACTACTAAACCATTTTTTAACTCTCTTTGCGTGATTTGTCCATGATTTCAAAAAATCATTTTTTTGTATCTCACACTCTGTTCACTTTTACACAATGTTGTCTGACACATAACACTTACAGACTCGTAAACCATTTTTTAGCTCTCTTTACGTGATTTGTGCACGATTTCAAATATTAATTTTTTTGTATCTCACTTTACGTGATTTGTGCACGATTTCAAATATTAATTTTTTTGTACCTCATTTACTTCACACTCTGTTCACTTTTGTGTGTGACACATTTCACTAAGAGACTACTAAACCATTTTTTAACTCTCTTTACGTGATTTGTCCACGATTTCAAAAAATCATTTTTTTGTATCTCACACTCTGTTCACTTTTACACAATGTTGTCTGACACATAACACTTACAGACTCGTAAACCATTTTTTAGCTCTCTTTACGTGATTTGTGCACGATTTCAAATATTAATTTTTTTGTACCACACTAACTTCACACTCTGTTCACTTTTGTGTCTGACACATATCACTGAGAGACTACTAAACCGTTTTTTAACTCTCTTTACGTGATTTGTCCACCATATAAAAAATTCATTTTTTTGTATCTCACACTCTGTTCACTTTTGCACAATGTTGTCTGACACATAACACTTACAGACTCGTAAACCATTTTTTAGCTCTCTTTACGTGATTTGTGAACGATTTCAAATATTAATTTTTTTGTACCTCACTTACTTCACACTCTGTTCACTTTTGTGTCTGACACATATCACTGAGAGACTACTAAACCGTTTTTTAACTCTCTTTACGTGATTTGTCCACTATATTAAAAATTCATTTTTTTGTATCTCGCACTCTGTTCACTTTTACACAATGTTGTCTGACACATAACACTTACAGACTCGTAAACCATTTGTTAGCTCTCTTTACGTGATTTGTGCACGATTTCAAATATTAATTTTTTTGTACCACACTTTACGTGATTTGTGCACGATTTCAAATATTAATTTTTTTGTACCTCACTTACTTCACACTCTGTTCACTTTTGTGTGTGACACATATCACTGAGATACTACTAAACAATTTTTTAACTCTCTTTACGTGATTTGTCCACGATTTCAAAAAATCATTTTTTTGTATCTCACACTCTGTTCACTTTTACACAATGTTGTCTGACACATAACACTTACAGACTCGTAAACCATTTTTTAGCTCTCTTTACGTGATTTGTGCACGATTTCAAATATTAATTTTTTTGTATCTCACTTTACGTGATTTGTGCACGATTTCAAATATTAATTTTTTTGTACCTCATTTACTTCACACTCTGTTCACTTTTGTGTGTGACACATTTCACTAAGAGACTACTAAACCATTTTTTAACTCTCTTTACGTGATTTGTCCACGATTTCAAAAAATCATTTTTTTGTATCTCACACTCTGTTCACTTTTACACAATGTTGTCTGACACATAACACTTACAGACTCGTAAACCATTTTTTAGCTCTCTTTACGTGATTTGTGCACGATTTCAAATATTAATTTTTTTGTACCACACTAACTTCACACTCTGTTCACTTTTGTGTCTGACACATATCACTGAGAGACTACTAAACCGTTTTTTAACTCTCTTTACGTGATTTGTCCACCATATAAAAAATTCATTTTTTTGTATCTCACACTCTGTTCACTTTTACACAATGTTGTCTGACACATAACACTTACAGACTCGTAAACCATTTTTTAGCTCTCTTTACGTGATTTGTGCACGATTTCAAATATTAATTTTTTTGTACCACACTAACTTCACACTCTGTTCACTTTTGTGTCTGACACATATCACTGAGAGACTACTAAACCATTTTTTAACTCTCTTTACGTGATTTGTCCACCATATAAAAAATTCATTTTTTTGTATCTCACACTCTGTTCACTTTTACACAATGTTGTCTGACACATAACACTTACAGACTCGTAAACCATTTTTTAGCTCTCTTTACGTGATTTGTGCACGATTTCAAATATTAATTTTTTTGTACCTCACTTACTTCACACTCTGTTCACTTTTGTGTCTGACACATATCACTGAGAGACTACTAAACCGTTTTTTAACTCTCTTTACGTGATTTGTCCACTATATTAAAAATTCATTTTTTTGTATCTCACACTCTGTTTACTTTTACACAATGTTGTCTGACACATAACTCTTACAGACTCGTAAACCATTTTTTAGCTCTCTTTACGTGATTTGTGCACGTTTGCAAATATTAATTTTTTTGTACCTCACTTACTTCACACTCTGTTCACTTTTGTGTGTGACACATATCACTGAGATACTACTAAACCATTTTTTAACTCTCTTTACGTGATTTGTCCACGATTTCAAAAAATCTTTTTTTTGTATCTCACACTCTGTTTACTTTTACACAATGTTGTCTGACACATAACACTTACAGACTCGTAAACCATTTTTTAGCTCTCTTTACGTGATTTGTGCACGATTTCAAATATTAATTTTTTTGTATCTCACTTTACGTGATTTGTGCACGATTTCAAATATTAATTTTTTTGTACCTCATTTACTTCACACTCTGTTCACTTTTGTGTGTGACACATTTCACTAAGAGACTACTAAACCATTTTTTAACTCTCTTTACGTGATTTGTCCACGATTTCAAAAAATCATTTTTTTGTATCTCACACTCTGTTCACTTTTACACAATGTTGTCTGATACATAACACTCACAGACTCGTAAACCATTTTTTAGCTCTCTTTACGTGATTTGTGCACGATTTCAAATATTAATTTTTTTGTACCTCACTTACTTCACACTCTGTTCACTTTTGTGTCTGACACATATCACTGAGAGACTACTAAACCGTTTTTTAACTCTCTTTACGTGATTTGTCCACTATATTAAAAATTCATTTTTTTGTATCTCACACTCTGTTAACTTTTACACAATGTTGTCTGACACATAACACTTACAGACTCGTAAACCATTTTTTAGCTCTCTTTACGTGATTTGTGCACGATTTCAAATATTAATTTTTTTGTACCACACTTTACGTGATTTGTGCACGATTTCAAATATTAATTTTTTTGTACCTCACTTACTTCACACTCTGTTCACTTTTGTGTGTGACACATTTCACTAAGAGACTACTAAACCATTTTTTAACTCTCTTTACGTGATTTGTCCACGATTTCAAAAAATCATTTTTTTGTATCTCACACTCTGTTCACTTTTACACAATGTTGTCTGACACATAACACTTACAGACTCGTAAACCATTTTTTAGCTCTCTTTACGTGATTTGTGCACGATTTCAAATATTAATTTTTTTGTACCACACTAACTTCACACTCTGTTCACTTTTGTGTCTGACACATATCACTGAGAGACTACTAAACCGTTTTTTAACTCTCTTTACGTGATTTGTCCACCATATAAAAAATTCATTTTTTTGTATCTCACACTCTGTTCACTTTTACACAATGTTGTCTGACACATAACACTTACAGACTCGTAAACCATTTTTTAGCTCTCTTTACGTGATTTGTGCACGATTTCAAATATTAATTTTTTTGTACCTCACTTACTTCACACTCTGTTCACTTTTGTGTCTGACACATATCACTGAGAGACTACTAAACCGTTTTTTAACTCTCTTTACGTGATTTGTCCACTATATTAAAAATTCATTTTTTTGGATCTCACACTCTGTTCACTTTTACACAATGTTGTCTGACACATAACACTTACAGACTCGTAAACCATTTTTTAGCTCTCTTTACGTGATTTGTGCACGATTTCAAATATTAATTTTTTTGTACCACACTTTACGTGATTTGTGCACAATTTCAAATATTAATTTTTTTGTACCTCACTTACTTCACACTCTGTTCACTTTTGTGTGTGACACATTTCACTAAGAGACTACTAAACCATTTTTTAACTCTCTTTACGTGATTTGTCCACTATATAAAAAAATCATTTTTTGTATCTCACACTCTGTTCACTTTTACACAATGTTGTCTGACACATAACACTTACAGACTCGTAAACCATTTTTTTAGCTCTCTTTACGTGATTTGTGCACGATTTCAAATATTAATTTTTTTGTACCTCACTTACTTCACACTCTGTTCACTTTTGTGTCTGACACATATCACTGAGAGACTACTAAACCGTTTTTTAACTCTCTTTACGTGATTTGTCGACTATATAAAAAAATCATTTTTTTGTATCTCACACTCTGTTCACTTTTACACAATGTTGTCTGACACATAACACTTACAGACTCGTAAACCATTTTTTAGCTCTCTTTACGTGATTTGTGCACGATTTCAAATATTAATTTTTTTGTACCTCACTTACTTCACACTCTGTTCACTTTTGTGTCTGACACATATCACTGAGAGACTACTAAACCGTTTTTTAACTCTCTTTACGTGATTTGTCCACTATATTAAAAATTCATTTTTTTGGATCTCACACTCTGTTCACTTTTACACAATGTTGTCTGACACATAACACTTACAGACTCGTAAACCATTTTTTAGCTCTCTTTAGGTGATTTGTGCACGTTTGCAAATATTAATTTTTTTGTACCTCACTTACTTCACACTCTGTTCACTTTTGTGTGTGACACATATCACTGAGATACTACTAAACCATTTTTTAACTCTCTTTACGTGATTTGTCCATGATTTCAAAAAATCATTTTTTTGTATCTCACACTCTGTTCACTTTTACACAATGTTGTCTGACACATAACACTTACAGACTCGTAAACCATTTTTTAGCTCTCTTTACGTGATTTGTGCACGATTTCAAATATTAATTTTTTTGTATCTCACTTTACGTGATTTGTGCACGATTTCAAATATTAATTTTTTTGTACCTCATTTACTTCACACTCTGTTCACTTTTGT